>CM076848.1:180672232-181272232 GCA_039519185.1 Astragalus membranaceus | reverse complement strand
CTTTATTTTCACTTACAATAATATCCTAAACACACACAACAGTAAAATAATTCTTGACTGTCGCTTGATTGCATTTTTCCGCTTTTTGCAGTCTTGACCTTTTTGCCCTTCTTTTGTCAATCATCAAAACCTGATTATTCCTGTCAAGGCATATATTCACACTACGTAGTTCTAGGGTTAGAAAATGTTTGTTTCGTTGATTTTAATTTTTGAAAGAGTTTAAGATCAAAGCCGTACAACTAAAGTCTCTTAAACCGGGATTGACAAGATGTACATCTCACCCAAACCCAATTTTATGAGTAGAAGAGTGTCACCGATTGTGTTGAAATAAAAACAAAAGAAAAAGATAAAGCAAACTGTTTCCAAAATAATAATAATAATAATAATAATAATAATAATAATAATAATAATAATAATAATAATAATAATAATAATAATAATAATAATAATAATAATAATAATAAAAATATAGGGGGATCGATCACGTGAAGATGAAAAAAAAAAGGGTGAGGAGGAGGGTGTTGGTTTTTCAATAATCAAATGTCATTTTTGACTAAAAGGACGTACAACTAGTTATTATTATTAATAATACTAATAAAAAGAAAGAAGTGCTTAGGTGAAAGGAACTTGATAATAGGAGGGGGCAGGGATGTGATTGCTAGGAGCCTAGGAGCACATGTGCTCAGATTCCAATTCTATTGGGATTCAAAATGAAACAAATGAATTAAATAACTAAAGAAACAAATAAATAAATAAAACACACACTCAAACAGATACACACACCCTATAACATGGAAAAAATAAAATGCAAAACACCACTGTCAGTATATAGCTGTCAGTATATAGCTGCAAAACAAAGAGAGAGTGTGAGGTAAAGATAAACAAACCCATAGAGAGAGACGTTCAGAGAGTTGGAGAGATAGATAGATCTGCGAGGGTGAGAGGGAAAGTGGTGGTCTTTTGGTGGTGTCGGTGGTGGTGTGGGCCTTGAGGAAAGGGGCTATGGTGGTTCAAGGTGGTTTCAGCCGGATATGGTGGTGCTCACTATAGGGCTCCCGGTGGTGGTGACTGGTTGTTGATTTCCTATGTTCTACATTTTTTTGGTTTCCTCTTACTCTCCTCTTTCTCTTTTTCTCCGAATTTCCTCCTCTTTTTTCATTGTTCTGTGTGTTCCTCCCCCATCTCCCTTTTTATTTTGATTCTCTCTTTGTTTTTTGTTTCTTCTTTTTATCACAGGCGTCTCTCCCCCTTTGCTTGCTGTCCCTCTCTTTCACGTTCTATTCCTCTTTATATAGGCCCTTCAGTTTTGCTTTCTGGCCATGGACAGCAATGAACCCTTGAGATGTCTCTCTCAACTTCTCAATTCGTGATGCTGAACTTTCTGCTTTTTCTGATTAGTTGTTGGTCTCTACATTGTACCTTAAAGCTTGATTAAAGGTTTTGAGAGAGGACAGACCTTAGCATTGGATTCCTGGGTGTATGCAGCTGTATGTTTGATGTTGGTGATGCTAGGTGCACAGTAGTGTAGTTGCCTACCTTGTGAAAACATGTCATGAAGATGATATTTGAAGTTCTAAACTTTACCCAAGAATAGAAAATGTTTACTGATGCCTTTTTTTTGTATTTTTTATTTATAATTTTCGTTTTCTCTTTTTTTGAATTTTTTTTATGTGTAAAAAAAATATTTAATGCTAAAACAAATTTTTGTGATTAAGTTTTTTCTTAAAATAAAAATAAAAAAAAGGGTCTACTAATGATGATAAAAATGTGTACATTATTAGGAATAAACATACGCACACGACGAGACGAGAACATGCGTTCGCAATGAGAATACGCGAGCTCGTGCACCAAAATAAACGCTTGTACACAACGAGACGTGGATCCGCAAAAAGTGTGTACATTATTAAAAATAGCACGCGCGCACAAATGAGAAGTAACACGCCTATACACAACTGGGAATGACACGCATACACGACAAAAACAATATTTTGGATTTTCTAGTAAACTTTAAATTAGCCGGACAAAATTAGGGTATGACAGTAGTCAAGCATGCAAGAATTTTCAGGACTTCGCATAAATCAGTAAGGAAATCTGAGTATTAGTTTTGACTCATTCAGATATATGCGAATAAGATAGAACGTTAACCAGAAATGGAAAACGATAGTTTACGACTTTTATTTATAATTGATTTGATTACATTGTAGTATACTTTGTGAAAAATAAAAGTGAAGTGCTTGACATATTCAAAGTTTTCCATTACAGATTTCAAAAATCAACTAAATAGAAAGGTTAAGAGCTTTTATAGCAATTGAGAAATGGAGTATGATTCCCATTAATTTAATGGAATTATACATGAAACGACTGCACCATATTCTCCCTAAATGAATGATAAAGCAGAAAGAAAGAATAGGACTTTTACCGAATTGGTAGTTGTTATTATGCTTTATTCTGGTGCTGCATCTCACTGGTGGGGGGAAATTTTGTTAACCATATGTTATGTCCTGAATAGACTTCCAAAGTCTAAAAGCAAAATCTCTCCTTATGAAATCATAAAGAAAAGACAACCTAATGTGTCTTATTTTCGAATCTGGGGTTGCTTGACTTATGTCAGGATTCCAGACCCAAAAAGAGTTAAACTCGCCAGCAGAGCCTATGAATGTGTATTCATTGGGTATGCAGTAAACAGTAAAGTTTACAGTTTTTATGACCTTAAAGCTAAAGTGATTTTAGAGTCAAATGATGTTGACTTTTATGAAAACAAATTCCCTTTTAAATCTAGAAAGAGTGGGGGCACAGGAACTAGTCAAGTCTCTATGCCTAGGAACGTTGAAAACAACGAACAAAGGGAAATAGAACCTTGAAGAGGTAAAAGAGCACGTGTTGCTAAGGAATATGGACCCGATTATATGGTCTATACGTTAGAAGATGATCCAACTAGCATTCAGGAAGCATTATATTCTTTAGATGCCGATTTATGGCAAGAAGCTATCAATGACGAGATGGATTCTCTAGAGTCTAACAAGACATGGCACTTAGTGGACTTGCCTCCTGGTTGCAAACCCATTGGTTGTAAATGGATTTTGAAAAAGAAACTAAAACCTGATGACACTATTGATAAATACAAGGCTCGCCTTGTAGCCAAAGGTTTTAGACAAAAAGAGAATATAGATTTCTTCGACACATATTCACCTGTTACTAGAATAACATGCATAAGGGTACTAATTTCGTTGGACGCAATTTACAATTTGGAAGTACACCAAATGGATGTTAAAACTGCCTTTTTAAATGGTGAATTAGAAGAAGAAATCTACATGGAACAACCTGAAGGGTTTGTAGTTCATGGGCAAGAACACAAGGTCTATAAGTTGGATAAGTCTCTGTATGGTCTCAAACAGGCTCCTAAGCAATGGCATGAGAAGTTTGATAATTTGATTATATCGAATGGGTTTAAAGTGAATGAAAGTGACAAATGCATATATTACAAAACCGAGAATGATATTTGCACTATCATATGTCTCTATGTAGACGACTTACTCATATTTGGATCAAACATTCATGCTGTTAATAAGGTGAAATCACTGTTGTGCAACAACTTTGATATGAAAGACCTCGGAGAAGCCAGTGTCATACTTGGTATTAAAATCTCTAGGTCTGAGAAGGGAATTTCTTTGAATCAATCTCACTACATTGAGAAGATCTTAAAGAAATACAATTATTTTGATTGCAAACCTGCTTGTACACCATATGATCCGAGTGTCAAACTTCTTAAGAACACTGGTGACAGTGTTAGACAAACGAAATATGCGAGCATCATTGGCAGCCTAATGTATGCCACTGATTGTTCTAGACCCGACATTGCCTATGTTGTGGGATTACTATGCAGGTTTACTAGTCGACCTAGTATAGAGCATTGGCACGCTATCGAGAGAGTCATGAGATACCTTAAAAGGACCATGAATCTCGGATTACATTATCAGAGATTTCCAGCTGTACTTGAAGGATACAGTGACGCAGATTGGAACACTCTATCAAATGATTCCAAAGCAACTAGTGGCTATATATTTAGTATAACTGGTGGCGTCGTCTCTTGGAAATCTAAGAAACAGACCATATTGGCTCAGTCGACTATGGAGTCTGAAATGATAGCATTGGCGACCGCTAGTGAAGAAGCTAGCTGGTTGAGATGCTTACTAGCAGAGATCCCTTTATGGGAAAAGCTGATGCCAGCTGTGTTGATCCACTGCGATAGTACCGTGGCTATTGGAAAAATAGAGAACTGTTGACTCTCTGTCATATGATGCAAGTTGTCCAATTTTAGGACCAATTGTGCGGAGTTTTGATTGTATTATAGTCAGTATCTAGGGATTTAGATGAGTTTTAGAATTTTGTAGTAGGAAATCAAATTGTAAGCCATTCCTGCAGTGTTGGTGTTACTTTGTACTTGAAGACCTCCAATTTGTGTGTCATCATTCGGCGACGCGATGGTTTGCGGAAATTAGGGTTTTAATTCAGTTTTTGCGTTTTTTAGAGGAGCTTGGTCAATTGGAGCGCGGCAGACGTTTTGGGAGCAGAGAAAAGCCAGATCCTGGGAGTTCTTCACCACTTGGGAACGAGGGCTGAAGGTTCCTATGTCTATCTTTACTTGTATTGCTTCTTTTACTTTAGCTATGTCTCTATTCACCATGTGTAACTAATTTTCTAAGATTAGGGAGAGATGATTCTCCCCGAACCTATGTTATGAATGCTTTGTTATTGTTAATACAATTAGTTGATTGAATTATCACAAGTCTATGCCCCTGATCGTAATGCTTTATAGTTACATATGATAATTATAATGATTTAGGTCACGTGATCGCATAGGGATACGGGTTGCATGTTGGATATGGGGTATTAGATCATGTACTTGTGATCACCATAGGAATATGGGGCTGGATGCATGAATTCTTAATTTCTTAAGTTTAATGCTTTACCGGTTGGCATGATTCACCTAAGGGATTAGGGTAACTCAACTAGGTAAAAGGGGTTCTGAGGCAAGGAATTGTCCTTAACCTACTATAGTGAATTGAATCTAGTAGTTCAAACAATTAATCTGTAATTAGCTGAAGGTTCGTAACATAGGTGAAGGGAGAGGATTCGACACCTAATCGCTTTTTCTCGCTAATTCAACAACAGTTTTATTTTTCGCGTTACGCAATTACAACTCGAATCAATTGTCACAATCTATAATTAATCAAATTTGCTACTGTTACAATACGCAATCCCTGTGGAATCGACCGGTTCTTACCGTTTTTACTATTACTTGCAACGTTTCGGTACACTTGCTGAATTGTTAACAAGTTTTTGGCACCGTTGCTGGGGATTGTTGACTTTGTTGTCGACAAGGCAAACGAGTTGATTCTAGATTTTTAGTTTTTGTTTTATTTTTAGTTACTTAATTTTGCTACTTGTTGGTTCCTTGAACTTGTTGACGTTGCTTTAGTGTTTCAGAGATTTGTGCATGCGGAGCAAGGGTCCACAAGAACTCTTGTTCGATCCGGAAATTGAAAAACTAGCAAAGGCAAATCGAAGAAAGGCTAAGCTTGCCAAGCAGCAAATAAGGGAATTGTCACAGGGACAACCAACTTCTACCTCGGTACCGGAAGATTTTTCGAGTGAAGAGGAAGAATTGGCTGATCCTCCACCCCCACCAAGACGTACTCTAGGTGACTTCGGGCGAAGAAATCAAGGTGCCCAAGCTTTAGCATTTCAACCAGTGGGCAGGGCCCAGTTTGACATCAAGTCTTCTGTACTCACTGCCCTTAAATCAGAGCAGTTCTCTGGGTCTGATGCTGAAGACCCCAACCAACATCTCTTCCAATTTTATGAGATATGTGGTACTACACACCCTGAGGGGGTGACTGATAATGCTAAGAAGGTTCGGTTGTTCCCATTCACTCTAATAGGCAGGGCTAAAGATTGGTTGAACACTCTCCCAAGGACCGTCAACACTTGGAATGATCTCGAGAATAAGTTCTTGGAGCGATTTTTCCCTGTCTCCAAATTTATAAGGAAAATAGCTTAAATCTCTAACTTTACTCAAGGGGAGTCAGAGTCGTTGTATGATTCTTGGTTGAGATTCAAACTGTTGCTCAAAAAGTGTCCGGGGCATGGTATAGATGACTTTTTACAGCTGCAAACCTTCTGTCATGGGTTGAGACCTCAGACAAGAATGATGCTAGATGCCTCAGCTGGAGGATTTTTGGGTACAAAGACTTGGGAGGAAGCAAAGCAGCTAGTAGAAGACATGGCCTCCAATGAATACAAAATTCAGAATGATCGGGGAGGTGTAAGTAAAACAGGTGTGCTGGAGCTAGACTCAAACAGTGCAGTGTTAGCTCAGCAGAAATTAATGTCCATGCAGATTGAGGCCCTCACCAAACAATTGGCTGCAGCTTGTGAGGTTGGGTCAAAAAGCCAAGCAACCGGCCAAGCAGTTCAAACAAGTGGGTGCATTTATTGGGGCAGAGAAGCTCATTAAGGGGATTGTGCAGCCCAAGGAGAGGCAATGGAACAGGCCAATTATATGGGAAATTTCCAAAAACAAGGTGGGAACCCTTATTCCAACACCTACAATCCTGGGTGGAAGAATCATCCCAACTTTTCTTGGAAAAACAATAAGGCCTCTGGTTCCCAACAACAGTCTCAGGCACCTAATCAACAACAGAAACCCCCTTCTCGGTTAGAAGATGCGTTGATGCAGTTTATGCAGATGACCAAAAACACCTTCCAGTCCCAAGAACAGGTAATGATAAACATGGGAAAGAACCATGAAGCATCCATGAAGAACTTGGAGACCCAAATTGGCCAGCTGTCAAAGCAATTAGCTGAGAAGTCCAATGGTAGTTTCCCTGCAAACACCGTGGATAACCCGAAGAATGAGAACTGCAATGCCATCTCGTTGAGAAGTGGTAAAGAGTTGAGACCCGTTGTGGTAACCAAGCACAAGCCTAGTGAGGAATTGAAAAGAAAGAATGAAGTGGTGAAGAAGAAAAAGAAACAGGAAGTGAGAAAATTGAGGGGGAAGGAAGAGAGAAGGTACAGGAGATCCCATCACACATGAAATTACCCTATCCCCCATGTATGCAAGGTTCATGAAGGAATTGTTGACTAAAAAGAGGAGGTTTAAGGATGATGAAATTGTGGCTCTATCTGAAGAATGTAGTGCCATAATCCAAAACAAGCTTCCTCAAAAGTTGAAGGATCCTGGGAGCTTCACCCTCTCGTGCAAAATTGGTGAAGAAAAGGTTGATAAAGCACTGTGTGATTTGGGGCCGGGCATAAACTTAATGCCCCTAGCTATGTGGAAGAAACTGGGCGGAGGAGAAGTGAAACCAACCACCATGACCTTCCGTCTTGCTGACAGGTCTATCAGGAACCCCTATGGGGTTGTGGAAGATGTCCTGGTCAAGGTTGGCACATTCCTCTTCCCAGTAGACTTTGTAATTTTGCAACTGGATGGGGATACGGATGTCAAAAGCTCCATGAATGGGGACAATGACATTCCTTTCATTCTGGGAAGACCCTTCCTGGCCACCAGTAGGGCAGTAATTGATGTGGCTGAAGGGATTGTGAAATTGAGGGTCCAAGATGAATCTGAGACCTTCAATGTGCTCGAGTACACAACCCCAATTAAGGAAAAAGAAGAGTGCCACTGCATTGAGACCATTAATTCCAAGATGGTTTGGAAAAAAATCTACCACCCAACCCGTGAGAAGCCACCTGCTTTCTGGAAGGACTTGAAGGAAGCCACAGGTACATCCGGTAAGAACTATGAGATGGAAGTGGAGTATGTCATGGGAGTGCTGGAAGAGGCACTGAAAAAGCTGAATGCTCCACCGGAGCCAAACTGAGTCTGTTTCTGACAGCCGTCAAGCTAGTGACGTTAAAGAAGCGCTGAGTGGGAGGCAATCCACTGTGAGGTAACAAGTATTTATTTTCGTTTAATTTCAAGTTTGTGATGTAGTTTTAATTTGTTGTTAGTCTTAGGAAAAACTGTGTTCGGTCAAAAATTCGCGTCGCGAAAAAAGAAGAATTCAAAGAAAATCTTTTCTGTTTGATTTCACGACGCGAAGGAATGGCATCGCGTCGCGACTGTTTAAAAATTTTTCAGCAAAAATTATTTTTGTTTGATTTCGCGTCGCGATGCGATGCCAATTTGCCTAGAAACCAGGTATACCGAACACAGCCACACTAAAACAATCTTTCTCCCCATTTTGCGCGAATTGCAAGCACTCTCCCCCTCTAATTCAAATTGAGCACTCAACGTGTGAAAGAGCACATAATTTTGCATCCCCAACACTCTCCAGGTATGATAATTCTCACCATTACTTTTTAGTTAGGGATTTGTGATGGTATAGTTGAATTAAGATAGAGAATTGTTGTTTTGAGAGTGTTGGTGAGGTGTTTGATGAAATGCTTGAATGAAAATTTTTTGTGTAGCCAAGGTGTTTGTGAAAATGCCTAAGTGAATGTTGATTTTGGTTGCTAGCCGGTGCTTTAATTTTGTCAATGCTCATTGAACCTTTGGGTAGTGGACTAGTGCTGAGAAAATTGTATTGCCTGCTTTTGTTGGATTATCTGCTGTGAGTGGGGCCCACACCAGGGACCCACCGTGAACTAACAATTTGTGCCGGATTCTGTTTTATTTCATTACAGGACATTACAGGTAAACAGAATGATGAGGAAAAGCAAAGCAGGCACCTCCAAGAAAAGGCGAGGGGGACCACCAGTTGAGGTTGACAGTTTCAAATACCCCGAGCACGAAGAGCGGTACCAGCGGGTGGTTAAAGGCAAGAAAATAAATCCTGAGAGGGCCTTTGACCTCTCCACAGATGAGTTCCCAATCATCACTTCCACACTGTGGGAGTTGGGGTGGCATCCACTCAATTCAATGATTAAGCAGGCGAACCAGAGCCTGGTCAGGGAGTTCTACTCCAATGCCTATTGGGAGGAGGAGCAGGACCAATCCACATTAGTTTATGTCAGAGGCAAGACTGTGTCCTACTCTCCGGACAGCATCAACAGCCTACTTGGCCTACCTACAAATGCCTATTGTGCTATGTGCTACGCTGCAGTCAACCCCAGAAACATTGATTATGAGGGGACCTTGAGAGAGCTGTGCCGTCCAGGGGCACAATTGGCCGGATCCCAAAACCTTCCACGCCGCTTTTGCAATATGGGACTCAAGCCAATTCCGAAGGCCTGGAACGCATTCTTCAACCAGTCAATCATCTCCTGTTCCAACAACACTGATGTGAAGGTTAAGGTGGCTATGGGATTATTGGCTATTATGAGAGATCAGGGGGTGAATCTGGGGAGAGCCATTTGAGAGTATTGTTGAGATAGTCAGGTGTCCCAGGGCTAGATTGGGACATGCTTCTGTGATCCATGCCTTATGTATACAGCAGGGCTGTCCTGAGTACCCTGATGACCTACTAGTTGATCCTAGGGAGCCCATCACTGCAGCCTGGATTATTAAGCAGCCCGAGGGGCCTATGGATGGAGCAGTTCCACCACCTCAGCCAGCATCTCCAGCACAACAGCCGTCAGCAGGCCCATCCTACCGTCAGCAGTATGGCAGCGACCCTTCCTTCCAGTATGACCTCCATATGGCCAACTGGTGCGGGACGTCGATGCTACTACAACAGCAGGGCATAGACACCTCAATTATGATGAATTGTGGTATTTAGTTTCATATGGTTTACATTTTACCTTGTGATTGCTAGTGTGTCAAATTTTATCATCAGGTATTGCTAGTGGTCATGCCAAAAGTTGAGGCAGACTTAGATCATCTGTGGGCATTCTCTCATGTAACATCTCTTAAGATTTCCAGCTGTGAGGTTTGGCCCCAAACACTTATTCTATTCATTGTGTGATTGTTCCTTGCTTGCATTAGTCTGCAAAACTTCAGCTTGTACTTAACTATCTTGCATGTTATTTATATACACACTGAGGCAATTTTTGTAAACCTGAGCCTTTCAAGCCAACCCTTTAATTGCTATCCCTTGTTAGCCCCTCAGAGCCTAAAATTTCATAACATGGAGTTAGGTAGATTAAAGCATGAGAGTGGGGAAACATTCTAAGTTTGGGGTTGCTCGTGGAATAGCAACATTCTAAGTTTGGGGTGGTATACAAGAGAAAGGAGCATAAAAAAGGGTTATATATATAAATAAGTAAATAATTCCTTCTCTTGTGGAATGCTTTGGGAAAATGAGTGAGTGAGTGAGACTGTTGCAATTGACAAAGAGAGAAGTAGGCCTAACTCCAAGTTGTAAGCTACTTATCCAAATGTATCCACCCTTACCTAAGCCCCATTACAACCCTTGAAAGCCCTCAAAAAGTGTGTATGTATTTCTTGTGTATTGACTTGTATAGCACTTGTTCAAGCCTATGGAACGATGATGCAGGTACTGAGAATTGAGTGAACACCCTAAGCACCTCAAAGAGAGAAACACCGGTAAGATGTGTGATGTAACGCCCCAAAATAATCAAGTATTTATTTAATTAATTTAATTAAGTGTTATAGTGGTTAGTTATATTAAAATAATAAGAGGATATTTAATTTAGCTAAGAGGTGGTGGGTAGTAAATGAGGGAGTGGTAATTTAATTAAAAGAAGAGAAGTGTTAGTAATTAACTAAGTGGCAAAAAGAGCCCAAGACACTAGGACCCATAATATTTATGCTCTAGGGTTAGTGTCTTAGACACTTGGAGAGAAAGAAAAGAAAAGAAGCGTGAGAAGTGAGAAGAGAGGAAGGGGCAGCGGCTAGGAGAGGAAAACAAAGAAGAGAAAAGCGTTCCAACCAAGAACAAGAGAGAGAGAAGGAAAAAGCTAGGGCTCCAAGGTTCTAAGGCAGAAGGATTTCATCTTCTTCCATTAACAAAAGGTTAGGGGGCTCTCTTTTCATCCTTAATAACTTATAGGATTAGAATCACATGAGTTAGGTTTTAGGGGGGGTTTGATTGATTGAATTGAATTGTTGTTTTTGGATGTTTTTGTTACGATGAATGTAAATTGTTAAATCCATGTTGTTGATGATGAACTTATGTTATTTTTGGTAGAATCCATAATTGATTAGTATTGAGATGTACATGATATTAGTCATGCAAGTTAGGTGTATATTGTAATGACTAAATAAAATCGAGAATGGAAACAATTTGGGTAGAGGTTCAGTATTTCGGTAACTGGGAACGTTGTGTTGACTGAAAATTATGTGGTTTACTGTTCTGGAAAATAGACTTAATGCTTGTTAATTTGGCGTTGATTTGGTTGCATTTGGAGTTGTAAAACTTAAGTTATAGGTGAAACAAGTTAGGTTAAAATTCTGGAAACGATTTAGGTAGAGGTTCAGTATTTCGGTAACTGGGAACGTTGTGTTGCCTGAAAAATTATGTGGTTTACTGTTCTGGAAAATAGACTTAATGCTTGTTAATTTGGCACTGGTTTGGTTGCGTTTAGAGTTGTGTAGCTCGAGATATGAATTCCACAAGTTAGGGTAAGATTCTGGAAACAATCTGGACATAGGGTGAGTGTTTTGGTCACTGCGTTTTCAAAAGAACTCATTTTCGAACGAATCCAATTTATTTGAAAACTAGACAGAATTATCCCCAGTTTATGCACAAGTTTCATGCAATTTGATTGAGTTTTGGTCATTTTAGAACTGCTTGAATTTGTAGGACAGAAACTGCCCTCTTTTGAAACTAGTATGTGTGTTTTTGAAAACTGTATCTGTTAGACTCTCTTTTTCAAAAACTGAACTGAGGAATAAGGAGTAGACCCATAGGGCTTTCCAACAAGTATTTATTTGTCGAAATCCGGTGTGGTTTACTATTTTAATCAATTCGTCAAAGTAAGCGCATGGTTACGGAATTTCTGCACCTTGTTTGTTTTCGCGATATCTTTTGATCCGGGAACCCGATTGAGGCGTTCTAAGATGCGTTGAAGAGCTCATTCAGAGGCCTAACCAATTATTCTATTTTTAAGGCAAAATGAACTGTTTATGTATTGCTGTTGCTGTTTTACACTGCTGTTTATATTGCTGCTGCTACTCTATGTGCTGTCTTGGTCCCTATGGGTGTTGTTTAGTCCTTTGGTGACAATGTAGTCGCGTAATTAATTGTGCTTGGTGTGATTGGTGTGCTATCCTTAGAGCTGAAATTTTGGAGATGTATAATGGTGATGTATATAAAATGGTGAGATAAATTATTGGTGAGTTTATTGGTGAGTGCCCTCAAGGCAATGGTCTATGACCTTTCTTTTGGTGTTGGTGAGTTAATAAAACTATTGGTGAGTTAATCAAATTATTGGTGCGCATGTTATTGCATTGTTGTGGTGATTTTGGTGTGTATGGTGCATTGTTCATGGCGTCGCATAATCATGTGCATTTATTGGTGAGCAGAAGGCTTCGGCCTTATTTTGGTGTATGCCCTCAAGGCTAATTTTTGGTGATGGATCCACATGCATGTGCCCGTGGAGTTTTGGGTTGCATCTCATACATTGAACATGCATTCGGTACTTTTCCTGGTGATTATAAATTGATGGTGTATGTGGAGATAATTGTAATTTGGTGTATTTAGTTATATTTGGTGTTGTTCTCGGTGATTGAAAATATTCGGTGCTGTTTCTTGGTGGATGAAAATTAATGGGGCATGTTGTTATTGTGGGGAATTGGTGTGCTTAGTTGCCTTCTCTAAATGATGCTTATCTTATTTGTTATTACTTATGAAATGAGACTCACCCTACTGCTTTTGTGTTGCTTCTTATGTCGGCAACGTGCAGGTGATAGCGAGTGAAGGTGATCTAGTACCTTCTCCTAGTCAGTTGAGTCTGCTCTGATACGTAGCACCGGGGGGCGTTTAGTTTACATATTATTTTATTTGATGTTTTGAACTTTATTTGGTGATGTAATTTGGCATTTTAAGATTTGGTGATTATTCTGCTGCGATGACTATTATGATTTACTTTGGTGTAGGCTAACAAATTATTTGCGGTGCTATGTATCGTACCTTATGACTTTAGGAATTAAATTTTGGAGACTATTGTGCGTTGTTGTTTTGAAATGTGGCACCCTCTTGGGGATGCATTAAAACGTTTTTGGAAACTCTGATCTTAAATGAATTAAATAGTAGCTTAGTAGAAGGGGGTGTTACATTAGTGGTATCAGAGCAATGGTTGGTCCGTCCGGCCAAGTCGCCGAGTCGTTGTGTCGGTGTACGACCAACTGTTGTCTTTTAGTACTAACCATTGTTTACATTGCAGGTTGTTCGAATCAGGTAAACTTTTTGGATTGTTCGGTTCTAACCGGACCGCTTGTGTGCTTTATTGTGTTTCCGTGTGAACTTTGTGTCTTTTGTTTTTAGTATTACTTTTCCTGTTGTGTGAGTTTGTATGTGGCTTGTTAGTGGAGGAATGTTAGCTTAGGCGGGTAAATTTCGAGGACAAAATTCTTTTAAGTGGGGGAGAGTTGTAACGCCCCAAAATAATCAAGTATTTATTTAATTAATTTAATTAGGTGTTATAGTGGTTAGTTATATTAAAATAATAAGAGGATATTTAATTTAGCTAAGAGGTGGTGGGTAGTAAATGAGGGAGTGGTAATTTAATTAAAAGAGGAGAAGTGTTAGTAATTAACTAAGTGGCAAAAAGAGCCCAAGACACTAGGACCCATAATATTTATGCTCTAGGGTTAGTGTCTTAGACACTTGGAGAGAAAGAAAAGAAAAGAAGCGTGAGAAGTGAGAAGAGAGGAAGGGGCAGCGGCTAGGAGAGGAAAACAAAGAAGAGGAAAGCGTGAGTTCCAACCAAGAACAAGAAAGAGAGAAGGAAAAAGCTAGGGCTCCAAGGTTCTAAGGCTAAAGGATTTCATCTTCTTCCATTAACAAAAGGTTAGTGGGCTCTCTTTTCATCCTTAATAACTTATAGGATTAGAATCACATGAGTTAGGTTTTAGGGGGGGTTTGATTGATTGAATTGAATTGTTGTTTTTGTATGTTTTTGCTACGATGAAAGTAAATTGTTAAATCCATGTTGTTGATGATGAACTTATGTTATTTTTGGTAGAATCCATAATTTATTAGTATTGAGATGTACATGATATTAGTCATGCAAGTTAGGTGTATGTTGTAATGACTAAATAAAATCGAGAATGGAAACGATTTTGGTAGAGGTTCAGTATTTCGGTAACTGGGAACGTTGTGTTGACTGAAAAATTATGTGGTTTACTGTTCTAGAAAATAGACTTAATGCTTGTTAATTTGGCGTTGATTTGGTTGCATTTGGAGTTGTAAAACTTAAGTTATAGCTGAAACAAGTTAGGTTAAAATTCTGGAAACGATTTGGGTTGTCAGTATTTCGGTAACTGGGAACGTTGTGTTGACTTAAAAATTATGTGGTTTACTGTTCTGGAAAAAATACTTAATGCTTGTTACTTTGGCACTGGTTTGGTTGCGTTTAGAGTTGTGTAGCTCGAGATGTGAATTTCACAAGTTAGGGTAAGATTCTGGAAACAATCTGGACATAGGGTCAGTGTTTTGGTCATTGCGTTTTCAAAAGAACTCATTTTAGAACGAATCCAATTTCCTTGAAAACTAGACAGAATTCTCCCCAGTTTATGCATAAGTTTCATGCAATTTGATTTAGTTTTGGTCATTTTACAACTGCTTGAATTTGAAGGACAGAAACTGCCCTCTTTTGAAACTAGTATGTATGTTTTTGAAAACTGTATCTGTTAGACTCTCTTTTTCAAAAACTGAACTGAGGAATAAGGAGTAGACCCATATGGCTTTCCAACAAGTATTTATTTGTCAAAATCCGGTGTGGTTTACTATTTTAATCAATTCGTCAAAGTAAGCGCATGGTTACGAAATTTCTGCACCTTGTTTTGTTTTCGCGATATCTTTTGATCCGGGAACCCGATTGAGGCGTTCTAAGATGCGTTGAAGAGCTCATTTAGAGACCTAACCAATTATTCTATTTTTAAGGCAAAATGAACTGTTTATGTATTGCTGTTGCTGTTTTATTCTGCTGTTTATATTGCTGCTGCTACTCTATGTGCTGTCTTGGTCCCTATGGGTGTTGTTTAGTCCTTTGGTGACAATGTAGTCGCGTAATTAATTGTGCTTGGTGTGATTGGTGTGCTATCCTTAGAGCTGAAATTTTGGAGATGTATAATGGTGATGTATATAAAATAGTGAGATAAATTATTGGTGAGTTTATTGGTGAGTGCCCTCAAGGCAATGGTCTATGACCTTTCTTTTGGTGTTGGTGAGTTAATAAAACTATTGGTGAGTTAATCAAATTATTGGTGCGCATGTTATTGCATTGTTGTGGTGATTTTGGTGTGTATGGTGTATTGTTCATGGCGTCGCATAATCATGTGCATTTATTGGTGAGCAGAAGGCTTCGGCCTTATTTTGGTGTATGCCCTCAAGGCTAATTTTTGGTGATGGATCCACATGCATGTGCCCGTGGAGTTTTGGGTTGCATCTCATACATTGAACATGCATTCGGTACTTTTCCTGGTGATTATAAATTGATGGTGTATGTGGAGATAATTGTAATTTGGTGTATTTAGTTATATTTGGTGTTGTTCTCGGTGATTGAAAATATTCGGTGCTGTTTCTTGGTGGATGAAAATTAATGGGGCATGTTGTTATTGTGGGGAATTGGTGTGCTTAGTTGCCTTCTCTAAATGATGCTTATCTTATTTGTTATTACTTATGAAATGAGACTCACCCTACTGCTTTTGTGTTGCTTCTTATGTCGGCAACGTGCAGGTGATAGCGAGTGAAGGTGATCTAGTACCTTCTCCTAGTCAGTTGAGTCTGCTCTGATACGTAGCACCGGGGGGCGTTTAGTTTACATATTATTTTATTTGATGTTTTGAACTTTATTTGGTGATGTAATTTGGCATTTTAAGATTTGGTGATTATTCTGCTGCGATGACTATTATGATTTACTTTGGTGTAGGCTAACAGATTATTTGCGGTGCTATGTATCGTACCTTATGACTTTATGAATTAAATTTTGGAGACTATTGTGCGTTGTTGTTTTGAAATGTGGCACCCTCTTGTGGATGCATTAAAACGTTTTTGGAAACTCTGATCTTAAATGAATTAAATAGTAGCTTAGTAGAAGGGGGTGTTACATGTGAAAAAGAGATAACTTGAGAATGTTTGCCTGCTTATGATCTTGTGTCTTACCGATTCAATTGTCTTGCTACTGCATTAGTTTGATGATGATTTTTTATATACCGTGTAGTTATTGGTTTGTGTAGAATGTGTGACAGCTAAATAAAAAAAGTAGCCACAGCCTGAATTGACTGTTTGCTTGAGGACAAGCAAAAGTTTAAATTTGGGGTTGTGTTGATTCTCTGTCATATGATGCAAGTTGTCCAATTTTAGGACTAATTGTGCAGAGTTTTGATTGTATTATAGTCAGTATCTGGGGATTTAGATGAGTTTTAGAATTTTGTAGTAGGAAATCAAATTGTAAGCCATTCCTGCAGTGTTGGAGTTACTTTGTACTTGAAGACCTCCAATTTGTGTGTTATCATTCGGCGAACCAGACACTTGCCCGGAGATGCAGCACAATTAGGAAGACTCAAATTTCTGTTCAATATCGCGTCGCGACCAGGAGGGTTCGCGTCGCGATGGAAGCCTGATGCAGGAGCAACCTACAAATTCTGCCCAATATCGCGTCGCGACGGGTTCGTGTCGCGACGCGATGGTTTGCGGAAATTATTGTTTTAATTCAGTTTTTGCGTTTTTTAGAGGAGCTTGGTCAATTGGAGCGCGACAGACGTTTTGGGAGCAGAGAAAATCCAGATCCTGGGAGTTCTTCACCACTTGGGAACGAGGGTTGAAGGTTCCTATGTCTATCTTTACTTGTATTGCTTCTTTTACTTTAGCTATGTCTCTATTCACCATGTGTAACTAATTTTCTAAGATTAGGGAGAGATGATTCTCCCCGAACCTATGTTATGAATGCTTTGTTATGGTTAATACAATTAGTTGATTGAATTATCACAAGTCTATGCCTCTGATCATAATGCTTTATAGTTACATATGATAATTATAATGATTTAGGTCATGTGATCGCATAGGGATATGGGTTGCATGCTGGATATGGGGTATTAGATCATGTACTTGTGATCACCATAGGAATATGGGGTTGGATGCATGAATTTTTTATTTCTTAAGTTTATTGCTTTACCGATTGGCATGATTTACCTAAGGGATTAGGGTAACTCAACTAGGTAAAAGGGGTTCTGAGGCAAGGAATTGTCCTTAACCTACTATAGTGAATTGAATCTGGTAGTTCAAACAATTAATCTGTAATTAGCTGAAGGTTCGTAACATAGGTGAAGGGAGAGGATTCGACACCTAATCGATTTTTCTCGCTAATTCAACAACAGTTTTATTTTTCGCGTTACACAATTACAACTCGAATCAATTGTCACAATGTAGAATTAATCAAATTTGCTACTGTTATAAGACGCAATCTCTGTGGAATCGATCGGTTCTTACCGTTTTTACTATTACTTGCAACGTTTCGGTACACTTGCTGAATTGTTAACAAGAACCATTATTTCAACAGTAGAAGACGACAAATACGTCGTAAGCACAGCACTGTGAGAGAATGTCTCTCAAAAGGATCTGTGAGAGTGGATCATGTACGCACTGATTAGAACTTAGCTGATGGTAACCCGACCTAAAAGACTGGAGATCCCAAGAATTAGGTTCAATGGGTAATAACAAGTTGTGAAGTGATACAAGATGAACATGCTATTATAAGTAAAGAAGCATGATTCCTGGAGCGACATAAGGTTGATGTAATAGAAACTCTTAATGAGATATATACTCTATATGGAGTGGAGTACCTAGCTACAGGAGTACTCTTGATAGAGTCACCTTTGTGAATGTGGAAGTGGAGCGGCTTCCTATGGAATCGTTGGCAGGATTCCTAGAGCGTTCACTAAACTGGGATAGACGTGCAGGGCCATAAAAGCGCGGGCTTATAAGAATACGCCCATGGAAAAGGTTGTGTGTGGTTTTGATGATTAGAGATAGAGTTCAAGACTACGAGTCACTCTTGTTGAATCTAAATCTTAACCGCTATGCAAAGGTTCAAGTCGTAAGACACCTCTGTTTATGCACAATCTTATGGAAGCATTTGACGCTACTTCTGAAATTCTTTTTTAAATTCAAGTGGGGGATTGTTGAAACTTTGTTAAATACGAATTTGAAAAAGTCCCACATTGGGTAGACTAAACACTTCTATAGTGTAAAAAGACTATAAAAGGGAGACTCCCCCTCACTTATTTCTCACACCAAAAGTTGATACACTTCCAACTTTTCTCTCTTCTCTCTCAACTTCTCTTCTTCTTCTCTAGAAAACTTGACGCATTTCCAAGTTTATTTTTAAGAGTGGTTTTCATAACCAAAATCTCTTTCTTCTCTAGAAAGCTTGAAGCATTTCCAAGCTTAGTTTCTAAAGAGTGGTTTTTCATAACCATATTGAGGGTGTATATCTTAGAGTGAATTTTCACGGTGCAGTGAACTTTCGTAGCAGTTTTCACTGGGCTGTTTTATCCTAGGGACGTCGTGGTTGATAGCCTGCTTGCACCTTGGAGCAGTGCCACGAAACGTCTTAAAGAGAGCGACCTAGTCCGCGACTCATCCCAGTAATCTCTTCGGCTTGATTTTTGAAAACAGTGTTGTTTTGGGGAACGTTCTGGCTAGGAAAGACTTGGTACTTAAGAGTGTCCATTGTGACCCACCTCTCATCCCAGTATATATATATATATTGTTTGATCAAAAAACCATCTGAGTAATGTATCCAAAAAAGGCTTAAATATGTTTTTAGCTCCTATAAATATGGCGTAATTTGATTTTAGTAAATGCAAAAAAATTAATAAATCCCCACAAATTCAAACATTTTCATTTTTATCCTTCAGTTAACTTCTCAGTCAGAATAATATTGATGTGGCAAAAATTCTGTCCTATTTGGCTTTTTCACTTTATTATGTTTTATTTAACTAAGAGGAGGAGCCAAGTAAGAAAGAAGTTTGCCACATCGGCTATTTTCCGACGGAGAAGTTAACATAAGCATGAAAATGAAAAAAGTTTGAATTTGTAGGATTTATTTTAATAAAATTGCAAGGACTAAAATCAAACTACCTCATATTTTCTCTTAACCGTTGGACATGTGTATTTCTATAAATGCAGTTTTATAATTTTTTTAAAAAAAAAATAAGGGTTTGTGTCTAGACCAGTATGCATAGTACATATGATCAACGTTTTGAAAACCGAACCCGACATTGAACCGGTGAGACCTCCGGGTCATGGTTCAACCGCTTTAAACCGGATAAAGCCATTTTTAACCGATGAAATAACTGAACCATATAAGGTGTCGGGTTATGGTTTAACCGGATCAACTGCTCCGATTGGTTTGGTTTTTAAAACCCTGCATATGATACTGTAGGTAAGTCTTGCTCTTTATTATAACACTTTTCAAAAAAAAAAAGTCTTGCTCTTTATTTTAACACTTTTATTTATCTATTATAAATCTATATTAATTGTTTATGATGATGAAAATCCAAAATTGCCTTTTATTATATAAAACTAATACTGTATTTTTTTTAGAGACAGTACGCTATGTAATAGAAATAGAATCATTTTTTCTTAGTTTTCGTAGGTAAACAAAAGTATTAACTTTTTTTGCAGCAGCAACAATAAAGAATACTAATATCACGAATGTTGTATCAATCTATTATAAAAGAAAATGATAAAAAGTTTTTTTTAACTTTATAGGAGAATAGTTTAATACAAGAATAACATATAGTCCTTCTTTATTCACTTTTTATTTTATTTTTGACTAATTGGTACACACAGATAGGCTAATTGGGTAGGCAATCTCCATTTGTATGACAAGGTGGAACATCATGATCATGTCTCATAGCAGCAGAGGTGGGCGGCTGCTTATAACACCAACAACGCCCATTTTGGCATCTTGGCATGTCTCCTTCCTTGCATCGCACTAAACAATCTAAATATGTCTTACAAGATGAAACACCTTCAAAATCTGCATGCACATACAATACAAGTCGATGTAAGACTAATTTTGTACATAAAATATGAAGATTCAAAAGGTAAACAAGTTCGAAGTGGCAAAATTTAAAAAGAAAAAAGAAATTCACTTAATTTGGAGGTTGGTTTCAAACCTGATGCAATGATTAAAAAAGCCAAGAAAAATGTCAATTTGAGAACAGAAAACCTTGTAGCGCCCATTGTGTTACGTACTTGTGTACATAAAACATGTTCTACATAGGTGTATTTATATAGACAAATGGTGAGCCAACACCTTGACCATATTATTATTTTCAATGGATGCATTAATTTTTTGTTGACCAAATGATGCATTAAATGTAAAAAATATATATTTTTTATACAAGTCAAACAAATATATTAATATTTAAGGAACATTTTTATATATGATAAATAAATTAAGTGTTTACATTATTAATGATGATTAAAATTAAATAACTAGGTCTTTTTAAAATTATATAAACATTTAATACAATTTATTGTAATCATTTTATTGAATACTACATAGTTTGTTTTATTCTTTTACGTATCTTTTTTTTGTTACTAAAAGTTTAGGCGAGTTGGACTCCGGGATTTACCGGGATCAGACAAAATAGGTACTTACACTGGCAGCGGAAATTCTTTTACGTATCTAATATTTTATTATCAAAATAGACGTCTTATATTTTTGACAATTAGGAAAAAATGAAGGTATATGTATATTCATTCATATATATTTTCTCTTTTTCTAACCCACTTTAATTCAAAATTTCCATCTCATTCTTCACTTTTCCCTCTCCTTTTTACTTTTCATATCAATTCAAATTCTCTCTCCTTCCTCACTTTTCTATCTCATGCGTCGGTAAACGGACAAAGAGTCATAAAAATACATTATTAGTCCCCGTAAATTAATTTGATTGGTGAGCTAAGAGAAACCAAAGGAAAACCTGTTGAAGATCTAGGGTTGCAAAATCGAAAACTAATATTTTCCTATGTAAAAAAAGGACTTCCTTAACCTCCTCTTGTACCATGTTTTAGGTTTTTCTTTTAGTTTTCTATTTTTTTAAACCATATTTGTTGTCTTTGATTTTTTTTAATCATGTTTTCAAAAAAACACAAAATCCTATAGATATAGTGAACTTATTTTTCGTCAAAATATGAAACAACTTTTCAAATTTTAAAGTTTTGTGAATTGGATTTCATTTGAGTACCGACAAGAAAGCATTATTTTTAGCAAGTATAGTTGTCAGTATATTTATATTTTATATTTTTTATAAATGCATTTGTTTTACATAAATGAATTAATATTTTATTTTTTAGTCTTGATGTATAGTTGTATACCATTGTTCTCCAAATAGTTATTTTCTTTATTTTTGTCTTTATAAGCGTATTTATTTTTTATAAAGGATAACTTTTCTTTCGAATTAGGGCGTGAAAATATTATTTTGGTACAATTATTTTTTAATATTGTGTTTTCGTACTGTATATTTAGTTTACTTCTAAGTCATTATTTTGTTTTTGAATCTCGACAAGGAAAGAATATTTTTTATACTTTTATGTCGTATACACATATTTTTCTTTTGAGTTTCAAACAGTAAACTTTACAAAGTTTTCGTACATTTTTATCATTTTTGATTCATGACAATTAACATTAAAAGTTATCAAAATAACTATTTTCTATATTTTTTATTTAGAAGGTCCTTAGTTGTTTTAATTATTTATGAATGTATATTTTTGAAGTAACTTTAGCTTGTTTTCTATTGTAATTCAAATTAGTAAATAGTAACCTTGTTGTATGGTTACTAAGTAATATTGACTAGTTAATTTTTCTTTTCATTGCCACATCAGCATTTACTTCCATGTGTAACTGAGTGGCATAAAACTTGTAATTGCATTCACTTTCAACTTAGTTGGATCATAACCATATTCGGTTACATAACTTTCATCCCCATCTCTCTTTCTCCCTGTGTGTGTGAATATTCTCTTATCTGTAAAATGTGAATCAAAGTGTGGAACCATTTGTTCAAACAAATTGGCACCAGAGCAATCAGTGAAGACGATCCAGGGCAGCGATGGCACATGTAGGTTGCAACAATGGTCATTTTCTGATGAAATAACTAGTGCTCGACGGAACGAACTACGATCGGTGGGCGCTGCAAATGAAAGTCATCTTTCGTTATCAAGAAGTGCAAGAGGTTGTTCGCGACGGTGTTACGGTGGTAGGTGGCGAAGCGTTGCGTGATCAATGGAAGAAGAATAGTGTAACATATCTAATCTTCTAGTCGACTTCAAAGATTAGCATTTACTTTTTGTACGGAATATTAGAGAACGCTTAAGCGCTTTTAGACCGAGCGAATTAAATTCGACTCTAAATGGCTCCATAAAAAAATAACCTTGCATATCCTTCCGATACAAAACCTTGAATCATGGTGGGGAAATCGTTAGAGTCATGAAGTCCGTCCGAATATAAAGTTCGTCTGTGTGTGTGTCTATATATATATATATATATATATATATATATATATAGATATATAAATAAATAGATAATATCCCATATACGTACAAGTCAATCAAAAGTTCCTTTAATAGCAAAGATAAGTAAAGTCCTTGAATATAACTTAGTTTTCTCAAAAATAAACTCTTTACCGTATACTTAAAACATTGTATTCATAATCTATCCAAGGTACTCAACTTGATTCTTCAAAAATCATAAAGTCATAATATATTTCTTTGGAATATAAGAGGTTTACTATTACAAACCGATTACATATAAAAATTGAACTTATACTCTTTTCAATACATAGTACAATTTTGAATACATTTCTTCAAAGCCGAAAACACTTCCTCTTTCCTTCAAAAGCTCGGCTTTCATTGTGAATCTGAAAAACACAAAAACATAAAGGGTGAGATTTCAAAGAAATCTCAGTGAATTCCTAACATGCACCTCACAAATACCTCTTATGGTTTCTTTCACCTGTTTTATACTTTCCTTTAACCTCTTTAGCACAACCCGAGAGATTATTTCTTCAACCTCAATGAAGGGTTCCAACCTATAAGCTATTGAAGGTTCAACATGGATAATGGGCCTTGGTTTTGGGTTCATGAATTCCCTCCGCCAAGTGTGCTATTAAACCTCTTGGGATCGTCATCCCCCTCGAATATTATCCATGCAACTTTCAATTTTTGTTATACTTGTCTTTGTGTTCTCTCTCGATAGTTAGTAATGTCCAACGTATCAACCACTATTGTTATTCAACAACAAGGATGACATACCTCTATTCATATCACAATCCAACAATTGAATTACAAGGTCAAACAATTACATCACCAATCATTTGTACCACAAGGACCCATTCAAAACAACACATATACCATACTTCAAGCGTTAGGAGATAAAATAGGTTCAATGTGATTTTTGGAGTGAATTAAAAACACAATTATGTTTGTTTCTAGTTGTACAACTTTTCGTTAACTTTCCAACACATCCAAGAACACTCAAATCGGAGTTTCCTACTGCCCGCACGGATACTCCCGCACGGACCGTGCGTTTCCTACTGCCCCAAAAATCTGTTTCATTGCGTTCTTTACTGATTTCCAAAGGGTTCCAACCTATCCTATCTACCATACAACCAATTTAATCATTACAAATCACTCAATTACAACCCAAACAACATCAATACATCAAAATCACACCTCCAATTAAGATTAATCACACAACTAAACCATTACATAATTAACTTAAGCAAACAATCATAAAATCCACTATCAAACCATATATACACACAATATCACCTTAAGACATCAAAACTTCATTTTCTCAAGAACACAAACTCTAACTCAGAATTTATTCATCAAATGCTCGTGAAAATCGAAACTCTAAGTATATTAGAGCAGTGAGTAAGAGGGACTCACTTGACAACTAGTTGAGAGCTACCACACTATTCCTTAACACCCAAAGTCACCAACCAAACTTCTCAAGCTTCCTAGCCTTCAAAACAGCCCCTCCAAACCCTTCTAAGCTCGATTCTTCCACTACAAACCCAAATGACACTACTCATTCCCACATGCAAGAATCCACACATCATTTTGAACTCCAAAAACCCACATGCAAGGTGGATGAAAACCCAAAAAGGTGGTGGTGAAAGGGATTTCGAAAATGACCACTATTTCTAGCAAAAATTTGAGCTTTGGTGATTTGGTGGGGTAGAATAGAGTTGATTTCTTATGGGTAAGTGAAGGTGGAAGTGGAAGAGAAAGCTGTTCTTCCCTAAGCTCCCTCCTCTTGAAACCCTCACTCTCCCTTTCTCCATCCCTCAATTTCTGAAAATGTGTTGTGTTGGTGTTTTGTGTGGGAGTGAGTGTGTGTCAATTCTTTTTATAGCAAGGATTAATTGAACACCTGAAATTTAGCTTTGGGTTTGAAACTCTATTAAACTTAAACTCTCTCTCAAAACTATATTTCCTTTAACTAGGACACTCAACTAAATAACCATTATAAAGAGACACAATATTATAAATTCACACAACCATGTAGGAAATCAAGTGTAAATCGATCATATATCAATCAAAGAAATTTTAATTACTTTGGTATCATTTCAATCATCGTAACATGTAATTAAACAAATTAACACATAAAACATTTTATTTGAATAATTGACACTAAGTGTGATATCCAAAATAATCTGTTAACACCCAAAAATAACTGAGTCGTAGGCCGAGGGATGAGTGAAAAAAGGAAGTAGAATTGGAGTGCTGAGGCAGGCCACTAGACAAAAATTTAAGAGATAAATGCCAAAGAGAATAATCAAGAGAAGCCCTCGGGGCATACCATTGGATAACTCCCCAAGGAGCAATGAGCGAGGCCAAGGGAGAGTAAAGGCACGGCCTATAGAGTGCCACGGCCAATGTGGGCTCGGGTGCCTGAGTTACTGTCCGAGGATGCAGGCTAGCTGAGTAAGCTAAGTGGCCGAGGTAAGGCAGGCTTGCTTGGAAGGCAAGTAAGATGAAGCACGAAGACAGAACATGGGAGCGGTTGAAAGATCAAGCGAAAGGAGAGAGGCCATGAAAAGCGGAGCGAGGGAGTTCACCCCACTAACTGTGCTAGTGAAATCGTGGGTGGCTACTCTGTTTCTTTAGGGCTTAGGAACGATGAAGATCGTTGATCTTAGACTAATCCAACGGTAGGAAAATGTTGGCTATAGTAGTGGCCGACGAGGGCCTATGTATATAAATAGGAGAAGAGCAATTGTACAGAACACACATCAATCAATCAAAAACTCTACGTTTATTTTATCTATCATCTTTTATCGCACTTTATCTTTATTTTTTATGCATTAGCCAGTAGAATAATCCAACCATCGCGTCCCATTCCCTCTACATGGCCCTTTCTAGAGGAGTCAGGATACCCACAGTCAAGGAGCAGAGTTCCCTCCTTGGCGCAATTTCTTGAAGAACAAAGGAATCAAAACTTGACCCAAACTCTGGTCGATCCCACAGCTAGGTCCTAAGAGTTTGACAAAGCAACAAATTGGCACGCTCAGTGGGACAGGAACGAGTGAACAGACCTTCGTGTTTGATTAGCTTGGACTGGATTATCATTGGCGTATGCACTTACGCTTCGGTAAGATCTTAAGCATGGAGTCAGTAGGTGTTTCGTGGAATACTGCTACAACGGTTACTGCTGAATCGAATGAACCACCTCACCAAGAGGAGGAGCCCGTGATCATGATCACATCATTCATTTGGCAACAGATAGATATGGGGATACATGATATAATGTACCAAGTGTCCCAACAATTGGCTGGCATAGTTAAACCTATGGTGCACAATGAGGTGCAACAGGCCAAGGAATTGGAACAAAGACATGCAACGCAAGGTAGCAGCGCTACTAACCCTATTTTCCCCGGCCAATCACAGGGAGGACATCCTAATTCTCTGGGAGGCAGGCATCAATCCCTGCCATACACCAACCCTATTGGACCTCAGCAAGCATCCTCTTATACTTCTGTGGGAGGCATGCATCAGTGACCACCGAGTGGGTGTTTGTAACATCCCCAAATTGGTTAAGTTGATTATTTTGAGGTTTAACCCAATCAATAATTATTTTGGTGCTTAAGTAATGATTTTATTAATTGGGTACTAAATTAATTATTGATTTGTGTATATTTATAAATTGAAGAAGTGGGTTTTTGGAAGCTAAAATCAAATAAGGGATTTTAGTGAGGTTGTTGAGAAATTAGAATTTAAGTGAGGTTTATTTTGGTCATTGACCCATAATATCACTTATATTATAAAAGAAAAAGAGAATAAGAGAGAATTGAGAAAGAGAGAGTCGTAGGGAGAAAAGAAAGAAAAGAAGGAAAATGGAAGAAAAGAGAGAGAGAAGTCGTGAGGGAGAAGAGGAGAGGAAAATGAGAAATTTCATGCAAACTCTAATCTTATTTCACAAAAATCATCACCTTCTCATCCTCTCCATGTTGATACAAGAATCACAACATATGGTTCACTCTCTCTCCATCCACCATTTTCATTTTTCAAGAGGAAAAAAGAGGGTTTTGATGGTTCAAGCTCAAAGGAAAGCTTAGGATGGTGTTTAAGAGCAAGCCCAAGGTGGATTATGTGAGTATTGAGGTTCGATTTGGAGTTTTTGAAGAATCAAGAGCTTAGGTTTTAATTTGGGTTTTTATGTGAATAGGAGGAAATGGAGCTAGGAGATGATGAATAGTGTTTTTGGGTACTTCATGGTTGATTGGGAAGCTTTGGAGTCTTTGAGGAGCTTGGAACCTTAGGAATCAAGTTGATGGTGCCTAGGTCAAAGTTGATATTTCGCGCGGGTCGGATGTTTGAGTGGCGGAAAGCTTTGGAAACAGATTTGGGCATCGTCAGAACGTGGAGTTGATTCGGGGAACGTTCGTGTGGTTATGTCGGAAATGCGATTTCGAGGAAAGCCTCGGTGTTTCGTGATTTTCATCACGATAGGTGAGTTTTATTCACGCTTAGGTTTTTGAATTAATAAACTTAAATTGTGAAATGTGTTTCGGTTTTGGTTCGTTGTCGAAAAAATATTTTGCACGAAAACCACGTTTTATATCCAATTGGTTTTTGGATTGTTTGATTGATGATTTGATGTTGATCATTGTTGTTTGAATATGTTTTTGGACTGTTTTTTTTTTGTGGGACTGGATTGGAACAGGTATCAGAATTGATCGAAACGACGAAAAATGCAAAAACGGGACAAAACCAGAGTGTTGTCAGAGACGCACGGCCCGGGCGCCCCAAGCGCACGGACCGTGCGCCTCGTTCTGTCTCCTTCTTCAAAAATGAATTTTTAGGGCGCACGACCCGTGCGTATGGGCACACGAACCGTGCGCAGTGTAACACCCCTTTTCTACCCGGTAAACTTTTGACGAAAATCAGAGTTTCAAAAACATTTTTTACTACACCCACAAGGGATGCCACATTTACACCAATAAAACTTCACACGAAAGTAATAAAATTCACCATTAAAAATAGTACGATACATAGCACGTCATAAATGGGACGAACCCCCAAAACACCTGTTCAGTCTACATGACAGTAACTCCATCACCACGCAGCGGAATAAAAATAAAGGTTCGAATGAATAATCATAACATCACCATAAAACTTCAGCAATTAAGTAATAAGGACAACTAATAAAGACTAGCTTTCATCCCCCCGAGTGCTACGTATCAGAGCGACGACACCGACTCGACTAGCGAAGGTAGACATGCCTTCACTCGTAATCACCTGCACGTTACCAGTATAGGGGTAACATTCAAACAGAAGGGGTGAGATATCTAACATTATAATAGCATATATGATAGGCAATATGCTAGAGTTACGACAACTATATCTACCGCTTCACAACAACATCAAATTGCAATCACCAAGAAATTATCACCAATGTCATGAGTAAATGAATGAGATGCAACCCACACCAACGGGTATATGCATGTGGTACCAATCATCACCAATAAAATAGCCAATAAGGGCATCATCACCTATATCATCACCAAGTTTTTTAAGCATCATCATCATCACCTATAGCTCCAAGGCCGGAGCCTTCATCACCGAAATAATGCATATGAAATGTATGCGACTCCATTAACAATGCACCAGAGACAATCAACAACAATAGTCATCTAAGTGACACAACAACACCAATATCAACAAATGGTCATAGACCCATCACCTGTCACCTTAGCCAATAAAATAGGCATATCACCTGTTATATCATCACCAATAACACCAACACCTATAGGACAGTCTAACAACTTGACCGTAACATCAACAACCACCGACACCAATAGATTTACAACTTCAATGTGGCAACAACAATTTTACAACACCGAGAACAACGACAATTTACAACACCAATGACGACACAGTTTACAACACCAATGACGACACAGTTTACAACACCAATGGCGACACAATTTACAACACCTGGAACAACATCAATTTTACAACACCAATGCCAACAACAATTATACGACACCAATGACAATACCAATTTACAACACCAATGACAACGACCACCGGGACAGCCACCCAGGCGCCCAGTCACCAACAACCACAGACAGGCAGCCAGTCATGGCGAACACGGCGCCCACTGCGCCTGTAACACCCCCTTCTAATAACTACTATTTAATTAATTTAAAATCAGAGTTTCCAAAAATCTTTCAGTGCAACCGCAAGAAGGTGCCACATTTTAAAAACAACAACGTATAATATCTCTGAAATTAATTTATCAAGTCATAAAGTGCATAACACATAGCACCACAGTCAACTTAATATCCTGTTTAGCTTACGTCGACATAAGTATAGGAACATCGCAGCGGAAAACACCAAATTTCAACGTATTATGTTACATCACCAAATAAATAGTTTAATAACATTAACTAGATAAAACAGTAAACTAAAACGCCCCCCGGTGCTACGTATTAGAGCCGACTCGGCCAACTAGAAAGAAGGTACTAGATCACCTTCACTCGCTATCACCTGCACGTTGCCGACATGAGAAGCAACATAAAAGCAGTAGGGTGAGTCTCTTTACATAAGTAATAACAAATAAGATAAGCATCATTTAGAGAAGGCAACTAAACACACCAATTTCCCACAATAACAACATACCCCATTAATTTTCATTCACCAAGAAACAGCACCGAATATTTTCAATCACCGAGGACAACACCAAATATAACTAAATACACCAAATTACAATTATCTCCACATACACCATCAATTTATAATCACCAGGAAAAAGTACCGAATGCATGTTCAATGTATGAGATGCAACCCAAAACTCCACGGGCACATGCATGTGGATCCATCACCAAAAATTAGCCTTGAGGGCATACACCAAAATAAGGCCGAAGCCTTCTGCTCACCAATAAATGCACATGATTCTGCGACGCCATGAACAATGCACCATACTGTTGCGCCCGAAAAAGTCCCCGAGGGAAAACCTTCCTCGTTCACAACTTTTCCTAAGACAATGAAGCCGCCACCAATATTTATTAAGGAAAATATTAGGAAAACCTTTTTTGGAAAGCGATTGGTCTTGCGAAACTAGAGAATAGGGTTCGGGGGTCGGTTACGCGCGGGGAATGTATTAGCACCTCACACGTCCTCTCTACTGAGAGGGAACCTTTAATTAAATGTGTGGTTTTTATATGTTGACCTGAAAAATACCTAATTTGCCTCTTTATTTCTCATTGAAAATGAATTAAAGAACTTAATAAAATTTTTATTTTTGGCGAGAAAGGAGGAAAAAAAAGGGTTTTTAGAAAGAAGTGCTTGACAGGACGTGGCCCGCTCCTACGTATCTCCCGGTGCGATGGAGAATTCAAAGCTACGTAGTTCTTGTGTGTAGAAAATGTTTGTGGGTTGGTGTTTTTTAATGTAGGGGTTTTAGTACTGTGTGATCTGTGTTGGAGGACCACTGGGGGTCTGAAGGAGCACTGGGGCTCTGAAGGGCCACTGAGGGCTGAAGGAGCACTGGGGCTCTGAGGGACCACAGTTCACTTATCTTAAAACGATGATTAACCCGGCCGTACGACCGACTTAATCCCCTACTTTGAAAATAAGACTTTTGCTTTTGAAATGAAGGACATCTGTTTGTATATTCTTTAATTTTAGAAATTGTTTATTTTCGCGCTTGACAGGGGCGTGGCCCTGCTCCTACGTATCTCCGGGTGGAGAATCAAAGGCGACGTAGTTCTAGTTTGTTTGGAAAACGTTTTTTGTTTTTTATCTTGTTTAATTGTGAGAATTGAGCTTTCATGATGATCAATTGAGCAAAGGCTCCAAGTGACCACCATTAGCACTCCATTGTTAATAATCATGCAAGCAAAGGCTTCGCAAGACTACTAACAAAGTTTTTGATTTGGTGAAAATTTTTAGGAAAATTAGGCATTCATGATGATCAATTGAGCAAAGGCTCCAAGTGATCACCACTAGTACCTCGTTGTTAATAATCATGCAAGCAAAGACTTCACAAGATTATTAGCAAAGTTTTTAATTTATGAGAAAATATTTTGTCTTGAAGAGAATTAAATTAAATTAAAAAAAACGAGAAAAAGGGGGGTGAAATGGTAAAATAGGGTGTTATTAGCAGCAAGGGGTTATATAATTAAATAGGTGGTGTAAAAAAGGAAGCCCAGTTCGCATCTGAGGGCCCAGTATGCGAAACTGGGCTTAAGTGATAGAGGGGTATACGCGTGAAATGGAGGGGTGTTATTAGTATTCTGATAATAAAAATAAAATTAAAATAAAATGAAATATTGGAGGCACTATATAAGAGGAAACCTAAATTAAAAAACCCTAATTTCAATCTTCCCTTCCTCATCTAGCTGCGCCGCAGCTCTACCCCAAATTACCCCAACCCTAAAAAAAAACTCTCTCTCTCTCACGCATCCGCCTCTCTCCGTCACCCCCTATCCTTGATCCCGTTTTTCTTCTCCTCTCCCCTATTGCGCCGCCCCACTTTTCCTCAACCACCGTAACCTCTCCCTCTCTTCCTCTCCTCCACGGCCGTGCGCACCCTCCCCCTCTCTCCCTCTCCTTACACCGATCTCCTCTCTTCTCTCCACCGCGCTGTTCATGACCAAAACGGGGCGGCGCCGTGGTGGTCGTTTAATGTTTTGATGGGTGAAGGCGCGGTTTTGCGGTGGTGGCCACTGTTGTTGTACGAGGACAGGGATGGACAATGGTGGATGGTTCGATTGGGGCTGAGGGTGATTTTTAAGGTGACTGTGGGCGTTCGGTTGGTGGTGGAAAAGGGGCGAAGTTGTTGGCTACGGTTTGGTGGCTCGTCGGAGCTTCGCCGGAGTTCATGGTGGAGCTCGCCGGAGAAGACGACCGGAGCTCCGGCGAACACATTAAGGTCAGTTTTGTTTATATTTTTTTTCTGTTCTTGGCCTATTATTCTCGGTGCTCCTCTCCTCTCTTCTACCCTTTTATTTCAATTTTTTTACTTTCTGATTTCCTGTTTTGATCTCTGCTACATCTGTTTCTGGATTTCTTTGTATTTGCTGTCCTATTCCAATTCCAAATTTAAGACCTAAACCGAATTTGGGGTATGATTTGGCCTTCTGTTTTTTGATTTTTTTACTTACAAGTGTGATGATCTTCTAAAAAACTAATCTATTTACTGTCCTAATCTGCTGGTGATCAAACTAACCTGTTCATGTTTTTTTTTTAAAAAAAAGGATTTAATCTACTTTCAATACTAATATTCACATTTTTAAAACTCTAAACTATTCTAGTTAACAGAATATAGATATAGACAAGAGTAGAAGCCAACTTACCTGTTCTCCAGCTTCTGATCTTCTTCCTATTACTGCTCTGCTACCTTTGGATATCTGCTGCCGCTGCTGAACCACTACTGCTTCTGTTTTTAAAACTTTGTGATTAAGGTTCCAGTGTGGAACCCTAATTTTTGCTCTGATTTTTATTGAATTTTCGTATATGATTTTCTGTGTGTTTTTCTCTGTCTGAATTTTGGGTCCCCTTTTCTGTCTTTTTGAATTGTTGTCTAGACTTGTTTATATAGGCAGGAATTCGGTTTAGGCCATTAAAAAACGAACTTCACCTGATTTTGTTTCCATTTCAGGTTTTGGCCAGCTCAAGGAGAAAACTTTCTCAGCAAGATTAGGGTTGGAACAAAGACTCGCTCACCAAGGAGCATATGGGCAGCTGCTGCTTTCGTTTTCTAATTTTTGTTTTTTTTGTATTTTTTTGGGATTATGTATTATTTTCGGATTTGTATTTTTGGTATTTTTAGTATTATCATTTTTGTATTTTTTTGGACATTTGGACTCCTAAACACTATTAAATTGTAAATAAAAATAAATAGAATTTTTTTTGACATTTTTGGACTATATATACTACCCAACATAAATGAATAGGCAAAGTAAAAATAATAAAAGAAATTGGGCCAAATACAAAACGATATCGGACCCAACTAGACAAGTGCGTGAGAACGAGGCCCAAATAGAATAAATAAGCCCGTTGACCACTAAACGCTAACATTATCTCAGACTCGCGTTCTTAAGCCCAAACTGAAACGACAAGCTCGATCGCGAGAAAAATGACTTTGTTAGTTCCAATTTGGTTCGACTAAATCCAAATATGAAGATTAAATTGAAGAACGCACGAAAAGATCGATCATTCGCGTGCATGCCTAATTTAAAACAACGGTATTTCGATTTAGTTGAACAGGGTAATTGAAATTGGCCAGGGTTAGTAACTGAGACGCCGTACTGATAATTCTCGTAACCACGCGACTTCAAAACACGATTTAAGTAAAATAAACGACTAAAACTAGAAGACGGACAAAATTGGGGTATAACACATACACACCAAAATGACCACAACAATGCAATAACACGCGCACCAATAATTTGATTAACTCACCAATAGTTTTATTAACTCACCAACACAAAAAGAAAGGTCATAGACCATTGCCTTGAGGGCACTCACCCATAAACTCACCATTATACATCTCCAAAATTTCAGCTCTAAGGATAGCACACCAATCACACCAAGCACAATTAATTACGCGACTACATTGTCACCAAAGGACTAAACAACACCCATAGGGACCAAAACAGCACATAGAGTAGCAGCAGCAGTATAAACAGCAGCATAAAACAGCAACAGCAATACAAAATAGTTCATTTTGCCTTAAAAATAGAATAATCGATTAGGCCTCTGAATGAGCTCTTCAACGCATCTTAGAACGCCTCAATCGGGTTCCCAGATCAAAAGATATCGCGAAAACAAACAAGGTGCAGAAATTCCGTAACCATGCGCTTACTTTGGCGAATTGATTAAAATAGTAACCCACACCGAATTTCGACAAATAAATACTTGTTGGAAAGCCCTATGGGTCTACTCCTTATTCCTAAGTTCAGTTTTTGAAAAACACACATACTAGTTTCAAAAGAGGGAAGTTTCTGTCCTTCAAATTCAAGCAGTTCTAAAATGACCAAAACTCAATCAAATTGCATGAAACTTGTGCATAAACTGGGGAAAATTCTGTCTAGTTTTCAAAGAAATTGGATTCATTCGAAAATGAGTTCTCTTGAAAATGCAGTGACCAAAACACTGACCCTATGTCCAGGTTGTTTCCCGAATCTTACCCTAACTTGTGAAATTCAAATCTCGAGCTACACAACTCTAAACGCAACCAAACTAGTTCCAAATTAACAAGCATTAAGTCTATTTTCCAGAACAGTAAACAACATAATTTTTCAGTCAACACAACGTTCCCAGTTACCGAAATACTGAACCTCTACCCAAATCGTTTCCATTCTCGATTTTATTTAGTCATTACAACATACACCTAACTTGCACGACTAATATCATGTACATCTCAATACTAATCAATTATGGATTCTACCAAAATAACATAAGTTTATCATCAACAACATGGATTTAACAATTTACATTCATCGTAACAAAAACATCCAAAAACAACAATTCAATTCAATCAATCAAACCCCCCCTAAAACCTAACTCATGTGATTCTAATCCTATAAGTTATTAAGGATGAAAAGAGAGCCCCCTAACCTTTTGTTAATGGAAGAATTCACAAGCTCCTTGAAATTTCGCCAAGACACCAACAACCCTAGCCTTCTTCTTCCTCAAGCTTGCGCAAAACCTCTCCCTTCTCTCCTTGAGCCGTCGCGTTTTCTCACTCTCACACACTTCTCACTTTTCAATTTTTTTGTTGCTTTGCACAAGTAAGGGTTTTCCTAAGACCCTAAGGCTTTTTACTAATTCAATTGGGCTACTTAACAACAACGGGCCTTATTTACACTCCCTTAATCACTTCCAGTACCCCCTAACATAATTAACACACCACTCCCTTATTTACTAATCACCACCTCTTAGTTAAATTAAATACCCTATTATTATTTTAATATAACCAACCACTATAGCACCTAATTAAATTAATTAAATAAATAAATACTTGAATTATTTTGGGGCGTTACAGCGCCAAACACCTCGGGACAGCCACACGAGGCGCCCCAAACCAACAATCACAGACAGGCAACCAATCATGGCGCCTACGGCGCCCACTGCGCCAAACACCTCGGGCCAGCCACACGAGGCGCCCCAAACCATCAGAAAATGGCGCCCTTGATGGCGCCCAGCAAGCCAAACAACACAGAAAATGGCGGCCAGGAGGGCGCCCAGCAGGCCAACAACAGAGAGCGGCGCCCAGGAGCAGGGCGCCAACCACATCAGCAGCAAAAACAGACATGATGCCTGTAGTACCCCAATTTTGTCCGCCCAAGTCAAAAAAACATTTTTCAGAAAAATGGAAGCAATAAGGTAATTCATAATGTTTGGAAAACAGTGGATTGGTGCATTTATGTGTGTTCGTCCCCTATTTCGCATTTATATTTGAATTACGCGCGCGCCAGTAGTAACTGCGTGAGCTGCCCTGTGCCCTCGTCATTTGGCATGTGTCTGTATTTTCATAAAAAAAAGGGCCATTTATTGATCATTATTAATTTTTGGCACCCAAAAACATTTTTCTTAATTTTTAGGTGTAACATCCCTAATTTTTAAAGACTCGTACTATGATGCCTAAGACCGAGTATTTATTTGTGGGAATAATTAGTCGTGTCTCGGGGATTAATAGTCGAGGAAAAATCCAAAGAAATCCTACTCTACATTTAATTGTGGCTTAGTCATAATTTAATTGAACAATTCAGCTGAAGGGTAAAATCGTCATTTCGCCTCACATCGAGGATTTATCAATTGAACGAAATGATTAATCGCAACTCGAGAGAGAGATAGTCGAGAACCTTTGCTGAGTAGAAAACCATAGGACTTTAGGGGTTCTAGTACCAAAAACCTTGAATAGAAGGGCCAAGGGCAAAATGGTCATTTCCTCACCATTTAACCCTCAGCCCTTATTCTTACCCCAGCTGAACCATTCCTTCTCATTCATCACTTCCAGCAACTAAAACAAAAGAAAAGCTGAGAGAAAAAGAGAATAGAGAGAAGAGAGTGGGGGAAGGGAGAAGGAAGGAGAAAGGAGGAGAGCTCTCTTGAACCTCCATGCATGTAAGTTCTCTCACCTCCTCTCCACTCCATTTTTCATGCTCTTTCTATTGAGCCTATTTTCTGAACCAAACTCTCCCTCTTTCAGCTTGCACCATTTTCGGATTTAAAGTCTCAAGGTTGAAGACAATGGAGTTTTGATCTCCTAACCTCTTGCATGTTCTGAATGGCTGCCAATAAAGAAGCCTTGTCCTTGTATTTGTGAATTGGAAGGTGTTATAGTGTCTGAGTAGCTGCTGGTGCAAAGAATGGAAACTCAAGTTGAAGTTGCAAATGATGGAGGATGATGATTGAAGTTCATCAGAAATTCTGGGTAAAACCCGTATGGACCACCTTCATTGTTTTCATGGTATCTCGCTGTACACTACTCTGATGATCGTGATTCTTGTCCCTCTGGAAACTAGACACAAAGCTCTTCATTTTGGCACAAGAACCGTATGATTTAAGGATAAATGAGAGAGATATCCTGTTCACAAGTTTCGGTTTCAGAATCAAACACTGTCCTGGACCAGTCACCTTGTCTTGATGATATCTCCCAAACCACTGGATGCATGCGTGTGAATCCTTGACCATTTGAAATTAGACGAAATTACCTTCACAATGAGCACCGGTTTGAATAGTTTTGGTCACGGATTGACCAAGTTATGCCTGTTGCAAAACTGAGTCATGTTGCTGGAAAACAGAAAGAAGAATGCTGGAAATCTGATTCGTCGGATTTGGGATTCGAATTGTCAAGTCGCGCGAGACGTCAATTCTATCCACCGGAGATGAAGTCAGTATCAAGAGGGGTGTTGCTTGCGGAATTCAGTTGCGGAGGCATTCGGAGCGTGTTCGTGATTACGGGGATTGTTTGAGTGGTTAATGGTTCGGTTGTTCGAGCGAGGACGCGACTTCTCGGGGACTCGTCAACCGGGTGAGTTCTACTCACAGATAGGGATATAATTATGTGTCTTGAAAACATATCGGTTTTGAGTCATAAGGCATTATCCGTTTTCGAAAGATTTTGGAACCGAAAACCGTTTTTGAGAAATATAGCGTTTTACGGGTTTTTATCAAATTATTGAGCAATTTATGAATTGTGTATTTAAATGCTTTCGCTGGGATATGGTCTGGAATGTTGTTTATTAAATCTGCTTTCAGGTTGGAGAACGATCGGAATTCGATTTGGGCGAGAAATGGAAAGCGGAATGAGAAACTAGAATTCAGTAACAGAACAGGCCGCACGGGTCGTGCGCCCCTGGGCACGGACCGTGCGCCCTCTTCGGGTTGGCTGTGTGGTTTTGGTAAATCACGCACGGGTCGTGCGCCCCTGGGCATGGACCGTGCGTGCGGTTCTGTTACCGGACTCCGATTTCTCATTTCGTCGCTCCTTTCGATCCCAAACCACTTCTAATCTTCTTCCCAACCAATTTTAAGGATATTGCCTTACTGAAAACCTTATTTTGAACTTGTTCAACTCATGATTTTGAAAAAGAGCTTTGAAAGCTTATTTGATTGAAAAACCGAAACCCTAGTATACATGTGGGTACACCGACTGATGGATTGACTAAACATATATAACTATATATGTCATTATGTATGATTATAACGCCGGATGTCTAACTATTGAATTCATCTAAACGGGTTATAGATCGATATAGATATAAATTATCTAATAAGCTTATGTGATTGATCCTTTGGTGATCGAAAAGATATAAATTATCTAACTCTCGAGAATTGATACGTATTGTCATATGTATCGCGTTGGGTGACGATCCGACAAGTAGCATACTAGGACGGAAAGTCATGAGCCCTCACCCTAGGCCCTGAATGTGTTTTGGCGTGGTCAATTCATGGGTTACCGGGATTAGTGAACTGTTGCACGGCCGGTTTATGCTAAGTTAAGAACACGATTCGCCGGGATTAGTGAATTGTTGCACGGTCGGCGTTTCGCTTAAGAAGCTAGTGATTATAAATTAATCGACTAGGCTTAATAACATAAATGATAGTACTCAAATTACCGAGATTAGTGAACTGTTGCACGGTCGGTAATGGGCTATATTTATGTTGGTAAATAGTTATATATATTTAACTATGCGGTAATCGGTTTTAAAATTGAACCGAGTGTTAGTGAGGGGGGCACGGTAGGACTCACTGAGACAAGTTATCTCACCCAATCCATATTTGTTGTTTTTACAGAGAACAGGTTATAAGGACAGCAGGCGGCACAGTTGGTTGTCGGGTGCGAGGAGAAGACTGAAGATTGATTCTTTTATAGTTGTCCATGTTCTTCTGTTGTTGTCTCTGTATTCGGTCATATGACTCGAGCTTGTATCATGTTATATTTTTATAGTTTCCGCTGTATCTTGTAAAGATGTATATCTAAGAAGGAATTTTTATACTCTGATTTATACCAAATTGGCAAAAGTGCTCCCGGGGTCCCTTATCTTTATTTAAAGTAACGATTTAGTCCTTTATCTTTTTTTTGTCCCAAATCAGTCCTTTATGTTTTAAACTTTTGACACATAAATCCTTTTCTGTCCCAAATCAGTCCTTTATGTTTCAAATTTTTAACACATAAATCCTTTTTTTTGACACATAAATCAGCACTGTTAACGGAAAAGGATTTATGTGTCAAAAATTTGAAAGATAAAGGCCTTATTTGGGACAAAAAAAACATAAAGGACTAATTCGTTAGTTTAAATAAAGATAAGGGACCCCGGGAGCACTTTAACCTACCAAATTGTATATTTAGGTATTTCTTTGTTAAAGAAATACCGGGGTATTACATTTGGTATCAGGGCGGTTCGACCTTGTCGGACTTAGTGACCTTCGGGTCAAGAACATAGGATCGAGCAGCTAGGGACTTAGACAATTATATGTCAGACCTTTTTAGTATATTATGTGACGTATTGAGTCAGGATCCACTCAATGTTTCATGTAAGTTACTGAAAATTATGACAGATAGTTGCCTCAGCCCCGAAAATGTCCGAGACCCTACACCATAGGATTCTCAGCCTTCTCGTTTCATCAGAACGTGCAGCGGCAGGAGAGGGCTACATATTACATTTGGAAACAAGGATGGGCATCCGCGATGGTTCGAGGAAACTGTGGGCGGCTGTTCAGTAAATAAATCGGATGCGGCTAGTGAGTCGCGGGATGAAACGTCTTAGATCTTATCGAGAAGTACAAATCAAGCGAAGCCATTGTGCGGCAGTAACGTCAGTGTACTGAAATTTGTCAGATTAGTTAACACCCGAAACCCTGACCTTTATTTAGTCAGCGTATCAGTTTTTGAAATATCGTTTTCATCATAAATCTCACCTTCTGGAGTAAGTCAATCCCAGTTTAGGTATCAGTTGAGGAAGTCCCTCCAGAAAATTTCAAGTACAGATCCCGATTCTTCTTCTTCCGAGTCACAATGTGACAGATGATAAAGCTAACAGAGTAAAGATACTCTGTTGCCAGTATTGACTAGCAGAGTCATAATATGCCGATCAGGTTAAGTCCCGATCAGAAATTATGAATCAAATCCTTCAAAGCAGATCAGTATGTGGAATCGATAGAAGTGACCTTATTTCAATCCGCTGCTGGATGCACTCCGATCACGGTCTGTGAGAAATTCTCGTTAGTCTTACGACTCATTTTGTTCGTAACTTCTGCTCCGGAACTCCAATTTTTATGTTCCGAGAGGCGTTGGAAAGCTAACGAAATTATCTACACCGATGAATGGGTTGTGAACCGTATCTTCAGTTGTATTTTGAAGTGTACCTCTGTTTTAAATCTGAACCGTAAACTCTAAGCATTCGTGGAATGTGGACCTCCCTGTTGTACGGGAAATTGGTAAAAGGATCTCCAATCAGTCAGTTTAGACTCCTAGATAACGATTCAGGATAACGTTTGTTGTAGTCTCTTTTCCAAGAAACCTACTTCCGGTAATTGCCATTAGTGGTGATGGCCATTCAACCATTGAAGTGATTCCGAACATGATGTTGTCATGGGAGTAGACCCGTCCTGAAGCTATATTGATTAATGTAATGTAATAATTATGTCCGGATAGTCGCGGAAGTTCGGAAAGGAGCTGGGCCAAGGAAAATTCTAAATGATAATTTCAACGAATCAATACGAAGACACTTATGGTGTGCTCGTGTGATTCCCGAGATAACTTTTGTTTTCAAAATTCCCTTGGTGCCACCGCAATTTCAATTTCGGGACTAATCTGAGAATAATTGCTATAATGAAGTTAATCGAGAAACCAATGATTTGAATAGGATGGCACTAAATCGTAACTTCTAAAGGAAACCTTATGTCATTCTAGTAAGATTCCAAATATCGAAATTCGCATCTCCTTAAGGTCCGAGTAATCAATATCTATGAAAGATAGGTATCAAAATTCAAAGCATAGTTGATCTAGAAAGACAACTGTGATTGGATAAGTCGTTGACTTAGACAATCCTGAAAGACCCATATCCTGTATAAGGGCACCAAACTGTAGGTTTGAGTTCTGAAGACAGAGTCATAATGGTCGAAAGACACACCTTTATCATTATTTTGGGTTAGTTAAAACATCGGTTGTACCGGTGACTACCTGAGATGCTGGAAATGTTTTTAAGATGACCAAAGATGTGAGTTACTGAAACGTTTGCTCGGAAATAATGGAAGGCTAGGTAACACGTGAATATAATTGCTGGTAGGAGAAGTGTCAAGCCATGTTAGGGCAATCATCTTCGGCAGTTCTAGTGCTCAAGCTTCCGCTATTATAGTGGAACTCCAATCGTCAATCTTGAATTCGTTAAAATCAACAGTAAGTTGTTGTGACTTTGATCCATCGGATGGATCGAAGCTAGTTTCACCATTCTAATAATCTATCGACAAGATGTCAACAAAGCAAATATGTACTGAATTCAGAGTTGTCTGATTTAGCCAGTACACGAGGCTTTCTAAGAATTCGATGAGTTGAATACGCATAGTGCATCTTTCTTTTACCCAACCCATTACCATTGTGTAGTCTCTTGACACAGTTGAGTCGTGTCTATTTTTGTCACGAAATGCAAGCCTTTGTCCTAACCTCGAAGTTTTATCTTGGACTGATTTGAGAAAGGAATCGAAGGGAAATGAATTGAATCGAATGGAATAGCGGCTTGGGAAAATTTTTAAAACAAACGCCCGCTTTCCCTTTCGGCTCAATGTCCTTCCCGATCCCTTCCTCGAACGAACCCAATTGTTTTGTCTTAACGGAGCCGAACTCAAGCACGATAATAGAAGTTTTGTGAGATCTTGATCGTACTAATGGCTGGTTCCAACAAAGTAACACTTCTACTCTCACTTTCGAACTTGCAAATTTTAAAAATTTGAGAATGAGTTTCCGCTTTGTTGAAACGTCGTGCATCGAGTAAGGTCATTTATAAGTTGGGGTGAATTAACTTTTGGGATAGTCGTATTTTCAAACTATCGTCATTAGAAACCCCATTGAAGTGGGGGTGAATTAACTTTTGGGATAGTCGTATTTTCAAGCAGAATATGTTGCAGCAGGGAGTTGTTGTGCACAAATCCTCTGGATGAAGCAACAACTTCTTGACTATGGTATAAATCTAGATCATATCCCTATAAAATGCGACAATACCAGCGCTATCAATCTTACAAAGAACCCCGTCCAACACTCTAGGACCAAGCATATAGAGATAAGACACCACTTTCTTAGAGATCATGTCCAAAAGGGGGATTGTGTAATCGAATTTGTGGAATCGGCAAAACAGCTGGCTGATATTTTTACAAAAGCTTTACAAAAAGAAAACTTCTTCTTCATTCGAAGAGAACTTGGAATCATTGATTCCTCTTCATGCTGTTAGATTCACATCTTTATTACATGTTGCCCTCTTTGATCATGACAAAAAGGGGGAGAAGAATAGAGTTTTAATATTTAGAATAAAGTTTTAATATTCAATATGCATTTGCATTCACTTGCATACAGTAAATAAAACAGGGGGAGCATCATGATAGGGGGAGTATCATATACATTATCTGTTTGAACTAGCCTCCCACCTTGAGATGAGTTAATGTTTTGTCATCATCAAAAAGGGGGAGAATGTGGATACCTTGTATTGCAGGTAAACTAATATTACAGGATATGTTTTGATGATGAAAAAGACAAAGGTAAAGTTGACAGTCAAAGTCAATAAAAGTGACTAAACGTCAAAGTCAATCCAAGACAAACAAAGCCCAAGAATTGAAGATTCAAGTTTAAGGGTAGTCCTTAAATATAAGGGTAGTCCTTAGGGTTTGGGTGTGTCTTAGGAAAAAGTGTAAGCTCTTTCAAAGGTCAGCTCGTATATCAAAGTCTCACACACTCACAAAGTTTTTTAAAGATGCATGCATACTTACGTAAACAATCTTATCACCTTTAAAATCATAAAATCGATTTCCTCATGCATAAACATATATCAAAATCGATTTTCAGGTAAAACAGAAAAGGAAGAATCGATTGTCAGGTCATGTATTTTCAGTACATAAATCGATTTCTGAGCCAAACATTTTTAAAGGGAAGAATCGATTCCCACTCTTTTGCACTTAACCGAGAATCGATTCCCACATGTCTCAGGCAAGCTAAAAATCGATTCATACATATTTTCACTAAGTATAGAATTGATTCCTAGCTTTCCATGGTACTCAAGAATCGATTGTCCCTATTTTTCAAACAAAGATAAATCGATTCCTCACTTAGATAAATCGATTCCTAGATCAAATGCATTCAACAAAGAATCGATTCCTACACTATTTTCAACGTAAACCTGATTTCCTCATAGCCTATAAATAGGCAGTGCTTCACGTTCATTTTTACAGAACAACCCATTTCACGAATCAGAGAACTTTTGAGAAAAACTCTTTACGCTTTTACTTTTGCTCGTCACGCACCGTTGGTCTGTCTGAGCTGATCTGTTGCTAAGAGTTAGTTGGGGTTGCATTCTTCAAGTTGTAATATCTGCCTTCATTAGAAGTATTTCTGTCTTTACAATTGTTTATTATTTCAGTGTTTGTGATTTGTACTAGGGAGTGGGGTATCTCTCTAGGGTAGCTGTTTGTACTAGGAAGTGGGGTATCTTTCTGGGGCAGCTGATTGTAACAGGGGTGGGGTATCTCTTGTTATTGTTATATTAGATTTGAGGGCTCTCTATAGGTGGGGTATCCTAGGAGGAGAGTGCCTGAGTCTGTAAAGGTTTCCCAAGGCACCTGTAAGCCTTGTTGTTTTGGTTAGTGGAAAATCTCAGAAGGGTGTGAGGACTGGACGTAGGTCACTAGGAGGTGACCGAACCAGGATAAATCTCTACGTGCTTTACTGCTTTCCTGCTTTACTGTCATACCGCTTTACTGCTTTATATTCTAATTCCTTCGCTTCCACTTAACCTGCGCGAAATTGATCTAAGTCATTGAAAAGGGGAAAAACGTTTTTGAAAGATCTGAAAAGTTTTTAAATCTCAATTCACCCCACCTCTTGAGACTGAAGCCACTTGGTAACAAGTGGTATCTGAGCTAGACTCTTGTATAAAGGGCCTAGCAGCTTCAAGAGAAATGGCTTCAGGTTGGTCTACGCAAGAGGGTGCTTCTCTTACCCGTCCTCCGGGATTCAACGGGAAAGATTATGCATATTGGAAAGAAAGAATGAGAATCTTTATTGAAGGGGTAGACTTAGATATTTGGGATGCTGTGGAAAAAGGACCCTATGTCCCCACGCACATAGTAGATGGTATTCTTACAATTAAAAGTAGAAATGAATGGTCTGATGATGAGAAAAGAAAAGTGCAACATCATTTACGTGCCAAAAATATTATTACTTCTGCTTTAAGTCCTGATGAATTTTTTCGAGTTTCAAACTGTAAATCTGCCCAAGAAATGTGGGATAATCTTCAAGTTACTCATGAGGGTACAAATGAAGTGAAAAGGGCAAGAACAAATACTCTTATCAGAGAGTACGAACTATTTAGAATGAATACAAGTGAAACAATACCAGAAATGCAGAAAAGGTTCACTCACATAGTGAATCAGTTAAGCTTGTTGGGTAAGTCATTTCCTGCAGAGGATCTAATCAACAAAGTTCTGAGATGTCTGAATAGAGAATGGCAACCCAAGGTTACTGCTATAGCTGAATCAAGAAATTTAGCTACTATGACTCTGGCTACTCTGTTCGGTAAACTTCAAGAGCATGAACTAGAACTCACCCGTCTAGCTGAGTACGAAAATACAGATAAGAAAAAGAAAAGCTTGGCTCTAAAAGCATCTTGTTCTAGTCGGTTTGATGATAGTGACAACTCAGATGATGAAATTGATGAAAGTGAAGAGAATATGGCTCTTATGGTTCGAAAGTTCAAAAGGTTCATGAAAGGCAACAACTATCCAAGGAAGAACTTCAAATCAAAAAGGTTCTCCAGCAAAGAAAGTACATCTGGTCCTCCTACTTGTTATGAATGCGGGAAACCCGGGCACATGAAAATGGAATGTCCTAATCTACAGAAAAAGGACTCCAAATCTGAAAAGAAGGCATTCAGGGATAACAAAGGAAGAAAAGCCTACATTGCATGGAAAGACAACTGCATGGATTCATCAGATGAATCAGAGGATCAAGAAGCTCAAGTTGCATTAATGGCTGATCATGAAAGCGAGAATGAAAACGAGGAAATATCTAACCCTGACTCTTTACAAAATGCATATGATGATTTATATGAAGCTTTCACTGAATTGCATGATGATTCTATGAAATTAGCTAAGGCATTAAGTAAATCAAAGAAAACCATTGCTAATCTTCAAGATGAAGTTAATGTTTTAACTAAAGAAAAATTAGAACTTAGGAAAGAAAATGATAAACTTGTCTATTTCAAAGAAAATTATGCATGTGATAAATGTGTAGAACATGAAAAGAAAATCAATGAGCTTGAATGTACAATAAACAAAATGTCCAAATTGCATCCTAGGATTCAGAGAAATAATTTTGTGAAAAGCAATATGCATTATAGACCTAAGCTTTCTACTAAACCTTATATTAGATGCTACTATTGTGATAAACCTGGACATACAGCTTCTGTTTGCAGGGCAAGAGGTAAGCAAACTATGAAAAAGGTATGGGTTCCCAAAAGGACCATACCAAACACTAACCCACAAGGACCCAAAGAGATTTGGGTACCTAAAACCTTGTTTTGAACCAATGCAGGTATGCTTCAAGGTACGGGGGTCAGATTGGTACCTTGACAGCGAATGCTCAAAGCACATGACTGGAGATATTACAAAGTTCCAAACTCTTACCCCCAGATCAAGCGGTCATGTGACTTATGGTGACAATAACAGAGGAAGGATCCTTGGTGAAGGTAAAGTTGGTAAAGATTTATCTACTGCTATTGATAATGTGCTCTATGTTGAAGGTCTTAAACATAATTTATTAAGCATTAGCCAACTTTGTGATAAAGGAAATAGGGTAATATTTGACTCAGGTTCATGCATCATTGAGGATAAACAAAGTAAACAAGTTAGAATGATAGGAAATAGAGTAGAAAACATATACATGATGAGTTTAGATAGTGTTTCATCACATAATGCATAAGAAAACTCTTGGTTATGGCACAGTAGGACAGCTCATATTCATATGGATCATCTTAACAAGCTAGTGTCTAAAGATCTAGTTAGTGGTTTGCCTAATATCAAGTTTGAAAAAGATAAATTGTGTGATGCATGCCAAAAGGGTAAACAGGTAAAAGTGTCCTTTAAATCAAAGAATATTGTGTCTACTAACAAACCTTTGCAGCTGTTACACATAGATCTATTTGGTCCCTCAAGGACAAAAAGTTATGGTGGAAATTACTATGCTCTAGTTATAGTAGATGATTATTCAAGGTATACCTGGACTCTCTTTCTGGCAAATAAGAGCGAAGCTTTTGGAGCATTCAAAAAGCTTGCTCGCAGCATTCAAAATGAGAAAGAATTGAAGATTGTCTCAATTCGATCTGATCACGGTGGAGAATTTGAAAATGACAAATTCGAAATCCTATGTGAAGAACTTGGTATAAATCACAATTTCTCAGCAACTAGAACTCCTCAACAAAATGGAGTTGTTGAAAGGAAAAATCGATCATTGGAGGAACTTGCCAGAACAATGCTAAATGATCATGACATCCCAAAATACTTTTGGGCGGATGCTGTAAGTACTGCTTGTTATGTTATGAATAGAGTTCTGATTAGGCCTATTTTAAAGAAAACCCCCTATGAACTTTACAAGGGGAGAAAACCAAATATTTCACACCTTGACACTTTTGGTTGCAAATGTTTTGTATTGAATAATGGAAAAGACAACCTAGGTAAATTCGATGCTAAAGCTGATGAAGGAATTTTTCTTGGTTACTCTTTATCTAGCAAGGCCTTTAGAATTTTTAATAAAAGAAATAAGGTAATTGAGGAATCTGTACATGTTACATTTGATGAAACTAACCCCAAAAGGCTGGGAAAGGTTATTGATGATATTGCAGATGAACCTGAAGAGCTACAAATAGGTGAGAAGAAGAAAGATAAAGAAGAAGAAACAAAAACCACCTCTCAAGAGAAATCAGAAGAAGGATCAAGCAGTGAACTTCCCAAGGAATAGAGAATCCCAAGGGATCACTCGCTTGAAAATGTCATAGGTGATGTAACTAAAGGGGTAACTACTCGTAACTTTCTTCGAAATGCATGTAATCATATGGCTTTCGTATCTCAAATTGAACCTAGAAATATAGATGAAGCCGTAGTTGATGAACATTGGACTATTGCTATGCAAGAAGAGTTAAATCAGTTTGAAAGAAACGAAGTGTGGGATCTAGTTCCTAGACCTGATAAACATCAGATAATAGGCACAAAATGGGTGTTTAAAAACAAGATAGACGAATCAGGTATAATAATTAGGAACAAAGCTAGACTAGTTGCTAAAGGTTATAATCAAGAAGATGGAATAGACTATGATGAAACGTATGCTCCTGTAGCTAGATTAGAAGCGATTCGCATGCTACTTGCTTTTGCATCAATCATGGATTTTAAACTGTATCAAATGGATGTTAAGAGCGCGTTCTTAAATGGTTTTATCCAAGAAGAAGTATATGTTGAACAACCACCTGGTTTTGAAAATTTTGAAAAACCAAGCCATGTTTTTAAACTCAAAAAGGCTCTATATGGTCTGAAGCAAGCTCCCAGAGCTTGGTACGAAAGAATGAGCAAATTCCTACTCAATCATGATTTTCAAAGAGGAAAAGTTGACACTACACTTTTTATAAAAAGGTCAAAAGATGACATCTTACTCGTGCAAATTTATGTGGATGATATTATTTTCGGTGCTACTAATGAATTGCTTTGCAAAGAGTTTTCAAGTATTATGCAGAACGAGTTTGAAATGTCAATGATGGGAGAACTCAACTTCTTCCTTGGGCTTCAAATAAAACAAACAAACAACGGCATCTTCATATCTCAATCAAAGTACTGCAAAGAACTACTCAAAAGATTCGAAATGGAGAAAGCAAAAGAAATGTCCACACCAATGAGCACCTCATGCTACTTAGACAAAGATGAAGAAGGTAAACCGGTAGAACTAAGCAAATATCGAGGTATGATTGGCTCTCTTCTCTACTTAACTGCTAGTAGACCGGACATCATGTTTAGTGTTTGCATGTGTGCTAGGTATCAAGAAAATCCAAAAGAGTCACATTTAGTAGCTGTCAAAAGAATAATGAGATATCTGGTAGGCACTCAAAATGTTGGTCTATGGTACCCAAAAGGCGCCACATGTAGCCTTATTGGATATTCAGATTCTGACTTTACAGGATGTAAGTTGGATATAAAAAGCACTAGTGGAACATGTCACATACTAGGTAGTGCATTAGTCTCATGGCACAGTAAGAAACAAGTCAGTGTCGCACTGTCAACTGCTGAAGCAGAATATGTTGCAGCAGGGAGTTGTTGTGCACAAATCCTCTGGATGAAGCAACAACTTCTTGACTATGGTATAGATCTAGATCATATCCCTATAAAATGCGACAATACCAGCGCTATCAATCTTACAAAGAACCCCGTCCAACACTCTAGGACCAAGCATACAGAGATAAGACACCATTTTCTTAGAGATCATGTCCAAAAAGGGGATTGTGTAATCGAATTTGTGGAATCGGCAAAACAGCTGGGCTGATATTTTTACAAAAGCTTTACAAAAAGAAAACTTCTTCTTCATTCGAAGAGAACTTGGAATCATTGATTCCTCTTCATGCTGTTAGATTCGCATCTTTATTACATGTTGCCCTCTTTGATCATGACAAAAAGGGGGAGAAGAATAGAGTTTTAATATTTAGAATAAAGTTTTAATATTCAGCATGCATTTGCATTCACTTGCATACAGTCAATAAAACAGGGGGAGCATCATGATAGGGGGAGTATCATATACATTATCTGTTTGAACTAGCCTCCCACCTTGAGATGAGTTAATGTTTTGTCATCATCAAAAAGGGGGAGAATGTGGATACCTTGTATTGCAGGTAAACTAATATTACAGGATATGTTTTGATGATGAAAAAGACAAAGATAAAGTTGACAGTCAAAGTCAATAAAAGTGACTAAACGTCAAAGTCAATCCAAGACAAACAAAGCCCAAGAATTGAAGATTCAAGTTTAAGGGTAGTCCTTAAATATAAGGGTTGTCCTTAGGGTTTGGGTGTGTCTTAGGAAAAAGTGTAAGCTCTTTCAAAGGTCAGCTCGTATATCAAAGTCTCACACACTCACAAAGTTTTTTAAAGATGCATGCATACTTACGTAAACAAACTTATCACCTTTAAAATCATAAAATCGATTTCCTCATGCATAAACATATATCAAAATCGATTTCAGGTAAAACAGAAAAGGAAGAATTGATTGTCAGGTCGTGTTTTTTCAGTACATAAATCGATTTCTGAGCCAAACATTTTTAAAGGGAAGAATCGATTCCCACTCTTTTGCACTTAACTGAGAATCGATTCCCACATGTCTCAGGCAAGCTGAAAATCGATTCATACATATTTTCACTAAGTATAGAATCGATTCCTAGCTTTCCATGGTACTCAAGAATCGATTGACCCTATTTTTCAAACAAAGATAAATCGATTCCTCACTTAGATAAATCGATTCCTAGATCAAATGCATTCAACAAAGAATCGATTCCTACACTATTTTCAACGTAAACCTGATTTCCTCATAGCCTATAAATAGGCAGTGCTTCATGTTCATTTTTACAGAACAACCCATTTCACGAATCAGAGAACTTTTGAGAAAAACTCTTTACGCTTTTACTTTTGCTCGTCACGCACCGTTGGTATGTCTGAGCAGATCTGTTGCTAAGAGTTAGTTGGGGTTGCATTCTTCAAGTTGTAATATCTGCCTTCATTAGAGGTATTTCTGTCTTTACAATTGTTTAATATTTCATTGTTTGTGATTTGTACTAGGGAGTGGGGTATCTCTCTAGGGTAGCTGTTTGTACTAGGAAGTGGGGTATCTTTCTGGGGCAGCTGATTGTAACAGGGGTGGGGTATCTCTTGTTATTGTTATATTAGATTTGAGGGCTCTCTATAGGTGGGGTATCCTAGGAGGAGAGTGCCTGAGTCTGTAAAGGTTTCCCAAGGCACCTGTAAGCCTTGTTGTTTTGGTTAGTGGAAAATCTCACAAGGGTGTGAGGACTGGACGTAGGTCACTAGGAGGTGACCGAACCAGGATAAATCTCTGCGTGCTTTACTGCTTTCCTGCTTTACTGTCATACCGCTTTACTGCTTTATATTCTAATTCATTCGCTTCCACTTAACCGGCGCGAAATTGATCTAAGTCATTGAAAAGGGGAAAAACGTTTTTGAAAGATCTGAAAAGTTTTTAAATCTCAATTCACCCCCCCTCTTGAGACAGAAGCCACTTGGTAACAAAGTTGAAGTTCCAAATACGGAGGATGATGATTGAAGTTCATCAGAAATTCTGGGTAAAACCCGTATGGACCACCTTCATTGTTTTCATCGTATCTCGCTGTACACTACTCCGATGATCGTGATTCTTGTCCCTCTGGAAACTAGACACAAAGATCTTCATTTTGGGCACAAGAACCGTATGATTTCATGGATAAATGAGAGAGATATCCTGTTCACAATTTTCGGTTTCAGAATCAAACACTGTGAATCCTTGACCAGTCACCTTGTCTTGATGATATCTCCCAAACCACTGGATGCATGCGTGTGAATCCTTGACCATTTGAAAGTAGACGAAATTACCTTCACAATGAGCACCGTTTTGAATAGTTTTGGTCACGGATTGACCAAGTTATGCCTGTTGCAAAACTGAGTCATGTTGCTGGAAAACAGAAAGAAGAATGCTGGAAATGTGATTCGTCGGATTTGGGATTCGAATTGTCAAGTCGCGCGAGACGTCAATTCTATCCACCGGAGATGAAGTCAGTATCAAGAGGGGTGTTGGTTGCGGAATTCAGTTGCGGAGGCATTCGGAGCGTGTTCGTGATTACGGGGATTGTTCGAGTGGTTAACGGTTCGGTTGTTCGAGCGAGGACGCGACTTCTCGGGACTCGTCAACCGGGTGAGTTCTACTCATGGATAGGGATATAATTATGTGTCTTGAAAACATATCGGTTTTGAGTAATAAGGCATTATCCGTTTTCGAAAGATTTTGGAACCGAAAACCGTTTTTGAGAAATATAGCGTTTTACGGGTTTTTATCAAATTATTGAGCAATTTATGAATTGTGTATTTAAACGCTTTCGCTGGGATATGATTAAATCTGCTTTCAGGTTGGAGAACGATCGGAATTCGATTTGGGCGAGAAATGGAAAGCGGAATGAGAAACTAGAATTCAGTAACAGAACAGGCCGCACGGGTCGTGCGCCCCTGGGCACGGACCGTGCGCCCTCTTCGGGTTGGCTGGGTGGTTTTGGTAAATCACGCACGGGTCGTGCGCCCCTGGGCACGGACCGTGCGTGAGGTTCTGTTACCGGACTCCGATTTCTCATTTCGTCGCTCCTTTCGATCCCAAACCACTTCTAATCTTCTTCCCAACCAATTTTAAGGATATTGCCTTACTGAAAACCTTATTTTGAACTTGTTCAACTCATGATTTTGAAAAAGAGCTTTGAAAGCTTATTTGATTGAAAAACCGAAACCCTAGTATACGTTTGGGTACACGGACTGATGGATATATTAACTAAACATATATAACTATATATGTCATTGTGTATAATTATAACGCCGGATGCCTAACTATTGAATTCATCTAAACGGGTTATATATCGATATAGATATAAATTATCTAATAAGCTTATGTGATTGATCCTTTGGTGATCGAAAAGATATAAATTATCTAACTCTCGAGAATTGATACGTATTGTCATATGTATCGCGTTGGGTGACGATCCGACAAGTAGCATACTAGGAAGGGAAGTCATGAGCCCTCACCCTAGGCCCTGAATGTGTTTTGGCGTGGTCAATTCACGGGTTACCGGGATTAGTGAACTGTTGCACGGCCAGTTTATGCTAAGATAAGAACACGATTCGCGGGGATTAGTGAATTGTTGCACGGTCGGCGTTTCGCTTAAGAAGCTAGTGATTATAAATTAATCGACTAGGCTTAATAACATAAATGATAGCACTCAAATTACCGGGATTAGTGAACTGTTGCACGGTCGGTAATGGGCTATATTTATGTTGGTAAATAGTTATATATATATATTTAACTATGCGGTAATCGGTTTTAAAATTGAACCGAGTGTTAGTGAGGGGGCACGGTAGGACTCACTGAGACAAGTTGTCTCACCCAATCCATATTTGTTGTTTTTACAGAGAACAGGTTATAAGGACAGCAGGCGGCACAGTTGGTTGTCGGGTGCGACGAGAAGACTGAAGATTGATTCTTTTATAGTTGTCCATGTTCTTATGTTGTTGTCTCTGTATTCGGTCATATGACTCGAGCTTGTATCATGTTATATTTTTATAGTTTCCGCTGTTTCTTGTAAAGATGTATATCTAAACAGAAATTTTTATACTCTGATTTATACCAAATTGTATATTTAGGTATTTCTTTGTTAAAGAAATACCGGGGTGTTACATTAGGAATTTTAGGAAATAAAATAGTGCATATTTTTGCATTTTTGGTCATTTTGCAAAGTAGGATAATTTCTCATCACGAATCATTGTGCACTTTTGAGGGAATTTATTTGAGGCAAAATATTTTCGGTCATGCATATATGTGGCGCATGCATGGTAAAAAAATTCCCAAATCCAAAAAGGCATCAAAAAGGAATATTCTACAAAATTGCAAGGTGAGATTTTTATGATATTTTTGGTCATGGTGATCTCATAAAATGGCATATTCATAAGATTCCTAGTATGTGGCTTAAATGGGGTGTATTTTTGTGCAATTATCCTAAGAGGAATAATCAAAAGGAGAGATAATGGAAGGTTCATGAAGGGGACAAATAGTACAATTGCCAACTAGCAATTTGTACCCTTTCCACTCCTCATGAGATGCGCATAACCAGCCCATTATCCCTCCATTTTTGATTTATTTTCATTACTTGCAAAGTGTATCTCAATCATGACCCTCCATTCAAATTAAGATGCAAATCTCCACCATTCATTCATAGTTAATGGCAATCTTGTGATATGAAATTATGGAGAAAACATTTTTGGAAATTCACACCCTCTCCACTCCCCTCATGAGCTGCGCATATTGTAACACCCCTTTTCTACCCGGTAATTTATTTACTAAAAATCAGAGTTTTAAAAAAAAATCATTTTTTTCACCACACGGGATGTCACACATAAATCCACACCACATCATGCATCAATATAAAATAGTTCATCGTCAATAATAATGCGATACATAGCACATCACAATTGGGGTGAGCTAAAAACGCTCAATTCAATCAACATAGTAAAAACTCAGCATATACGCAGCGGAAAGTCATAAAAACATCAACTACAACAGTCAAATAATCATAAGAACTAAGGTTCATTCCCTCCCCACTGAGTGCTACGTATCAGAGCAGACGACCAGACTCAGCTAGCGAAGGTACCTAAGCCTTCACTCAAGATCACCTGCATGTTACCGCATAAGGGTAACATTCAAACAGAAGGGGTGAGTTCATCTAACAATATAATAGTGCATATGATAAGTATTATGCTAGAGCTACAACGCTATATAAACCACATCGCAACATCAAATCAGTCATCACTGCAAGTCATCACAATGTCGTGAACATGTATGAAATGCAACCCTCCACAACGGGCGTATGCATGTGGTACCTGTCATCATCGTCACTAAATAGCCTTTATGGCATCATCGTCACTAAATAGCCTTCATGGCGTCATCGTCACTTGTTTATGCACATGAGATGTATGAAGCACCATGTTATGCACCGGAGACCGTCACATACAATCACAATCAACTTAGTGACCCATCACTTACCAATTTGCCAATAAAAGGCACATCACCTGTCACGTTATCGTCACACATATCATTGCAACTAACATTCACCGTCATTAATATCATCATCGCTAATAGCCTTTATGGCATCATCGTCACTTATAAGACCACAACTTTTATTCATCCTCAATACCATCGTCAATCAAAATAATAGCCACTAGGGGCATTGTCGTCAAAACCATCAACACATCATTATTGACACCGGAACACTAAGATTACCGATTACACCAAAAGGTTTTACTCCAGTTCACGACACCAAAAATGACACCAAAAAGGGGTTTTAAACACCGAAATAGTTTTACAACGCCAACAACAACGACCACCGGGGACAGCCACTTGAGGCGCCCAGAAACTATCAGAAAAATAATAATTTTTACCTTAAAGTAGAAGATACTGGCAGGCAACTGAATAAGCTTCACAACGCACTTCGAAACACTTAAAACGGACACCCGAGTCAAAAGATATGTCAAAAACAAAACCGGGGAAAAATTGAGGAACATCCTGAATCTGGGCGCCGAGAAGGCAAGACGCTGGAAACTGGCCAGCAACAGAAACTGGCGCCCTTGGCGCCCAGGCAACAAGAAACGCAACAGGACACAGGATTTGGCACCCATGGCGCCCAGACAGCAGGGAACACAACGCAACACAACCGGAACACACCTAGACACGGCGCCCAGCAGCAGGGCGCCAAGCACAGCAACACCCAAAAAACGCAACACGCAGAATGTGGCGCCCAGGCACAGGGCGCCAAGGCGCCCCTGCGCCAAGACACAGAAACACACACCCACACACACAGCAACACACCCACACACCCTGGCACACGGCGCCCATGCACTGGGCGCCAAAAACAGAAATGCAACAACTTGGCACACGACGCCCACACCCAGGGCGCCAACCACAGGAACACACGCACAGCACACTGGCACACAGGATACACCCCAGACACGGCGCCCTTGCACTGGGCGCCAAAAACAGCAACAGAACTTCAGGCAACATGGACAAGCACGGCGCCCAGGCACAGGGCGCCATTTCCTACAACACCAACACCAAACGCAACACAACTGGCCACGGCGCCCATGCACAGGGCGCCAAAAACAACACCACAACCACGCCCAGCAAATGGCGCCCAGCGCCAGGGCCCCAAAATCAGCACACACCAAATCATCAAATAACACATATGCAATTCATACCACCGTAATCAATTTAATTCATCAATCAACAACCAATTCAAACAAATCAAGCAAGATCATGGCAACATAGGTCTAAACCCCCACCCTAATACCCATCATACCCACCATTATAGTGAAAGAGAGGTCTCACCCTTACCTTAATTATTAGGATTAGAAGACCCTGGAGAGAAGTCACCAACAGAACACAGCAACAAGCGAGATCCTCTTCTCCTTCCTCCTTGGTTGCGCCGCGCCCCTCTTCTTCTCACTCCCTCTCAATTCGCAACTTTTCTTTTCTTTTGCACAAATGAGCCAAACCCTAATTTTTAGGTTTAAATATGTGCCTAGGCTAGTGGACCTGGATCGCGGGCTTTCCTTCAGCTTAAGCCCAATTTAATTAGTGCCACCACTTCCTAATAGAATACCACACCTTAATATAACTTCTAATTTTGATTATACAAATTAAATAAACAACTAAATAAATAATTGAATACCTAAATATTTAATTAAATAATTTAATTAAATATTTGGGCGTTACAACTCTCCCCCACTTAGAATGTTTTTGTCCTCGAAAACTCACCTGAATCAAACAACTCTGGATAGGACTCCCGCATCTGACTCTCCAACTCCCAAGTCACGCTCTCACCGGCAGATCCTAGCCAGACCACCTTCACCAATGCAATTTCCTTGCCTCTTAACACCTTCACCTCATGGTCTTCAATCCGCACATGCATCGTCTCCACCGTGAGGTTATCCCGCACCTCCACATCATCCATGTGGATCACATGAGATGGATCCGAAATGTACTTCCGAAGTTGCGACACATGAAACACGTCATGCAAATTCGAAAGATTTGGCTGTAAAGCCATCCTATACGGGACATTCCCAACTCTCCCGGAAATCTGATAAGGACTAATGAATCGAGGAGTGAGCTTCTTCGACTTCAAAGCGCGGCCAACACCGGTCACTGGAGTGACCCTCAAAAATACATGCTCACCCTCCTGAAACTCTAGATCTTTTCTCCTCTTGTCGTGATAACTCTTCTGACGACTCTGCGAAGCCTTCATCTTTTCAGGGATCATCTTTATCTTCTCGGTTGTCTCCCGAACAATTTCAAGTCCAAGCACCACACTCTCTCCGGACTCATACCAACAAAGCGGGTTCTACACTTCCGACCATACAATGCCTAAAAAGGTGCCATCCCGATACTAGAATGGTAACTATTGTACGTGAACTCTATCAGTGGAAGGTAGGAATCCCACGAACCTCCTTCTTCCAAAACACAAGCCCTCAACAAATCTTCTAATGACTGAATTGTCCTCTCTGACTGACCATCTGTCTGAGGATGATATGCCGAACTCAACCTCAACTTAGACCCTAACTTCTCTTGCAAACTCTTCCAGAAATCTGAAGTGAACCTCGGATCTCTGTCTGAAACGATACTCTTAGGAACTCCATGAAGCTTCACAATCTCCCGGATATAAATCTCTGCCAACTTCAACACCGGATACGTGATGCTGATAGGAACAAAATGAGACGATTTCGTTAACCTGTCAACAGTCACCCAAATTGCTTCATACTCTTTCACAGTATTAGGCAATCCCGTTACAAAATCCATCGAGATGTCGTCCCATTTCCACTCTGGAATTTCTAACGGTTGCATCAGTCCAGCAGGCTTCTGATGCTCCACCTTCGACTTCTGACAAGTCAAACAGGCATACACAAATTGTGCTACATCCCTCTTCATACCATGCCACCAAAACATCTTCTTCAGGTCTTGATACATCTTTGTCGCTCCAGGATGAATACTCAACTTACTTAGGTGACCCTCTTCCAAAATTGTTTTCCTCATTTCTACATCATCCGGAATGCAGATCCTACCACGGAACCTCATCACACCTTGGGAATCCAACTTGAAATCTTCATTCTCAGATTGACCAATCACATTCATTAAATCCACCAACTTAACATCTGATTTCCGAGCCTCTCTGATGCTGCCCAGAAAATCATTATCGATCCTTAACATCCCCAGCTTGACACTATGAGCTGTCGTCCTACAAACCAGACTTAGATCTCTGAATTCCTCAATCAACTCTAACTCTTTGACCATGATCGCCGACATATGCAAAGACTTCCGGCTCAAAGCATCAGCCATGACATTAGCTTTGCCCGGATGATAGTTCAAACCGAAATCATAGTCTTTCAACAATTCCAACCACCTTCGCTGCCTCATATTCAGCTCCTTCTAGTCAAACAAATATTTCAGACTCTTATGATCACTGAACACCTCAAATCAGGAACCATACAAATAGTGCCTCCAAATCTTCAACACAAAGACTACTGCAGCCAACTCCAAATCATGCGTTGGATAAATCTTCTCATGAACCCTTAATTGCCTCGACGCATAAGAAATCACCTTCCCATGTTGCATAAGCACGCCACCTAGACCCATCTTCGAAGCATCATAATACACCACGAACAGCTTGCCCGGATTTGGCAACGTCAAAACAGGAGACGTCGTCAACCTCTTCTTCAACTCAAGGAAACTTTCCTCACAACGAGCATCCCACACAAAAGCCTTACCCTTACAAGTCAACTGCGTCAACGGAAGGGCCAACTTAGAAAAACCTTTGATGAACCTTCTGTAGTAACCAGCCAACCCTAAGAAGCTTCTAATCTCCGTAACCGACTTCGGACTCTCCCACCGCATCACGGCATCAACCTTAGAAGTATCCACAGCAATACCACTACCAGAAATGATGTGACCCTGAAAACTCACTTCTGACAACCAGAATTCACACTTAGACAACTTGGCATATAGCATCTTCTCTCTCAGGACCTCCAATACTAATCTTAAATGCTCTGCATGCTCTTCCTCCGACTTCGAATAAATCAGGATGTCGTCAATGAACACAACCACGAACCGATCCAAGTAAGTATGGAATATACGATTCATGTATTCCATAAATACACCCGGTGCGTTAGTGACACCGAACGACATCACCGAATACTCACAATGCCCATACCTCATCCTGAAAGCAGTCTTTTGAACATCTTCACCCTTCACCTTGATCTGGTGATAACCTGATCTCAAATGAATCTTCCCGAACACTCGAGCACCCACTAACTGATCCATCAAATCGTCTATCCTCGGCAGTGGATACTTGTTCTTAATGGTCACCTTATTCAGCTGCCTATAATCAACACACAACCTCATGCTTTCATCCTTCTTCTTTACTAGCAACACAGGAGCTCCCCACGGCGATACACTCGGCCTAACAAACTTCTTCTCAAGCAGATCTTCAGGTTGCTTCTTCAACTCAGACAATTCTGACGCCGACATCCTGTACGGTGCCATAGACACAGGCCTCGTACCAAGTACAAGAACAATAGAAAACTGATAAGTCTATTTTTAGAGTCTTTTTATAATTGTTATTTTTCTTAAGTTTATTTGGTATTTTAATTATATTTTTGAGCTATTTTACTACAAATGTTTACTTTTTATTTTCAGGTGTTATTTTGAAGCAAAAGAGAAAATATGAGGAAAAATGAAGAAACAAAGAAAATATTTGAGGAGGAACAATTTTTAAAACCGCTTGGCACTCAACAGGGCGCCAAGGGCGCCAAGCAGCAAAACTGGCGCAGCACAGGGCGCCAAGCAGCAAAAACTGGCGCAGAGCCTGCGCACGACCCTGGCACATAGGCGCACGACCCTGGTGCAAAACTGGCGCAGAGCAACCAAAATTGACTGGCCAGGGCGCACGACCCTGGCACATCGGCGCACGACCCATGCTTGCCAGCAACGCAGAACAGCTGTTGCCAGCACAAGGCGCACGACCCAGGCTCCATAGGCGCACGACCCTGGTGCAAAACTGGCGCAGAGCAGCCAAAATTGACTGGCCAGGGCGCACGACCCAGGCACATGGGCGCACGACCCAGGCGCCAGACAAGTCATTTTTGGCTGCACCCACTTGCTGATGGCTTTCCTTGCCACTTGATTTGCCACTTTTTTTATGACCATTTTGCCCCTCCTCTCAAGTGCCTTAGACCTCATATTTTCCTATAAATAGAGGCTTGATCCTCACTTGTAAAACACTTGAATTTTGTGAGAAAAATACATGACAAGGTTTCCTCTAAGATTTATGACTTCATTTTACTTTCTCGCTCTTTACTTTCCTGCTTTTTAATTTCTTGCTCTTTTGCTTTCTCGCTTTTTACTTTCTCGCTCTTTACTTTCTTGCTTTTTAATTTCTTGCTCTTTTACTTTCTCGCTTTTTACTTTCTCGCTTGTTACTTTCTCGTTTTTTAATTTCTTGCTCCTTTACTTTCTCGCTTTTTACTTTCCCGCTCTTTACTTTCTTGCTTTTTTAATTTCTTGCTCTTTACTTTCTCGCTTTTTACTTTCTCGCTCTTTACTTTCTTGCCCTTTAAATTCTTGCTCTTTTACTTTCTCGCTTTTTAATTTCTTGCTCTTTTACTTTCTTGTCATTTACAATTCCGCTATTTATAATTTTGCAACTAACCGCTTTCTTTTATTCCTCGCTATTTACCTTTATGTCTTTTCTTCTTCTTCTTCTTCTCTCATATTTAATATGAGTGAGTAGATACAAAGTCTTGGGTTATTGGGAGTAATCCAATGATAGGTCCCTAATAATTCCCAAGACTATTCTCCACTCCAAATTGGTTTATTTTTCAATCTAATTTTATTGTCCTTCAAATCTTATTTTAATCATCAAACGAAGAACCGAAAGGTGAAGTATTGATGTTGGAACTATGAAATTAGACAAGGGAATCAAATCATGAGAATAGTTTTGAAACTCTTGAGACATTATAAAGGTGTTATGCTTAATGGGTTTTGGTGACAATCAACCATGAGAATAGGCTTGATTGTTAGTTCAAAACACGCTCTTGTACTCTGAAAGGAGACATTAGTTATATTCACTGTCTTGTCTTTGAAATATATTACTCTTATAAATTGTTGAATGGTCTAAAGAAATTATTTTGGTTCCTCATTGTTGTGATAAAACCGTAAACTTGAGATTATTTTTATTTCTAAATTTTACATCTCCTAAAAACCATTTCTTTTCAGTTAATCAAACTTTGGAAAATTAATTGGTAATCACCTAGGCTCTTCCTATGGATCGATAACTCTTTTATTACGCGATACGACTCGTGCACTTGCGAGGCTATCAAGTTTTTGGTGCCGTTGCCGGGGAGGCAGTGATATTAATTAAATTTTTCGAAACCGGTTAGACTGAAGTTTTATTTTCTTTATTTTTACTTTTTCTTCTATTGTCCCTCGAATGCGAAGAACCAGAAGTTTCGGAGAAACTGTTCAACAAATTCCCGAAATTGAAAGGTTCTTACATAGAAGGAGGAGAGAAATTCCCGATAACCAAATGGCGGCTAATGAAAATCGTGCTCTCAAAGAGTACGCAACACCTTCAGCAGAACCATCGGCTGTCATTGTACATCCAAATGTGGAAGCAAATAATTTTGAACTCAAATCATCTCTGCTTTCAGTGGTTCAACAGAACCAATTTTCTGGTTCTCCCACGGAGGACCCAAGTCTTCATATTTCAATTTTTTTGGAATACTGTGGGACTCTCAAATTAAACGGGGTACCTCAAGATGCCATAAGACTAAAACTCTTCCCTTTTTCATTAAGGGATAGAGCAAGAGCATGGCTACATTCTTTGCCTTCGGAATCCATTACTAGCTGGGGCCAATTAAAACAAGCCTTTCTTACTAGGTTCTTTCCCCCAAGTAAAACAGCTCAAATGAGAAGTCAAATTACTCGATTTTCTCAAAACGACGGGTAATCTCTTTATGATGCTTGGGAACGTTTCAAAGAAATGTTAAGGCTATGCCCCCATCATGGACTAGAGAAATGGCTCGTTGTTCACACATTTTATAATGGATTACAATATGCAACTAGAATAACTATTGATGCAGCTGCAGGTGGAGCTTTGATGAACAAAAATTTTACTGAAGCTTATGCACTCATTGAAGATATGGCTCAAAACCATTGTCAATGGGCAAGTGAGCGAGCCATAGCAGATAAACCAGCATCATCAAAAGAGCCAGGTAAATATGAAATATCTGCTGTTGATCATCTTGCCTCAAAAGTGGACGCACTTTTTCAAAAATTTGAAAAATTAATTGTAGGTGTCGTCTCAAAAACTTTTTCTCCTACTACTCCACCGTGTGAATTATGTGGGGTTGTTGGCCATATTGGAGCTGAATGCCAGCTTGAGGCATCTAGTACTGGAAATGAGCATATTAACTATGCTCAAAAGGAAGATCCATTTTCAAATACTTATAATCCTCGGTGGAGGAATCATCCAAATTTTTCTTATAAAAATCCTCCACCCAATCCAGCACCTAGACCACCTCCTGTCTTTCAAAATCAAAGGGTTTTTAACAACCCACAAAACAACCCGCAAAAGTCGAACTTGAAATTCTTGATGGAAAAATTTGTGTCATCTCAAACAAAACAAAATGAAGAATTCAAAAATCAAACTGGTTATTTGAATGACACACTTATCAAATTAGTATCAAAAGTCGACTCTATTGCCACTCATAATAAAATGCTTGAAAATCAAATAACTCAAGTGGCAACACAGGTGGCTTCATCCTCTAAGTCTTCAGGGGTATTTCCTGGGAAACCAGAACAAAATCCAAAAGGCCAAATAAATGTCGTCACCCTTAGAAGCGGAAAACAATTAGAGGAACCAAGAGCAAACCAAGAAATAATTGTGAGTGAAAAACATAATTTACCAGGTGAGCAAGAAGAGAAAGAAAAAGAGAAAGAACCAGAAAAAGAAAGAGAAGAACCACACATCCCCCCACCACCATACAAACCACCCATTCCTTTTCCCCAAAGATTTGCAAAAAACAAACTTGACGAGCAATTCAAAAGGTTTGTCAACTTGCTTCAAAAGCTTTACATCAACGTTCCTTTCACTGATGCATTGTCTCAAATGCCGTCTTCTTCTAAATTTTTGAAAAAAATTTTATCCAAGAAAAGAAAAATAGACGACTATGAGACGGTTGCATTAACAGAGGAATGTAGTGCAATTATCCAGAACAAGCTGCCACAAAAACTCAAAGATCCAGGTAGTTTTTCCATACCTTGTGTGATTGGAAGTGAAACTATAAACAGAGCGATGTGCGATCTAGGAGCCAGTGTAAGTTTGATGCCTCTTTCTCTTTGTAATAGACTAGGGATAGGTGAACTTAAACCCACAAAAATGACAATACAGTTGGCAGATCGTTCCATTAAATACCCCACTGGAGTCTTTGAGGATATCCCTATTAAGGTAGGGCAAAATTTTATACCGGTGGACTTTGTTGTAATGGAAATAGAAGAATACTCCCAAATTCCTATTCTTCTAGGAAAGCCTTTTTTAGCTACTGCAGGGGCAATAATTGACGTTAAAAACGGTAAGTTGGTTTTTAATGTGGGGGATGAAAAGGTTGAGTTTGAAGTTTCAAACTTCGTGAAGAGTCCATCTGTAAAAGACTCGTGCTGCAGGATTGATATTGTAGACTATTGCGTGCGAGAATGCTCTTTAGCATCATCTTCACAAGATAGTCTGGAAGATTGCCTTTTAGGCAACACAAATACAAATGCGGCAGGGGAAAGCCAATTCTACATAAAACTTTTGGATGAAAATCCACCATCACAAGAATTGGGTACTGAAACTTTGGGTGAGGAAAAACCTCAACCTCTCCCAAAAAAAGCACCAAAAATAAAATTAAAACCCTTACCAGCATCTCTCAGATATGAGTTTCTCGGCCCTAATTCTACTTTTCCAGTAATTGTAAATGCAAATTTGAAACAAAATGAGACTGAAAAATTGCTTAATGTTCTCAAAAAGTATCCCAAAGCCATTGGGTATACTACTGAGGACATTAAAGGAATAGATCCGTCATTCTGCATACACAGAATACTACTGGAAGAGGACTATAAACCTTCTATCGAGCATCAAAGAAGATTAAACCCAAACATGAAAGAGGTTGTTAAAAAGGATGTTTTAAAACTCCTTGATGCTGGGATAATATATCCTACTTCCGATAGTAAGTGGGTTAGTCCTGTTCAAGTAGTACCTAAGAAGGGAGGCTTAACAGTTATTAAAAATGAGAAGGATGAATGCATTTCCACAAGGACAATTACGGGATGGAGAATGTGTATCGATTACAGAAAGCTTAACAAAGCTACCCGGAAAGATCACTTCCCTCTCCCGTTCATTGATCAAATGCTAGAAAGGTTAGCACAGCACTCACGTTTCTGCTATTTGGATGGTTATTCGGGATTTTTCCAAATTCCCATCCACCCTAGCGACCAAGAATGTAACATCCTCAAAATAATTAGTAGAATTATTTGGATGTTAACCCAATTGAATTATTTTAGTACTTGACTGGTAAATTTATTGAGTGCTAAAATTATTTATTGGTTGTCATCGGATCATTAACCGGATAATACGGATCAAGGAAGTTTTGGAATCAAAATAAGAGATTTGGATCAATATGGTAATTGGACCACGTTACCACTTATTTATTAAATAAATATATATGTATACGTGTATGTGTGTGTATGTGAAAGAAAAAAAAATTAAAAGAAAGAGAGAAAAAAGGAGAGAAGAGAAACAGAGAAGAGAAAAGAGAGAAAAGAGAAAGAAGAAAGAATGGGTGAGGAGGAAGAAGAGGAAAAAGGAAGGGTTTAGGCTCATCAAAACGACTTCCTTCCAACACGAAAAACGCTCGGCGTTACTTCCCCTTCGACTTGGTACCAACATCTTCATCATCAACTCACTCTACACAAATTCACCATTTTCGAATTTGGAGAGGAAGGAGAGGAAATGTTGTGTTGTCTTCTTCATCAAGTGTTCTAGAGGTTAGGGAAGTCGAATATGTGGTTGGTTGCTAGCTTGGAATGAAGAAATCAAAGGTTTGGTGAGTTAGGGTTTAGAATCAAATTTGGGGTTATGGATGAATAGTGCTTCATGAGGAGGAAGATGATGAATAGTATTCATGGAGAATTTCGGGGAATTCGGTTTTACGGTCAAAAGATTTCTCGAGGTCGAGTGGGAAGCTTTGGGAGCGGATACAGATGTCGTCAAAGCGTGGAATTGATTCGGGGAGCGTTCGTGCGGTTATGTCAGAAAAGCGTTTTCACGGAAAGTCTCGGTGTTTCGTGATTTTCATCACGATAGGTGAGTTCTACTCACGTTTAGGATTTTTGTTTTTGAATTAATTGATTGATCGTTTTATCGCTTTCGCTGGTCTGAAATATTACTTGATATTGTCTGTTTTGGGTTAGGAATCGATCGGAGCGAGTCTCGAGTTGTGTCGTGTTGAAATGGAATTTTTGGTGATTTGATTTCGAGTTAAAAACCGTTATTTGAAAATATGTCGCGTTTTGATACAATTCGTTTAAAATGAGTTTTTGATTGATTTGATTGATTGTGTGACTTTGATTGAGACTGTTTTTATGGTTGTCAAAACTGTTTTCAATCGGAACAAGAATCGGAATTGAGCGTAATAGCGAATTTCACAAGAAAACGGAAAACCTGCACTTTTCTGCAGATGGTCGCGTCGCGACCCGTCCCCTTCGCGTCGCGACCGGGCCCAGTTTTGTTACGCAAATATTTCTGTCGTTTTTTGCGTCGCGACGGTAGCAGTTCGCGTCGCGACGCTTTGCAGATTTTCAGCAACTATTCACTGTTTTTGTTTTCGCGATAACTTTTGATCCGGGAACCCGATTGAGGTGTTCTCAGGTGCGTTTGAAAGCTTATTGAAAGGCCTAATCAAATAAATGATTTAAATTGTATAATGAAATGTTTCTGAAGTTATAGATTGTTTCGAAAAACCGACAAATAGTACACGTGTGCGGATATGTTTTATTAATAATAAAACGGACTATGAGTCCTACGTGGTACGGTATAACTGACGCGGGATGATTATTATTTATTTGTCTAAACCGGTCTACGATTCACGATATATATATATTATATCGACTATGGGAAACGGCCCAATGCGGGTATTATGTTCAATTATTGGTCTGAACGTAAATGAACTAAATGTTCATATTATTGTAGATATATATATTATATCGAGTTTGGGTGACGACCCATGTTGACATACTAGGTGGGGCAGTCATGATCCCTTATCCTAGGCCCTGTGCCATTAGGGAAAGTACTATTGGTAAGGGGGTTCACCGGGTTTCAGCGTTCGCGCAGGCGGTGTTATGTTAAAAAGTTTGTTGTGCGATACACCGGGGTTAGCGTTCGCGCAGTCGGTGTCGTACTGAGTCATAACATGTACACCGGGTTTTAGCGTTCGCGCAGGCGGTGTCATGTTAAAAGTTTGCTGTGCGATATACCGGGGTTAGCGTTCGCGCAGTCGGTGTCATACTGGATTATAACACGTTCACCGGGTTTTAGCGTTCGCGCAGGCGGTGTCGTGTAAGTTAAAAAGAATTCTTAATTAAACCGAGAGCTTAGATAGGGGTCTCGGTGGAACTCACTGAGATTGTATCTCATTGTTTAAATGTTGTTGTTTTACAGAGAAACAGGGAAAGAGGAGATCCAAGAAGCACGAGCAGGTTGTACTTGGATGGTCACTGAAGATTTAGCTGTTGTGCTTAGTTCATGTTTTCCCTTGTATTCCATGTATCACAACATTATGTATTTTATTCCGCTTTCTTGTATGATATTGAGCAGTATAGTTTGCTGAAGGTTGTTAACAATTTGGCAAGTGTACCAAATGTCGCAAGTAATACAATTTATCGGTAAGAACCGGTCGATCCACAGGGATTGCGCGTTGACAACAATAGCAAAATTGTAAATTCATAGATTGTAGATATTTGATAAATCGAGTAATTGGTAACAGAATACGAACGTGAATTAATAATGCGAGAAAACGACTAGGGATCGAATCCTCTCACCTCGCCTATCACATGAACCTCAGCCAATTCAAGTTAATTATTTAATTTCTAGATTCAATTCTTTAATTTAGGTCAAGGGCAATTCCTTGTCTCAAGACCCCTATTCCCCTAAGAGTTACCCTAATTCCTTAGGTGAGTCGTGCCAGAGGGTAATGCATTAAGATTAAGAATTATAATGAATTCACATAAGCTACCACATATTCTTATGATGATTACTAGCATGTGATCTAAATACCCAATTTCCAGCTACTAATTCATATCCCTATGCAATCACTAGCCTGGATCATCGCAATTATCATATGTAATTGAAAAGCGTTAAGAACATAGGTAACTAAACAAACAAATCGAATAACAATTGAATTAACTATCAATGGTTCACATGATAGGTTTGGGAGATTCATCTCTCCCTAATCTAAAAGAATTAGTTACACATCATCCTAAGAGTGGAAACCAACATAGAATAGAAAACAAACATAAAGGAAGACATTTAGAACCTTCAATCCCTTGTTCCCAAGTGGTGAGAAGGCTCCAAAATCGCACCTCCAGCTGCTCCAAAACGTGGCTCCAATTCCCAAAAACGAAGTTCTTTGCAAAATTCCTGAAACAGCTTTAAAAACCCTAATTTTTACGCACCATCGCGACGCGGCCCGTGGCCGTCGCGTCGCGACAAATGACAGAAACTTCAGGTCTCGCAAAACTGCTCCAGGTCGCGTCGCGAACCCTCCTGGTCGCGACGCGAAGAATGATAGAAAGTTCTGGCTTGTACAAATTCCTCCAGATCGCGTCGCGAACCCTCCTGGTCGCGACGCGAAGAATGACAGAAAGTTCTGGCTTGCAAAATTCCTCCAGATTGCTGCATTTCCGGGCAAGTGTCTGGTTCGCCGAAAGATGCCACAACCAATTAAGAGGTCTTCAAGTCCCATTTAGCTCCAAAAATGAAGGAATAACTTACAGTTGAACTTCCTACTACAATGATCTAAAACTGAACTAAATCCCAGATAATGACTGTTATACAATAAAAACCCTGCACAATTGGTCATAAAAATGCCTAACTTACATCATATGACTGGGAGTCAACACAACCCCAAACTTAAACTTTTGCTTGTCCTCAAGCAAACAATCAATTCAGACTGTGGCTGTTTTTCTATTTAGCTGTTACATGTAATTCATCACCTTAAACACATCAGCACATCAATTATCATCATCAATCTAATGCAGTGGCAGGACAACTGAATTGGAAATACCGAATCATAAGCAGGCAGCATTCTCAAGTTTTCTCTGTACGCACATCTCACCAGTGTTTCACTCTTGAGGTGTTTCGGGTATTCACTCAATTCACAGTACTTGCATCATCGTTTCATAGGCTTGACAGAGTTCTATATCATCTTAGACAAATGAAATGCATACACACATTTTTGAGGACTTTAAGGGTTATAGCGGGGCTTAGGTAAGGGTGGATACATTTGGATAAGTAGGTTGCACTTGGAGTTAAGCCTACCTCTCTTTTTGTCCATTTCACGTAATACTCACCCATTTTCCCAAAGCATTTAACAAAACAAGAGAAGGAATTTATTTATTTATTTCTCTTTTTTTTATATGTATATGTATATACATATATATATATGTATTTTTTTCTTTCTTTCTTTTCTTGTTCCTTCTCTTGTATACCACCCCAAACTTAGTTCGTTGCTATTCCACGAGCAACCCCAAACTTAAAACTTTCCCCACTCTCACAGCTTTTGTTACCTAACTCCAAATTAAGAATTAACTAGGCTATGATTGTCAGAGAAACAACATACAATTTTTAAGAATAGGCTCAGAGGGGCTAACAGAGGATAAACATTAATTGTAACACCCCGATATTTCTATTGACCAAAAATACCCAGGTGCACATTAGTAACACATCAGAGATATATTTCCTGCTTAGACACTGAATATCACTATAAATTTTTCGCTGAATATAACTCAAACAGTCTTATTTACAACAAGACAATATGGTTCTCAGACCATATACCATCAGCAATTATAGTATTCAGTATCATACAAGAAAGCGAAAGAAAGATATACACTAAATACATAATGCTTTAGTATACAGACAACAAAAGGGAAATAAGCTTAAACATAAAGCTAGGCTATCAGCAACCAGTCCGAGCTCAACCTACTCGCGCCTCTAGGATTTCTGCTGTCCCTGTGTCTCTGTAAAACAACAACATTTAAACAGTGAGATACAATCTCAGTGAGTTCTACCGAGACCCCTACTAACACTCTCGGTTCAGTTATTAGTTCTTTATAGCTTAACACAACACCGACTGCAAAACATTGCTACTCCCGGTATGTCATAAAATAAACCAAGTACGGCACCGACTGCAAAACCATGCTAATCCCGGTGTATCGCGCAACACAACAAGTACGGCACCGACTGCAAAACCATGCTAATCCCGGTGTATCGCACAACACAACAAGTACGGCACCGACTGCAAAACCATGCTAATCCCGGTGTATCGCACAACACAACAAGTATGGCACCGACTGCAAAACCATGCTAATCCCGGTGTATCGCACAACACAACAAGTACGGCACCGACTGCAAAACCATGCTAATCCCGGTGTATCGCACAATAATCTTTAACACAACACCGACTGCAAAACCATGCTAATCCCGGTGAACTCCTCTACCAATAGTACATTCTCCCATTGGCATGGAGCCTAGGGAAGGGGATCATGACTGCCCCGCCTAGTGTGTTACACATGGGTCGTCACCCAACTCGATATATAAACATATATCTACAGTACTATGAACCCACGGTCCATCAAATCAGACAATCGATGAAACACTTTAATCCACATTTTATAAAATCCAAGTTCGCACTCGCACTCTAGTTGTCCGCTTTTCGACAAAATTCTCCATATCAAAAACAGTTCATTTTTCCTTAAAAATAGAATATTCAGTTAGGCCTCTGAATAAGCTTTCCAACGCATCTTAGAACACCTCAATCGGGTTCCCGGATCAAAAGTTATCGCGAAACGAAAAACAGTGTTTGGTTGCTGAAATTCTGCCAATTTGCGCGCGAGTGGCGCGTGGCGCGCAAACGGCGCGCGAGCTGACAGTAAGGTTCTGTCCAGTGGCGCGCGGCGCGCAAACGGCGCGCAAACAGACAGCAGGGGGGGTCTGTCAAGGGCAGATTTTGGGGGTTTCGTGCGAAAACCGCGATTCCGCTCAATTCCGATTTTCGTTCCGATTGAAAACATATTTGACAACCATAAAAACAGTCCCAATCAAAGTCACACAATCAATCTATCCAATCAAAAACTCAATCAAAACGGATTTTACCAAAATACAACATATTCCAAAATAACGGTTTTTGACCCAAAATTTCTCGAACGATTCTCGTTTCGACCGAAAACAGCCCAAGCAATCACAACATCACATAAGAATTCAACATATCACAATCAATCAAATCATCAAAAACTCATTGTAAACGAATTGTATCAAAACGCGACATATTTTCAAATAGCGGTTTTTATCTCAAAATCCCTCGAAATCAATAAACGTAAAAATTATCCAAACGCAAAAACATCCTAAGCGCGAGTAAAACTCACCCTTGAAGCGTGAACCACGATCGTGCCGAAATCACCGAGTAGCCACACGAACGCTCCCCGCTCCGGCGACACCCAATCCGCTTCCAAAGCTTCCCACTCGATCACGAAACCGCTTTTGACCGGAATGCCGAATTCCTCGAAATCCTCCATGGACACTATTCATCATCTTCTTCAACCTCAAACCACTATTCACCAAAAACCCCAATTTGATTTTCAATCCCCAAATCACCCAACTCGCTTACAATCAACGATCCATCATCCTTGGGTTCGCGCCAACCACCATCCCGAGCTATCCTTGAGCTTCAACCATCAAAACCTCAATTTGTTCCTCTCAAATTCGAAAATGGTAAAGTGAGAGAGAGTGAGTTGATGATGAAGATCTTGGTACCAAATCGAAGAGGAAGTAACACTGAGCATTTTTCGTGTTGGAAGGAAGTCGTTTTGTTGAGCGGAAGCACCCCCCTTCTCCTCTTCTTCTTCCTCCCCCTTTCTTTCTCTCTTCTTTTCTTTTCCTCTTCTCCTCTCTGTTTCTCCTCTTCTTCTTTCTTCTTTTCTTTCTTTTATTAATTCTTTCTCCCTTCACTCACACACACACACACGCGTATACATATATATATTTATTATTATATAAGTTTTAACGCGGTCAAATTACTATATCGATCGAAATCTCCTATTTCGATTCCGAAACTTCCTTGACCCGTATTATTCGGTTAACGATCCGATGACAACCGATAATTAATTTTAGCACTCAATAAATTTACCAGTCAAGTACTAAATTGGTTTAATTGGTTTAACACCCAAATAATTCTACTAATTATTTTGAGGATGTTACATTAATGGGTTGGCTTGAAAGGCTCAGGGGTGCCAAAAGAAATGCCTCTGTGTATGAAAATCAAATGCAAAAAATAATTAAGCACAATGTCAAGTTCTGCAGACTAATGCAGGCAAGGAATACACACACAATATATATAAGAACGTGTTTAGGCTCAAACCTCACAGTTAGGATCATAGAGATGGAACTCGAGAGATGCTGCTCACAGATGATGAAGAACTTCCGCAACGTTTGTCATGACCCCTGCTATTACTTGATGATAAAACTTGAAGTGCGAGCGTCAAAAGGAAAAATGCAAACATGCGACCCCAAATGCCACACATCATCACCATTGACGCTGCTTTAACAAAACAAAAACAAAGTACAAGGCAGTGGTGTCCCAATATCACAGAGTAAGTTATAATAATAAGTACAGACCAAAGTGCGAAGTAAAGCCAAAATAGGGCAAAATACAACTAAAAGTGCAAAATAAAATGTCTGAATAAAAACAAGAGAATGATAAATGAGCCTCCTGCTCAAGGGAATGAAAAGTGGCGCTCACCAGTGGGTTGCCTCCCACCAAGCGCTTCTTTAACGTCACTAGCTTGACGTTTTTCATCCCACTATTAAGGTGGCTTATATGACACAAAGAACACATCATCCTTCTTCGTTCGCTTCTGGGGCAGGAACATCATGAATTTGAAACATAGTTGTAGATGCTTCCATACCCTTTTAAGGTGAAGGGTGATGAATAAGGCATAGAAGGAGTCTAAGTATATGTCAATCTCCTCACTTGTATCCTCCTTGCTACTTGGAAGAATAATAGGAACCATGATTTGTTGGGTTTTTTCTTGTTGGGTTTTCACCCCTTCCCCACATTGGGAGCTTTGATCTTCCCTCCAAACTACATGCTCCTCCATTTCAATCTTTTCTTCTTCCTCATCTTCCTTATCCTCCCCAGATTCTTCTTTTGTTGGGGCTTGTTCTTCTTGTTCCTCATTGGTAGTGCATAACCATGGGTAATTTTCTGATATAGTTACCCACTCATCCTCACAGTTGCACTCCACAAGATACTCCCCACAAGAATCGCAAAAGGTGCGTGTCACACATTTTCCATTCAAGTGGGGTTCTTCACAAAAATTACCGCTAAGTGAGGGTGGCGCCGACTCTATCATCACTTGCTCTTGGGGTTGGAAGAGGGTCTCGGACATTCGCATAAACTCGGACAAAGCATCTTCCAACCGAGAAGCTTGCTCTTTAGGCTGGAAGATAGTCTCAGTCATTTGCCTAAACAGCAATTCTTTCGAACTTTGCCCCTGCTACACAGTTCACTGAAACACTTCAACAAACCGTTAACAAGTCCAACACACTAACTAAGTATCTAAATAAATAAAACAAAAATAAAATACTGAAATAAATAAAATAAAATAAAACAACTAAGAATTAACTCAAATGCCTTGTTGACAATGAAATCAACAATCCCCGGCAACGGCGCCAAAAACTTGTTAACAATTTGGCAAGTGTACCAAATGTCGCAAGTAATACAATTTATCGGTAAGAACCGGTCGATCCACAGGGATTGCGCGTTGACAACAATAGCAAAATTGTAAATTCATAGATTGTAGATATTTGATAAATCGAGTAATTGGTAACAGAATACGAACGTGAATTAATAATGCGAGAAAACGACTAGGGATCAAATCCTCTCACCTCGCCTATCACATGAACCTCAGCCAATTCAAGTTAATTATTTAATTTCTAGATTCAATTCTTTAATTTAGGTCAAGGGCAATTCCTTGTCTCAAGACCCCTATTACCCTAAGAGTTACCCTAATTCCTTAGGTGAGTCGTGCCAGAGGGTAATGCATTAAGATTAAGAATTATAATGAATTCACGTAAGCTACCACATATTCCTATGATGATTACTATCATGTGATGTAAATACCCAATTTCCAGCTACTAATTCATATCCCTATGCAATCACTAGCCTGGATCATCGCAATTATCATATGTAATTGAAAAGCGTTAAGAACATAAGTAATTAAACAAACAAATCGAATAACAACTGTATTAACTAGATCAATGGTTCACATGATAGGTTTGGGAGATTCATCTCTCCCTAATCTAAAAGAATTAGTTACACATCATCCTAAGAGTGGAAACCAACATAGAATAGAAAACAAACATAAAGGAAGACATTTAGAACCTTCAATCCCTTGTTCCCAAGTGGTGAGAAGGCTCCAAAATCGCACCTCCAACTGCTCCAAAACGTGGCTCCAATTCCCAAAAACGAAGTTCTTTGCAAAATTCCTGAAACAGCTTTAAAAACCCTAATTTTTACGCACCATCGCGACGCGGCCCGTGGCCGTCGCGTCGCGACAAATGACAGAAACTTCAGGTCTCGCAAAACTGCTCCAGGTCGCGTCGCGAACCCTCCTGGTCGCGACGCGAAGAATGACAGAAAGTTCTGGCTTGTACAAATTCCTCCAGATCGCGTCGCGAACCCTCCTGGTCGCGACGCGAAGAATGACAGAAAGTTCTGGCTTGCAAAATTCCTCCAGATTGCTGCATTTCCGGGCAAGTGTCTGGTTCGCCGAAAGATGCCACAACCAATTAAGAGGTCTTCAAGTGCCATTTAGCTCCAAAAATGAAGGAATAACTTACAATTGAACTTCCTACTACAATGATCTAAAACTGAACTAAATCCCAGATAATGACTGTTATACAATAAAAACCCTGCACAATTGGTCCTAAAAATGCCTAACTTACATCATATGACTGGGAGTCAACAAAGGTTATGGTCAGAGAACCTGTTCGGTCTTATTTGTATTTAAGACTGTTTTGTTGTTTTTCAGCGAGAACTATATTGCAGTGTTCAGTATCTATGCAGGAATTTTTATATCTCTGATGATTTAGGGATGGTGCACTTGGGTATTTTTACATGTTAAAAATATCGGGGTGTTACAGTTGGTATCAGAGCAGTTCGACCTAGTCGGACTTAGTTTAGGGTTGAGTCGATTCCTTGTTAGTCCTGGTTGTAATTACACTTGTGATGCTAAGAGACATTGAGCCTGATCAACTTAATACTTAGTGCATCATAAGCGGAATTATGGTAGGATGATCAAGACGCAATCCTCGACCAAGACCGGAGCCTCCAACCGGTGCATCCTCAAGAAAGGTGACATGAAGGTGGAGGAATACGTCGTTAAGTTTGAGAAGTTGTCTCAGTTTTACCAAGTGGTAAAGTATGCTCCGAATGAGGAATGGAGAATACAGATGTATAAGAAGGGCCTTAGTGCTTTTATGACTTAGGGTCTCAGTTCTTATACTATTACCAATTATGTTGCCTAGCTACAATCAGCCTATGTCGCCGAGGATGATCTCATAGGAAGTATGGGAAAGGAAAGAAGGTAGTTGAATTATCAACTCCGAATGCAAAGTCCTAAGATAATTTCCTCAAAGGAAAAGCAGGTGCAATTCTTCGATTCTTCAAAAGGTTAAGATGTTCTAATTGTGGAAAGCAACACAATTTAGAAATCGTAGGAGATGAGGAAGAGGGTCACTAAGCAAAAGAGTGCCCTGCAAGGAAAAGTTCCGAGGAATCACAAGCAGCTCCAAGACGAGGACGAGTCAACACTCTCGATGTTTAGACAGTTACAACTGCAGACAATCTACTAAGGGGTATGAGATCAGTTTTCAATAACTCCGTCAGTATATTATACGATTCGGGTGCAACCCATTGTATAATAGCTCAATCGTGAGTAGATCGATTGGGATTAACCTTATCTCCGCTATCCGAGCCGATAGCCATCTTAACTGTTGCTAAGGGTCGTGTCCAGACATAATCTTTGTATAGAATTGTCTACTTGTCATAGGAGGCAGAAATTTCGTTGTAGAATTTATTGTTTGCCTATGAGATGCGTGGACACCATTTTGGGTATGAATTGGATGACTGCGAATCTTGTTGCAATCGACTGTGTTAATCAACTATCGGCTTCGCTTCAGAATCAGTTGAATTGTCTAAGACAAATTCTGAAGCGGTTACCTAGTTCACCTTAGACGGTCAATCTTCATTCCAAGGTGCGGAAGCACATGTTAGTATGTTATCTGCATCCACTGAAACTAGTTTAGATTTGGCGAACATTCAGGTTGTGAGTGACTTTCTGGATGTTTTCACGATGAAGTTTCTTCTGAACCTCTAGAGCGAGAGGTAGAGTTTACGGTAGAATTGGTTCCTGGCACGGGATCAATATCTATTGTTTCTTATTGAAGGTTTCTTTAGAAATAAAGGAAATGGAGTCTCAACTTGAAGAGTCGATGATAAAGAAATTCATTCGACCGAGTGCTTCTCTAAGGAGTGCTCTGGTGTGGTTAGTCAAAAGGAAAGATGGTAGCATGAGATTGTGCATTGATTATCGACAACTCAACAAAGTGACGATCAAGAATAAATATCCCTTACCAAGGATAGACGATTTGCTTGAGCAACTTGATGTGCCGCAGTGTTTTCTAAAATTGATCTGAGGTCAGGATATCATCAAATAAAAGTTAGAGCCTTAGATATTCCGAAGACAGCTTTCTGTAGTAGGTATGGACATTACGAGTTTGTAGTGATGCCCTTCGGTTTGACTAATGCTCCAGCGGTATTCATGGATTACCTGAACCGAGTTTTCCTCAATTACCTAGATCAATTTGTAGTCGTTTTCATTGATGATATCTTGGTGTACTAGAAGACCATTGAGGAGCATGTCCAACATCTCCGCATTGTTCTGAAAGTACTCCAAAAAAAAAAAAGTTGTACGTGAAACGTTCGAAGTGTGATTTTTGGATGTCAGAGGTAAAGTCTTAGGGATATGTGATTTCCCAAATCGGGAGTTTCTATAGATCGCAGTAAGATGGAAGCTGTGTTGAATGGGAGTGACCGACATCAGTCGCGGAGATCAAAAGTTTTGTGAGTCTAGCCGGTTATTATAGGAGGTTTGTTCAAGGGTTCTCACAATTAGTTCTTCCACTTACGCGAGTAACTCGAAAGGGTCAATCGTTTACATGGGATGCTGATTGTGAAGAATGTTTTCAAGAGTTGAAGACTAGGTTGACTTCTGCTCCAATCCTGATTCTTCCGGAATCGTCTATGGAGTTCCAAATTTACAGTGATGTTTCTGGGAAGGATTAAGGATGTGTTCTCATGCAGAATCAACAAGTGGTAGCTTGTGCTTCCAGGCAATTGAAGACTCATGAGGAAAATTATCCGACTCATGATTTGGAGTTGGCAGCTATTGTGTATGCACTGAAGATTTGGAGACGTTACCTGTATGGGACTCGTTTCGAAGTCTTTAGTGATCACAAGAGTTTAAAGTATCTGTTTGATCAGAAAGAATTGAATAACAGGCAAAGAAGATGGGTAGAATTTCGGAAGGATTATAACTTCGAGTTGAAGTATCATCCATGAAAGGCCAGTGTTGTAGCTGATGCGCTGAGTAGGGAATCCATTCACATGGCAGAGTTAATGACGCAAGAAATGGAATTGTTAGAGTCTTTTAGATCTAAGTTGGGGTGCATCCATAAGTTTCCACTTTAGTGGCAAGGTTTTGGTGTTAACCTTTCGCTTGTGAATGTTAACGATTAGATAGTATTATGTGATTCCGTTTGACAAGTCAAACGTGAATACGAATATGAAAGTGAGGTGACTGTTGACTGTTTTTCACATTGCGATTTACCACCAAAGGATTAATTGATGGATCTGCTTGCAAGTGACTGAAATTTCCAAAGTGAAATTTGGCGTGCGGTATGGTAGTTTTGAAAAATCATTTTGTGAAAACCCGCATGCTAAAGTTAATTTTGGGAACGAATCAAGAGGCTAATAGGATCAGATTGAGGAAGAAAATCCTAGGAGGATTACTTAAGTTGAGGAGAAGTTCTCAACGCTATGGACTAATTTGGAAAGGAATCGGATGCGTCGTTGGTAAAAACCTCGTGATGAAGTTGCAATAGAGGAAAAAGAGCCCTGAGTTCTGTTTGATAGTTGTTTTGAGAACGACTGATGTGATTTTCGTTACTTTCGAATTTATTCGATGTCCCCACGGTTTATTTCTACGTTTAAGATAAACGTTTCTGGTAAATCCTCATTTCATCTTCTTTTGAAAAGTGTTATCTCGAAATCTTGGGGGCGAGTCAAGAAGTTTCACAGATGACTTTCTGTCACATTTTTCAATGTGTACAGGAACTGTTATGAATTTTTAGAAAATTTGCGGAGAACGTGTTTACACCCTTTGAGGAAATCGTGTTTGTTTTTACCTCTACCGACGAGTACCAGTTGTGTATCTCATTTTCAACCTGAAATTCTATCAAGTGTATTGTAATAGACCCTTTGATTTAGATTAATCAAAGTTGGGGAGTAAGCGAGGATAATTGGAATGAAGCTTCGGAAGTGTTTTCAAACGCGGTGCCGAGCCTATATAGGCGAATGATGAGTTTCTCGTGTAGATGCGTGACCAGAGAGTTCGTATCAAGGTAGTAGTGGATCATACTTGGAGATTGATGTGCCAACTTTGGGAAGATTTTCTACACTCATTTCGTTAATTCAAGATTCTGTTCCAGCAACTTAAGACCTTTCTGAGAATGTCGAATCTCGGTTAGTCAGATGAAATACTTAACGAAATTTTGAGGACAAAATTCTTTCAAGTTGGGGAGAATGTAACATCCGCAAAATAATTAGTAGAATTATTTGGATGTTAACCCGATTGAATTATTTTAGTACTTGACTGGTAAATTTATTGAGTGCTAAAATTATTTATTGGTTGTCATCGGATCATTAACTGGATAATACGGATCAAGGAAGTTTTGGAATCGAAATAAGAGATTTGGATCAATATGGTAATTGGACCACGTTACCACTTATTTATTAAATAAATATATATGTATACGTGTATGTGTGTGTATGTGAGGGAAGAAAAGAAAGAAAAATTAAAAGAAAGAGAGAAAAAAGGAGAGAAGAGAAACAGAGAAGAGAAAAGAGAGAAAAGAGAAAGAAGAAAGAATGGGTGAGGAGGAAGAAGAGGAAAAAGGAAGGGTTTAGGCTCATCAAAACGACTTCCTTCCAACACGAAAAACGCTCGGCGTTACTTCCCCTTCGATTTGGTACCAACATCTTCATCATCAACTCACTCTACACAAATTCACCATTTTCGAATTTGGAGAGGAAGGAGAGGAAATGTTGTGTTGTCTTCTTCATCAAGTGTTCTAGAGGTTAGGGAAGTCGAATATGTGGTTGGTTGCTAGCTTGGAATGAAGAAATCAAAGGTTTGGTGAGTTAGGGTTTAGAATCAAATTTGGGGTTATGGATGAATAGTGCTTCATGAGGAGGAAGATGATGAATAGTATTCATGGAGAATTTCGGGGAATTCGGTTTGACGGTCAAAAGATTTCTCGAGGTCGAGTGGGAAGCTTTGGGAGCGGATACGGATGTCGTCAAAGCGTGGAATTGATTCGGGGAGCGTTCGTGCGGTTATGTCAGAAAAGCGTTTTCACGGAAAGTCTCGGTGTTTCGTGATTTTCATCACGATAGGTGAGTTCTACTCACGTTTAGGATTTTTGTTTTTTGAATTAATTGATTGATCGTTTTATCGCTTTCGCTGGTCTGGAATATTACTTGATATTGTCTGTTTCGGGTTAGGAATCGATCGGAGCGAGTCTCGAGTTGTGTCGTGTTGAAATGGAATTTTTGGTGATTTGATTTCGAAAGATTTCGAGTTAAAAACCGTTATTTGAAAATATGTCGCGTTTTGATACAATTCGTTTAAAATGAGTTTTTGATTGATCTGATTGATTGTGTGACTTTGATTGAGACTGTTTTTATGGTTGTCAAAACTGTTTTCAATCGGAACAAGAATCGGAATTGAGCGGAATAGCGAATTTCGCAAGAAAACGGAAAACCTGCACTTTTCTGCAGATGGTCGCGTCGCGACCCGTCCCCTCCGCGTTGCGACCGGGCCCAGTTTTGTTACGCAAATATTTTTGTCGCTTTTCGCGTCGCGACAGTAGCAGTTCGCGTCGCGACGCTTTGCAGATTTTCAGCAACTATTCACTATTTTTGTTTTCGCGATAACTTTTGATCCGGGAACCCGATTGAGGTGTTCTCAAGTGCGTTAGAAAGCTTATTGAATGGCATAATCAAATAAATGATTTTAATTGTATAATGAACTGTTTCTGAAGTTATAGATTGTTTCGAAAAACCAACTAATAGTACACGTGTGCGGATATGTTTTATTAATAATAAAACGGACTATGAGTCCTACGTGGTACGGTATAACTGACGCGGGATGATTATTATTTATTTGTCTAAACCGGTCTACGATTCACGATATATATATTATATCGACTATGGGAAACGGCCCAATGCGGGTATTATGTTCAATTATTGGTCTGAACGTAAATGAACTAAATGTTCATATTATTGTAGATATATATATTATATCGAGTTTGGGTGACGACCCATGTTGACATACTAGGCGGGGCAGACATGATCCCTTATCCTAGGCCCTGTTCCATTAGGGAAAGTACTATTGGTAAGGGGGTTCACCGGGTTTCAGCGTTCGCGCAGGCGGTGTTATGTTAAAAAGTTTGTTGTGCGATACACCGGGGTTAGCGTTCGCTCAGTCGGTGTCGTACTGAGTCATAACATGTACACCGGGTTTTAGCGTTCGGGCAGGCGGTGTCATGTTAAAAGTTTGCTGTGCGATATACCGGGGTTAGCGTTCGCGCAGTCGGTGTCGTACTGGATTATAACACGTTCACCGGGTTTTAGCGTTCGCGCAGGCGGTGTCGTGTAAGTTAAAAAGAATTCTTAATTAAACCGAGAGCGTAGATAGGGGTCTCGGTAGAACTCACTGAGATTATATCTCATTGTTTAAATGTTGTTGTTTTACAGAGAAACAGGGAAAGAGGAGATCCAAGAAGCACGAGTAGGTTGTACTTGGATGGTCGCTGAAGATTTAGCTGTTGTGCTTAGTTCATGTTTTCCGTTGTATTCCATGTATCACAACATTATGTATTTTATTCCGCTTTCATGTATGATATTGAGCAGTATAGTTTGCTGAAGGTTATGGTCAGAGAACCTGTTCGGTCTTATTTGTATTTAAGACTGTTTTGTTGTTATTTAGCGAGAACTATATTGCAGTGTTCAGTATCTATGTAGGAATTTTTATATCTCTGATGATTTAGGGATGGTGCACTTGGGTATTTTTACATGTTAAAAATATCGGGGTGTTACAAAGAAAAAACAACTTTCACATGTCCCTTTGGCACTTATGCCTATAGAAGGATGCCCTTTGGCCTATGTAATGCTCCTGCTACCTTTCAAAGGTGTATGACGTCCATATTCTCAGACTTTGTTGAAAACATAATGGAAGTGTTTATGGATGATTTTTCCGTCCATGGCTCAAATTTTGAAAACTGTTTAGCCAATCTGGAAAAAGTCTTAGAGAGGTGTGAGAAGGTAAACCTGGTTCTAAACTGGGAAAAGTGTCATTTCATGGTTAATGAAGGAATTGTCCTAGGGCACTTAATTTCTCATAGAGGTATTGAGGTAGATCGCGCAAAAATTGAGGTGATTGAAAAAATGCTACCTCCCACCTCAGTAAAAGAGGTGAGAAGCTTTTTAGGCCGTGCGGGTTTCTACCGCCTGTTCATAAAAGACTTCTCAAAAATTTCAAAACCTATGACAAGTCTGCTCCTTAAGGATGCAGCATTTATTTTTAACGATCTTTATCTTGAAGCTTTTAACAGGTTGAAAAAGGCTTTAGTTACTGCCCCGATCATACAGCCACCAGACTGGAATCTTCCGTTCGAGATAATGTGCGATGCAAGCGACTATGCAGTTGGGGCAGTCCTGGGACAAAGAAAAGAAAAAAAATTGCATGCCATATACTATGCAAGCAGGACCTTAGATGAGGCACAAATGAATTACGCCACAACTGAAAAAGAATTATTGGCGGTAGTTTTTGTCGTTGATAAGTTTCAATCATATTTGGTAGGTTCAAAAATCATCATTTTTACTGATCACTCGGCCATAAAATATTTGTTAAACAAAAAAGATGCCAAGCCGAGATTGATCCGATGGGTTTTACTCCTACAAGAATTTGATCTTGAAATAAAGGATAAAAAAGGTGTTGAAAATGTTGTAGCTGATCATTTGTCCCGTCTAGAAGGAACAAAAGAAGACGAGTTGCCACTTAATGATACATTTTTGGATGATCAACTCTTCTCATTGGTCAAAACTGAAGCACCATGGTATGCAAATTTTGTAAACTACCTTGCAGCAGGAGTACTCCCCCCAGATTTAAATTATCAGCAAAAGAAGAAATTCTTCCATGATCTTAAACAGTATTACTGGGACGAGCCACTGCTTTTTAAAAGGGGAGCAGATGGGGTGTTCAGAAGATGCATTCCGGAAGAAGAGGTAAGTAACATTCTATACCATTGTCATTCTTCTTCCTATGGCGGCCATGCCAGTTCTTCGAAAACTGCTACGAAAATTCTACAGTCTGGTTTTTATTGGCCGTCCCTTTTTAAAGACACGCATCAATTCGTTTCTAAATGCGACCAGTGTCAACGCACCAGAAATATTTCAAAAAGAAATGAAATGCCCTTAAATAATATCTTAGAGGTTGAAATTTTCGACGTCTGGGGTGTCGATTTCATGGGACCGTTTCCTTCTTCTTTTGGAAACCAATATATTCTGGTAGCCCTTGACTATGTGTCAAAATGGATCGAAGCCATTGCTTCTCCTACAAACGATGCAAAGGTAGTCATAAAACGTTTCAAAAAAATAATTTTTCCAAGATTCGGGGTCCTTCGTGTTGTCATAAGCGACGGAGGATCCCATTTCATCTCAAAACATTTTGAAATGTTACTGCAAAAGTTTGGAGTAAGGCACAAAATTTCAATGCCTTATCACCCTCAAACAAGCGGTCAGGTTGAGGTATCGAACAGAGAAATTAAAAGTATTTTAGAAAAAACTGTTTCGACCTCAAGAAAAGACTGTTCGGTAAAGCTTGATGATGCTCTCTGGGCTTATCGGACTGCGTACAAGACTCCCATAGGAATGACTCCTTTCAACGCCTTAACCTGAACATGGAATTAGCCGGAGAAAAAAGAAAACTCCAACTAAACGAATTGGAAGAACTGCGAATGGATGCTTATGAGAATGCCAAACTTTACAAAGAAAGAACAAAAAATTGGCAAGGTAAGCGTATCATTCGCAGAGAATTCAATGAGGGTGATCTGGTGTTATTATTTAATTCCAGACTAAAAATTTTCCCAGAAAAACTAAAATCAAGATGGTCCGGTCCTTTTGAAATCCGTAAGGTTTACCCCTTCGAATCTGTAGAGATATGGAGCGAGAAGACCGGATCGTTTAAAGTCAATGGTCAGAGGTTGAAAAATTATTTAATTGGTGACCCAATTGAGAAAGGAACTAGTTTAGTTCTACATGATCCCAATTGAAAATTCTTTTGATCGTCAAGCTTGTGAAGTTAAAAGAGCGCTGCGTGGGAGGCAACCCACGGCTTAATATATTTTTTTGATTTATTGAACAGAAAAATAGCTCACGGTTGGAAATTATGTCAATCCTGAGGCTTGCACGGCTTTTGAAGTTTAAAACAGCACTAAAAACACTCTGCAGGACAGCAAGGGTGCCACGGGCGCAGGGCAGGGCTCCTTGCTGGGCGCCATCAGCAACAACAAGACGCACGACCCGTGCTATACCATGCACGACCCGTGCGTGTTTTCAACTGAAAATGGCCCATTTTGGCAGAACAAGGCACACGACCCGAAGCAGCATCAGCAACAACAAGACGCACGACCCGTGCTATACCACGCACGACCCGTGCGTGTTTTCAACTGAAAATGGCCCATTTTGGCAGAATAAAGCGTACGACCCGTTGGTATGGCAAGCGCGACCCGTGCGTGTTTTGTTGCCAATGTACCCCACGAGTTGCTCTTCGTCTTCATCACTTTCATCATCTCCTTCACTCAAAAACACTATTCACAACCCCATGCCCAAAACTTAAAACCTCCATTAAACACCCAAAAACTCAACCAAACTCCATCAAATTTCCACCAAAACAACAACCCACAACCTCCTCTACAAAACCCTACCATCAAAATCATCAAAAATCCACCCAAAAACATACCCCCAAATTCGTGTACCTCCATAACCATAAACAAAAAACTCCATAAACCACCCCAAAACACCACCAAAACACCAAATTTCTTCCCCCAAACCAATACCCATCATTAATAAACCAATATCCCTCCATCAAAACACCAAAACACCACCAAAATCGCAAAACCCAAAAATCACCAAGAACCCCATTTTTCAAAAAATTCCAAAATTACCCTTTTTGTACTATGGCTTCAAAGAAGATGAAAAATGTTGAAGTTGGAAGCACTTCAACCGGGAAAACAAAAAGGAAGGATAGCATGCCAAATGAATACGGGGTGATCTTCAAAAATAGAGACCAAAGAAAACAGTTCACGGCTCTCCACGAAAGGTTAGTCGTTCCTACACGATATCCGCATTTTTCTCCTACTCTACAATCCCTAGGATTAGATGGAAATGTGAAATATCTGTTAAGTACTGTTCGCTGGCTGAAATATCTGAATGAGGCTAGGGCTACATATCTCGGACTCACTCTTGAATTTTTAAGCTCATTGCATATTACTAGGGATGAGAGCAGCGTGTTGTAATACCCCCAATTTTCGCTATTTAAATTATTTAGCGTGAAATGAATTTTTATTAATTTAAATGAGTTGCTTGAAAAATAATTTGCTTGGATTGACAATTAATTTAATTATGTGACAAATTGAGTTAATTGCATCATATTAGTTTATTAGGAGTAAAGGAGTCATATGGGATAGAGTTAGTAAGTGAGGGGCATTTTCGTCCTTGTACCTTACCCTATATAAGTTCTCCATTCCCAGCTGAAACAAAGATACAATCACTTCATTCTTCATTCTACAAAATCTGAAACAGCAAATAGAGAGGGAGGGGGCGTGAGGAAGAAGGGAAAGGTAGGAGAGGATCTAGTCTCAACCATCATGCATGTCTCAACTATCACCACCATTCATCTCCATATTTCATGCTCTTCCATTTGATACCACTTTTGAAGCCATAGACCACCTACTGTACCAATATCACGAATTGGGTTTTCTGTTGTGAGTTACTAGAAGCTGTTTGTTGAAGTTCTTGGTGCAAGCACAGAATCCAGTGAAAAACCCGTTTTACCTACCTTCAGTGTTTCGTTCGTATCTCCCTGAGCACGACTCCGATCATTGTGATTCTTGTCCCCCTGGAAACTAGACACAAAGCTCTTCATTTTGGGCACAAGAACCGCAGGATTTCATTGAGAAATGAGAGAGATATCACACTCACAACTTTCGGATTAAGAATCAGCCACTGTTCTGAAGCAGTCCTATTGTTTTGTTAATATCTCCCAAACCACTGGTTGCATGTAAGTGAATCTTTCTCCATCAGAAAGTAGAGAAAATTCCCTTCACCGTAGACCCTCGTTTTGCTAAGTTTGGTTGAGATTTGAGTGAGTTACGCTCGTTGCAATTTGGCGGTTTGTTGCTGGAAATAGCTGGAGCGGATTCGCGATTCTCCGTTCGTCCGTATTCGAGAAGTTTCGGCGTCGGGAGTATCTTCGTCACGAAAAGGTGGGTTCTAATACTCACTAGGATTGTTTTCAGCCTTTGCATTTTAATTGAGTCGCGAATTTGTGAAAATCCGGTGCGAAACCGTTTTGCGAAAATATCGTTTGAATCATGAGATTGATAAATCGTTGGACTGAAATTGTGATTAAAATTGCATGATTGAGTGTGATTGTTGAATGAATATTATTGATTGTACTGAATGTACTGGTTTCCATGTCTGTATTGATGTGTTATCGAGTTTGAATGTGAATCAGAATGGACATGGGAACGATCGGAATAGAAAAGAAAACGCGAAAACAGTTTTTCTGAAATACAGAGAGTCACGCACGAATCGTGTGTATGGGCGCACGGGTCGTGCGTGAGACTCTGAACCTCATGGTGCCGTTTTTGAAAACGCGCACGGGTCGTGCGCCATATCGCACGGACCGTGCGTATCCTTCTGAAGCCAACTTTTAAAATATGTCCTAAGCTATTCCGAATGGTCCCAAGTCCCTTCTAATCCACTCTCCAAGTCTCCCCAAGGATCGGAGCACTGAAATCCTATGTGTTTGACTGTGATTGAATCCAAGTTATATTAGTGCCATGTGATTGGTTATGTTTAGATTATGTTCAGGTGCAGTGAATGCTCATGTGATTGACCATTGATTTCATGTTATGACGTTGTGATTGATATATGTGTTGGACTGACTCTTTGAGTAAGGTTAGTAAGTTAAGTTAGCAAACATTAGTAATCCATGTGAGATCACCAAATTATAAGGTTAAGTTAATAACTAGATCACCTAATGTTCAGAATAAGATTAGGTCATGATAAGACTCAGTGATTGAGTATGCTTTCAGGTTAGGCTCAGTGATTGAGCAGTCTTCATTGTTCATGGTCATTGTATATTCTATATGTATCATTGTTCAGGCTCAGTGATTGAGCACAGTTCATTGTCAGGGTGACGACCCTTTTTCAGATTAGTGTGCTGGGGGAGAGGGAGTCATGACCCTTATGAACCTAGGCCCCATCAGGGACTCACTAGTGATTAGTGGGGACGGGTTCACCGGAAGCTTATTATGCCAAGTGACCGGTGACACACTAAGAATCATGGTTAGGCTCAGTGATTGAGCATAGTTCATGTTAGGCTCAGTGATTGAGCATAGTTCATTGTTAGGCTCAGTGATTGAGCATAGTTCAGCCACATAGTCAACTTTGAGGACTATGAGTTTTAGATAAAGAATCAAGCATAATTGAACCGAGAGAATTAGTAAGGGGTCGCGATAGAACTCACTGAGACAAGTTGTCTCACCCAATCCATTGTTGTTGTTTTTCAGTTAAGCAGGGAAAGATGAAGACCGTGAAGCACGGCTATGAAGATGCTTGAGGAGCAGCCGCGATCTTTATCCCTTTATGTCTTGTATTTCAGTTTCCTTTGTATTTCTGTATTTTGTATTCAGTACCTTAAGACTACTCGATTGTACGACTTATGTATTTCAAGTTGTGAATCGCTTCCGCAGACTTTCGGTTTTGAGTATTGAACACCAGTTGCGGGTGTAAGGACCGACTTCATTATATTCAGTTCAGTTATTTTAAGCACGTTTGATGAGTGATTCATCGAAGTTTAGTATGTGTTCAATATGTTAAAAGGAAAGTCACTCTGATGTATGCCAGTAGTGCGCTTCGGTAGTTTCTACAAGTTAGAAATTAACGGGGTGTTACACGTGTTAAACCCAAACCATAAACTGTGCTTCCGGCTTTTTAATGAAGATTATCAAATGATGTTCAATGATTTCTGTGAATTGCTGGGTTTTGAAAATCAAGGGTTTGTTCACGATTCCATAAATGCCGCTGTTAGGCCACAAGGTTATGACCCTAATACATTCTGGTCACAAATCACCGGAATTAATCATTATGAAGCTAGAAGCGCAAAAGCTAGCTCAATTCATAGTCCGGTTTTCCGGTATACTCTTAGGGTTATGGCATGCACTATCTTTGGCAGGGGGTGAAACGGGTGGTGTCAGAACAAGTGAACTGTTTTGCTTATGGGCAATGGTACACGGGATGCCGATAAACACCTGCCATTACATCCTAAGTAATCTGGCACGTGTTGCAGCACAACCAAAAGGGGATATTGTTATAGGGGGAATGGTAACCTACATTGCCGAGAAGCTGGGATTGCAAGAAAAGCTGGGGAATCTAGAAATTTTGGCAGGGAACCAGTTCATTGACATGGATATTTGCAAAAGCATGTCCTTGGTAAAACCAACAAAAAAGAGAGCAGCAACATTCCATCTGCTTATTGTCAAACAAAAGTCAATCATTTTGCCGGACCCAACCAGAACAGATACAAGGAGCCAGGAAAATTGGCTATATCAAGATGAAGCTAGGGAAATGCAACAAGAAGCACCAGCGTCAGTTCAAGAAGAAATGGCTGAGCAGCAACCCCATCATAACCAAAGCTTTGACATGCAAGCCTGGTGCCAAAGGATCGAGGGTGAGCAGATAAGGCAAGGGAGAGAGCTGCAAAGGCAAAATGAAGAGCTGCAACTAATCAGGGAAGACCAGCTGTACCACAGCCAGCAATTGGAGCACGTGACAGATAGGCTCCAAACCCTAATGCATCATTTCAACATCAATCAGGGTCCCCCGCCCAGGCAGCTGTGATCCGGTGAGCTATCCTAACCCCCTTTTGTGTTGTTTTATTTGAAAAATCATTGAGGACAATGCCTAGTCCAAGCATGGGGGGGTATTTTATTGCTTTTATTAGGGTATGTCTTTATTGCTTTGCTGAGTTTTTATCTTTTTACTTTGAGTTGTTTCTGCTCCCTCCATGATGAAACTTTGTGAACCCTAAGCATGTTTTACATAAGCCTTTTCTGGACAAAAATAATTTTTCAATTTTTATTAGCAATCATCTAGGTGGACTGGTTGGGAACAACAAAATTGTATCATGGTTCGATTTCTACTTCTAGGGATTTTTCACACACACACTACTAAGACTGCTTTCAGTTGTTAATACAATTAGAAGGACTGAAGAGAAACTAGTAACCTGGTTCTCTTGGTGACATTCACTGGATGCGCGGTTACTGGAGAAAAACGTTTGAGTTGGGGTATTCAAAAAAAAAATTGCAAAACCAATTCAAAATGCAAAAATTGGTGCATTTTAAATGTCAAAATGAATGGTTAGCATATAAAATCAAAAAAGAAAAATGCTTGAATACCCAACGTATAAAGACCCTCCTTTGAGACCCGGTCTTAGTAAATGGAGGACCCAAGCTTAATAATGCTGGGGAACCGGTTCTATGATGACATTGATATCCTCTCTAGAGTATTGATACTTTAAAACTGTCTCCCAATTCCACAAGAAGCCCGGATAGTAGTTCTCAAACCAAAGTGTTAGAATTGCCCCACAGTTCACTTAAGGTTTCGATATGAAAATAAATTCCTTTCAGAATTGGCCTAAAGATTTACACTATTTTTGCTTGAGGACAAGCAAAGGTTCAAGCATAGGGGAGTTTGATAAGTCTATTTTTAGAGTCTTTTTAATAGTTATTTTTCTTAAGTTTATGTGGTATTTTAATTATATTTTTGAGCTATTTTACTACAAATGTTTACTTTTTATTTTCAGGTGTTATTTTGAAGCAAAAGAGAAAATATGAGGAAAAATGAAGAAACAAAGAAAATATTTGGGGAGGAACAACTTTTAAAACCGCTTGGCACTCAACAGGGCGCCAAGGGCGCCAAGCAGCAAAACTGGCGCAGCACAGGGCGCCAAGCAGCAAAAACTGGCGCTGAGCCTGTGCACGACCCTGGCACATAGGCGCACGACCCTGGTGCAAAACTGGCGCAGAGCAACCAAAATTGACTGGCCAGGGCGCACGACCCTGGCACATAGGCGCACGACCCATGCTTGCCAGCAACGCAGAACAGCTGTTGCCAGCACAAAGCACACGACCCAGGCTCCATAGGCGCACGACCCTGGTGCAAAAGTGGCGCAGAGCAGCCAAAATTGATTGGCCAGGGCGCACGACCCAGGCACATGGGCGCACGACCCTGGCGCCAGACAAGTCAATTTTGGCTGCACCCACTTGCTGATGGCTTTCCTTGCCACTTGATTTGCCAATTTTTTTTATGACCATTTTGCCCCTCCTCTCAAGTGCCTTAGACCTCATATTTTCCTATAAATAGAGGCTTGATCCCCACTTGTAAAACACTTGAATTTTGTGAGAAAAATCCATGACAAGGTTTCCTCTAAGATTCATGACTTCATTTTACTTTCTCGCTTTTTACTTTCTCGCTCTTTACTTTCCTGCCTTTTAATTTCTTGCTCTTTTACTTTCTCGCTTTTTACTTTCTCGCTCTTTACTTTCTTGCTTTTTAATTTCTTGCTCTTTTACTTTCTCGCTTTTTACTTTCTCGCTTTTTACTTTCTCATTTTTTAATTACTTGCTCCTTTACTTTCTCGCTTTTTACTTTCTCGCTCTTTACTTTCTTGCTTTTTTAATTTCTTGCTCTTTACTTTCTCACTTTTTACTTTCTCGCTCTATACTTTCCTGCCCTTTAAATTCTTGCTCTTTTACTTTCTCGCTTTTTAATTTCTTGCTCTTTTACTTTCTTGTCATTTACAATTCCGCTATTTATAATTTTGCAACTAACCGCTTTCTTTTATTCCTCGCTATTTAACTTTATGTCTTTTCTTCTTCTTCTTCTTCTCTCATATTTAATATGAGTGAGTAGATACAAAGTCTTGGGTTATTGGGAGTAATCCAATGATAGGTCCCTAATAATTCCCAAGACTATTCTCCACTCCAAATTGTTTTATATTTCTATCTAATTTTATTGTCCTTCAAATCTTATTTTAAACATCAAACGAAGAACCGAAAGGTGAAGTATTGATGTTGGAACTATGAAATTAGACAAGGGAATCAAAACATGAGAATAGTTTTGAAACTCTTGAGACATTATAAAGGTGTTATGCTTAATGGGTTTTGGTGACAATCAACCATGAGAATAGGCTTGATTGTTAGTTCAAAACACGCTCTTGTACTCTGAAAGGAGACAATAGTTATATTCGCTGCCTTGTCTTTGAAATATATTACTCTTCTAAATTGTTGAATGGTCTAAAGAAATTATTTTGGTTCCTCATTGTTGTGATAAAACCATAAACCTGAGATTGTTTTTATTTCTAAATTTTACATCTCCTAAAAACCATTTCTTTTCAGTTAATCAAACTTTGGAAAATTAAATTGGTAATCACCTAGGCTCTCCCTGTGGATCGATAACTCTTTTATTACGCGATACGACTCGTGCACTTGCGAGGCTATCAAAAACTCCACTTCCCTCTCAGGTGGAACACTAGGGATCTCATCAGGAAAACATCTGGAAATTCGCGCACCACCTACAACTCTTCAATGACAGCCCGACTCTCAGCAGACAACGATGCCATCAACGAAAATAGCTGAACTCCTTCGTTCATCAACTTCCTCAACTGACTAGCGGATAACAAAACAGAATCTTCCTCTCCGAAACTAACCGATTTGCTACGACAGTTGATATGGACATGGTTATGCTCTAACCAGTCCATGCCCAAGATTACGTCCAATCCTCTCAACGGCAAGCAAACAAAATCCACGGCAAAGTCCCTGCCGAAGATCGACAAGGGACACAGAGAACACACCAAAGAAGTGGTCACCGACCCCTTAGCAGGAGTGTCGACAACCATGTCCCCACACATAGCAGACAAAACAAGGCCCAATCTTTTACAACAATCAACAGAGATAAAGCAATGGGTAGCACCAGTATCAATAAGAGATTTCAGAGGAGTACCATGAATGTAGCATGTACCTCTAATGAGACCATCATTCTCAGCAGGCTCCTCTCTTGCCAATGCGAACACTTTTCCACTGGACCTTTCTTTCTTCGGCTTTGAACATTCGCGCTGATATGCCCAGAATCACCACAGTTGAAGCACACCATGTCCTTGCGCCCACACTCAGCCGCTACATGACCCTCCTTACCACAACGGTAACAAACCCTCCCATCGGATTTGCACATGAAACTCTTGTGGCCAGCCTTACCACACTTAAAACATACAATGCCAGCAGGAGCATCTCCCCCACTAGCCCTTTTGCCTCCAGCAGCTCTATGATGACTCTTACCCGCAGGAACCTCATACGGCTTGCTTCGACTCAGAAATCTGCCCTTTTTCTCAGTCACAGCTTTGTAGTGCGCAGTACTGTCCTCCTAAAAAATTCTGCGGCTATCTATCAGGTCAGCGAACACACGGATCTTCTGGTAGCCAATTGCCTTTTTAATTTCAGGCCTCAAACCATTCTCGAACTTAATACATTTCGAGAACTCAGTTGTAGCCTAACTATAGTGCGGATAGAACTTCGCCAACTCCACGAACTTCGCCGCATACTCAGTCACAGACATGCCACCTTGCTTCAGCTCCAAAAACTCTATCTCCTTCTTCCCTCGGACATCTTTCGGAAAATATTTCCTCAGAAACTCTCTACTGAACACCTCCCAAGTAACCTCCTCCTGAGCAAACTCTAACCTCTGCCTAGTAGCCAACCACCAATCGTCGGCCTCCTCTGCCAACATGTGTGTACCAAAACGGACCTTCTGCTCCACAGTGCAGTCCATCACTCTAAAAATTCTCTCGATCTCCTTTAACCAGGCCATGGCACCGTCTGGATCATACTTGCCCTTGAAAGTGGGCGGATTCTCTCTCTGGAATGTAGTCAGACTCCGAAACCCAGCGTTCTCTCCATCATTCTGCTGATTCTGCAAGGCCTGAGCCATGGCAGCTAAAGCAGTAGCAATCGCAGTGTCGTTCCTCCCAGCCATATCAACTCAAGCTGCAACCAAAAACAACAGTTAGAATAAGTCGACAATACTAGATTGTCAATGACTGGACAACTTGGCCGGACAGACCGAACTTTTGCTCTGATACCACTAATGTAACACCCCTTTTCTACCCGGTAATTTATTTACTAAAAATCAGAGTTTTAAAAAAAATCATTTTTTTCACCACACGGGATGTCACACATAAATCCACACCACATCATGCATCAATATAAAATAGTTCATCGTCAATAATAATGCGATACATAGCACATCACAACTGGGGTGAGCTCAAAACGCTCAATTCAATCAACATAGTAAAAACTAAGCATATACGCAGCGGAAAGTCATAAAAACATCAACTACAACAGTCAAATAATCATAAGAACTAAGGTTCATTCCCTCCCCACTGAGTGCTACGTATCAGAGCAGACGACCAGACTCAGCTAGCGAAGGTACCTAAGCCTTCACTCGAGATCACCTGCACGTTACCGCATAGGGGTAACATTCAAACAGAAGGGGTGAGTTCATCTAACAATATAATAGTGCATATGATAAGTATTATGCTATAGCTACAACGCTATATAAACCACATCGCAACATCAAATCAGTCATCACTGCAAGTCATCACAATGTCGTGAACATGTATGAAATGCAACCCTCCACAACGGGCGTATGCATGTGGTACCTGTCATCATCGTCACTAAATAGCCTTTATGGCATCATCGTCACTAAATAGCCTTTATGGAGTCATCGTCACTTGTTTATGCACATGAGATGTATGAAGCACCATGTTATGCACCGGAGACAGTCACATACAATCACAATCAACTTTGTGACCCATCACTTACCAATTTGCCAATAAAAGGCACATCACCTGTCAGGTTATCGTCACACATATCATTTCCACTAACATTCACCGTCATTAATATCATCATCGCTAATAGCCTTTATGGCATCATCGTCATTTATAAGACCGCAACTTTTATTCATCCTCAATACCATCGTCAATCAAAATAATAGCCACTAGGGGCATTGTCGTCAAAACCATCAACACATCATTATTGACACTGGGACACTAAGATTACCGATTACACCAAAAGGTTTTACTCCGGTTCACGACACCAAAAAGGAAACCCAAAAGGGGTTTTACACACCGAAATAGTTTTACAACGCCAACAACAACGACCACCGGGGACAGCCACTTGAGGCGCCCAGAAACTATCAGAAAAATAATAATTTTTACCTCAAAGTAGAATATACCAGCAGGCAACTGAATAAGTTTCACAACGCACTTCGAAACACTTAAAACGGACACCCGAGTCAAAAGATATGTCAAAAACAAAAAGGGGAAAATTTGAGGAACATCCTGAAAATGGCGCCCAGGCACTGGGCGCCGAGCAGGCAACACGCTGGAAACTGGCAAGCAACAAAAACTGGCGCCCTTGGCGCCCATGCAACACAAAACGCAATAGGACACAGGCTTTGGCGCCCATGGCGCCCAGACAGCAGGGAACACAACGCAACACAACCGGAACACACCTAGACACGGCGCCCAGTAGCAGGGCGCTAAACACAGCAACACCCAGAAAACGCAACACGCAGAATGTGGCGCCCAGGCACAGGGCGCCATGGCGCCCCTGCGCCAAGAAACAACAAGACACACCCACACACACAGCAACACACCCACACACCCTGGCACACGGCGCCCATGCACTGGGCGCCAAAAACAGAAATGCAACAACTTGGCACACGGCGCCCACACCCAGGGCGCCAACCACAGGAACACACGCACAGCACACTGGCACACAGGACAAGCATGGCGCCCAGGCACAGGGGGCCATTTCCTGCAACACCAACACCAAACGCAACACAACTGGCCACGGCGCCCATGCACAGGGCGCCAAAAACAGCACCACAACCACGCCCAGCAAATGGCGCCCCGCGCCAGGGCCCCAAAATCAGCACACACCAAATCATCAAATAACACATATGCAATTCATACCATCGTAATCAATTTAATTCATCAATCAACAACCAATTTAAACAAATCAAGCAAGATCATGGCAACATAGGTCTAAGCTCCCACCCTAATACCCATCATACCCACCATTATAGTGAAAGAGAGGTCTCACCCTTACCTTAATTATTAGGATTAGAAGATCCTGGAGAGAAGTCACCAACAGAACACAGCAACAAGCGAGATCCTCTTCTCCTTCCTCCTTGGTTGCGCCACGCCCCTCTTCTTCTCACTCCCTCTCAATTCGCAACTTTTCTTTTCTTTTGCACAAATGAGCCAAACCCTAATTTTTAGATTTAAATATGCGCCTAGGCTAGTGGACCTGGATCGCGGGCTTTCCTTCAGCTTAAGCCCAATTTAATTAGTGCCACCACTTCCTAATAGAATACCACACCTTAATATAACTTCTAATTTTGATTATACCAATTAAATAAATAACTAAATAAATAATTGAATACCTAAATATTTAATTAAATAATTTAATTAAATATTTGGGCGTTACACATATCACACCCATTCACTCCCTCATTTGTGCTTCCTCAATGTCCTTAATCCATGTGATCATCAATCCTAGCCTTTGATTCAAAATTAAAGTCCAATTCTAGAGCACAACTAGAATGCAAGGACCGAAACACCCTCAACCCTAATTGCATTCTATAAATACCTTGTTAAGCCCATCTCTCAGGATCTTTTTTGGCCTCTCATTCCTCACTCACACAACCCTCACAGAATTCTCCCTTCTTCTTTCCCTCTCCTTTGGCCGAATACTCCTACGTCCAATTCCTCCTCCATTCTTCTTCAATTCACTCCCATTTTCTATCTCAAATCCACTCCTACTTCACATATCATCCTCCTCTTCTACTAAAATCTAATTGTTCATCATCTAATCTCAAAAATCAAGGCAAGGTGCGCAAGTTTCACTGTAGTTTGTTGAGGATTTAGTCGGTTTGTGGTCTTGTGCTTCATATTATTCATTTCCTAGCTTGGATTCAAGGTTAAACTTCAAAACTCTTGCATCTTCTTCATTTTTGCATAATCTCTCTTCTCCTCATCTCAACTCCTTCATATATTGTTGTTGTTGTTGCTGTGAGGAGCCATCTCAAACACTATTGACAAGCACTTAGGGAGGCTTGGGTGTTTGAAGTGGCTCCTTGGCTTTGAAGGAGTTGTTCCTGTGTCTTCTTGCATTTTCTTGTATTTTAAACCTTGTTTGCATAATTTTCATCAAATGAAAACCCATTCTCATGCCCCGTTTGCTTTGGCCATGAACTCTATTTTAGGGTTCTTGGGTGTTCTTGTTCACTTTATAATTTGGGTTTGAATAATTGTTGATCTTGGGCCATACGTAGCCTCGGATTTGTGCAAGGAAAATAGGCTTCCTGTTGCTTGTTTTGTTTCCTTCGATTTCGCGTGAATAAATGCATAATTTGGTTGATGTTTGTCTTAGGAATTTGCATGATAGATTAGGTTCTTTTCTTTTGTGTCGTTTTGTGTGTTAATATTGTCAATTCTTGCATGAAATAAGTTGATGATTCCATGCTTGCTTGCATTCGGCCCTGACTAGGGTTTTTACCCCTTTGATTGTTTGAAGATTGTCATTTTGATTGTGGTTGAGTAAATGCAAGTTGTGTCATTGTGTTTCTAACTTTTTACCATTTCATTAACTTTTTACTTTTACCATCTCATTCACTTTCTATCACTTATTTCATTAAACTTTTTTACCACTTTGCATTCTTTTCTTTTACTACATTGCATCAAAGCTTCTTACCATAACTCATCTAGCTTTTTACCACTTTGAATCATGAATCATTTACCTAAAAAACCCAAAGACCTTTCGCATACTTCATGCATCCTCTTACTTATTCTTTTACATTCATTTCTAATTTACATATTCACCTGCTTATGCATACTCCAATGTTCATACTTTGCACAATAACTATGCTCATGCATTCATAGTCTTGTATGCTTATTCATTCATGCATAGTCTTGTATGCTCATGCATTTGCATATTTGCCTAATCATGCACATCATTGCTTGCATGTTCATTCATCTAACCTAGATCGTTCTATGCCTATAATCAATTGTATTCTCTTGTTCATGATGCCATTTAAATGTCTTGATTTAGTTGTGTGCAATTCCTCCCCCATGCATGTACTCTTATATGAAGACGTAAGCCTACTTACTTGTTGTAGCATAGAGTCGTTAAGATAAATGCATAACCTTTGAGATTGTTGCCCGTCCCGTAGCAATTCTCACACACACGCACAATTGTTTTGAGATCTTTATCTTGCATCATTGACAATTAAATCTCTTGATTGTATTGACATGCTTAATCTTAGTTGATGATCAACATGTTCGTGATTGTTTGATTAGTTGAATATGTTTGAACTTCATTCATTCATTTTCAATTTGGTTATGGATTTGGAGTTGATTGAAGTGTTCTACTTGTTTTCCAAAATCTTTTTCCAAATCCAAAAAGCCATCTCACAAACCAAAAATCAATTCGATTGCGAAAACCCTTTTGATTACCTAAAGTAAGAACCAATTATCATTAATGATCACTCGCGCCGTTGCCGTTTGGTTGTTAACGATAATTTCATTTTCAAAGGAATTAGTAGTGTGACCACTCTAAACCGTTGTTGTTTTGTCTTCATGAACACTCCAACTTAAATAAAACCGATTAATTAATGATCACTCGCGCTGTTGCCGTTTGGTTGTTAATGATGATTTCATTTTCAAAAGAGTTAGTAGCGCGACCACTCTAAACCGTTGTTGTTTGGTCATCGCGAACACTCGAATCAAAAGAAAAACCGATTATCATTAATGATCACTCGCGCCGTTGCCGTTTGGTTGTTAATGATGATTTCATTTTCAAAAGAGTTAGTAGCGCGGCCACTCTAAACCGTTGTTGTTTGGTCATCGCGAACACTCGAATCAAAAGCAAAACCGATTATCATTAATGATCACTCGCACCGTTGCCGTTTGTTTGTTAGTGATGATTTCATTTTCAAAAGAGTTAGTAGTGTGACCACTCTAAACCGTTGTTGCTTGGTCATCGCGAATCCTCATCCCTATTGCGAAAACTCACCTAAACAAGATAAAAGACAAAAACCTTTTTTCAGGACAAACAAGAACTACGTAGCTTTGAATTCTCCATCGCACCGGGAGATACGTAGGAGCGAGCGGCTAATTCTCGTCAAGCGCCAAAAATAAAAATTTTCATTAAGTCTTCTCATTCCCTTTGAGGCAAATTTAAGTATTTTCCAAATCAACACTTAAAACCACACGTTTAATTAAAGGTTCCCTTTCGGTAAAAAGGAGGTGTGGGGTGCTAATACCTTCCCCATGCCTAACCGACCCCCGAACCCAAATCCTCCGGTTTTCCAAAAGGCCATCCGCTTTCCAAAAAGGTTTTTCTTCAATATTTTCCTTATAAAAAACATTGGTGGCGACTTCATTGTTTTAAAAAGTTGTAAACGAAGAAAAATCCCGAGAGGGGCCTTTTCGGGTGCAACAACGCCCAGGAGCAGGGCGCCTACCACAACAGTAGCAAAAACAGACATGGCGCCCAGGAGCAGTGTAACGCCCTAAAATAATTTAATTAAATTAATTAATTAAGTTATTTGAGGGATTACAAAATTATTTAAGTGGAATAATTAGATTAGAATTGTTTTATTTCAGGGAGTGAGATGAGTTAAAAAGGGTGGTGTAAAAAATGGGCCCAAGTCCAATGTTGAATCCAAGCCCATTCCAATTATCCCAAAACCTAAAGTTGTTTCTCATTCCATCAAGAAAGAAAGAAATCAGCGAAACTGAGAGAGTGAGAGGGAGTAGGGTGCGCGCGACTTCCAGCAAAGGGGAAGAAGAGGAATTGGCTCATCTTGGCTTAGGTAAGTTTTCTTTGATCCTTTTCCCTTCCATTTTTCTTCCTCTTTCAAGTGGTAGTCTCAAATCCTTCTTTTTTTTCCATTGTTGTTGTTTTCCCCATAGCTGATGGAAGCCCACTGTTCGCGTAAGTGGAGAGGAAAGGAGCTGCTGCCTTTTTCGTTTCTGTGGCTTGAGTGCAGTTGAGTTCTTCAATCACCAAGGTTAGGGGGCTCTACTTTATACCTATAATAAGGATTAAGATAGGCGATTTATATGTGGGTTAGGTTGTAGGAATTAAATTGTTGAATGTTATAGGTTGATGAAATAGTTTAGTTAGAAATTGAGAATAATTGTCACTGTTTGGTTGTTTTAGTGAGATGGGTTGATTTGTGAATGTTGTGTAATATATATATGTGGATGAAATAAGTTAGTTTAAAAATTGTGTAAATCATGTTACTGTTAGTATTCTAGTCGAAATGTTGAACTTGTTGTTAAGCATTATTATATACTTGCTAAGCACTATTGTAGTTGAATAATTGTTAAGCATTATTATAGTTTGAATGTTAAATAATTTGCTACTGTTTTGATTATTTTATGAATTAAGTAGTTGATGAATTGAGTTAGTTGAATGTTAAATAAAGGCTACTGTTTGATGGTTTTGATGGGCTAGTTGAATTGTTAAATAAAAATTGTTGTTAGAGTGTTGAAGTTGTGGTGTGTGTAATTGCGGAAGTGTAATTGAAAAAAAAATTAGATTACTAGCCTAAGGATATAAAGCGGTGTGTACGGAGTTGTAATTAATTGGAGATGTGAAAGCGGTGAGGGACTCAGGTCCAAAGCGGTGCGATAACCTTAAAACCTTTATGTTGATTATATTAAGTTGAGAAATGCAAAACGGTGAGTTTAATAATTATTATGGATTATGTGTGGTGTTGTGGTGCATAGTCATAGTGTCGCATGACTCATGTTGCATAAAGCGGTGTACAGTGTCGGCTTCGGCCAAAGAGGTGCGGTGGCTTCGGCCAAAGCGGTGAGTGCCCTCCAGGCTAATAGCGGTGATGATGGATCCACATGCATGTTGCATTACATGCATTAGTCAAGCATTTGATGAGTTTATGGATGAATTATGAGTATGATGATTGTTGTTGATAGTGTGGTGAATTGCTATGAATTAGTGTTGCTTGCTGCCTTCCTTATTATAACGCTTCTCTTAATTATTATTATTTGTGTAAAGAGACTCACCCTACTGCCTTTGTTGCTTCTTATGTCGGCAACTTGCAGGTAATCGAGAGTGAGGGCATCCCTATGCCTCTTTTCTAGTAGTGTGTCAGCTCTGATATGTAGCACCAGGGGGAGGGCGTAGTAGTTCTGTTATTGTCATTTTAATGTATTGGATTGTTAGATTGATGTATTGATACCATTCCACTGTGTTGAGGCTATTTTAATTATGTACTGTAAACTAAAACAGGTGTTGTGGGCCCGTCCCTAGACTATTCGTGCTATATATCGTGCTATTGACTGTGGACTTCACGTCATTGATTATAAACTAGAAGATTTTTATAAGCGTTGAAAATGTGACACCTTCTTCAATGATTCACATTCTTTTAAAACTCTGATTTTATTTACCGATTAATAGTTAATTTAGAAGGGGGTGTTACAAGCAGGGCGCCTACCACAACAGCAACAAAAACATACATGGCGCCCAGGAGCAGGGCGCCTACAACAACCAGCAACCAAACAGGCATGGCGGCCAGGGACAGGGCGCCTTCAACAGAAACAGTAAGCAGGCACGGCGCCCAGGAGCAGGGCGCCTTCAACAGGAACATAAACTGGCACGGTGCCCAGGAGCAGGGCGCCTTCAGCAGGAACAAAAACATGACACAGACATGGCGCCCAGGAGCAGATCGCTGTTTCCAGCAACCAAGATAGCAACAACATATGCGACACACAACATTAATGGCGCCCATGGCGCCTAGGGACCAATTTTTTTTTTGGATTTTTACCATGATCAATCACCAAACACCAAATTGCAATCATCATGAATACATTCAAACATCACCAAATAAACACCAAACAAAATCAAAGAGACAACAACGAGCCTATCTCTCACATAGCACCCATCATACACCCTATTATAAAGGTAGAACCCACCCTTACCTTAGATTTACCGAATACGAGATCCCCTTGCACGAAAACTCCAAAGAACCACAGCAACAAGAGCTCCTCTCCTCTTTCTCCTTGGTTGCGCCGCCACCCCTCTCTTCTCTCTTCGCAATCTCTCTTTCTTTTTCTCAAAAGTGCACAAGTGATCCCAACCCTAGCTAATGTTCTCATTCATGCGCCTATGCCATTGGGCTATTGGATCACGGGCCTCCTTCTACTACTCAACTTAATTACTAAACACCACTCCCTGATTTAAATGAAACACCATATTATTATTTTAATATGACTATACCAATAAAATACCTAAATAATTTAATTAAATAAATAATTAAATTATTTGGGCGTTACAACTCTCCCCCACTTAGAATATTTCATCCTCGAAAGTTACCTGATTCAAACAGCTCGGGATAGGATTCCCGCATCTTGCTCTCCAGCTCCCACGTCATGCTCTCTCCGGCAACTCCTAGCCAGACTACTTTCACCAACGCAATCTCCTTGCCTCTTAGAATTTTCACCTCATGGTCTTCGATTCGTACAGGCATCGTCTCCACCGTGAGATTATCCCGTACCTCCACATCATCCATGCGGATTACATGAGATGGATCTGAAATGTACTTCCGAAGTTGCGACACATGAAACACGTCATGCAAATTCGAAAGGTTAGACGGTAAAGCCACTCTATATGCAACATTCCCGACTCTCTCTGAAATCTGATAAGGACCAATGAAACGAGGAGTGAGCTTCTTCGACTTCAAAGCGCGTCCAACACCGGTCACTGGAGTGACTCTCAAAAATACATGCTCACCCGCTTGAAACTCTAAATCTTTCCTCCGCTTGTCGTGATAGCTCTTTTGTCGACTCTGTGAAGCCTTCATCTTCTCACGAATCAACTTCACTTTTTGAGTTGTCTCTCGAACAATCTCCGGTCCAAGCACCACACTCTCTCCAGACTCATACCAACACAGCGGGGTTCTACACTTCCGACCGTATAATGCTTCAAAAGGTGCCATCCCAATACTAGAATGGTAACTGTTGTTATACGTGAACTCTATCAGTGGAAGGAAGGAATCCCACGAACCTCCTTGTTCCAAAACACAAGCCCTCCTTTCTTTGATTTTTTGAGCAAACATATTGTAAATAAATAAACTTATTTGTCCTAAAATAAAAACTTTGAGAAAACAAAAGCAGTCAGTCATTGATTGGAATGGACTTTATATGGTTGTAATGTGGCTGATGGTTAGGGGTTTGTGAAGGATTGATAAGTCTATTTTTAGAGTCTTTTTAATAGTTATTTTTATTAGGTTTATTTGGTATTTTAATTATATTTTTGAGCTATTTTACAACAACTGTTTACTTTTTATTTTCAGGTTTTATTTTGAAGCAAAAGAGAAAATATGAGCTAAAATGAAGAACAAAGAAAATATTTGAGGAGGAACAATTTTTGGGACAACACTAGGCACTCTGCAAGGGGCCATGGGCGCCAAGGGCGCCAAGGAGCAGCACAGCACAAACTGGCGCAGCACAGCAAAACTGGCGCAGCAAAGGACGCCAAGGGCGCCAAGAAGCAAAACTGGCGCAACACAGCAAAACTGGCGCAGCACAGGGCGCCAAGAACCAAAACTGGCGTAGCACAGGGCGCCAAGGGCGCCAAGAAGCAAAACTGGCGCAACACAGCAAAACTGGCGCAGCACAGGGCGCCAAGAAGTAAAACTGGCGCAGCACAGGGCGCCAAGGGCGCCAAGAAGCAAAACTGGCGCAGGACAGGGCGCCAAGGGGGCCAAGGAGCAAAACTGGCGCAGGACTGGCGCAGGACTGGGCGCCAAGGAGCAAACTGGCGTAGGACTGGCGCAGGACAGGGCGCCATGGGCGCCAAGGGCGCCAAAAAGCAGTCAAAAATGGCTGCGGCCACTTGCTTGATGGCCAACCATGCCAACTTGATTTTTCACTTCTTTTTGACCATTTTGCCCCTCCACTCAAGTGGTTGATGGCTATCAAAGCTAACTTGATTTTTGACTTGTAATTGACCATTTTTCCCCTCCTCTCAAGTGGTTGATGGCTATCAAAGCCAACTTGATTTTTCACTTGAAATGACCATTTTGCCCCTTCCCTCATATTTCCTATAAAGAGGACCTTGATCCTCACTTGTAAACACGCTTGAATTTTGTTAGAAAATCAATGACAAAGACTCTCTAAGATTCATGACTTCAATTTACTCTTCATGCTCTTTACAATTCTTGCCTTTTAAATTCTTGCTATTTACTTTCTTGCCCTTTTACTTTCTCGCTCTTTTACTTTCTCGCTCTTTTACTTTCTCGCTCTTTTATTTTCTCGCTATTTACTTTTTGGCCCTTTTATTTTCCAAGTCATTTACTTTCCTTGCTATTTACTTTCTTGCCCTTTTATTTTCCAAGTCATTTACTTTCCTTGCTATTTACTTTCTTGCCCTTTTATTTTCCAAGTCATTTAGTTTCCTTGCTATTTACTTTCTTGCCCTTTTATTTTCCAAGTCATTTACTTTCCTTGCTATTTACTTTCTTGCACTTTTATTTTCTTGTCATTTACAATTCCGCTGTTTATGATTTTGCAATTTACCGCTTTCTTTTATTTCTCGCTATTTAATTTCATGTCTTTTCTTCTTCTTCTTCTTCTCTCATATTTAATATGAGTGAGTAGATACAAAGTCTTGGGTTATTGGGAGTAATCCAATGATAGGTCCTTAATAATTCCCAAGACTATTCTCCACTCCAAATTGTTTTATATTTCAATCTTATTTTATTGTCCTTCAAATCTTATTTTAAACATCAAACGAAGAACCGAAAGGTGAAGTATTGATGTTGGATATATGAAATTAGACAAGGGAATCAACACATGAGAATAATTTTGAAACTCTTGAGACATTATAAAGGTGTTATGCTTAATGGGTTTTGGTGACAATACACCATGAGAATAGGCTTGATTGTTAGTTCAAAACACGCTCTTGTACTCCGAAAGGAGACATTAGTTATATTCGCTGCCTTGTCTTTGAAATATATTACTCTTATAATTTGTTGAATAGTCTAAAGAAATTATTTTGGTTCCTCATTGTTGTGATAAAACTATAAACCTGAGATTGTTTGTTTTTTTTTTATTTCTAAATTTTACAACTCCTAAAAACCATTCCTTCTAGCTAATCAACTTTGGAAAATTAAATTGGTAATCACTTAGGCTCTCCCTGTGGATCGATAACTCTTTTATTACGCGCTATGACTCGTGCACTTGCGAGCCTATCAAGTTTTTGGCACCGTTGCCGAGGAGGCAGTGATATTAATTAAGTTTTTCGAAACCGGTTAGACTGAAGTTTTATTTTCTTTATTTTTACTTTTTCTTCTCTTGTCCCTCGAATGCGAAGAACCAGAAGTTTCGGAGAAACTGTTCAACAAATTCCCGAAATCGAAAGGTTCTTACATAGAAGGAAGAGAGAAATTCCCGATAACCAAATGGCGGCTAATGACAATCGTGCTCTCAAAGAGAACGCAACACCTTCAGCAGAGCCATCGGCTGTCATTGTACATCCAAATGTGGAAGCAAATAATTTTGAACTCAAATCATCTCTGCTTTCAATGGTTCAACAAAATCAATTTTCTGGTTCTCCCACGGAGGACCCAAATCTTCATATTTCAATTTTTCTGGAATACTGTGGGACTCTCAAATTAAACGGGGTATCTGGGAGGTGTGTTTAACTTGCACTTATGCCTCAGGTGCAAGGTTCGATTCCCCCGGAAGGCAAAAATTCTACAAGGGGGGTAGAGAAGACCGTGATGTAATAGTGCTGGGGTGGCCAATGCGTTGGACCTGGGCTGTTACAGGGTACCTCAAGATGCCATAAGACTAAAACTCTTCCCTTTTTCATTAAGGGATAGAGCAAGAGCATGGATACATTCTTTGCCTTCGGAATCCGTTACCAGCTGGGGCCAATTAAAACAAGCTTTTCTACCTAGGTTCTTTCCCCCGAGTAAAACAGCTCAAATGAGAAGTCAAATTACTCGATTTTCTCAAAACAACGGGGAATCTCTTTATGATACTTGGGAACGTTTCAAAGAAATGTTAAGGCTATGCCCCCATCATGGACTAGAGAAATGGCTCGTTGTTCATACTTTTTATAATGGATTACAATATGCAACAAGAATGACTGTTGATGCAGCTGCAGGTGGAGCTTTAATGAACAAAAATTTTACAGAAGCTTATGCACTTATTGAAGATATGGCTCAAAACCATTGTCAATGGGCAAGTGAGCGAGCCATAACAGATAAACCAGCATCATCAAAAGAGCCAGGTAGGTATGAAATATCTGCTGTTGATCATTTTGCCTCAAAAGTGGACGCACTTTTTCAAATATTTGAAAAATTAAATGTAAGTGCCGTTTCACAAACTTTTTCTCCTACTACTCCACCATGTGAATTATGTGGAGTTGTTGGCCATATTGGAGCTGAATGCCAGCTTGAGGCATCTAGTACTGGAAATGAGCATGTTAACTATGCTCAAATAGAAGATCCATTTTCAAATACTTATAGTCTTGGGTGGAGAAATCATCCAAATTTTTCTTATAAAAATCCTCCACCCAATCCAGCACCTAGACCACCTCCTGTTTTTCAAAATCAAAGGGTTTTTAACAACCCACAAAACAACCCGCAAAAGTCGAACTTGGAATTTTTAATGGAAAAATTTCTGTCATCTCAAACAAAACAAAATGAAGAATTCAAAAATCAAACTGGTTATTTGAATGACACACTTATCAAATTAGAATCAAAAATCGACTCTATTGCCACTCACAGTAAGATGCTTGAAAATCAAATAACTCAAGTGGCAACACAGGTGGCTTCATCCTCTAAATCTTCGGGGGTATTTCCTGGACAGCCTGAACAAAATCTAAATGGCCAAATATATGCCGTCACCCTTAGAAGCGAAAAACGATTAGAGGAACCAAGAGCAAACCAAGAAAAAATTGTGAGTAAAAAACATAATTCACCATGTGAGCAAGAAGAGAAAGAAAAAGAGAAGGAACCAGAGAAAGAAAGAAAAGAACCAATCACCCGGCACCACCATACAAACCATCTTCTTTATCTTATTTTTCACCTACCTTTGTGAAAATAACATTTGATCTGGGTGGAATTGAAAATAAGATCTTATTGCTTATACAACTTCTATTTTACAAGCCATGGGATCCAGGAATATGTTTTCATTTTTCATGTGTCACTTGGTCTTTATGCTTCAAGCAATGGGACCCAGGAATAACTTTACAAAAAACTAATCGTCAAACTAGTGACGTTAAAAGAGCGCTGTGTGGGAGGCAACCCACGGCTTAATGTATTTTTTCGATTCGCTGAAAACAAAAAAAAAGCTCACGGTTAGAAAAATTGGAGCACGTGACAGATATGCTCCAAACCCTAAATACATCATTTCAACATCAACCAGGGTTCCCCGCCTAGGCAGCTGTGATCCGGTAAGCTATCCTAACCCCTTTTGTGTTGTTTTATTTGAAAAATCATTGAGGACAATGCCTAGTCCAAGCATGGGGGGGTATTTTATTGCTTTTATTAGGGTATGTCTTTATTGCTTCGCTGAGTTTTTATCTTTTTACTTTGAGTTGTATCTGCTCCCTCCATGATGAAACTTTGTGAACCCTAAGCATGTTTTACATAAGCTTTTTCTGGACAAAAATAATTTTTCAATTTTTCATTAGCAATCATCTAGGTGGACTGGTTGGGAACAACCAAATTGTATCATGGTTCGATTTCTACTTCTAGGGCTTTTTCACACACACACTACTGAGACTGTTTTCAGTTGTTAATACAATTAGAAGGACTGAAGAGAAACTAGTAACCTGATTCTCTTGGTGGCATTCACTGGATGCGTGGTTACTGGAGAAAAACGTCTGAGTTGGGGTATTCAAAAAAAAAATGCAAAACCAATTCAAAATGCAAAAATTGGTGCATTATAAATGTCAAAATGAATGGTTAGCGTATAAAATCAAAAAGAAAAGAAAAATGCTTGAATACCCAACGTATAAAGACCCTCCTTTGAGACCCGGTCTTAGTAAATGGAGGACCCAAGCTTAAGAATTCTGGGGAACCGGTTCTATAATGACATTGATCAAATCCTCTCTAGAGTATTGATACTTTAAAATTGTCTCCCAATTCCACAAGAAGCCCAGATAGTATTTCTCAAACCAAAGTGTTAGAATTGCCCCACAGTTCACTTAATGTTTCGATGTGAAAATAATTTTCCTTCAGAATTGGCCTAAAGATTTACACTGTTTTTGCTTGAGCACAAGCAAAGGTTCAAGCATAGGGGAGTTTGATAAGTCTATTTTTAGAGTCTTTTTAATAGTTATTTTTATTAGGTTTATTTGGTATTTTAACTATATTTTTGAGCTATTTTACTACAAATGTTTACTTTTTATTTTCAGGTTTTCTTTTGAAGCAAAAGAGAAAATATGAGCTAAACTGAAGAACAAAGAAAATATTTGAGGAGGAACAATTTTTGAGACAACACTAGGCACTCTGCAGGGCGCCATGGGCGCCAAGGGCGCCAAGGAGTAGCACAGCGCAAACTGGCGCAACACAGCAAAACTGGCGCAGCACAGGGCGCCAAGGGCCCCAAGAAGCAAACTTGATTTTTGACTTCTTTTTGACCATTTTGCCCCTCCGCTCAAGTGGTTGATGGCTATCAAAGCCAACTTGATTTTTGACTTGTAATTGACCATTTTGCCCCTCCTCTCAAGTGGTTGATGGCTATCAAAGCCAACTTGATTTTTCACTTGAAAAGACCATTTTGCCCCTTCCCTCATATTTTCCTATAAATAGGACCTTGATCCTCACTTGTAAACAAGCTTGAATTTTGTTAGAAAATCAATGACAAAGACTCTCTAAGATTCATGACTTCAATTTACTCTTCATGCTCTTTATAATTCTTGCCTTTTAAATTCTTGCTATTTACTTTCTTGCCCTTTTACTTTCTCGCTCTTTTACTTTCTCGCTCTTTTACTTTCTCGCTATTTACTTTCTTGCCCTTTTTATTTTCCAAGTCATTTACTTTCCTTGCTATTTACTTTCTTGCACATTTATTTTCTTGTCATTTACAATTCCGCTATTTATGATTTTACAATTTACCGCTTTCTTTTATTTCTCGCTATTTAATTTCATGTCTTTTCTTCTTCTTCTTCTTCTCTCATATTTAATATGAGTGAGTAGATACAAAGTCTTGGGTTATTGGGAGTAATCCAATGATAGGTCCCTAACAATTCCCAAGACTATTCTCCACTCCAAATTGTTTTATAGTTCAATCTAATTTTATTGTCCTTCAAATCTTATTTTAAACATCAAACAAAGAACCAAAAGGTGAAGTATTGATGTTGGATCTATGAAATTAGACAAGGGAATCAACACATTAGAATAGTTTTGAAACTCTTTGAGACATTATAAAGGTGTTATGCTTAATGGGTTTTGGTGACAATCAACCATGAGAATAGGCTTGATTGTTAGTTCAAAACACGCTCTTGTACTCCGAAAGGAGACATTAGTTATATTCGCTGCCTTGTCTTTGAAATATATTACTCTTATAATTTGTTGAATAGTCTAAAGAAATTATTTTGGTTCCTCATTGTTGTGATAAAACTATAAACCTGAGATTGTTTGTTTTTTTTATTTCTAAATTTTACAACTCCTAAAAACCATTCCTTCTAGCTAATCAACTTTGGAAAATTAAATTGGTAATCACTTAGGCTCTCCCTGTGGATCGATAACTCTTTTATTACGCGATACGACTCGTGCACTTGCGAGCCTATCAAGGATAGGATAATTAGGCCTAATGAAGTATTTGAGAGTTTATGAAAGGAGGGATAATTAGGCCCAATGAGGTGTTTGAGGGTTTATGAAAGAAAGGGTTTGTGATGTGGCGAATGGTTAGAGGTTTATGAAAGAAAGAGGTTTTAAATGGGTGTTTGAGGGTTTATGAAAGGAGGGATAATTAGGCCCAATGAGGGTTTATGAAAGGAGGAGGTGTTTATTAAAGGAGGGATAATTGGGCCCAATGAGGTGCTTTGAGGCTTTATTGAGACAATGATATCTTATGCGCTTCATGGCAAGATGTATCAGCTCACAATTTCTACTTCTTTTATTTTTTTCCAGGATTTTCAATCCTCTTTCTTTTTGAATATCACTTTTTTGTGATTTTTCTTTCTCCTTTTTTTTGGGCTGGGTGAGCTGATAAAAGTGATACACCATGTTTAGGTGTGGAATCGATCCTTGTTTAGGGTTACCGAAATTGTATAGGGTGACTGAAAAACTTTTTTTGATTTTTCGGCTCAAAGGGGTAGTAAAGAGCCTTTTTTGAGGATATGGGAAGATGACCAAACTTCATTTCAAATTCACTATATAATATTGACCAAGGGAATTCAATATTGACAAGGTATCTAGTGATCACAAATTTCCTCCAGCATGGAGAACCTAAAGTGTTATTTCATTAATGGGAATAAACCAAAAAGTTAACTAGCCACTTGTGTGGGGAATATGTATTGGGTGGTCGGGGTGGGACTAGACATGGACAATGGATGATGATAAGATGCACAGAGTGGACACTAACTGACTTAAACTAGAGTAAATGCACGTTGCATTCAAGTTCACTATACAAATGTTTCATAGAGAGCTAACATAATTAGAGACATGATAGAAGAAATTTGTGATGACACATTAGTTAACAAAATAGACCATTTTGATCATTTACCATGGGGTGGATGAGATGCATTGTTTTGCTGACAAAAAAATGTGAATGAGCTGCAAACAATGAATAACTTCTTCTTTTTGAAAATCGAGTGTCTTAAAACACCCTGAGTTTGCAACTAAGTTCGACCCCGTTTGAAAATTAGTAGGTTAAGCTTCACCAAGGACGAACAATCAATTAAAATGTATTTTGCAAGAACGCCTCATCTCTCATCACAGTTTTTTTTTTTAAATTATGCTCATGTTTGTTTTCTATTTTTTATTGGTAATGCATGAATGAACAAATTTTAATGTATAGGTATGATGCAAATGCATGAAGGAATGATCACTTAAAAGCTCACTATTCTAACTGGTTTTTCTTTTGGTTTTTTAGAGACAGTGCAACATGTAAAATGATGCAAAGTATCATTTATAATTTAAAATGGAATGCCAACTGGATATATATTTTTTGATGATGGATGATGCAAGAATAGTGACGTGATTTTTTTTAATTTTTTGAAATGGTGCATGCATGCAAACATGATTTATGAATAAAATGATGAGACGATGTAATGATGAAACAACATGGTTTTTTTTTGTTTGTTTTTTTTAATTAGGATGACAACATGAGTGAAATGATGTATGAATTTCATGATGTTGCAGATGATTAGATGTCTGGTTATTTTTGAATGATTATAAGTGAATGGTGGTGCATACTAAATGAGATGTTTATGTTATATTGCTAAAAATTGTTTTTTATATATGCGAGGAAATGCATGATACACGCAATGATTTTTAATGCATGGAAATGAAAATGCATGATTAATGACATGGTGTTTTGAATGAATGAGAAGGTTATATTTTTATTTTTTATTTTTGGGAAAAGGGAAACCAGATGCATGAGCATATGAATAGATGCATGAAATGCGAATGTGTCGCATCGGGGAATTGTAAACTTTTTATTCGAAGAGTAAACTATAATTCAGGTGGTCTGAATTTCAAATGCATTTTTTCTTATATTTTCATCCACCTTTCTTATAAATTTTTTTTATAATTCCCCGGCGGTCATGCAAAATGAGATGTTTTTTTATGATATGTAGAGAAGAAGGAAAATAAGAATGCATGAGACATGCTTGCAAGAATAAAATAGGTTTTTTTTGTATTTTTTTTAGGGAAATGAGAAAAATGTATTAGTGTTTGTTGGAATGCAGGGGTATGAAGCTCATTTGTGTCTTACAAGGATTCCTAAGAGAATAGATCTAAGGCTTTTCTATTGAGTGAACCTTTTAAAGGGTAGCTCTAAAGGGTCCTAAATAAGGTTCCTAGAGCCAACGACCCTAGTTAAGAACACTGATCCCAACAATAGGAAAGCTATTAGGAGTGACAGCATTCTCAAAAGAGACCAAACTCTAGGTGAGACTTTCGTGACCATCCAACAGGACGCACATCCAGTGGGCCATCACTACGCAGTCTCGTTCTAGCTTAGGCTATGCTCCAATCCGGGTATAGAACTATTCTCACGTGTGTGATGAAGTGTGATAGTGGAGTGTGTGTAGGAGCAAAACGTCAAGTATATCCCCAAGCTGCAAAACAAACAAACACATATACACAAATGGGCTTCTATCCTAAGGTTCATATAAAATAAAACATGCAACAAGAATAAAAGATAAAAGGGAAGGGTAAAATAAAACATTTAATTAACAAACAAATTTTACAACTAACCAGATTAGGATTGACTCTCTTAATAAGTCTCCAGTGAAGTCGCCAGCTGTAGCGACCGAAAAATACGGGTGAGGATTCTTCGAAAGTTCAAAAAAGAAGCCGTCACCGAAGTTTCATTTAAAGGCAAACATTGAAAAATCCCTTTGAGTTGGATAAGGGTCCTTGAGACCAGGTTTGGGTTCGGGAGTCGATTATGCACGGGGAAGGTATTAGCACCCCACGACATCCTTCCTAAGGAAGGTTACCTTCTAATTAGTTGTGTAAGAGAATGTTAATTTTGAAAGTGTTAATTTTACCCTTTTATTATGAATTAAAAAGAAATTTAAAGAAAGAAAAGACCTGATATTTTTGAATTAAGAAATTATTTAGGAAAAGACTAAAAAGGTTTTTATAGTAGCGCACTTGACAGAGGTGGGCCCGCCCTCTGCTCCTACGAATCTCCGGGTAGAGAATCAAAGGCTACGTAGTTCTTGGGTAGAAAAAGTTTGGTTTGCTTGTGTTTTTTAATTTAGGGATTTTAGGACTTGTGATCCGTACAGTTCATTTATCCTAAAACGTTGACTAACCCAGCCGTACAGCCGACTTAATCCCATGTTTTTGAAAATTTGTTTTTTGTTTGAAAGAAATGCTTGTGTGTTTGTATTTTTTTAGTTTAGAAATTGTTTCTTTTAAATAAGGGATTAAGCCGTACAGCCGACTTAATCCCTTATTTTTTTCTTGAAAATATTTCTTTATTTATGATGGGAAAAGGAATATTTTGTTTTTCTGTTTTGAATATGAACGAAAAGTTGACAAAGAAGAAAAATGAAAAGTGCAACTAGTGAAAAATAATTAACATTAATAATTAAAAATAAACTAATCAAAAGAAAAATAAAATAAAAAAGGGAGGGGGAGAAAGAGAGAGCGAGAGCTTCGCTAGGAAAGGAGAGAATGTGTTCAGTGTTCTTGTTGAATCACTGCGGTGTGCTTTTCACTGTGGACATGACTTCCTTTTATAGGTGAAAGGTTAGGCAAAGAGTGGACAAGTTGACTTGCTGGGCAAGTCGACTTGCTGGGCAAGCAGACTTGCTGAACAAGCAGCTTGTTGGGCTGAAGGTTGATGCTAATGACACCCCCCTTTTTATTATTTTCGTTTTTTCTATTAATTTTGATTTTTTGCAACTTTATTTTATATTTTGGTGTTTATAAATGAAAGCAAAATGATTTTTTTTTGTAAAAGAGTTAAAAACTTATTTTTTTTAAATATAAAATGTTATTTTGGACTAAAAGACAAATCTAAAAAAGAACAAGTTGGGCCAAAGCCCGATCGGAAAAATCTAACATAGGCCCTGTAACACCCCCTTCCTACCCAGCTATTTATAATATATATATCAGAGTTTAAAAATTTATCCCTTAAATTCATTTCAATGGGATGCTACACATCACTTCAATTCAACAACAACAAAATCAACATAAACTTTTATTTCATCAGTATAATACGCAACACCATCATAGGATGGGAATTCTCAAAACTTTCATTATGTAATCCCACACACTCGGAAATACACTTTATACACTACGCGGCGGAAAATAGAAACAGTTCTAAAGAGGCAACAACAGTCTCATTAACAACATGTAAATATCTCATAACAAAACAGTTCAGCAAGGACAAATCAGCCAACTAGAACTAAGCCCATCCCCTAGGTGCTACGTATCAGAGCAGACCGACTCGGGAATGAAGGGGTAAGCCTTCACTCAAGCTACCTGTGGTAAACAACAACAGAAGGGTGAGTCTCAAACCATATAATAAAGACTATAATAAGAAGTATATTTAATCATATGATCACACACATACAGTCATACAGTAGCATAGTTCATATCAACCAACGACTCACATGCTCTTTATGAGACTAATGCAATGCACTCCTATATGTGGTACCACTTGCCCAGACCGCAGCCTCATTATTATAATATCAAACTCAGACCGCAGCCTTATCATCATAATATATATATATATATATATAAACTCAGACCGCAGCCTTATCATCACAACATATAACTCAGACCGCAGCCTTATGTATGCATGAGACTCTATAAACAGGCCACAACCCAATCATACATCATTAACATCATTCCTCATTACTCGTCAATTTTAGTTTTAGCCCCCATGGCTTATGCCCCCATGGCTCATGCCCCCATGGCATCATCAATTATTCCACTCACTATCTCATCTCAATCACGTCCCAAGGACTAATCCCAACTAGAGGGCTAAAATCTCGTTTAGGGACCTAAACACCACTTAGGACGAAAACAATACCTAGGGACCAAACCGTCACCTAGAAACCAAAACAGTACACACTTAAGCACAAGGCAGCACCAGGCACCCAGCACACGCACACACTGCACGGGCGCACCACTGGGCGCCCTGGGCGGCCACACTTGGCGCCCAACACAAACACGCACGCGCACAAACAGAGTAGGCCACCTGAAGAATTAAAACCGCTCTAGCCAAAATGTTCAAAATGGAATTTGGTCACGTGAATACAAAATTTGGCACGGGAAAATATGCTTAGAAATTGCTTTGCACTCAAAGCCCCCTCTACACAAGCTAAAACGATGCCCAATAGGACCATTTCAAAACAACGCGTGCAAAACTGAAAATACCTTAGCCACAATGCTTAAAATACAATTTGGGCAGGTGAATACAAAATTTGGCTCGGGATTATATGCTTAGAAATTGCTTTGCACGCAAAGCCCCCTTTACACAAGCTAAAACGATGCCCAATAGGACCATTTCACAACAACGCGTGCAAAACTGAAAATACCTTAGCCACAGTGCTTAAAATACAATTTGGGCAGGTGAATACAAAATTTGGCTCGGGAAAATATGCTTAGAAATTGATTTGCACGCAAAGCCCCCTTTACACAAGCTAAAACGATGCCCAATAGGACCATTTCAAAACAACGCGTGCAAAACTGAAAATTCTTTAGCCAAAGTGCTTAAAATACAATTTGGTCAGGTGAATACAAAATTTGGCTCGGGAAAATATGTTCAGAAACTGAGTTTTACCCAAAAACACCCTTTGTGCGCCATGTCTAGACATAGGCAGCACCTTGGCGCCACTCCAGCAACCAGAACAGCGCCCAGGCAGCAGACAACATACACAACGCCACACAAGCTCACTGCTACAGTACACAGGGCTCCCTTTCCCTAGGCACTTGGCGCCCCATGCGTCCCAATACTCACCAAACATCAAATTCCCAATTTCTTTTCCAAATCAAATCACATCAACAATCATAAAACATGTTATGCTCATACCCACAACTTCAGTTTCACACATATACATTAAGAACACATCAAGACACAAAATCAAAATATGAAACCCTAACCTTAGCATAGGAAATCGATTTCATCATACAATTCCTCAATTTCAACCAATCCAACAATCAAACAATTATCAAATAACATCAAATAAGACCCTATGATCTACATACAACCTATTATACTCTCTATTATAGAGTGAGACTCCCCTTACCTTAAATTAACCGAAGAAAAGCACTTCTCACGGAGTTACCTACAAAACCTCGGCAACTAGCGTCATTCTTCTCCTTCTTCTCAAGGTGCGATGCTCTCCTTCTCTTCTCCCTAGGGTGCGCCGAATTCCTCTCCCCTTTCTCTCCTCTCTTTTGTTTCTTTCTTTTCTTTGACAAATGGTGCGAATTGCACCAACCCTAGGAGCCTAAGTCATTGGGCTTAGGCTCTTGGGCCAATACTTGCCACCCCGGAATTATTGATACCACTCCCTTTTCTTTTTAATTAAACATCATCCTATTGTTTTATTATAACTATTCTATGAAATACCTAAGTAATTTAATTTAATAACTACTTAATTATTTTGGGGCGTTACAACTCTCCCCCACTTAGAACATTTTCGTCCTCGAAAATTTAGTCAAACTCACAAAACACTACCAAATCTCTTCCTCATCTCTAACCGTCCTCTCCCATAATCTATCGCATACTTGGCAGCAGACTAAACACCCTTCCACTCACAAACTACAACCATCTAGACAACTAGCACTATCCACATTGCTGATCATTATTTCCTTGATTACTGGCGGTAAGTGATTGGGCGGCCGTCCCTCCTACTTGTTCAGCCAGGTAACTCCAGAAATAATAACTAGACTCATCACCTCCCAAAACTCACCGACTTACTATGACAATGAACCATGGACATGGTTATGCTCTAACCAGTTCATACTCGAGATTACATCTAACCCATTCTACGGCAGCAAGTAAGGTTTACCACAGGGTCTCTGTCGAAGATCGACAAGGGACACTGAGGACACAACACACAAAGCAAGACTCGGACCCAACGATATTGTATCAGCCTCTCACAGGCTAGATACAACTCAAACTGAAAATATTGTATCAGTCTCTCACAGGCTAGATACAACTCAAACTGAAAGGTATTATATCAGCCTCTCACAGGCTAGATATAATTTCAGACTCTAGAATTCCATATGACACACGCACAACCACATATCACAACCACAATCATAGTGCAGTCAAAACATCAAATAAGCACCATTCTCACTTGTCACAGGTTAGGTAGCTCATCACAATGATATCAAAGCATATTCATACATCACATATTATAAAGAATATAGTAACAAGGACATACATGGTTTACCCGCACTTTTAGTTATTCGAATCCAAATAATTCTTTATACTCTTAAGTTCGTCAATAGTAATCATTTCTTATTCAAATAGTAAAGCATCAAAATATCAACATAAGGTTAATTACTAACTCCAGTCCTATTGCATTCTCTTTTAATGTAGCATACAATATTTCTGAACATAAAATGTTACACTACTTGTTGGCTCTTTTACTCATTCCTCAATGCAACAACATTATTTTATATTCATAATTCAAGTCTGAGACACGACAAGCACACCAAAACAATTCAATTTAAAGGATCTCTACAAAAATAATAATATTTAATCACACATGAAGATCATACCAGCATATCACATAGGGTACTCAATTAACACCATAAACTTGGGAGTTCAATAAAAGCAAACGTGTAAGAACAATATCTTCAATAATACCAACATGCATTCATTTCTTAACATGCATTCCCTATTTAACTCATTAAACCACACAACACAATTGGCACAACTGCGAAATAATCTAATAGGAATTCATTTATTAAAATAAGTTTGATACCAATATTGTATCCAATCATAAAATTTGTTTATTACGGGTTCACAAACAATCTCATAACTCACTTCATTTTCAACTTACAAAACCACGTAACACAATTAAAGAGGTACCAACCAAAATCAGACAATAAAATCAGTTGTAGACAATTAGAGTTCGCAAAAAGTTTTAAGCATGCATTTATTCTAGTCACCTCTACAGTCATATTTTATAAATTTCAATGAAACATAATTCCACCAATTTAAACACCAAACATTTACATTCTTTTAAATATGTAAAAAGGGAAGTAACTAGACTCGATTAGGTTACAAAAAGGCAAAGGGAAACGGAGTCCGAACACTTAACACCTAATGATTCCAACACTTAACACCAAGTAGTTATACTCGAGAAGGAAATCAAAGTGTGCAACATCAAGAGTGTGGAACAATCCTTTACTATCGTCTAATTGGAATCTAGAAAGATACACTTCACAACCCCAATAGAATTAGAAATACCACAAAATAAGAGCCAGAGGAAAATACTTTCATAAAACCCAATTTTTCAAATATATTGAACTCGCCGTTAATCCAAAACAGTCAATAATGGTATTTATAGGTTTTTAGTTCCATAGAGTAACAAGCTAATAAGGGGCACATCCATTTTATGGCACATAGTTCAAATCAGCTCAAATTTTTTTTCTTTGGGGTCATAAAGGAGTATGTGAGACGTATTATACTAAGCCTTGTAGAAAAGAAGGTAGGATACTTAACACTACGACATTGATCAATTACACATTGTCAAATATAATTAAAACACGAGTACAAACATCATTTTAAATTTTAAGAACTCGGCACTTCAAGTTATTACGAAAACAGCACGTTTTTCAGCATAAAAATAGCGCTTCATTTTTGTAAAACGGCCGTATAATTATTTTAAAACAAAAAATGCAGCAGCTCATACCTCAATTAAAACGGCAGACATCACCCTAATTTATAAAAACAGCACTTCATCTTCATAAAACCGCACTACACTTATTTCATAAAACAACAACTCATTCTATAAAAATAAACCGTAATATAGCAACTCATTTAGTTGGCAAATAGCAATACTTTAAATTGACAAAACAGCAACAGCATACAATTTTTAGTCACTACACATAACATCCTCTCAATTTATTTTCAATTTCGTTTATCATCTAAACACACAATTCAATCACCACCTACAACTCAACATTCAATTAAAGCTAGAACATCCCATGCATCATATTTCAGTTCAATTTCAAGGTTCATACAACAAGAAGATTATGAACAGAACAACAAAGACATGGTTCACGCATCAGGAAAACGGTACAGCACACATTACTAGCAGGGTATCTCCCCCACTAGTTCTCTTACCATAAGCAGTCTCCAGTTACTTTTACCTGCAGGAACATCACTACCACACAACCATTGGTTAGGACTAAACGGCAGTACTCGACTGCCGACTGACACGACGACTCGACAACTCGGTCGGACGGACCGACCATTGCTCTGATACCACTTATGTAACACCCCCTTCCTACCCAGCTATTTATAATATATATATCAGAGTTTAAAAATTTATCCCTTAAATTCATTTCAATGGGATGCTACACATCACTTCAATTCAACAACAACAAAATCAACATAAACTTTTATTTCATCAGTATAATACGCAACACCAACATAGGATGGAAATTCTCAAAACTTTCATTATGTAATCCCACACACTCAGGAATTACACTTTATACACTACGCGGCGAAAAATAGAAACAGTTCTAAAGAGGCAACAACAGTCTCATTAACAACATGTAAATATCTCATAACAAAACAGTTCAGCAAGGACAAATCAGCCAACTAGAACTAAGCCCATCCACTAGGTGCTACGTATCAGAGCAGACCGACTCGGGAATGAAGGGGTAAGCCTTCACTCAGGCTACCTGTGGTAAACAACAACAGAAGGGTGAGTCTCAAACCATATAATAAAGACTATAATAAGAAGTATATTTAATCATATGATCACACACATACAGTCATACAGTAGCATAGTTCATATCAACCAACGACTCACATGCTCTTTATGAGACTAATGCAATGCACTCCTATATGTGGTACCACTTGCCCAGACCGCAGCCTCATTATTATAATATCAAACTCAGACCGCAGCCTTATCATCATAATATATATAAACTCAGACCGCAGCCTTATCATCACAACATATAACTCAGACCGCAGCCTTATGTATGCATGAGACTCTATAAACAGGCCACAACCCAATCATACATCATTAACATCATTCCTCATTACTCGTCAATTTTAGTTTTAGCCCCCATGGCTTATGCCCCCATGGCTCATGCCCCCATGGCATCATCAATTATTCCACTCACTATCTCATCTCAATCACGTCCCAAGGACTAATCCCAACTAGAGGGCTAAAATCTCGTTCAGGGACCTAAACACTACTTAGGACCAAAACAATACCTAGGGACCAAACCGTCACCTAGAAACCAAAACAGTACACACTTAAGCACAAGGCAGCACCAGGCACCCAGCACACGCACACACTGCACGGGCGCACCACTGGGCGCCCTGGGCGGCCACACTTGGCGCCCAACACAAACACGCACGCGCACAAACAGAGTAGGCCACCTGAAGAATTAAAACCGCTCTAGCCAAAATGTTCAAAATGGAATTTGGTCACGTGAATACAAAATTTGGCACGGGAAAATATGCTTAGAAATTGCTTTGCACTCAAAGCCCCCTCTACACAAGCTAAAACGATGCCCAATAGGACCATTTCAAAACAACGCGTGCAAAACTGAAAATACCTTAGCCACAATGCTTAAAATACAATTTGGGCAGGTGAATACAAAATTTGGCTCGGGATTATATGCTTAGAAATTGCTTTGCACGCAAAGCCCCCTTTACACAAGCTAAAACGATGCCCAATAGGACCAAAGTGCTTAAAATACAATTTGGTCAGGTGAATACAAAATTTGGCTCAGGAAAATATGTTCAGAAACTGAGTTTTACCCAAAAACACCCTTTGTGCGCCATGTCTAGACATAGGCAGCACCTTGGCGCCACTCCAGCAACCAGAACAGCGCCCAGGCAGCAGACAACATACACAACGCCACACAAGCTCACTGCTACAGTACACAGGGCGCCCTTTCCCTAGGCACTTGGCGCCCCATGCGTCCCAATACTCACCAAACATCAAATTCCCAATTTCTTTTCCAAATCAAATCACATCAACAATCATAAAACATGTTATGCTCATACCCACAACTTCAATTTCACACATATACATTAAGAACACATCAAGACACAAAATCAAGATATGAAACCCTAACCTTAGCATAGGAAATCGATTTCATCATACAATTCCTCAATTTCAACCAATCCAACAATCAAACAATTATCAAATAACATCAAATAAGACCCTATGATCTACATACAACCTATTATACTCTCTATTATAGAGTGAGACTCCCCTTACCTTAAATTAACCGAAGAAAAGCACTTCTCACGGAGTCACCTACAAAACCTCGGCAACTAGCGTCATTCTTCTCCTTCTTCTCAAGGTGCGATGCTCTCCTTCTCTTCTCCCTAGGGTGCGCCGAATTCCTTCTCCCCTTTCTCTCCTCTCTTTCGTTTCTTTCTTTTCTTTGACAAATGGTGCAAATTGCACCAACCCTAGGAGCCTAAGTCATTGGGCTTGGGCTCTTGGGCCAATACTTGCCACCCCGGAATTATTGATACCACTCCCTTTTCTTTTTAATTAAACATCATCCTATTGTTTTATTATAGGCTAAATATATATTTTGGCCCTTTATCTTTGGGGTTGTGGTCACTTTGGCCCTTTATCTTTTTTTTTCTCATTTTAGACCCTCATGTTTTTTGTTTGTCATTTTGGCCCCTGCCGTTATGTTTATGTTTTTTTAGGCAAATTTTTAAGGACGAAAATGAAATCAATTAAAAACATAAGGGCCCAAAATGAAATCAATTAAAAACATAAGGGACTAAAATGAAATCAATTAAAAACATAAGGGACCAAAATGATAACGGCAAGGGCCAAAATGACACACACAAAAAACATGAGGGTCTAAAATGAGAAAAAAAAAAGATAAAGGGCCAAAGTGACCACAACCCCAAAGATAAAGGGCCAAAATATATATTTAGCCTTTATTATAACTATTCTATGAAATACCTAAGTAATTTAATTTAATAACTACTTAATTATTTTGGGGCGTTACAACTTTTTTTATGTAACAGCCCAGGTCCACCGCAGCGGCCACCCCGGTCCCACTGTTACCTCACGGTCTTCTCTACCCCTCTTGTAGAATTTTTGCCTTCTGTGGGAATCGAACCTTGCACCTGAGGCATAAGTGCAAGTTAAACCCCCTTCCCACTACCAATTGTTGTGGTGTTAGGCGCCTTGCCCCTGGGCGCCATTTCCTTTGTTGCTGCCAGGCGCCCTGTTGCTAGGCGCCAAGTCTGTTTCCGTTGCTGTGGTGTTAGGCGCCCTGTTGCTGGGCGCCAAGTCTGTTGTGTTGCCTGTTGTGCCAGGCGCCCTGTTGCTGGGCGCCAGCTTCTGTTTTGTTGCTGTCTCACTAGGCGCCCTGTTGTTGGGCGCCAGTTTCTGCTGGATGTTGTTGCCTCTTGGCGCCCTGTTGCTGGCCGCCAGTTTCTGCTGTGTTGCTGCCTGTCTTGGCGCCCTGTTGCTGGGCGCCAGTTTCTGTCTTGGTGCCCTGTTGCTGGGCGCCAGTCTCTGTCTTGTTGCTGTTGCTGTTTTTCTTAAAATGGGTGTTGCTGTCACAGTGAACAATGTTTGCTGTTTTTCTGAAAATTTGGTGTTGCTGTCACGGTGACTAAATGTTGTTGTTTTTCCAAAAACAATGTTGCTGTCACAGTGACCAAATGTTGGTGTTTTTCCAAAAACAATGTTGCCGTCACAGTAACCGAATGTTGCTGTTTTTCCAAAAATATAGTGTTGTTGTCACTGTAAAATAAAGGTGCTATTGCTGTAAAAATGGTGTTGCTGTCACTGTAAAATAAGTGTGCTGTTGCTGTAAAAATAGTGTTGTTGTCACTGTAAAATAAAGGTGTTGTTGCTGTAAAAATGGTGTTGCTGTCACTGTAAAATAAATGTGCTGTTTGTTGTAAATCTATTGGTGTTTTGGTGTAGGTGATTGTTGGTGTTATTGGTGATGACGTAACAGGTGATGTGCCACTTGGTGATATTGGTGATGTTGCATTAATAGAGTGTCTGTTGTTGTTAATTGTTGGTGCATTATTCATGGTGTCGCATATATTGCATATGCATTAATTGGTGATGATGGCTTCGGCCGTTGGAGCTATAGGTGATGATGGTGATGCTCATTTAGGTGATGCTGCTCGTATTGGCTACTTTATTGGTGATGATTGGTACCACATGCATATACCCGTTGGTGTGGGTTGCATCTCATATACTTACTCATGATGTTGGTGTTAATTTTGTTGTCAAGCGGTAGATATAGTGTTGTAACTCTAGCATATTGCCAATCATATATGCTATTATAATGTTAGATATCTCACCCCTTCTATTTGAATGTTACCCTATGTTGGTAACGTGCAGGTGATTGCGAGTGAAGGCATGTCTACCTTCTCTAGTTGAGTCAGGTGTTGTCGCTCTGATATGTAGCACTCGGGGGGATGAACGCTAGTTCTATTAGATGTCTTTAGTATTTAATCTTTTGAAGTTTTATGGTGATGTTTTAATTGTTTAATTGAACCTTGATTTTATTCCGCTGCTTGATGATGTTATGACGTGCTAGGTGTTGCACTGTTTTAATGTGAAACTTTATTATTGGCGTGTGACGTTTAACGGTGTAAGTGTAGCATCCCTTGTGGGTGTATTGAAAACGTTTTGAAAACTCTGATTTTTGTCAAAAAATTTCCGGGTAGAAAAGGGGTGTTACATTAGTGGTATCAGAGCAGTTTCGGTTTGTCCGGCCAAGTTGTCAAGTTATAGTGTCATTGACGATCAAGTACTGCCAATTAGTTCTAACTGTTGCTTATGATTGTAGTGATTAATTGAGATGGCTGGAAGGAATGATGCTGCTATTGCTGCTGCGTTGGCTGCTATGGCTCGGGCCGTGGAGGGTCAACAGAATGCTGGTGAGAATGCTGGGTCTCGGAGTTTGGCTACCTTTCAGAGAGAGAATCCTCCTACCTTCAAGGGCAAGTATGATCCTGATGGGGCTTTAGCTTGGTTGAAAGAGATGGAGAGGATCTTTCGTGTGATGGACTGCACTCCAGCACAGAAGGTCTGTTATGGTACGCATATGCTGGCAGAGGAGGCTGATGACTGGTGGCTAGAGGCTAGGCAGAGGCTGGAGACTGCAAATGAAGAGATCACTTGGGCAGTATTCCGCAGAGAGTTTATGAGAAAATACTATCTGGAGGATGTCCGAGGTAAAAAAGAGATTGAGTTCCTGGAGCTGAAAGAAGGGAATATGTCTGTGACCGAGTATGCTGCTAAGTTCGTGGAATTAGCAAAGTTTTATCCGCATTACAGTGAGGCTACTGCTGAGTTTTCCAAGTGCATTAAGTTCGAGAATGGGTTGCGTCTGGAGATTAAGAAGGCGATTGGTTATCAGAAGATCCGTGTTTTTGCTGATTTGATTGACAGCTGCAGAATTTATGAGGAAGACAACAATGCTCACTACAAAATGATGAATGAGAAGGGGAGCAAATTTCAAATTCGTGGTAAGCCGTATGATGTTCCTGCTGGTAAGGGTAAACAGAAAGCTGCTGTTGGCAAGAGGACTAGTGGGGGAGATGCTCCTGCTAGCATCGTATGATACAAATGTGGCAAAGCTGGTCACAAGAGTAACGTGTGCAAAGCTGAAGTGAAGAAGTGTTACCGTTGTGGTAAGGAGGGTCATGTGGTGGCTGAGTGTGAGCGTAAGGAGGTGGTCTGCTACAACTGTGGTGAAGGAGGGCACATTAGTACTTGATCGTACCTGATCAATACGATGAGTAGCTATTGTCTGATGATGTTGCTCGGTCGTTGGGATGAAGGACCGAGTTATGAGCCGCACGCGGGTGGTACCTGCAAAGGCACTCCAACGCTCAAGTCAGAGGTGCTTCAACGGGCAGGGTCACAAGGTGAGTAAAACGTACCTGAACCCACATGCTAGTGTGGTATATATACTGTTGACTGCGCAGGCGTTCTAGCCGTTGCGCTTATCTCGGAGGCGGCCGCATCTTGCGGAGCAAGCCATGTATTGGGCCGCGCTGGGCCTGTTGGGTGAAATTGGGCTTCGAGCCCACTCCGGAACAGTTGCCCCCCAAACCTAGGTCGCCTGGGGGCGGGCTAAGGCTTGATTCCTTGCCCCCCAGCGTGGTCACAAACGACCGTTCTGGAACGATAATTGGTTGAACGTTAACTGGTCGATCGCTAATTGGTCGACTGCGTGGTCGCTGCCACGCGGCCTATTCACACGGGGCCAGGTGCCGTCTCGGGTTTGATGCCTGACAATCAATTGTCATAAATGCTGAGGCGACAGTTACTTTAATGAGGTGACTTTTGGTTTTTTCGAGGTGACATTTAAAGACTCGAAGCGTTTGAGTAATGATGGTACGCGAAGAGTCGCGCCTCTTCGCTTCCGGCCCATGATGATGGTTGGCCCATTATATATAGGGTTCAAAGGGGGTTTCTCATTTGCACGTTTCTCTGATTTCCTCCGCTCTCGTTGATCGCTCGTTGCAGAGGTATTGGATCGGTCGCTCCTACCAAAGCTCGCTCGCAATCAGCTCGCTCCAATTCCAGGTAACTACGACCGCCCTTTCTTTCTTTCAGTTTTTATGTTCCACCTGGTGGAGGGGGTGTCAGGTCTGGGGACGACCACGTCTCCCCCTCTCCACGCGCGAGCAAAACCTTGACCGTTATTCCCCTTCACAGGTTTATCCTGGCGCGGACCAAACAGACCCGCCGTATCTCTGGAAGTCCGGCCGTTTCTCTTGCACATAGTATGACCCGACCAGTGGAGCGAAGTTCTGTGCAAGCCCGGTCGTCCTCTTCTGACGATGAGTCTTCCTCTGGGTCTTCAACCCTGAATTGGACTTCCTCTGGTGAATCCGAAACTCGGCCGGACAAAAATGGGGCGCCGTTAACTGAGGCTGTAGTCGATGACGCCGTAGAAAGAAACGCACGGGTTGCCACTGACGAAGATATTGACCAGGCCGCGGCCGAAGGCACTGCGACGGCCGACATAGGCCGACAAGGCGACCAACGAGAAGATCATGAGGTCGCAGCTGCAAAGGACATGTCTTGGGTTTCACTTAGCCTGAGAGGTCAACGTAGCAAGATTCAAAAGGGGAGCCAGGACATAGCGTATCTTGCGACCGGGCTAAACGAAGGATGGAGAATAGAAGGCATGGGCAAAGGGGAAGACATCGCGGTCTGGACAGACGTGCTAAAATTCACGATGTACCGCATCGTTTTCGAACGCATGGGCATAATTCCGTCGTTTACCAAGTTCCAACGCCAGGTCTTACGTTATCTTCAGGTCGCCCCCTCTCAACTGAACCCGAACACTCGGGCGTTCTTGCAGGCGTACGAAGATGTTCTTGTAGTTCTGAAATGACCGGTCTCCATAAGATTATTCTTCACATTGTTTGAAATGAGCTACATTTACGAGAAAGGCTCCAAGGGCGCCCGTAAGGAAGCAGTTTCGTTCAAAAACCGCTCGACATACAATTTTGTCAAGCTTTACCTGGAATCACTGACGACCGGGTGGAAGAGAGAATTCTTTTGGGCCATTCCAAACTCGGCCGAGGCCCTTCGAGGGATCGCCCAGATGTCAAAAGATGATCGGGAAGGAACGCCCCTGTTTCCCACAGTGTGGAGTTTTAACCATTTCTTGAAAAAACCGGGCGAGTACGCCTTTAAGGAAACAGAACTTGACGACCTGGATAGGGGGACGATCCATAGGCTGAAAAATATTGCGTCCCTGGTCCCTGAGGGTCGCATCAAGGTCAGGAAAATTGTGGACGCTCGTGGCAGGAAAAAAGTCAAGGCCGCTCTTGGTCGGTGGTCGCTCGCCTAGTTTATTTTCTGTTATTTCGTTTTATTTAACTGTTTCTAACCATCTACTTTTGTCTTTGCAGTTGACATGGCGAACATGAACGACTTCGACCTCTTGGACCAATGGGCGGCCGAGGATGGTGAGACTTCGCCCGTCCGCGGGATTTCTGAAACTCAACGTGGGGGTACGCCCCAAGCTGTCGGAACTGGATCTCAGCCCGATCGTCAGACTCCTCGAGCGGGCACACCAAATCATGCCATTGATTTGGGCAGCCCAATTCAAAATCAAGAAAGGTCCAAGAGGGATCGGTCAGTTGATCGTGGGGGTCAGAACAAGAAGCACAAGAGTGGCAAAAGCCATGGGCACTATCGGTCGCCTAAAATCGACCTGCTTGGATTGGGCGATCAGGACTGCGCTCATTTCAAAGAAGAACCGTTCGAGGTGATGGCCGATGCGATGAAGGCCGCTGGAATTCTTTTCAAAAAATACCAAGATGAGGAAGCAGATCGCCTGGAAGGTAGGTGCCTTGCCAATAAATATTCATTGCTTGAAGACGATCTAGTTGATAAAAATTTTAAACTGAACTCTGCCTTGTCGTTGCTCGCAGAAGTGAGGGGTGAGCGAGATGATTTGCTCAAGAAGATGAAGGAACTTGAACTGAAAATCAAGGCCATCGCTGACAACGAGAAGAAGCTCGACGATGCAGAAGGCCAACTTGTGGCCGCTGTTGCTGCTCAAACTGCGGCCGAGTCTGCCCTGGACAAGGCGATCGTCGACCAGAAAACAGCTGAAAAAGAGGTCGGTCATATTAAGCTCCTCTACCCTGATCTGGGGGTCGATCGCGAGATCGTGCAATGCACACATCGTGTGATCGAGCAGCGAATCGTGCGTCCCAAGAAAATGCTGAAGGGGAAGGTCGTTCAAGAAGAGGCGGTCATCTACCAGGCCCCTAGCGACTCTTAAACTTGTAATCTTTAGAATTCTGTAATCTTGGATTTTGCACTTTTGGCCCGCCTGCGAGCGGTGTTTTAATGGGCGCCCTGGATACGACCAAGGCGTCCTCGTTTGTACTTAATGACAATTTAGCGCTTTGTTCAAGGAACTTTGGCCTGTTTAATTGCTCTTCAATTGAATTCGATTCTTTTTTGCTATGGTCGGTCGCGCCCGACCAAATTTTTTATGGACCAATCGATGGTCCTTCGTTGTGGCAGATTGTTCGTTGGCCACCTTACTATGGGTAATTTGTTTACCTCGCTTTGTGGGTCGCTTGTTTATCCACACTTGGGCCAATCGATGGCCTTTCGTATAGGCCGCTCGGTGGCTCTCGTTTGGGCCATTCGATGGCACTCTTTTAGGCCGCTCGGCGGCTCTCGTTTGGGCCATTCGATGGAACTCTTTTAGGCCGCTCGGCGGCTCTCGTTTGGGCCATTCGATGGCATTTTTTAGGCCCTCGTTTGGGCCATTCGATGGCACTCTACTGGTCGCTCGACTGCTACTCGCATGGTGAGCGACCGTGCATACAATTTGCAGGAAATAAAGTACACAAGTCAAATTTTAAGGTCGGTCCTCTGTAAAAAACCCCTGTGGGGAAAAAGAGCGACCGCCTGTTATTTATTGATCAATTAGTGTTTTCGACTTAAACATAATACTTTCTCAACTTGTCAGCATTCCATGTTCTGGGGATGGTCGCCCCTTCCATGGTTTCTAGCTCGTAAGCTCCCTTTCCAGTCTTGCTTATAACACGGTATGGTCCTTCCCAATTAGGGGCGAGCTTTCCCTGGCGAGCGTTCTTATTCCCCACGTCGGCCCTCCTAAGGATGAGCTGTCCAACGGAGAACTCCCTCTTCTGGACGCGGGCGTTATACCTGGCAGCGACCTTCTGCTTAATGAGTTTCTCCCTAAGTGACGCCTTGGTTCGCAGCTCATCAACCAGGTCGAGCTCTTCTCTTGTTGCTCGCTCATTTGCGGCCGGGGTTGGTGGGTTGGTCGTCCTCCAACTTAGCTCTCCCATCTCAATCGGGATGACAGCGTCAGTTCCGTAGACAAGTCTAAATGGTGACTCCCCGGTCGATGAGTGGGGGGTCGTTCTGTAGGACCAAAGGACCGACTGTAGTTCTTCTGCCCAATTGCCCTTGGCTTCATCCAACCTTCTTTTCAGTCCGCGTAGTACTACCCTGTTGGCCGCCTCTTCCTAGCCATTGGTTTGTGGGTGCTCGACCGAGGTGAAACGCTGTTTCACACCTAGGCCGGCCAGCATTTCTCCAAACTTTCTGTCTGCGAACTGAGTTCCATTATCAGTCACCAGTTGTTGGGGCACTCCAAAGCGGGCGAGCACGTTTCTCCCAAAAAACTTAGATACCTTCGCTGAGGTAATGGTTGCAAGTGGCTCTACTTCTATCCACTTAGTGAAATAGTCGATCGCAACGATCAGGAATTTCAACTGACCTGGTGCAGGTGGAAAGGGGCCGAGCAGGTCCATACCCCACCAAGCGAACGGCCATGGTGGGGTTAGGCTGTGTAGTTCTGATGAGGGCGCTATATGTACGTCGGCATGAATTTGGTATTTCATGCACTTCTGAACAAGTATCTTAGCATCCTCATCCTTGGTCGGCCAATAGTATCTGGCCCTGAGCGCCTTCTTAGCAATCGACCGACCACCTTGATGGCTACCACAATCGCCTTCATGTATATCCCTCAGTACATGGTCGGCTTCGACCGACGTAAGGCATCGCAGCAATGGGGATGAAAAGCCCCTTCTATACAGTCTTCCTTCGATCACTGAGTACTTGGTCGCCCGCAACCTCAAGAGCTTTGCTGCCTTCTGGTCGCAAGGTTCTACTCCATTGAGAATATATTGCAAGATAGGAGTGATCCAGTCTTTGTCCAAGTCGACCGCTAGAATGGCTAACGGTTGGGCGGGCTTGGTCGATACGCTCGGTCGCGTTAACGTTTCTTGGATTAGACTTCTGTGGTTCCCAGGAGTCTTTGTACTAGCTAACTTCGATAGGATGTCAGCCCGAACGTTCTCTGTCCTGGGGACGTGCTTAACTTCTGCTCGGTCGAATTGCTTGAGCAGATCCCTTACCTTGGCCAAATAATTCTTCAAGACGTCGTCCTTTGCGTCGTATAGGTCTTGAATTTGGGAGACTACCAGTAGAGAGTCAGAGTGAAGTTCAACACGGTCGACGTTGAACTCTTTGGCTAGCTGCAGCCCGGCAATGCACGCTTCATACTCGGCTTGGTTGTTTGAAGTGTGAAACGCGAAAGTCAATGACAGTTCAACAGTAAGTCCTTCTGAGTTCTCAAGTATCAGACCGGCCCCACTTCCTTTGCTGTTGGAGGATCCATCTACGTGCAAAGTCCAGGTCGTGATGGCCTGACCGTCTGGTATTGGAGTCATCTCAGCGATGAAGTCGGCCAACACTTGGGCCTTAGCAGCCAATCTAGCCTCGAACTTGATCCCAAACTCACTGAGTTCCACAACCCACTTGATCATACGCCCTGCTAGGTCAGGTCGGTGAAGGATTTGCCTTATAGGCTGGTCGGTCCTCACCACGACCTGATGGGCCACGAAATAAGGGCGCAATCTACGAGTGGCTACAAGTAACACTAAGGCTAGCTTCTCGATCTTCTGGTATCTGATCTCTGGGCCTTGAAATACCTTTCTGATGAAATAGACCGGGTTTTGCTTTAGGTTGCTTTCTCTTACGAGAACAGCGCTCATGGCTTCGTCCGTTATGGCCAAGTATAAGTAAAGCGTCTCCCCTGGTTGCGGCTTGGTCATGATGGGCGGGTTGGTGAGTGCCGCCTTCAGCTCGTCCAATGCTCGCTGGCATTGGTCGGTCCATTCAAACTCGACCTATTTCTTCAAGAGCTTGAATAGTGGAAGAAATTTGCACGCTGATTTGGGTATAAATCGTGACAGGGCAGCGACCATGCCATTCAATTGCTGAATTTCTTTTCTCGTAGTGGGCGGCCTCATGTCGGCGACCGCCCTACACTTATCAGGGTTTGCTTCGATCCCTCGTTCTGTTAAGTGGAAACCCAGGAACTTGCCCGCCCTTACTCCGAAGGTGCACTTCTCTAGATTCAACCTCAAGGAATTCTTCCTTGCTTCCTCAAAAATTTCCCTTAGGTCGTCAATGTGGTCTTGGTCGGTCTTGCTTTTGATGATCATATCATCCAAGTAGACCTCTGATATCCGACCGATCTGCCGCCTGAAGACCTTGTTCATCATTCTTTGATAGGTCGCGCCGGCGTTCTTCAGACCAAAGGGCATTACCGTGTACTGAAAATTTCCACGATCGGTCATGAACGCGGTCTTATGCCGATCGGGTGGGTACATAGTGATTTGGTTGTAACCTGAATAAGCGTCTAAAAAAGACAGGAGTTTGTAGCCCGCAGCCCCGTCGACCAGTTTGTCAATGTTTGGCAGGGGAAAGGCTACCTTTGGGCATGCCTTATTCAGGTCGGTATAGTCGACGCACATGCGCCAGTTACCATTCTTCTTCTTCACTAACACGACGTTGGAAAGCCAAGTCGTATACTTAATCTCTTCAATGAAATTGGCCTTGATGAGGTCGTCAACTGCTTGTGCGGCCGCCAATGCTTTCTCTTCGCTCTGAGTGCGTCTCTTTTGTGCGACCGGTCTGGCTGTGTCATCAACGGACAGTTGGTGGCAAGCAATTTCTATTGGGATCCCGGGCATGTCTGATGCCCGCCATGCAAAAATGTCTGTGTAATCCTTGAGGCAGGTGATGAGGTCTTGCTTGACCTGTTCAGGTAGGTCGCTCCCCAACTTAACTGTCTTAGTTGGGTCGTCCGATAACTGAACATCAACCAATTCCCCGTGAGGCTCGGGCCTCTTTAGCTTATTCTTTAGCTCGCGGGCTAAATCGTCGTCGTCGTCCTCAGGGTCGCTATCTGGGTCGTAACGAGCATCCAGGTCGGCCACATTGACCTGATGCCCCACTCCGAGATCCTGCGGTTTAGCACTTACCACCTCCATATCACAAATCTCTTGATAGAAAAAATGGCTCCTCATGGCCGCTTCCATGTCGACTATTACTGTCACAACCTGGTTGCTTTTATTGTAGAACTTCATCTTTAAATGCACAGTTGAGGCTACGACCACCAATTTTCCCAGTGTTGGTCGGCCGATGATGCAGTGGTAACACGATTTGATTGGCAGAACTAAGAACGTCGTCCTGACCGTCATGTACAACGTGCTGCCGTTCGTATCATCTCCAAAAGTAACAAGCAATTCTATCGTCCCCAGGGGGTCGGTGGTCGCCCCATTGAACCCGGTCAATGGGGTTGGTACAGCTTGCGGAATAGTTTCGCTCCTGTCCACGTTTAACTTGTCAATCAGTTCCTAAAACATGATGTCGGCCGAGCTCCCTTGGTCGACCAGTATTCTTCTGACCTCAGTGTTGGCCATTACGGCCGATACTACCAAAGGGACGTAATTATTGATTTTGCCATCGAGCAAGTCTTCGTCCCCAAAAGAAATGGGCGGCCAATTCGAGGCCGGCCGTGGGGTTGAAGTTGAGCATCATAAGTTCATTCCACCTCCTCTTCATTGCCTTGTTGGACTCTCTGATATCCAACGGGTTACCTCCATGGATGACCATGGCTACATTGCGGCCCTTCGACTGTCTGGGGTCGCCATCTTCCTCAGAATTATCACGCGGTCGCTCGACCGTCGAGTTGACGATCGCTTTGCCTCTGTCATTGGCGGGTTTGCCAACGGCTCTTTCTTCAGGACGATCGTTACCTTCATCTCTGACATATTGCCTCAACTTGCCTTTCTGAATGAGATCTTCTATGTCATCTTTTAGGGCCATACGGTCATTGGTATCATGCCCCTTACTCTTGTGGTATCTACAGTATTTCTTGGTAGGCCGACCTCCTTTCTTCAACACTAGAGGATCAGGTCGCCTAACACCGGTGAACTCGTTGTTTTGACACTCCGTGAAGATCTGCGCGATCGGAGTGTTTAACTTTGTACGATGCCCGTACTTCTTAGGCCAGTACTCGGGCTTACTGTCACGATAGTTTTCTTGCCCCTTGGCCGGCCAGCTATTCTCTTCTTTGGGACGCGCGCGGGCGCCCTTGTCAGAGGCCAATTGCTCTTCATAGCCCATGTGGTCGTTGGCCCTTCTAAGGAACAGGCCGAGGTCGTAGTAGCGGTTCAATGAGAATTCTTCAGCAAATCTGTGGTTCTTTCTTATGCCACGTTTGAGATACTTCAGTTTGTCCGTGTCTGATAAGTTGCAGACTGTGTCAGCCTCTGACATGAACCGATCGATGAACTCCCTCAATGGTTCGTTCTCTCCTTGGACGACCGAGTCCAAGTGCTCTTCATAATGATATTGACAACGGTTGGCTGTATAATTGGCCAAGAACATTGCCACAAGACCTTCCCAAGAAGACATGGCGTTGGGACGTAGGGATTCCCACCATTCTAACGCCCGGCCTTCGAGCGACTGAGGAAAAAGTCTGCACTTCATCGTCCGACCTAGCTCTCTATAGCTACAGTAGTTGTTGAAGTACATGAGGTGTTTATCGGGATCCCCGCGGCCGTTAAACTTGTTCGGATTCGGGGGCTTCCTCAGATCCCTTGGAATGCGATAACGTCTGATTTCACTGGTGAAGGGCCCTTGTCCGGTCGGGATGTAATTCTGCCCGTAGGGCTGCATGGCGGCATAAGTTTGGTAGATGGGCAGACCGTAAAGGCCGACCGGCTGACCAAGGAATCCGTCGGCAATTGGAGGGGGTCCATAGGGTTTATGGTATTGTGGAGCATGCGACGACGACCGTCCTCTAGGCCGATCTGAATAGTTTCTTCTTGTTCGGCTGATGGCACGGGAGACATCTCTAATCTCCCTGTTGCGGTAGTCATTAAACTCCTCATACGAGTCCCACGACCTGCTTCTTGATCGGCGAGATCCTGAGGACTCATTGGACGAGTATCTTGTTGGCGACCTTCCTGACTCTGGTCGGTAGCTCGAGTCAGCATAGTCGTAATCTTCCACGGGGCAGCGAAGGTGGCGTCTTCCTCGATGAGGGGGCGACCTGTGGACGATCGCCCTTATTGAAGGATTGCGTTGGGATACGCTTCGACGAGGAGGCACTTCTCTTGGTGGCGGTGAACGATGTGGCCGAGATGGTTGACCTTGACGACCGTTATCCGCACGCGGGCGGATCGAGATTGACCCTCTCTCATAGCAATCGATCAGCTCATCTCGATCAGCAATCACTTGATTCTTTCTCTCCAGAATTTTCATGAATGCTTGGGTCACATGCTCTGGCAATGCTTCTGGGATTCCAGCTTCGGCCAGTTCGGCCGGTAGTTGCTGGACCGGTTGAATGACTGGCCCGCGGCCACCCTGCACAAAGGGTTCTTGGCGAGGCTCGCCTTGTGATTCATGAACTGACACAGGCACGCCCTCTGGGGTCTGTTGAGGTCGGTCCTGTCCAGAGGGGTTGAGCCTGGAAGAAGCGCGTTTCTGACGTGGCGGCATGGTTTGATGTGGAATATCACTCGGGCCTCCCACTGTGGTCGCCAATTGATCGTACATGATCAATACAATGAGTAGCTGCTGTCTGATGATGTTGCTCGGTCATTGGGATGAAGGACCGAGTTCTGGGCCGCACGCGGGTGGTACCTGCAAAGGCACACCAACGCTCAAGTCAGAGGTGCTTCAACGGGCAGGGTCACAAGGTGAGTAAAACGTACCTGAACCCACATGCTAGTGTGGTATATATACTGTTTACTGTGCAGGCGTTCTAGCCGTTGCGCTTATCTCGGAGGCGGCCGCATCTTGCGGAGCAAGCCATGTATTGGGCCGCGCTGGGCCTGTTGGGTGAAATTGGGCTTCGAGCCCACTCCGGAACAGTTCTCAGTGTCCGAAGCCGAAGAAAGAAATGTTCAGTGGAAAAGTGTTCGCTTTGGCAGGTGAAGAGCCTACTGAAGATGATGGACTTATTAGAGGTACGTTCTTCATTAATGATACTCCTCTAAAATCTATTGTTGATACTGGTGCTACTCATTGCTTTATTGCTGCTGATTGTTGTAAGAGATTGGGTATGGTATTGTCTGCTATGAATGGAGAGATGGTTGTCGACACTCCGGCTAAGGGGTCGGTAATTACTTCTCTGGTGTGTTCTCAGTGTCCCTTGTCGATCTTCGACAGAGACTTTGTTGTGGATTTTGTTTGTTTGCCGTTGAGCGGATTGGATGTAATCTTGGGTATGAACTGGTTAGAGCATAACACTGTTCATATTAATTTTCGTAGCAAGTCGGTGAGTTTTGGAGGAGAGGAGTCTGGTCTGTTATCCGCTAGTCAGTTGCGGAAGTTGATGAAGGGAGGAGTTCAGTTATTCTCGCTGATGGCATCGTTGTCTGTTGAGAATCAAGCTATCATTGAAGAGTTGCAGGTGGTGCGCGAGTTTCCTGATGTTTTCCCTGATGAAATTCCAAGTGTACCGCCAGAGAGGGAAGTTGAATTCTCTATTGATCTTGTACCTGGCACCAGACGTGTTTCTATGGCACCGTACAGGATGTCCGCATCCGAATTGTCTGAGTTGAAGAAGCAACTTGAGGATCTACTTGAGAAGAAGTTTGTGAGGCCGAGTGTATCGCCGTGGGGAGCTCCTGTGTTGTTAGTGAAGAAGAAAGATGGTAGTTGTAACACCCCTTTTCTACCCGTTGATTTAATCGGAAAATCAGAGTTTCAAAATTTCTTTTCATCGCAAGGAATGTTACACATACTCAAATCAAAATGTCGTACTTCAAATAAATAGTTCAATATCAAATAATTGCGCAATACGTAGCACGCCCCCAATGGGGAAAAACTCAAACATCATTCATTGTCACCACCACCGTGACATCAATAACACCAACTACGCAGCGGGAAGTATAAATAAGGGAAAACCATCAAATAACACATGACAACTAAAATAGTCTTAAAACATCGAGTTCGTTTCCCCCCTGAGTGCTACGTATCAGAGCATGACGACCCGACTTAAAATTAGTGAAGATACCTAGGTCTTCACTCGTGATCACCTGCACGTTACCGCATAGGGGTAACATTCAAACAGAAGGGTGAGTCCAATTCAATCCATATAATAAATCACTTGATAAGCAATAAGTCAAAGTCACAGCACTAGAGTAATCACAATCACAATCAGCAATTACGTCATTACAACAACTCATCAGAATGTCATGTGACTATATGAAATGCAACCCACTCGCGGGCATATGCATGAGGTACCTTTCATCATCGTCGCTTAGCCTTTATGGCCTCATCGTCGCTTAGCCTTTATGGCCTTATCGTCGCTGGGTTCATGCACATGGAATACATGAGACACTATGACATGCATCACACACAAACACACACAATCACAGTCAACTATGTGACCCGTCACTTACCAATTTTCCGAACGTCGCTATATTTCATCGTCGCTTATTATCATCATCTCTTAGCCACTAAGGGCAAAACAATCATTTACGCATCATCGTCAATAATATTGGCCACTAAGGGCAAAAACGTCCTTTAACTAGCCACTAAGGGCATCATCGTCATTTACACATCATCATCAATAATATTAGCCACTAAGGGCAAATCGTCATTTAACTAGCCACTAAGGGCATCATCGTCATTATAGAAGCCACCAGAAAATAATAAGTTTTTATTTTAAAAATAGGACACACAGGTAGACAACTGGAAAAGCTTCCCAACACTTTTTGAAACGTTCAAAATGGATGCCTGAGTCAAAAGATACGTCAAAAACAGAATAGGGGGAAAAATGAGACACAGTAAATTCGACAGCTTCTATCTCAGCAAATTCGACAGCTTCTATCTCAACAAATTCGACAGCTTCTGTCTCAACAAATTCGACAGCTTCTGTCTCAGTAGCTTCGACAGCTTCTGTCTCAGCAACTTCGACAGCTTCTGTCTCAACAAATTCGACAGCTTCTGTCTCAGTAGCTTCGACAGCTTCTGTCTCAGCAACTTCGACAGCTTCTGTCTCAACAAATTCGACATCTTCTGTCTCAGCACTTCGACAGCTTCTGTCTCAGCACTTCGACAACTTCTGTCTCAGTAGCTTCGACACAGGCAGCAACACAGATACTGGCGCAGGCAGCAACATTGGTGCACATAAGCAACACCCACCGAGACAACTCCAAAATGACACGTGCAAAAATAAAACCACTCGAGCCAAAATGTTTAAAATTGAATTTGGGCACGCAAATACAAAAGATGGCACGGTAAAATATGCCCAGAATTTGAAATTGCACCCAACACACCCCATATACGCACAGAAACAACACACGCACACAGCACACACTGGCGCCCTTGGCGCCCAGCGCCCAGCACAACGCAGCAACAGAAAATTCCAGCAACACCATATCACACATATGGCGCCCTAGGCGCCCATACAGCAACCAAATGAATTTTTCAACCACAATTCATGAACATCACGCATCAAACATTAACAAAACATGAAAATCGCATACAAATTCGTGATTATGGGTAGATCTAGGCTAACTCTACCTTAAAACCTATCATGAACATCTATTATATAGAAGGATAGAACTCCCCTTACCTCGACTTTGAAGAACGAAAGCCCTAGAGACAGTCACGAACGGAACCACGGCACGTCCCCCTTCTCTTGGACTTCGCGACCTCCTTCTCTTCTTCTCCTCTCTCTACGGCGCCTCTCTCCCTTTTTCTCTCCAATTCGCAAATGTCCACACAAACCCTAACCCCAAAAGACTTAGCCAATTCGCATATGACATGGATCATGGGCTTGGGCTTTTCACTTAAGCCCAAGTTCATTCAAGTGGCGCCTCCTTTTCCTAATACCACCAACATAAAATCAATATAATTTTAATTAATTAAATTATGTCAAACTAATTAAAATAAATTCCTAAATACTTAATTAAATAAATTAATTAAATATTTAGGGTGTTACAGTAGTATGAAACTCTGTGTGGATTATCGGCAGTTGAATAAGGTGACAATTAAGAACAAGTATCCACTTCCGAGGATAGACGATTTGATGGATCAGTTGGTGGAAGCTCAAGTATTCAGTAAGATCGATTTGAGATCGGGTTATCATCAGATCAAGGTGAAGGACGGAGATATTAAGAAGACGGCTTTCAGAACCCGTTATGGTCATTAGGAGTATTCGGTGACGCCGTTCGGTGTTACCAACGCACTAGGAGTATTTATGGAATATATGAATCGTATATTTCATACTTACTTAGATCAGTTTGTGGTGGTGTTCATCGATGACATTCTGATTTACTCTAAATCGGAGGAAGAGCATGCAGAGCATCTGAGGTTAGTATTGGAGGTACTGAAGGAAAAGAGGCTGTATGCGAAATTGTCAAAGTGTGAATTCTGGTTGAAGGAAGTGAGTTTTCTCGGTCATGTCATTTCTGGTAATGGTATTGTGGTGGATCCGTCGAAAGTAAAAGCAGTGTTTAATTTGTTACCAAGTGGCTTCAGTCTCAAGAGGGGGGTGAATTGAGATTTAAAAACTTTTCAGATCTTTCAAAAACGTTTTTCCCCTTTTCAATGACTTAGATCAATTTCGCGCAGGTTAAGTGGAAGCGATGGAATTAGAATATAAAGCAGTAAAGCGGTATGACAGTAAAGCAGGAAAGCAGTAAAGCACGCAGAGATTTATCCTGGTTCGGTCACCTCCTAGTGACCTACGTCCAGTCCTCACACCCTTGTGAGATTTTCCACTAACCAAAACAACAAGGCTTACAGGTGCCTTGGGAAACCTTTACAGACTCAGGCACTCTCCTCCTAGGATACCCCACCTATAGAGAGCCCTCAAATCTAATATAACAATAACAAGAGATACCCCACCCCTGTTACAATCAGCTGCCCCAGAAAGATACCCCACTTCCTAGTACAAACAGCTACCCTAGAGAGATACCCCACTCCCTAGTACAAATCACAAACACTGAAATAATAAACAATTGTAAAGACAGAAATACCTCTAATGAAGGCAGATATTACAACTTGAAGAATGCAACCCCAACTAACTCTTAGCAACAGATCAGCTCAGACAGACCAACGGTGCGTGACGAGCAAAAGTAAAAGCGTAAAGAGTTTTTCTCAAAAGTTCTCTGATTCGTGAAATGGGTTGTTCTGTAAAAATGAACGTGAAGCACTGCCTATTTATAGGCTATGAGGAAATCAGGTTTACGTTGAAAATAGTGTAGGAATCGATTCTTTGTTGAATGCATTTGATCTAGGAATCGATTTATCTAAGTGAGGAATCGATTTATCTTTGTTTGAAAAATAGGGACAATCGATTCTTGAGTACCATGGAAAGCTAGGAATCGATTCTATACTTAGTGAAAATATGTATGAATCGATTTTCAGCTTGCCTGAGACATGTGGGAATCGATTCTCAATTAAGTGCAAAAGAGTGGGAATCGATTCTTCCCTTTAAAAATGTTTGGCTCAGAAATCGATTTGTGTACTGAAAATACATGACCTGACAATCGATTCTTCCTTTTCTGTTTTACCTGAAAATCGATTTTGATATATGTTTATGCATGAGGAAATCGATTTTATGATTTTAAAGGTGATAAGAATGTTTACGTAAGTATGCATGCATCTTTAAAAAACTTTGTGAGTGTGTGAGACTTTGATATACGAGCTGACCTTTGAAGGAGCTTACACTTTTTCCTAAGACACACCCAAACCCTAAGGACTACCCTTATATTTAAGGACTACCCTTAAACTTGAATCTTCAATTCTTGGGCTTTGTTTGTCTTGGATTGACTTTGACGTTTAGTCACTTTTATTGACTTTGACTGTCAACTTTACCTTTGTCTTTTTCATCATCAAAACATATCCTGTAATATTAGTTTACCTGCAATACAAGGTACCCACAGAATTGGGAGGCCCCGAAGTCGGCAACTGAAATTAGAAGCTTTCTGGGATTGACCGGCTATTATAGAAGATTCATTGAAGGTTTTTCTAAGTTAGCACTTCCGTTAACTCAGTTAACCTGCAAAGGAAAGGGTTTTGTTTGGGATGCCCGTTGTGAAGAAAGCTTCGTGGAATTGAAGAAGAGATTGACAACGTCTCTCCTGTCCTGACGTTGACCAATCTGAAAGGGTCGTTTGTGGTGTATTGTGATGCTTCAAAAATGGGTTTAGGTGTTGTGCTTATGCAAGATGGGAAGGTTATCGCGTATGCGTCGAGGCAGTTAAGAGTTCATGAGAAGAATTATCCTACGCATGACTTAGGACTAGCTGCAGTGGTCTTTGTGCTGAAGATTTGGAGGCACTATCTCTATGGTTCTAGGTTTGAGGTGTTTAGTGACCATAAGAGCTTGAAATATTTGTTTGACCAGAAGGAGTTGAAGATGAGACAGCGACGATGGTTGGAGTTGTTGAAGGACTATGATTTCGGTTTGAACTATCACCCAGGCAAAGCTAATGTCGTGGCTGATGCTTTGAGACGGAAGACTTTGCATATGTCGGCAGTGATGGTTAAGGAGTTAGAACTGATTGAGGAGTTCAGAGATATAAATCTGGTTTGTGAAGTGACGCCTCAGAGTGTTAAGTTAGAGATGTTGAAGATTGGTAATGATTTTCTGAACAGCATCAGAGAAGCCCAGAAATCAGATGTTAAACTGGTAGACTTGACGGTCGGGATAGATCGATCTGAGAATGAGGATTTCAGGTTAGATTCCCAAGGTGTGTTGAGGTTCCGTGGTAGGATTTGCGTTCCTGATGATGCAGACATGAAGAGAGCCATTCTTGAAGAGAGTCCCAGAAGTAAGTTAAGTATTCATCCGGGAGCTACAAAGATGTATTAAGACCTGAAGAAGTTGATTTGGTGGCCTGGTATGAAGCGAGATGTGGCGCAATTCGTTTATGCATGTTTGACTTGCCAGAAGTCAATGGTTGAGCATCAGAAGCCTGCTGGATTGATGCAACCGTTAGAAATTCCAGAGTGGAAATGGGATAGCATTTCGATGGACTTTGTGACGGGATTGGCTAATACCGCGAGAGGGTATGATGCAATTTGGGTGATTGTTGACAGGTTAACAAAATCGTCTCATTTTGTTCCTATCAACATCACGTATCCGGTGTCGAGGTTGGCGGAGATTTATATCCGAGAGATTGTGAAGCTTCATGGAGTTCCTATGAGTATTGTTTCGGATAGAGATCCGAGGTTCACTTCATAATTCTGGAAGAGTTTGCAAGAGAAGTTGGGGTCTAAGTTGAGGTTGAGTTCGGCATATTATCCTCAGACAGATGGTCAGTCAGAGAGGACAATTCAGTCATTAGAAGATTTGTTGAGGGCTTGTGTTTTGGAACAAGGAGGTTCGTGGGATTCCTACCTTCCACTGATAGAATTCACGTATACCAACCGTTACCATTCTAGTATTGGGATGGCACCTTGGTATGAGTCTGGAGAGAGTGTGGTGCTTGGACCGGAGATTGTTCGAGAGACAACCGAAAAAGTGAAGTTGATCCGTGAGAAGATGAAGGCTTCGCAGAGTCGACAGAAGAGTTATCTTAACAAGCGGAGGAAAGATTTAGAGTTCCAAGCGGGTGAGCATGTATTTTTGAGGGTCACACCAGTGACCGGTGTTGGGCGTGCTTTGAAGTCGAAGAAGCTCACTCCTCGTTTTATTGGTCCTTATCAGATTTCAGAGAGAGTCGGAAATGTTGCTTATAGAGTGGCTTTACCCCCTAACCTGTCGAACTTGCATGACGTATTTCATGTGTCGCAACTTCGGAAGTATATTTCGGATCCATCTCATGTGATCCCCATGAATGATGTGGAGGTGCGGGATAATCTCACGGTGGAGACGATGCCTGTACGGATCGAGGGTCATGAAGTGAAAGTTTTAAGAGGCAAGGAGATTGCATTGGTGAAAGTAGTCTGGCTAGGAGCTGCCGGAGAGAGCATGACGTGGGAGCTGGAGAGCAAGATGCGGGAATCCTATCACGAGCTGTTTGAATCAGGTAAATTTCGAGGACGAAATATTCTAAGTGGGGGAGAGTTGTAACGCCCAAATAATTTAATTATTTATTTAATTAAATTATTTAGGTATTTTATTAGCATAGTTATATTTAATAAGTAATAAAATGATGTTTTATTCAAATTAGGGAGTGGTGCCTAGTAATTAGCTGATTAGTGGACGGGGGCCCGTGATCCACGAGCCCAAGGCTTAGGCGCATGAAGGGGAGTGTTGGCTAGGGTTTAGTCATTCGCATTTTTTGAAAAAGAAAGAAAGAAAGAAAGTTGCGAAGAGGAGAAGAGAGAAAGGAAGGGGACGACGCGCACAAGGAGCAAGAGGAGAGAAGTTGTGTTGCGGTGGTTCTTTGGAGCTTACGTACAAGGAGATCTCGCGTTCGGCAAACCTAAGGTAAGGGTGGGTTCTATCCTTATAATAGGGTATATGATGGGGATTATGTGGGAGATAGGACCTATGTCGTTCTTTGATCTTATTTGGTGTCGATTGATGATGTTAGAACATATTCATGATGTTTGAAATTGGTGCTTGATGATTGATCATGGTGAAATTTGGTGTTTGGATGTTGTTTGGTGCGAATTTGTGTTGTTGTTGGGTTGCTGGAAACGGCGCCCTGCCCCTGGGCGCAGTGGCTGTGTTGTGGTTGTTCCCTGCTGGAGGCGCCCTGCTGTTGGGCGCGAAGCCAGTGTTGCCTTTGTTGCTGATTTTGGCGCCCTAGGCGCCCAGTCAAGATGTTCCTGTTTTGTTGTTGCTGGATGTGGCACCTTAGGCGCCCAGTGTTGCTTTCCTGGTTGTTGGAGTTGGCGCCCTAGGCGCACAGCACTGTTGCTGTCTCAGGCGCCCTGTTGTTGGGCGCCAAACCTGATGTTGTTGCTGCTGTCTCAGGCGCCCTGGTGTTGGGCGCCAAGTCTAATGTTGTTGTTGTTGTTGTCTTAGGCGCCCTGTTGCTGGGCGCCAAGCCTGATGTTGTTGTTGTTGTCTTAGGCGCCCTGCTGCTGGGCGCCAAGTCTGTTTCTGATGTTGTGGTGTTAGGCGCGTTGCCCCTGGGCGCCATTTCCTGTGTTGCTGTAACGCCCAAAATATTTAATTAAATTGTTTAATTAAATATTTAGGTATCCAATTATTTATTTAATTAATTAATTATTTAAAATATGTTAGTTGATATAAATATATTAGCACTTGATTAAGAGGTGTGTAAATAAATTTTAGGTGATGGCGTTACTGATCGGGCTTAAGCTGGAGAAAGCCCGTGATCCAAGCCCAAGGCATAGGCGTATGAGGGGTTAGTTAGGGTTGGGGAGCATTTCGCATTTGTGGGAGAAAAGAAAAGAAATTGCGAATAGAGAGAAGAGAGAAGAGAGAAAGAAAGTTTGCGAAGAGAGTGAGAAGAGAGAAGAGGTGCGATCGGCCAAGAGAGAAGAGGAGCAAGGAGCTGTTGCTGTGGTTACTTCGGTGCTTTCGTAGAGGTCTCATCATCTTCGGAAAATCTAAGGTAAGGGTGGGTCTTGCTTTATAATAGGGTTTATAATGGGTTGTATGTAGGGGTTTAGGAATTATATCGTTCTCCGTATGATTGTAATGTTGTGTGACGTGTATGAATATGTTGATGAAGATTTGTTGTTCAATAGATGGTTGTTAGGTAGAATGCTAATGTCTAAGTGTATGTGAGGATCGAAAATGCAAGCTAAGTGCTCGATATAATGTGTATATGATGATGTGGTTGCTATAATATATACACTGTTGCGGTTTTCTTGAAACTGGGACTGTTCGGTCAGTCCAAAAAATTTCGTGTTTAATTGTTCTTGAAAATAGACTTCACGCTGGTCGTTTTGGCGCCGGTTTAGTTCGATTTGAAGTTGTGTAGCTCTAGTTATAGGCTCCACAAGTTAGGGTAATAATCTGGGAGCATTCTGGACATAGGTTCTGTATTTTTAAAACTGGGAACCTTTCGTTTGTCCAAAAATTATGGGACATATTTTGTTAGAAAATAGACTTAATTTTTGTCATTTTGGCACTGGTTTGGTTAATTTTGGATTTTTGTAGCTCAAGTTATGAGTCTCCAAAATTAGGTCAAATTTCTGGAAATAATCTGTGAGTAGGTTCGGTTTTTGCAAGTTTTGTGTTCTCAATTAAACTCCGTTTTGAATGATTCTCGTTTAGTTAGAAAATAGACTAAATTCTCTACAAGGTAGGCACTGGTTTCACCGAATTTCATTAAGAAATGAGAAAGAAAACTTGGTCGCAAGTTGCGTAAGAAATTCTGTCTGGCTTTGGCGCCAATGTTGCTCCTGCGCCAGTTTCTGTCTTGCTGTGTCTAGGCGTTGTTGCTCCTGCGCCAGTTTTCTATGTTGCTGTTGTGTCTAAGTTGCGCCAGTTTTTGTGTTGCTATGTTGCTGTTTCTGTCTAAGCTGCGCCAGTTTTGTGTTGCTGTTGTGTCTAAGTTGCGCCAGTTTTTGTGTTGTTGTGTTGCTGTTTCTGTCTAAGTTGCGCCAGTTTTTGTGTTGCTGTGTTGCTGTTTCTGTCTAAGTTACGCCAGTTTTCCTGCGCCAGTTTTCCTGCGCCAGTTTTGTGTGCTGCTGTTCCCTGCTAGGCGCCCAGGCATTTTCAGCATGTGTCTCAGTTTTGTTCCTAATTTGTTTTTGACGTATCTTTTGACTCGGGTGTCCGTTTTAAATGCTTCAAAGTGCGTTTCGAAGCTTGTTCAGTCCTCTATCTGTGTAAGCTACTGTAAGGTGAAAAATGATTACTTTTCTAATAGTTTCTGGACACCAATATTGTGTTGCCATGTTGATGCTAATGATGATGGGTCTATTGACCAAACATTATTGATGTTGTTAAGTGACGGTGGGTCTATTTGGCCAAAATAAGTGACGATGTTATTGATGATGGGCTTAATGCCAAAGTGACGATGATGTTATAGATGATGTTGATGATGTGGAAATTATAATTGTTGGTTGTTTATGAAGTCACATGCATACATAAGGCTGCGGTCTCGACGATATAAGGCTGCGGTCTCGATGATTTAAGGCTGCGGTCTCGACGATATGCCCAATTGGCAATAATAAGTGACGATAATGGTACCACATGCATACTTGCACTTCATACATTCATGCTCATCATTGGTAATTATTATTTTGGTTGGTGTGTAATATGATTGTGTGGCAAAATATATATATATATATATATATATATATATATATATATATAAAAATTGTTGAAGTTGTTATATGTATAAAAATATATGTATATATACATAAATTGTTGAAGCTGTCATGCGTATATTTATAAATAAAAAGATATAAATTGTGAAAGTTGTTATATATAAATATCTAGATGTATATGTATGTATAGCTGTGATTGGTATAGTTCTAAGCTCTAGCATACTGCTCATTATAAACTTTATTATACGGTTTAGACTCACCCCTTTGTTGTTCATTACTACAGGTAACCGTGAGTGAAGGCTTGTCTCCCTTCATTCCTGAGTCGGTCTTATGCTCTGATACGTAACACTCAGGGGATGGGTGCTAGATTTTATTCGTTTTGTTTATTTGGCTGTTGAATAATTTTTACTGAGGATATTATGTTATTGTTGAGACTCTGATTTGTTTTATGAGATTTTATTCTATTCCACTGCATGATGTTGAAGTTTCTGTTATAAGAACTGAATTAATATAATTTTGAGGATTCCATCCCACTTGCCAGGTGTTACGTATTATACTGATTTATAAGAGAATTTGTTATTATATTATCGATGTTTAAATGAAGTGAATGTAGCATCCCGTTTGGATGAATCGAAAAATAATTGTTAAACTCTGATATTTATGATTTAAATTGCTGGGTAGAAATGGGGTGTTACATTAGTGGTATCAGAGCAATGGTTGGTCCGTCCGGCCAAGTCGTCGAGTCGTTGTGTCGGCTAACGACCAACTGTTGTCTTTTAGTACTAACCGTTGTTTACATTGCAGGTTGTTCGAATCAGGTAAACTTTTGGATTGTTCGGTCCTAACCGGACTGCTTGTGTTGTTTATTGTGCCTTCCTTGTGTGAACTCTGTAATGTTGTCATTTACTTTGTTACCTTCTTGCCTTTGAAACTTTGTGCCCACAAAAGCTGCACTTCTATAGTTTGACTTTGTAGTGGTTAATTGCATTACGTGATTTTGTGAGTTAGAATGTTTATTGAGTCTTCTCGTAATCTAATATTAAACTATTTTTGGATGTTCACAACGTAGGCCATTTATTTAATTAAATATAATCGGTGCGGTGCATTATTTATCTCTTATCTTTCAGTTCGAATCTAGAGGTTGTAGTAGTTTTACTGAGAGTCAAATTTATGTACTCCTAAACTTAAACCTTAGGAATATCCTCACAGGTGTTTTAATTTGATTATAATTGATAGTGTGCAAATAATTTGTCTTGGCAGCATTATAGGTCCTAGTTCTTTTTCCACATGGCTTAGTGAATAACAGGTTGGTAATTAATTAAAAGTAGATGCTAGTTGCTTCGTTAGAATAAGAAAGTTGATCATGATGCCTACATGCTAATTTTTTTTTCTTCTAAGACATTAGATTTTGTGAACGATATTTTTGTGTGTTTTGTGAGTTTTTTCTGAATTAGTTTTAATAGTTGGAAGCTCGCATGAATTTATTATGTGGTTAATTTAATGTTATTACCTTGACTCTATGAATTAACGAAAGCATAGTATAAAGCATAATATGAATTTTTACTGTAACATGTTCTTGATTGCGTATTTATGTTGTATGCTAAGTGCCTTGTGGACTAATCTTGCTACTTGTGTTAAGATGCTTCATCGTCTTGACTACGGAGAGTGACCCCCGTTGGGGGTACCCGGTGACCCCGATTTGTGTTTATGTGTTATGTGTTATGTGAGAACCATTGTATGAGCAATGGTGAAGTTGTAAATTGTGGTTTCGAGTCTAATACTAATAATGTGTATTGAGAATGTTCGTACCGTTGTACTAAATGAATTGTTTTTACTACTGTTAAACTTGTTAAGTTGTTGAACTGTTAGCCCGATGTTGTTTTATCAATGATGTTGATTTGTCATTGCTGTTTGTTGATGATGTTGACTTGTTGTTGTTTTGTTATTGATGTTGTGTTGTTGATTTGGGCGTTGGCCCGGAGCTTGTCTCCAACAGTCGTTGATGTTGTTAATTGTTTTGTTGTGGGTACCGCCGATATGGCCCACATTGTTGTGTCGTGGGCAGCGCCGATATGGCCCACATTGTTGTGTCGTGGGTAGCGCCGATATGGCCCACGTTGTTTTGTTGTGGGTACCGCCGATATGGCCCACATTGTTGTGTCGTGGGTAGCGCCGATATGGCCCACGTTGTTTTGTTGTGGGTACCGCCGAGATGGCCCACATTGTTGTGTCGTGGGTAGCGCCGATATGGCCCACGCTGTTTTGTTGGGGGTACCGCTGAATGGCCCGAAATGTTTTGATGGATTTTGTGCTATAGGCCTATGGCCGATGTTGTGGTTTTGTCGTTGTTATTGTCGCCTGAGTGGCAAATTTAGTCGTTGATGTCGCCTGAGTGGCAAAGTTAGTTGTTGATGTTATCGTTGTTGTTTGTTGATGTTGTTGCCGCTGTTGTCGTGTTGTTGATTATGTGGCTTGTTTTGCAACTGTCATGCACTCTGTGAACCTTGTCGTGACGTGGTAGTGAAACTATGAGGCACCGTAGAGATAGATGAGTGAGGTAGAACGCAAGTGATGCTTAGATCTACAAGTCGGTTTATGAGAGTAGCGTAGCAGAATCATGGTATGCTAATAGGAAGGAGCTTTAATAGAGCTTGGAGGTGATCATGTGGTACCGACATGATTACGCCCAAAACTCTATCGGGGACCCTTGCAGAACCGTTAGAGAGTGAGTCTGATTGTTATTTCTCGAAGTTATCTGGCTGAATAAGTAGGAGGGACGGCCGCCCAATCACTTACCGCTGGTAATCAAGGAAATAATGATCAGCATGCTAGATAGCACTAGTTGTCAAGGTGACGTTAGTTGGTTAGTGGAAGAGTGCCCGCGTCGGTGGTTAAATTTCGAGGACGAAATTCTTTTAAGTGGGGGAGAGTTGTAACGCCCAAAATATTTAATTAAATTGTTTAATTAAATATTTAGGTATCCAATTATTTATTTAATTAATTATTTAAAATATGTTAGTTGATATAAATATATTAGCACTTGATTAAGAGGTGTGTAAATAACTTTTAGGTGATGGTGTTAGTGATCGGGCTTAAGCTGGAGAAAGCCCGTGATCCAAGCCCAAGACATAGGCGCATGAGGGGTTAGTTAGGGTTGGGGAGCATTTCGCATTTGTGGGAGAAAAGAAAAGAAATTGCGAATAGAGAGAAGAGAGAAGAGAGAAAGAAAGTTTGCGAAGAGAGTGAGAAGAGAGAAGAGGTGCGATCGGCCAAGAGAGAAGAGGAGCAAGGAGCTGTTGCTGTGGTTACTTCGGTGCTTTCGTAGAGGTCTCATCATCTTCGGAAAATCTAAGGTAAGGGTGGGTCTTGCTTTATAATAGGGTTTATAATGGGTTGTATGTAGGGGTTTAGGAATTATATCGTTCTCCGTATGATTGTAATGTTGTGTGACGTGTATGAATATGTTGATGAAGATTTGTTGTTCAATAGATGGTTGTTAGGTAGAATGCGAATGGCTAAGTGTATGTGAGGATCGAAAATGCAAGCTAAGTGCTCGATATAATGTGTATATGATGATGTGGTTGCTATAATATATACACTGTTGCGGTTTTCTTGAAACTGGGACTGTTGAGTCAGTCCAAAAAATTTCGTGTTTAATTGTTCTTGAAAATAGACTTCACGCTGGTCGTTTTGGCGCCAGTTTCGTTCGATTTGGAGTTGTGTAGCTCTAGTTATAGGCTCCACAAGTTAGGGTAATAATCTGGGAGCATTCTGGACATAGGTTCTGTATTTTTAAAACTGGGAACCTTTCGTTTGTCCAAAAATTATGGGACATATTTTGTTAGAAAATAGACTTAATTTTGGTCATTTTGGCACTGGTTTGGTTAAATTTGGATTTGTGTAGCTCAAGTTATGAGTGTCCAAAATTAGGTCAAATTTCTGGAAATGATCTGTGAGTAGGTTCGGTTTTTGCAAGTTTTGTGTTCTCAATTAAACTCCGTTTTTAATGATTCACGTTTAGTTAGAAAATAGACTGAATTCTCTACAAGGTAGGCACTGGTTTCACCGAATTTCATTAAGAAATGAGAAAGAAAACTTGGTCGCAAGTTGCGTAAGAAATTCTGTCTGGCGTTGGCGCCAATGTTGCTCCTGCGCGAGTTTCTGTGTTGCTGTGTCTAGGTGCTGTTGCTCCTGCGCCAGTTTTTTGTGTTGCTGTTGTGTCTAAGTTGCGCCAGTTTTTGTGTTGCTGTGTTGCTGTTTCTGTCTAAGCTGCGCCAATTTTGTGTTGCTGTTGTGTCTAAGTTGCGCCAGTTTTTGTGTTGCTGTGTTGCTGTTTCTGTCTAAGTTGCGCCAGTTTTCCTGCGCCAGTTTTCTTGCGCCAAGTTTCCTGCGCCAAGTTTCCTGCGCCAGTTTTGTGTGCTGCTGTTCCCTGCTAGGCGCCCAGTGCCTGGGCGCCATTTTCAGCATGTGTCTCAGTTTTGTTCCTAATTTGTTTTTGACGTATCTTTTGACTCGGGTGTCCGTTTTAAATGCTTCAAAGTGCGTTTCGAAGCTTGTTCAGCCCACTATCTGTGTATGCTACTATAAGGTGAAAAATGATTACTTTTCTAATAGTTTCTGGACACCAATATTGTGTTGCCATGTTGATGCTAATGATGATGGGTCTATTGACCAAACATTATTGATGTTGTTAAGTGACGGTGGGTCTGTTTGGCCAAAATAAGTGACGATGTTATTGATGATGGGCTTAATGCCAAAGTGACGATGATGTTATAGATGATGTTGATGATGTGGAAATTATAATTGTTGGTTGTTTATGAAGTCACATGCATACATAAGGCTGCGGTCTCGACGATATAAGATTGCGGTCTCGACAATTTAAGGTTGCGGTCTCGACGATATGCCCAATTGGCAATAATAAGTGACGATAATGGTACCACATGCATACTTGCACTTCATACATTCATGCTCATCATTGGTAATTATTATTTTGGTTGGTGTGTAATATGACTGTGTGGCAAATATATATATATATATATATATATATATATATATATATATATATATATATATAAATTGTCGAAGTTGTTATATGTATAAAAATATATGTATATATACATAAATTGTTGAAGCTGTCATGCGTATATTTATAAATATAAAGATATAAATTGTGAAAGTTGTTATATATAAATATATAGATGTATATGTATATGTATGTATAGCTGTGATTGGTGTAACACCCTAAAATTATTTAATTAATTTATTTAATTAAGTAATTGGGGACTTAAATTAAATTATTTGATGTAATTTAATTAATCAGAATTTATACTAATATGTGTAGGAAGTATTAGAAAGTGGAGGTGCCAAACCAAATGGACTTGGGCCTAAGTGAGAAGCCCAAGCCCATTATTCTTGTCATATGCGAAGTGGTTAGGTTGTTGGGGGCTAGGGTTTTGGTGGAAGAATTGCGAAGTTGAAAGAGAGAGCAAGAGAGAAAGAGAATAGCGTGAGAAAGAGAGAGAGAGCAAGGCGGCCAAGAAGAGAAGTGGAGGAGGATTCGAAGATCAACGAGAGAGGATCTCCGTTGTTGCTGTGGCTCTGTAGGTGACTTCTCCTAGACATCGAATTCTTCTTGAAAAGGTTAGGGGAGCTCTATCACTCTATTTAATAAATTATATGATGGGTCCTAGCTCTAAGGTTCCTACTAGATCCATGACGCTCTTGATGTTCTTTGCGTTTTTGATGTTCTTTGCGTTCTTGATGTTCTTTTGCGTTCTTGATGTTCTTGATGTAAATTTTCGTATATATATCAATCATGAGTTCATGCGAATTGATTTATTGCTTGGTTTTGATCTATGAATTTGCATTATTGATGGTGTTATGCGTATGTAATGAGAAATAGGGTGTTGATCTATGCGTTGATTTGTTGGAAGTGAAGTCGCATGAGGGTTGTAGAGGTTTTGGGCGCCTAGGGCGCCATGAGGGTGTTAGTGATGTTGTTTTGTTTTATTGAGTTTTCGATAAATTGAGTCTTGGTGATTTTGAATGAGAAAAGTGTTTTTTTTTAGTTGCTGGAAAAATGGAGTTTTTACACTTTAAAATTTGTTAGGAGACCAATTTTTAGTGTTGAAAAATTGTTGAAAAAGATTCTGGACGTTGCTGCTGTGTTCTGGGCGCTGGGCGCCTGATGTTGTGTTGTGCTGCGCGTGTGTGCGCGCCTGGGCGCTAGGCGCCCGTGTTGTGTTGTGCTGTGCGTGTGTGGGCGCCTGGGCGCTGGGCGCCTGTGGCGTGCGTGTTGCCTGCGTGTTGCGCTGAGGCGCTGGGTGCCAGCGCTGGGCGCTGTGCGCCCGTGCGTGTTGCGTGCGTGCGTTGTGTGGCGCGCCTGGGCGCTGGGCGCCAGTGCGCGTGTTGCCTGGTTGCCTGGGCGCCTAGGGCGCCTGTTCCCAGGATGTTGCCTAATTTTTCCCAAAATTGTTTTTATCATAACTTTTGACTCAGACGTCCGTTTCGAACGATTCAAAAAGTGTAGTGAAGCTCTTTACGTTGTCCATCTATGGGTCTAATTTTTAAAATGAAAAATTGTTATTTTCTAATTGTTTGTGGGCGCCCAAGTGGCTGTCCCCGGTGATCGTCCCAGGGACATTGAAAAATGCTATGAAGCTCTTTAAAAACCCTTTTGGCGTATAAACGACAGTTTTAGCGAAGTAATGTCAAAAATGATGATTTTGACGATGATGCTCTCGGGGCTAGTTAAATGACTGTTTTGCCCTTAGTGGCTAATTATTATTAGTTATGACGTGTAAAAGACTGTTTTGCCCCTAGTGGCCAAAGTTGTAGATAATGATGTGTAAATGACGAGGATGCCCTTAGTGGTTAGTCAAATGACGTTTTTGCCCTCAGTGGTTATGATTTGAGTTGATTGATGTTTATGTGTGAGTGTCGATGAAAAACCAGTGACGTTTGGGGCCCGAAGGGCTAAGTGATGTTAAGGTCTAAATGGCCTAGTGACGTTGTGTGATGATTATGATTTTGACAGGTGCTGTGCTCCGTGCGAGCAAACCGGTAAGTGACGGGTCACATTGTTGACTATGATCTGAGTAATTGTGTGATGGTGTGATGTGAGTGGTGCATGTCATAGTGTCTCATTCCCATATGCATAAAACCAGTGACGTTTTGAGGCCTGAGTGGCTAAGTGATGATGAGGCCTGAGTGGCTAAGCGACGTTTTGTAAAAAGGTACCTTCATGCATATACCCGCGAGTGGGTTGCATTTCATAAATCTATATGACATGAGATGAGTTATTGTAAATGATGTGAATGATGACTGTGATGTGGATGCTTAGTGTATTGGATGCTGATTGTTCTAGTGCGTAGCCTATGATTAGTCCTTATCATTTTTCTATTATATAGACTGAAATGATGCTCACCCTTTCCTGTTTGAATGTTACCCTCGTGTTGGTAACGTGCAGGTGATTCCCAGTGAAGGTCTTAGCTTCACTTTTTGAGTCGAGTCGTCATGCTCTGATACGTAGCACTCAGGGGGAAAACGAACTCGGCATTTATTAATGATTTTTGGTTGTCATGTCCATGTGGACTATTTGGTTATGTTTTACTATTTTCCGCTGCGTAGTTGGTTTTGTTATGTTGAGTTTTATAAGCGACGTTAAATGAGGCTTGAGATTTTTATGTTGACGTGCTACGTGGATGAATGATTATTGAGTTAAACTGTTTTCAAAATTGATAAGCGACGTTTTATTGGAGTATGTGTAACACTCCCTATGAATGAATTTTTTTTCAAACTCTGATTTTTATAAACAAAGTGACGGGTAGAAAGGGGTGTTACATTAGTGGTATCAGAGCAGTTCGGTCTGTCCGACCGGTAGTTGAGTCGTCGTGTTAAGTAACATTGAGTTTGTTACTCGTTTCTGAATTCTGTTTTCTGTTGCTGTGCTAGAATGGCCAGACGAGACGATGCTGCGCTTGCTGCTGCATTGCAAGCTATGGCTCAGGCTATGCAGGGTCAGCAGAATGCTGGAGATAATGCTGGTTTTAGGAGTCTGACTACCTTCCAGAGGGAGAATCCGCCCACCTTTAAGGGCAAATATGACCCAGATGGTGCTATGGCTTGGCTGAAGGAAATTGAGAGGATTTTCAGGGTGATGGACTGTACTGTTGAGCAGAAGGTCCGTTTTGGTACCCACATGTTAGCCGAGGAGGCCGACGACTGGTGGTTGGCTACTAGGCAGAGGTTAGAGGCTGTGCAAGAAGAGATAACTTGGGAGGTTTTCAGCAGGGAATTTCTGAGAAAATATTTTCCTGAAGACGTCCGCGGGAAGAAAGAGATAGAGTTTTTAGAACTGAAGCAGGGTGGTATGTCTGTGACTGCCTATGCGGCAAAAGTTGTGGAACTAGCAAAATTTTATCCACACTACAGTGAGGCTACAGCTGAATTTTCAAAATGCATCAAATTTGAGAATGGGTTAAGGCCTGATATTAAACAGGCCATTGGTTATCAGAAGATCCGTGTGTTCGCAGATCTGGTTGACAGTTGCAGGATCTTCGAGGAGGACAGTACTGCTCGCTACAAAGCTACTTCTGAGAAAAAGGGCAAGTTTCAGAGTCGAAGCAAGCCGTATGAGGTTCCTGCGGGTAAGGGTTATCAGAGAGCTGCTGGAGGTAAGGGTTCTAGTGGGGGAGATGCCCCTGCTAGCATTGTCTGTTATAAGTGTGGCAAACCTGGCCACAAGAGTACTACATGCAGGTCTGATGACAGGAATTGCTACCGTTGTGGCAAAAAGGGTCATATGGCAGCCGAGTGTAAGGTCAAGGAGGTGGTGTGTTTCAACTGTGGTGAGTCTGGGCATATCAGTACAAAGTGTACAAAGCCGAAAAAGGAAAGGTCTACTGGGAAGGTGTTTGCATTGGCAGGAGAGGAGCCTGATGATGATGATGGTCTGATTAGAGGTACGTGTTTTATTAATGGTACTTCTCTGAAATCTCTTATTGATACTGGTGCTACCCATTGTTTTATATCTGTTGATTGCTGTAAACGATTGGGTCTTGTTTTATCTGCTATGTGTGGGGATATGGTTGTCGATACTCTTGCGAAGGGGTCGGTGATTACGTCCCAGGTGTGTTCTCAGTGTCCCGTGTCGATCTTCGGCAGGGACTTTATTGTGAATTTTGTTTGTTTGCCATTGAGAGGTCTGGATGTAATCTTAGGCATGGACTGGTTAGAGAATAATCACGTTCATATCAACTGTCGTAGCAAGTCGGTTAGTTTCGGTGAAGAAAGTTCGGTTTTAGTGTCTGCTGGTCAGCTGAAGAAATTGAAGAAAGAAGGAGTTCAGTTATTTGCGTTGATGGCTTCGTTGTCTGCTGAGAGTCAGGCTGTTATTGAAGAACTGAAAGTGGTTCGCGAGTTTCCTGAAGTCTTTCCTGATGAGATTCCGGGTGTGCCACCGGAACGAGAAGTTGAGTTTTCGATTGATCTTGTACCTGGTACGAGGCCTGTGTCTATGGCACCGTACAGAATGTCGGCGTCGGAATTGTCTGAGTTGAAGACGCAACTTGAAGAATTGCTTGAGAAAAAGTTTGTGAGACCGAGTGTATCACCGTGGGGAGCTCCGGTATTGTTAGTGAAAAAGAAAGATGGGAGTATGAGGTTATGTGTGGACTATCGTCAGTTGAATAAGGTAACTATCAAGAATAAGTATCCGCTTCCGAGGATCGACGACCTGATGGATCAGTTAGTGGGTGCCCGTGTTTTCAGCAAAAATTGATTTGAGGTCCGGATATCATCAGATTAAAGTAAAGGATGAAGATGTTCAGAAGACAGCGTTCAGGACAAGGTATGGGCATTATGAGTATTCAGTGATGCCGTTCGGTGTGACCAATGCTCCTGGTGTATTTATGGAATATATGAACCGTATTTTCCATAATTACCTAGATCGGTTTGTGGTGATCTTCATAGATGACATTCTAGTTTATTCTAAGTCAGAGGAAGAGCATGCTGAGCATCTGAAGTCAGTGTTGGAAGTTTTAAAAGAGAAAAAGTTGTACGCTAAGTTGTCGAAGTGTGAACTCTGGCTGAGAGAGGTGGGTTTCCTTGGGCACGTGATTTCTGGTAATGGTATTGCGGTTGATCCGGCAAAAATAGAAGCAGAATTGGAGTGGGAGTCTCCGAAGTCCGTAACAGAGATTAGAAGCTTTTTGGGTTTGGCTGGGTACTACAGGAGGTTCATCGAGGGTTTTTCCAAGTTGGCCCTTCCGTTGACTCAGTTGACCTGCAAGGGTAAAGTTTTTGTTTGGGATGCTCGGTGTGAGGAAAGTTTTATGGAACTGAAAAAGAGATTGACGACGTCACCTGTTTTGACGTTGCCTAATCCAGAGGAACCGTTCGTTGTGTATTGTGACGCTTCGGAGATGGGTCTCGGTGGTGTATTGATGCAGGATGGGAAAGTCGTTGCGTATGCGTCGAGGCAGTTGCGGATTCATGAGAAAAATTACCCTACGCATGATTTGGAGTTGGCTGCTGTGGTATTTGTGCTCAAGATTTGGAGGCACTACCTTTATGGTTCGAGGTTCGAAGTGTTCAGTGATCATAAGAGTCTAAAGTATCTGTTCGATCAGAAAGAGTTGAATATGAGACAGCGTCGGTGGTTGGAGCTCTTGAAGGATTATGACTTTGGTTTGAATTATCATCCCGGCAAGGCTAATGTCGTGGCTGATGCTTTAAGCAGAAAGTCGTTGCATATGTCGGCAATGATGGTGAAAGAATTAGAGTTGATCGAAGAATTCAGAGATTTGAGTTTGGTTTGTAAAATGACACCTCGCAGTGTCAAGCTGGGAATGTTAAAGATCGATAATGATTTCCTGGGCAGCATCAGGGAAGCTCAGAAGACAGATGTCAAGCTGGTGGATTTAATTAATGGGGTCGGTCAGTCCGAATATGAAGATTTCAAATTAGATTCCAGTGGTGTGTTGAGGTTTCGAGGTAGGATCTGTGTTCCGGACGATGAAGAGATGAGAAAGGCAATTTTAGAAGAGGGTCACCGTAGCAAGTTGAGTATCCATCCCGGAGCGACGAAGATGTATCAAGATCTGAAAAAGATGTTTTGGTGGTATGGTATGAAGAGGGATGTGGCACAGTTTGTGTATGCCTGTTTGACCTGTCAAAAGTCGAAGGTTGAGCACCAGAAGCCAGCAGGGTTAATGCAACCGTTGGAAGTTCCAGAGTGGAAATGGGATAGCATAGCGATGGATTTTGTGACGGGGTTACCGAATACAGTTAAGGGTCACGACGCTATTTGGGTGATCATTGATAGGTTAACGAAGTCTGCTCATTTTATTCCTATTAATATCACTTATCCGGTGTCGAGGTTGGCAGAGGTCTATGTCAAAGAAATTGTGAGGCTGCACGGTGTTCCGAAGAGTATTGTGTCAGATAGGGATCCGAGGTTCACTTTCGAGTTTTGGAAGAGTTTGCAGAAAGAATTGGGTTCTAAGTTAAAAATGAGTTCGGCGTATCATCCCCAGACAGACGGTCAGTCAGAGAGGACAATTCAGTCGTTAGAGGATTTGTTGAGGGCTTGTGTATTGGAACAGCGGGGTTCATGGGATTCCTACCTTGCGTTGATTGAGTTTACTTATAACAACAGTTACCATGCCAGCATTGGGATGGCACCGTTTGAAGCATTGTATGGTCGAAAGTGTAGGACGCCATTGTGTTGGTATGATTCGGGAGAGAGTGTAGTTTTGGGACCGGAGATTGTCCGGGAGACTACAGAGAAGATCAAGATGATCCGTGAGAAGATGAAGGCTTCGCAGAGTCGTCAGAAGAGTTATCATGACAAGCGGAGGAAGGATTTAGAGTTTCAGGAGGGTGAGCATGTGTTCTTGAGGGTTTCTCCTATTACCGGCGTTGGTCGAGCGTTGAAATCGAAGAAGCTCACTCCTCGATTTGTTGGTCCTTATCAGATATCCGAGAGGATCGGAAATGTGGCTTATAGAGTGGCTTTACCGCCAAATCTTTCGAACTTGCACGACGTGTTTCACGTGTCACAACTTCGGAAGTATGTTTCGGACCCATCTCATGTGATCCAGATGGACGATGTAGAGGTGCGGGATAATCTCACTGTGGAGACGATGCCCGTACGGATTGAGGATCGTGAAGTGAAGGCACTTAGAGGCAAAGAGATTGCATTAGTGAAAGTGGTCTGGCTAGGAGCTGCCGGCGAGAGTATGACTTGGGAGCTAGAGAGCAAGATGCGAGAATCCTACCCAGAGTTGTTTGATCAGGTAAATTTCGAGGACGAAATATTCTAAGTGGGGGAGAGTTGTAACACCCTAAAATTATTTAATTTATTTATTTAATTAAGTAATTGGGGACTTAAATTAAATTATTTGATGTAATTTAATTAATCAGAATTTATACTAATATGTGTAGGAAGTATTAGAAAGTGGAGGTGCCAAACCAAATGGACTTGGGCCTAAGTGAGAAGCCCAAGCCCATTATTCTTGTCATATGCGAAGTGGTTAGCTTGTTGGGGGCAAGGGTTTTGGTGGAAGAATTGCGAAGTTGAAAGAGAGAGCAAGAGAGAAAGAGAATAGCGTGAGAAAGAGAGAGAGAGCAAGGCGGCCAAGAAGAGAAGTGGAGGAGGATTCGAAGATCAAGGAGAGAGGATCTCCGTTGTTGCTGTGGCTCTGTAGGTGACTTCTCCTAGACATCGAATTCTTCTTGAAAAGGTTAGGGGAGCTCTATCACTCTATTTAATAAATTATATGATGGGTCCTAGCTCTAAGGTTCCTACTAGATCCATGACGCTCTTGATGTTCTTTGCGTTTTTGATGTTCTTTGCGTTCTTGATGTTCTTTTGCGTTCTTGATGTTCTTGATGTAAATTTTCGTATATATATCAATCATGAGTTCATGCGAATTGATTTATTGCTTGGTTTTGATCTATGAGTTTGCATTATTGATGGTGTTATGCGTATGTAATGAGAAATAGGGTGTTGATCTATGCGTTGATTTGTTGGAAGTGAAGTCGCATGAGGGTTGTAGAGGTTTTGGGCGCCTAGGGCGCCATGAGGGTGTTAATGATGTTGTTTTGTTTTATTGAGTTTTCGATAAATTGAGTCTTGGTGATTTTGAATGAGAAAAGTGTTTTTTTTTAGTTGCTGGAAAAATGGAGTTTTTACACTTTAAAATTTGTTAGGAGACCAATTTTTAGTGTTGAAAAATTGTTGAAAAAGATTCTGGACGTTGCTGCTGTGTTCTGGGCGCTAAGCGCCTGTGCTGGGCGCTGGGCGCCTGATGTTGTGTTGTGCTGCGCGTGTGTGCGCGCCTGGGCGCTAGGCGCCCGTGTTGTGTTGTGCTGTGCGTGTGTGCGCGCCTGGGCGCTGGGCGCCTGTGGCGTGCGTGTTGCCTGCGTGTTGCGCTGAGGCGCTGGGTGCCAGCGCTGGGCGCTGTGCGCCCGTGCGTGTTGCGTGCGTGCGTTGTGTGGCGCGCCTGGGCGCTGGGCGCCAGTGCGCGTGTTGCCTGGTTGCCTGGGCGCCTAGGGCGCCTGTTCCCAGGATGTTGCCTAATTTTTCCCAAAATTGTTTTTATCATAACTTTTGACTCAGACGTCCGTTTCGAACGATTCAAAAAGTGTAGTGAAGCTCTTTACGTTGTCCATCTATGGGTCTAATTTTTAAAATGAAAAATTGTTATTTTCTGATTGTTTGTGGGCGCCCAAGTGGCTGTCCCCGGTGATCGTCCCAGGGACATTGAAAAATGCTATGAAGCTCTTTAAAAACCCTTTTGGCGTATAAACGACAGTTTTAGCGAAGTAATGTCAAAAATGATGATTTTGACGATGATGCTCTCGGGGCTAGTTAAATGACTGTTTTGCCCTTAGTGGCTAATTATTATTAGTTATGACGTGTAAAAGACTGTTTTGCCCCTAGTGGCCAAAGTTGTAGATAATGATGTGTAAATGACGAGGATGCCCTTAGTGGTTAGTCAAATGACGTTTTTGCCCTCAGTGGTTATGATTTGAGTTGATTGATGTTTATGTGTGAGTGTCGATGAAAAACCAGTGACGTTTGGGGCCCGAAGGGCTAAGTGATGTTAAGGTCTAAATGGCCTAGTGACGTTGTGTGATGATTATGATTTTGACAGGTGCTGTGCTCCGTGCGAGCAAACCGGTAAGTGACGGGTCACATTGTTGACTATGATCTGAGTAATTGTGTGATGGTGTGATGTGAGTGGTGCATGTCATAGTGTCTCATGCCCATATGCATAAAACCAGTGACGTTTTGAGGCCTGAGTGGCTAAGTGATGATGAGGCCTGAGTGGCTAAGCGACGTTTTGTAAAAAGGTACCTTCATGCATATACCCGCGAGTGGGTTGCATTTCATAAATCTATATGACATGAGATGAGTTATTGTAAATGATGTGAATGATGACTGTGATGTGGATGCTTAGTGTATTGGATGCTGATTGTTCTAGTGCGTAGCCTATGATTAGTCCTTATCATTTTTCTATTATATAGACTGAAATGATGCTCACCCTTTCCTGTTTGAATGTTACCCCCGTGTTGGTAACGTGCAGGTGATTCCCAGTGAAGGTCTTAGCTTCACTTTTTGAGTCGAGTCGTCATGCTCTGATACGTAGCACTCAGGGGGAAAACGAACTCGGCATTTATTAATGATTTTTGGTTGTCATGTCCATGTGGACTATTTGGTTATGTTTTACTATTTTCCGCTGCGTAGTTGGTTTTGTTATGTTGAGTTTTATAAGCGACGTTAAATGAGGCTTGAGATTTTTATGTTGACGTGCTACGTGGATGAATGATTATTGAGTTAAACTGTTTTCAAAATTGATAAGCGACGTTTTATTGGAGTATGTGTAACACTCCCTATGAATGAATTTTTTTTCAAACTCTGATTTTTATAAACAAAGTGACGGGTAGAAAGGGGTGTTACATTAGTGGTATCAGAGCAGTTCGGTCTGTCCGACCGGTAGTTGAGTCGTCGTGTTGAGTAACATTGAGTTTGTTACTCGTTTCTGAATTCTGTTTTCTGTTGCTGTGCTAGAATGGCCAGACGAGACGATGCTGCGCTTGCTGCTGCATTGCAAGCTATGGCTCAGGCTATGCAGGGTCAGCAGAATGCTGGAGATAATGCTGGTTTTAGGAGTCTGACTACCTTCCAGAGGGAGAATCCGCCCACCTTTAAGGGCAAATATGACCCAGATGGTGCTATGGCTTGGCTGAAGGAAATTGAGAGGATTTTCAGGGTGATGGACTGTACTGTTGAGCAGAAGGTCCGTTTTGGTACCCACATGTTAGCCGAGGAGGCCGACGACTGGTGGTTGGCTACTAGGCAGAGGTTAGAGGCTGTGCAAGAAGAGATAACTTGGGAGGTTTTCAGCAGGGAATTTCTGAGAAAATATTTTCCTGAAGACGTCCGCGGGAAGAAAGAGATAGAGTTTTTAGAACTGAAGCAGGGTGGTATGTCTGTGACTGCCTATGCGGCAAAATTTGTGGAACTAGCAAAATTTTATCCACACTACAGTGAGGCTACAGCTGAATTTTCAAAATGCATCAAATTTGAGAATGGGTTAAGGCCTGATATTAAACAGGCCATTGGTTATCAGAAGATCCGTGTGTTCGCAGATCTGGTTGACAGTTGCAGGATCTTCGAGGAGGACAGTACTGCTCGCTACAAAGCTACTTCTGAGAAAAAGGGCAAGTTTCAGAGTCGAAGCAAGCCGTATGAGGTTCCTGCGGGTAAGGGTTATCAGAGAGCTGCTGGAGGTAAGGGTTCTAGTGGGGGAGATGCCCCTGCTAGCATTGTCTGTTATAAGTGTGGCAAACCTGGCCACAAGAGTACTACATGCAGGTCTGATGACAGGAATTGCTACCGTTGTGGCAAAAAGGGTCATATGGCAGCCGAGTGTAAGGTCAAGGAGGTGGTGTGTTTCAACTGTGGTGAGTCTGGGCATATCAGTACAAAGTGTACAAAGCCGAAAAAGGAAAGGTCTACTGGGAAGGTGTTTGCATTGGCAGGAGAGGAGCCTGATGATGATGATGGTCTGATTAGAGGTACGTGTTTTATTAATGGTACTTCTCTGAAATCTCTTATTGATACTGGTGCTACCCATTGTTTTATATCTGTTGATTGCTGTAAACGATTGGGTCTTGTTTTATCTGCTATGTGTGGGGATATGGTTGTCGATACTCTTGCGAAGGGGTCGGTGATTACGTCCCAGGTGTGTTCTCAGTGTCCCGTGTCGATCTTCGGCAGGGACTTTATTGTGAATTTTGTTTGTTTGCCATTGAGAGGTCTGGATGTAATCTTAGGCATGGACTGGTTAGAGAATAATCACGTTCATATCAACTGTCGTAGCAAGTCGGTTAGTTTCGGTGAAGAAAGTTCGGTTTTAGTGTCTGCTGGTCAGCTGAAGAAATTGAAGAAAGAAGGAGTTCAGTTATTTGCGTTGATGGCTTCGTTGTCTGCTGAGAGTCAGGCTGTTATTGAAGAACTGAAAGTGGTTCGCGAGTTTCCTGAAGTCTTTCCTGATGAGATTCCGGGTGTGCCACCGGAACGAGAAGTTGAGTTTTCGATTGATCTTGTACCTGGTACGAGGCCTGTGTCTATGGCACCGTACAGAATGTCGGCGTCGGAATTGTCTGAGTTGAAGACGCAACTTGAAGAATTGCTTGAGAAAAAGTTTGTGAGACCGAGTGTATCACCGTGGGGAGCTCCGGTATTGTTAGTGAAAAAGAAAGATGGGAGTATGAGGTTATGTGTGGACTATCGTCAGTTGAATAAGGTAACTATCAAGAATAAGTATCCGCTTCCGAGGATCGACGACCTGATGGATCAGTTAGTGGGTGCCCGTGTTTTCAGCAAAATTGATTTGAGGTCCGGATATCATCAGATTAAAGTAAAGGATGAAGATGTTCAGAAGACAGCGTTCAGGACAAGGTATGGGCATTATGAGTATTCAGTGATGCCGTTCGGTGTGACCAATGCTCCTGGTGTATTTATGGAATATATGAACCGTATTTTCCATAATTACCTAGATCGGTTTGTGGTGATCTTCTTAGATGACATTCTAGTTTATTCTAAGTCAGAGGAAGAGCATGCTGAGCATCTGAAGTCAGTGTTGGAAGTTTTAAAAGAGAAAAAGTTGTACGCTAAGTTGTCGAAGTGTGAACTCTGGCTGAGAGAGGTGGGTTTCCTTGGGCACGTGATTTCTGGTAATGGTATTGCGGTTGATCCGGCAAAAATAGAAGCAGTATTGGAGTGGGAGTCTCCGAAGTCCGTAACAGAGATTAGAAGCTTTTTGGGTTTGGCTGGGTACTACAGGAGGTTCATCGAGGGTTTTTCCAAGTTGGCCCTTCCGTTGACTCAGTTGACCTGCAAGGGTAAAGTTTTTGTTTGGGATGCTCGGTGTGAGGAAAGTTTTATGGAACTGAAAAAGAGATTGACGACGTCACCTGTTTTGACGTTGCCTAATCCAGAGGAACCGTTCGTTGTGTATTGTGACGCTTCGGAGATGGGTCTCGGTGGTGTATTGATGCAGGATGGGAAAGTCGTTGCGTATGCGTCGAGGCAGTTGCGGATTCATGAGAAAAATTACCCTACGCATGATTTGGAGTTGGCTGCTGTGGTATTTGTGCTCAAGATTTGGAGGCACTACCTTTATGGTTCGAGGTTCGAAGTGTTCAGTGATCATAAGAGTCTAAAGTATCTGTTCGATCAGAAAGAGTTGAATATGAGACAGCGTCGGTGGTTGGAGCTCTTGAAGGATTATGACTTTGGTTTGAATTATCATCCCGGCAAGGCTAATGTCGTGGCTGATGCTTTAAGCAGAAAGTCGTTGCATATGTCGGCAATGATGGTGAAAGAATTAGAGTTGATCGAAGAATTCAGAGATTTGAGTTTGGTTTGTAAAATGACACCTCGCAGTGTCAAGCTGGGAATGTTAAAGATCGATAATGATTTCCTGGGCAGCATCAGGGAAGCTCAGAAGACAGATGTCAAGCTGGTGGATTTAATTAATGGGGTCGGTCAGTCCGAATATGAAGATTTCAAATTAGATTCCAGTGGTGTGTTGAGGTTTCGAGGTAGGATCTGTGTTCCGGACGATGAAGAGATGAGAAAGGCAATTTTAGAAGAGGGTCACCGTAGCAAGTTGAGTATCCATCCCGGAGCGACGAAGATGTATCAAGATCTGAAAAAGATGTTTTGGTGGTATGGTATGAAGAGGGATGTGGCACAGTTTGTGTATGCCTGTTTGACCTGTCAAAAGTCGAAGGTTGAGCACCAGAAGCCAGCAGGGTTAATGCAACCGTTGGAAGTTCCAGAGTGGAAATGGGATAGCATAGCGATGGATTTTGTGACGGGGTTACCGAATACAGTTAAGGGTCACGACGCTATTTGGGTGATCATTGATAGGTTAACGAAGTCTGCTCATTTTATTCCTATTAATATCACTTATCCGGTGTCGAGGTTGGCAGAGGTCTATGTCAAAGAAATTGTGAGGCTGCACGGTGTTCCGAAGAGTATTGTGTCAGATAGGGATCCGAGGTTCACTTTCGAGTTTTGGAAGAGTTTGCAGAAAGAATTGGGTTCTAAGTTAAAAATGAGTTCGGCGTATCATCCCCAGACAGACGGTCAGTCAGAGAGGACAATTCAGTCGTTAGAGGATTTGTTGAGGGCTTGTGTATTGGAACAGCGGGGTTCATGGGATTCCTACCTTGCGTTGATTGAGTTTACTTATAACAACAGTTACCATGCCAGCATTGGGATGGCACCGTTTGAAGCATTGTATGGTCGAAAGTGTAGGACGCCATTGTGTTGGTATGATTCGGGAGAGAGTGTAGTTTTGGGACCGGAGATTGTCCGGGAGACTACAGAGAAGATCAAGATGATCCGTGAGAAGATGAAGGCTTCGCAGAGTCGTCAGAAGAGTTATCATGACAAGCGGAGGAAGGATTTAGAGTTTCAGGAGGGTGAGCATGTGTTCTTGAGGGTTTCTCCTATTACCGGCGTTGGTCGAGCGTTGAAATCGAAGAAGCTCACTCCTCGATTTGTTGGTCCTTATCAGATATCCGAGAGGATCGGAAATGTGGCTTATAGAGTGGCTTTACCGCCAAATCTTTCGAACTTGCACGACGTGTTTCACGTGTCACAACTTCGGAAGTATGTTTCGGACCCATCTCATGTGATCCAGATGGACGATGTAGAGGTGCGGGATAATCTCACTGTGGAGACGATGCCCGTACGGATTGAGGATCGTGAAGTGAAGGCACTTAGAGGCAAAGAGATTGCATTAGTGAAAGTGGTCTGGCTAGGAGCTGCCGGCGAGAGTATGACTTGGGAGCTAGAGAGCAAGATGCGAGAATCCTACCCAGAGTTGTTTGATCAGGTAAATTTCGAGGACGAAATATTCTAAGTGGGGGAGAGTTGTAACACCCTAAAATTATTTAATTTATTTATTTAATTAAGTAATTGGGGACTTAAATTAAATTATTTGATGTAATTTAATTAATCAGAATTTATACTAATATGTGTAGGAAGTATTAGAAAGTGGAGGTGCCAAACCAAATGGACTTGGGCCTAAGTGAGAAGCCCAAGCCCATTATTCTTGTCATATGCGAAGTGGTTAGCTTGTTGGGGGCAAGGGTTTTGGTGGAAGAATTGCGAAGTTGAAAGAGAGAGCAAGAGAGAAAGAGAATAGCGTGAGAAAGAGAGAGAGAGCAAGGCGGCCAAGAAGAGAAGTGGAGGAGGATTCGAAGATCAAGGAGAGAGGATCTCCGTTGTTGCTGTGGCTCTGTAGGTGACTTCTCCTAGACATCGAATTCTTCTTGAAAAGGTTAGGGGAGCTCTATCACTCTATTTAATAAATTATATGATGGGTCCTAGCTCTAAGGTTCCTACTAGATCCATGACGCTCTTGATGTTCTTTGCGTTTTTGATGTTCTTTGCGTTCTTGATGTTCTTTTGCGTTCTTGATGTTCTTGATGTAAATTTTCGTATATATATCAATCATGAGTTCATGCGAATTGATTTATTGCTTGGTTTTGATCTATGAGTTTGCATTATTGATGGTGTTATGCGTATGTAATGAGAAATAGGGTGTTGATCTATGCGTTGATTTGTTGGAAGTGAAGTCGCATGAGGGTTGTAGAGGTTTTGGGCGCCTAGGGCGCCATGAGGGTGTTAATGATGTTGTTTTGTTTTATTGAGTTTTCGATAAATTGAGTCTTGGTGATTTTGAATGAGAAAAGTGTTTTTTTTTAGTTGCTGGAAAAATGGAGTTTTTACACTTTAAAATTTGTTAGGAGACCAATTTTTAGTGTTGAAAAATTGTTGAAAAAGATTCTGGACGTTGCTGCTGTGTTCTGGGCGCTAAGCGCCTGTGCTGGGCGCTGGGCGCCTGATGTTGTGTTGTGCTGCGCGTGTGTGCGCGCCTGGGCGCTAGGCGCCCGTGTTGTGTTGTGCTGTGCGTGTGTGCGCGCCTGGGCGCTGGGCGCCTGTGGCGTGCGTGTTGCCTGCGTGTTGCGCTGAGGCGCTGGGTGCCAGCGCTGGGCGCTGTGCGCCCGTGCGTGTTGCGTGCGTGCGTTGTGTGGCGCGCCTGGGCGCTGGGCGCCAGTGCGCGTGTTGCCTGGTTGCCTGGGCGCCTAGGGCGCCTGTTCCCAGGATGTTGCCTAATTTTTCCCAAAATTGTTTTTATCATAACTTTTGACTCAGACGTCCGTTTCGAACGATTCAAAAAGTGTAGTGAAGCTCTTTACGTTGTCCATCTATGGGTCTAATTTTTAAAATGAAAAATTGTTATTTTCTGATTGTTTGTGGGCGCCCAAGTGGCTGTCCCCGGTGATCGTCCCAGGGACATTGAAAAATGCTATGAAGCTCTTTAAAAACCCTTTTGGCGTATAAACGACAGTTTTAGCGAAGTAATGTCAAAAATGATGATTTTGACGATGATGCTCTCGGGGCTAGTTAAATGACTGTTTTGCCCTTAGTGGCTAATTATTATTAGTTATGACGTGTAAAAGACTGTTTTGCCCCTAGTGGCCAAAGTTGTAGATAATGATGTGTAAATGACGAGGATGCCCTTAGTGGTTAGTCAAATGACGTTTTTGCCCTCAGTGGTTATGATTTGAGTTGATTGATGTTTATGTGTGAGTGTCGATGAAAAACCAGTGACGTTTGGGGCCCGAAGGGCTAAGTGATGTTAAGGTCTAAATGGCCTAGTGACGTTGTGTGATGATTATGATTTTGACAGGTGCTGTGCTCCGTGCGAGCAAACCGGTAAGTGACGGGTCACATTGTTGACTATGATCTGAGTAATTGTGTGATGGTGTGATGTGAGTGGTGCATGTCATAGTGTCTCATGCCCATATGCATAAAACCAGTGACGTTTTGAGGCCTGAGTGGCTAAGTGATGATGAGGCCTGAGTGGCTAAGCGACGTTTTGTAAAAAGGTACCTTCATGCATATACCCGCGAGTGGGTTGCATTTCATAAATCTATATGACATGAGATGAGTTATTGTAAATGATGTGAATGATGACTGTGATGTGGATGCTTAGTGTATTGGATGCTGATTGTTCTAGTGCGTAGCCTATGATTAGTCCTTATCATTTTTCTATTATATAGACTGAAATGATGCTCACCCTTTCCTGTTTGAATGTTACCCCCGTGTTGGTAACGTGCAGGTGATTCCCAGTGAAGGTCTTAGCTTCACTTTTTGAGTCGAGTCGTCATGCTCTGATACGTAGCACTCAGGGGGAAAACGAACTCGGCATTTATTAATGATTTTTGGTTGTCATGTCCATGTGGACTATTTGGTTATGTTTTACTATTTTCCGCTGCGTAGTTGGTTTTGTTATGTTGAGTTTTATAAGCGACGTTAAATGAGGCTTGAGATTTTTATGTTGACGTGCTACGTGGATGAATGATTATTGAGTTAAACTGTTTTCAAAATTGATAAGCGACGTTTTATTGGAGTATGTGTAACACTCCCTATGAATGAATTTTTTTTCAAACTCTGATTTTTATAAACAAAGTGACGGGTAGAAAGGGGTGTTACAATTGGTATAGTTCTGAGCTCTAGCATACTGCTCATTATAAACTTTATTATACGGTTTAGACTCACCCCTTTGTTGTTCATTACTACAGGTAACCGTGAGTGAAGGCTTGTCTCCCTTCATTCCTGAGTCGGTCTTATGCTCTGATACGTAACACTCAGGGGATGGGCGCTAGATTTTATTCGTTTTGTTTATTTGGCTGTTGAATAGTTTTTACTGAGGATATTATGTTATTGTTGAGACTATGATTTGTTTTATGAGATTTTATTCTATTCCGCTGCATGATGTTGAAGTTTCTGTTATGAGAACTGAATTAATGTATTTTTGAGGATTCCATCCCACTTGCCATGTGTTACGTATTATACTGATTTATAAGAGAATTTGTTATTATATTGTCGATGTTTAAATGAAGTGAATGTAGCATCCCGTTTGGATGAATCGAAAAATAATTGTTAAACTCTGATATTTATGATTTAAATTACCGGGTAGAAATGGGGTGTTACAGTTGCTGCTAGGCGCCCTGTTGCTGTGCGCCAAGTCTGTTTCCGTTGCTGTGGTGTTAGGCGCCCTATTGCTGGGCGCCAAGTCTGTTGTGTTGCCTGTTGTGCCAGGCGCCCTGTTGCTGGGCGCCAGCTTCTGTTTTGTTGCTGTCTCACTAGGCGCCCTATTGCTGGGCGCCAGTTTCTGCTGGATGTTGTTGCCTCTTGGCGCCCTGTTGCTGGGCGCCAGTTTCTGCTGTGTTGCTGCCTGTCTTGGCGCCCTGTTGCTGGGCGCCAGTTTCTGTCTTGGCGCCCAGTTGCTGGGCGCCAGTTTCTGTCTTGTTGTTGTTGCTGTTTTTCTTAAAATGGGTGTTGCTGTCACAGTGAACAATGTTTGCTGTTTTTCTGAAAATTTGGTGTTGTTGTCACGGTGACTAAATGTTGCTGTTTTTCCAAAAACAATGTTGCTGTCACAGTGACCGAATATTACTGTTTTTCCAAAAAAATAGTGTTGCTATCACTGTAAAATAAAGGTGTTGTTGCTGTAAAAATGGTGTTGCTGTCACTGTAAAATAAGTGTGCTGTTGCTGTAAAAATAGTGTTGCTGTCACTGTAAAATAAAGGTGTTGTTGCTGTAAAAATGGTGTTGCTGTCACCGTAAAATAAACGTGTTGTTTGTTGTAAATCTATTGGTGTTTTGGTGTCGGTGATTGCTGGTGTTATTGGTGATGACGTAACAGGTGATGTACCTATTTCATGGGCTAAGGTGATGGGTCTACGACCACTTGGTGATATTGATGATGTTGCATTAATTGAATGTCTGTTGTTGTTAATTGTTGGTGCATTGTTCATGGTGTCGCATATATTGCATATGCATTAATTGGTGATGATGGCTTCGGCCGTTGGAGCTATAGGTGATGATGGTGATGCTCATATAGGTGATGTTGCCCGTATTGGCTACTTTATTGGTGATGATTGGTACCACATGCATATACCCGTTGGTGTGGGTTGCATCTCATATACTTACTCATGATGTTGGTGTTAATTTTGGTGATTTGTAATTTGATGTTGTTGTGAAGCGGTAGATATAGTGTTGTAACTCTAGCATATTGCCTATCATATATGCTATTATAATGTTAGATATCTCACCCCTTCTGTCTGAATGTTATCCTATGTTGGTAACGTGCAGGTGATTGTGAGTCAAGGCATGTCTACCTTCGGTAGTTGAGTCAGCTGTCGTCGCTCTGATACGTAGCACTCGGGGGGATGAACGCTAGTTCTATTAGATGTCTTTAGTATTTAATCTTTTGAAGTTTAATGGTGATGTATTAATTGTTTAATTGAACCTTGTTTTTATTCCGCTGCTTGATGATGTTATGACGTGCTAGGTGTTGCACTGTTTTAATGGTGAAACTTTATTATTGGCTTGTGACGTTTAACGGTGTAAGTGTAGCATCCCTTCTGGGTGTATTGAAAACGTTTTGAAAACTCTGATTTTTGTCAAAAATTTTCCGGGTAGAAAAGGGGTGTTACATCTACACTCATTATGAGCTGGATCCTTTTAAGCCAAGACTATGTGATGTATTTTGGAACCAAATGGTTTGTGTTGTGATTAGTGTTTGATGCTTCATTAACTTGTGCGATTTAATGTCATACACTCTTTTTGAACTTGATCACTTTAATTAGGGTAACGTGCTTTAATTTCTGGAAAGGATTAAAGTGCTGATTTCACAAGTTAATATAGTTTGAAAGGTAATATGATTATTATTTTTTCCTAGTGAAGGATAGGAATATGAAGCTAGGGCTATAGTGTGATCTGAAACATGCTTTTTAACCTACGTAATGAACCTCAATGGGAGCTTAGGAATAAGGAAACCTTGAAAATATTACGTTTCAGTGATAGGAATATCCACTTTCAATTCTGCGCATTGAATGCTATCACAGCACTGATCACAGCACCGAGTCGTTTGGGGAAAAATTACTGAACTAAGTCTTGGCTGTTTCTATCCATTTTTACATCTTCTTAATTACTTTTTACTGTCATTTCAACTTTAGTTTACCGTCCTAATTATCTTAATCAAAGGTGTTACTTGTTACTTTATTGTCTCACTAACTAGATTGGCTAAATTGGGAATTTGTGAAGTTAACCATAATCAATCCTCGTGGGAACGATCTCTACTAATTATCACTTTATTACTTGTTAGACTGTGTATACTTGCACGTGTTTTTGCACAACAGTCATAACTCACAGAAATGTGAGTTATTTACATTCATCCAAATGGGAATTATCTTGATCCATAAGTAAGTTATGCTTTGAATTATAGCAAATATCTTCATAATAGACACTAATGAACTCATGGATGATAATTATAATTTGGGCACGTAAGTGCCAATTTTGTGGAATTTAATCTGTGTGCTCAGTGTGCAGGATACTCTTATGTATTTCAGCCCTAAGACAGGTGCAATGACGGGTGCCGCGGCAGCGTTGCTGCGATCAAGTGAATAGAAGCATGGCAAGGCGGAGCGCAGCACAAAGCGCAACAGAAAAGGAAACTCTACCCTCCAGCAAGCAAGGCGCCGCCGTAAGTGACAAGCTGGCGTGATGTCTAGGGTTTTGTGACAACTAACCGGGTGCAAAAGGCCCAATAGTGGGGCGACGTGCTACCAAGGCCCAATACATAGGAAGCAACCCTAGTCCAGCAAGATATACGCGATTGCTGGGAGAGAAAAGGACAAGTTCAGAGACGACGAGTTACCTTCTTCATCGCCCAAAACACCATACACTCCATTCCTTTCCACACTCTAATACAAGATCACCGTTTTTCGCTGCCGCCAGGATCACGAGAGCATCGCTGATTAGTAGTTGTGTACGCCTTCACGCTCGTTGGCGTAACTCAGTCTCTAAGTGCTTTTACTATGTTGACGGATCTGTTTACGGTAACATTGTATCATGTCTAAGCTCATTATGAGCTAAATCCTTTGATAGTCGAGACAATGGAGATATAAACATATTCTTTTAGATTGCTTTAATGTGATTGGGTTGTGTTGCCTCATTAGTTTGTGCATTTCCAATGTTATAAACTCTTTTCAAACTTGATCACTTTGAATTGGGTAGCGTGTTTTAATCTCTGGAAGGAATTAAACCACCGATTTCACAAGCTAATATAGTTTGAAGGATAATGGGAATATTATTCTTCCCTAACGAAGGATAGGAATATGAAGTTAGGGCTATAGTGTGAACAGAAACAAGCTTTTCAACATACGTAATGAACCTCAATGGGTGCTTAGGAATAAGGAAACCTTGAAGACATTACGTTTCATAACGACAGGAATATCCACTTTCATTCTACACATTGAGTGCTACCACAACATCGGTCACAACATTGCATCTATAAGTTGTGTTTATTGATCCTAGTCTTGACTATTACCATCTCTCGTATCTCTACTCGTTGATATCTTGTTACTCCCGCTTTTATTACGTTACTTATTGCATAACAACTCCACTTATTCATTTGATTACTCTTACTCATTGAATCAAACTCTATTCCATAGACTTAGCAATTGAACCTTAAATCCTCATGGGAACGATCTTACTTACTACTTTATTACTTAAATCCTCGTGGGAATGATCTTACTTATGCTGTATTTGATCCCATACCCATGGAAACTGGTATTGTGACACCTGCCATTGGGGCTGCATCCTTCGATTTCAAACCTATGATGTTTCAAATGTTGCAAACGGCAGGCCAATTCAAAGGAGGACCCACTGAAGACCCTCACTTGCATCTAAGACAGCTCCTCGAAGTCTGCACCAATTTAAAATGCCTAGGGTAACAGAGGATGCATTCAGGCTAAGGCTCTTTCCATACTCATTAAAGGACAGAGCCAAAGCTTGGCTGAATTTTTTGGAGCCCAACTCAGTGGACAGCTGGAACAAGATGGCCGAGAAGTTCCTGGTAAAATATTTCCCTCCGGTCAAGAATGCAAGAATGAGAAATGACATCACATCATTCAGGCAACAAGAAGAAGAATCATTATATGAGGCCTGGGAGAGATTCAAGGATGTACTCAGAAAATGCCCACATCATGGCATCCCATTTGCTATCCAGTTAGAGACATTCTACAATGGCCTGATTTCCCAATCAAGGCTGTTGCTGGTTGCATTGACAGGAGGAGCCATTCTGAATCACTCTTACAATGAAGCATATGATTTGGTGGAAACTATAGCTGCAAACAGTTATCGATGGCCCACAGCCAGAATCAGTGCTGCCAAGAAGGTAGCAGGAATCCATGAGGTATCTGAAATAACTGCACTATCTGCACAAGTGGCCAGTCTAACAGACATGCTGAAATTTCTGTGTACCACTCCTGCACCAGCTTCGGCTACAGCCACTGCAGCTGCTGCCACAGCGGCTGTAGTATAAAGGGAAGCACCATATTGGAAATTTTAGCAAAAACAGCAACCCCTATTCCAATACATACATCCCAGGGTGGAGGAACCATCCCAACTTTTCATGGAAGGATCCAAATGTTGCTACTGGTCAAGCAAAAACCTGCTACACCTCCAGGATTCCCTACACAGCCTGCTTCAAAAGCCAATACTGACAACTCCTTGGCCGAGGCACTCAAAGCATTTATGAGTGAAACCAAAGTCAAGGGGCAGCCATTAAGAACCTAGAGAATCAGATTGGCCAAATTGCAACTGCAATCATGACTAGACCAAGTGGCACACTACCAAGTGCTACTGAGCAACCCAGCACATCTGGTAAAGAGCATGTTAAGGCCATCACACTAAGGAGTGGGAAGAAAACTGCTACTGTACCCACAAATGTTAATACTGGTGCTGTCACAGGTGCTGACAGCATTGGAGCAGAACCCATTGCTACAAATTCTGATGCTACAGAGGATGCTGCCACAGCACCGGCAGCGAGTACGCCCCAAAAGCTGTCCCCTGATAGGCCCCCTCCACCATTTCCCCAAAGGTTGAAGAAGGCCAATCAGGATAAGTAATTTGGGGAATTTATGGAGATTTTGAAGCAACTTCACATCAACATTCCGTTGGTTGAAGCCTTACAACAAATGCCTAACTACACCAAGTTCATGAAAGATGTTCTAGCCAAGAGAAAGAGGCTTGGTGAGTTTGAGACAGTGGCTATGACACAGGAAACAAGTATGCTCTTGCAGAGTAAGGTACCTCAGAAACTCAAGGATCCAGGTAGTTTCACTATCCCTTGCTCCATTGGGGGGTAATTACTATGGTAGGGCCTTGTGTGATTTCGGTGCAAGCATCAACTTGATGCCCAAATCCATTTTTAAAAAATTAGGCATTGGTGACGCAAGACCAACCACAGTAACACTCTCATTGGCAGACAGATCTGTTGTCTACCCTGAAGGAAAGATTGAGGATGTTTCGATTAAAGTAGATAAATTTGTTTTTCCTGTCGATTTTATAATACTTCATTTTGAGGCCGACATGGATGTGCCAATTATCCATGGAAGACCATTTTTGGCTATAGGTAGGACCTTGATCGATGTACACAAGGGAGAGCTTACCATGAGAGTGAATGACCAGGAGGTCACCTTTAATGTTCTGAATGCTATGAGATACCCTGATTACAGCACCAGTAGTGCTGAGTGCCACTGTGTTTTTGAAATGGACTGTTTGGTCCTAAAACAACTGCTGTCACAACAGGACGTACTGAAGCAAGAGCTGGGAACTACAGAAGAGAAAGAACTAGGGGTTGGCAGAAATCAAAGTAGACAAGTCAGATGTTCAAAGGTGGACAAAGAGGTATGAATCCCTGGAACTAACCACTGAAGGTTTCAAGGATAACATACCATCCATTGAGAAACCACCCAAGCTCGAGTTGAAGCAACTCCCTCCTCATCTGAAGTATGCCTACTTGGGAGAAGAGGACACTCTGCCTGTAATCATAGCTGTTGAGTTAAGTGTGCAGCAAGAAGAAAAATTGCTTGCTGTTTTGAGGAAACATAAGAGAGCCATTGGTTGGCAAATGGCCGATATCAAAGCGTTAAGCCCTGCTTTGTGCATGCACAGAATTTGCTTGGAGGAAAGCTCCAAAAACAGCATTGAGGCACGGAGAAGGCTGGACCCCATCATGAAAGAGGTTGTGAGAAAATAAATAATCAAATGGTTAGATGCTGGGATTATATACCCTGTTGCTGAAAGCACTTGGGTGAGCCCAGTGCAATGTGTCCCAAAGAAAGGAGGGGTCACGGTGGTAAAGAATGAAAAAAATGAACTGATTCCCACCAGGTCAGTGACTGACTGGAGAATCTGTATGGATTACAGAAAGCTGAATAAGGCCACTAGGAAGGACCATTTCCCCCTCCCCTTCATTGATCAGATGTTAGACAGATTAGCTGGGAAAGAATTCTACTTCTTCCTTGATGGATACTCAGGGTACAATCAGATTGCTATAGCCCCTGAGGACCAGGAGAAAACTATATTCACCTGCCCTTATGGCACCTTTGCTTTTAGAAGGATGCCCTTTGGGTTGTGCAATGCTGCAGCCACCTTCCAGAGGTGCATGATGGCCATTTTTTCTGAATATATTGAGAAATCCATGGAAGTGTTCATGGATGATTTCTCGATTTTTTTGGAGAAAATTTCCATGCATGTTTGCTCAACCTTGAAGAGATACTGAACAGGTGTGAGGAGACGAACTTGGTTCTAAATTGGGAGAAGTGCCACTTCATGGTTCAAGAAGGGATTGTACTAGGACACAAAATATCAGAAAGGGGCATAAAAGTTGACAAGGCAAAAGTGGAGGTAATCGAGAAATTGCCGCCTCCCACATCAGTTAAGGGAAAAAGAAGTTTTCTAGGGCATGCTGGATTCTACAGAAGGTTTATAAAGGATTTCTCAAAAACCTCTAAACCATTATGTATGCTGCTGCAGCACGAGTCTGCCTTCAAATTTGATGAAGAATGTCTGATAGCATTCAATAAGCTAAAGACAGCACTGGTGACGGCACCAGTAATCATAGCACCAGATTGGACCAAACCCTTTGAGCTAATGTGTGATGCCAGTGATTATGCTATTGGAGCAGTGTTGGGACAGGGGAATGAAAAGGTATTCCACTCTATACATTATGCCAGCAAGACTTTAGTAGATGCTCAACTCAATTACACAACCACTGAGAAAGAGCTGTTGGTGGTTGTATTTGCCTTTGACAAGTTCAGATAGTACCTTGTGGGAGGAAAGGTAATAGTTTATACTGACCATTCCGCTATTAAGTACCTCATTGCCAAGAAGGATGCTAAGCCAAGATTGAACCGGTGGGTGCTGTTACTCCAAGAGTTTGACTTGGAAATTAGGGACAAAAGGGAGTAGAAAATCAGGTCGCAGATCACCTGTAAACCCACTTCCTGTTGAGGCAGAAATTAAGGAACATTTTCCTGATGAGCAGTTGCTGGCCATATCAGTAGCTGGGAAGAGCACAGGCTCCAATGCGGAAACTCCTTGGTATGCTGATTTTGTAAACTATCTGGTTAGCAATGTGGTACCCGAAGAGCTCACAGCCCAGCAAAGAAAAAGGTTCTTCCATTCCAGTAGGTAGTATTTCTGGGATGAGCCCTTCCTATACAAAAAATGTGCAGACCAACTTCTTAGAAGATGTGTTGCTGAGTCAGAGATAGAGGACATTCTGAAGCACTGCCACTCTTCACCATGTGGAGGCCATTTTGGAGGAGCAAGAACTGCTGCAAAGGTGCTGCAAACAGGTTATTTCTGGCCCTCAATCTTTAAAGATGCCCACAATTATGCAAAAAGATGTGACAGGTGCCAACGGATGGGCAATATTTCAAGTAAAAACGAAATGCCCTTGAACAATATCCTAGAAGTTGAACTATTCGACGTATGGGGTATTGATTTCATGGGACCATTCCCACCCTCCTTTGGCAACCTGTACATCCTGGTAGGAGTAGATTATGTGTCAAAATGGATAGAAGCAGTTGCTCTCCCCACCAATGATGCAAGGGTAGTGCTGAAATTTATTCAGAAAAATATTTTTACAAGGTTTGGCACACCCAGAGCTATCATCAGTGATGAGGGCACCCACTTCTGTAATAAACTGATGGAAGGGCTGTTGGCAAAATACGGAGTCAAACATAAGATTGCCACAGCCTACCACCCTCAAACAAGTGGGCAAGTTGAGTTATCAAATAGGGAGATAAAAAGAATTTTAGAAAAGATGGTGAACCCATCAAGCAAGGACTGATCCATCCATTTGGATGATGTTCTTTGGGCATATCGAACAACCTTCAAAACACCCCTTGGTATGTCTCCCTATAGATTGGTTTTTGGTAAGGCTTGCCACTTGCCCATTAAACTGCAGCACAAGGCGTTTTGGGCAACCAAAAAGTGGAACTTTGATTTGACACAAGCTGGGAAAGCCCGAATGCTGCAGCTCAATGAGCTTGACGAGTTAAGACACTTGTCGTATGAAAATGCCAAGTTATACAAAGATAAAACAAAAGCTTGGCATGATTCTAAAATATTGAGAAGAGAACTCAAGGAGGGTGACCAAGTACTGCTGTTTAACTCTAGACTATGGCTGTTCCCTGGAAAACTGAAGTCTAGATGTTCTGGCCCATTCACCATTCTCAAAATGCACCCCTATGGGGCTGTGAAATTAAAAAATGAAATAAATGGCAATGAGTTTAAGGTGAATGGTCAGGGAGTTAAGCTGTATTGGGGTGAGCCTGTGCCTAGCACAGAGGCGTCCACCCCCCTGAGTGACCCAAATTCATGAATACTTTTCAGTCAGACTGAGGACTCTTAAACCAAGCGATACTGGGAGGCAGCCCAAAAGCTAACCATTTTTATTTTTATTTTTTACCAAGTTTCAGGAATAAAAGGAAGAGCACAACTGGTGCTGCCAAGGTTACGGCAGCATCCCCAAAAGAGACTGTGGTGATTGAGTCTGAGGAAGATGAGGAAGCTAGCATAAGGAGGAGCACCAGTGGCTCCTCCCCAGTCAGTGGGAGGAGTGAACTCAGAAGGAAAAGAGAAAGGTAGTGATGCTGCAGAAAGAGAAAGGAAGTCCAAGAATGACCAGGACAAGAGAAACGCCCCTGCAAATCCCGCAAGTGCTGCGAAGAGTGCTGCCGCAGCATCCTCCCCATGCAAGAAAGGGAAGAGTTCTGTCGCGGCAAGTGCTGCTGAGGCACCATTTCAGCTGCCTCCAAAGTCCACATGGACTAGGAGGAAAATGTGTGCAACCCGACCACCCCGCCGGAAAAGAATGTTGATGGAAGAGAATGCTGACGATGACAAGCAGGAGGATAAGGAAGAAGAAGAAAAGAAGAAACAGAAGAAATGATCCCACCCTGTGAACCAGTAATTTCTATTTTCTCTTCTTATGTTTCTTTTTGATTGCCAAATGCCCATCCTCCACCTGGTGGTTGACAGTGAGGACACTGTCTCCGCTTAAGTTGGGGGTGGGGGTGGAGCAATTATATCCCTTGCCAAATCGTATGTTCCCCCAATATCCAAAACATTAATAAAAAATTTTGTGTTTTACTACTATGTACTGTTTCTGCTAGCACTAAACCACAAGTAAAGTAGTGCTAGGGCAACATCTTTGATAGGCAGTGCTAGGATAGCACCTGTGATAGCATATATAAAAAAAAATTTCAAGACAGAACCCAGTGAGGATAACTAGAAGTGGGGTGAACTTAGAAGCTGTGAAGGAAATAGCCTAGCCTCTCTAGTAGACACTTAACTCTTGTATTTTTGAATTAGCTGAAAGACTTTACTTAGGTGGAAGTTAGGTGAAAACTTAGCAAGAACCAAAACTGCCTGGAATTCGAAAGAAACTTCATGTAGGGTAAAAGTCAAGTTTGGGGGTAGCACGCTAGTAGCAAGGCCAAGTGCTGTCAAAATCAAGCAACATAAAAGAGGGTGCACATGCGAAAAAGAAAGTTGTTTGGCCACTGTGTAGGGAGGCTGTTTTGTGGAGACACCATTACAGTTTCAGTCGAAGCAGGGTCAAGTCAATCTCAAAAAAAAAAAAAATTTGTGCACCACTCCAATTGGCCTAAGGTTTATCACTGCCTAAAATAAAAAGGCAACCCCTGTATATCATCATAGCCTTGCTTGCAGCAATTTAGAAGGAAAGGCAGTGTAGGAAATTCTAAGTAGGAACCAAAGCCAAACCTGGTAAACTGTTGGAGCCAATGGAAGAAGTGCGAGAGAGCACACACACCTTTAAGCTAGGGGCGAAGGCTATAAGTTCACATGTTGCTAAGGGATCTAAAAGTGTTAAGTCTGAGGGGGAAGTTTTGAGGAAAGTTTTTGCTGAACTATAAACACGTTTTAAGTGTGCTATCACTAGGTGCTAGTTAGCTGCTGCCCAGAATGTATGCTGCCACTTGTGCTATCAGCACTGTGCGAGATGTTGTCATTACTTGAGGACAAGCAATGGTTCAAGTTTGGGGGTGTGATAACTCACAGAAATGTGAGTTATTTACATTCATCCAAATGGGAATTATCTTGATCCATAAGTGATAAGTCATATTTTAGTAGGTTCTTAGTACTTATTTTAATTAGTCTATTTGATGTTTTTACTTTAGTTTAAAAATATTTTACAACAATTGTTTGTTAGTTGTTTTTAGGGCTTACTTTGGAGGAACTAAAGAGTTATTGAGGATTAAAGACCAAGGAACAAAAGAGCATTGAAAAAGGAGCAAAAGCAAGCAAAAGAGAGACCAGAGATCAGAAGAACACGCACGATCCGTGCGTGGGTCAGCACGACCCGTGCACATCTTTACAAAAATTGGAAGCATGCTCCAGAAAGTTGAGCACGATCCGTGCGTTGTTCCGCACGACCCGTGCGCCTCATCAGTTGCCAGAATTCCTACAGTCTAATTTTAACGCACGATCCGTGCGTCTTTGGCACACGATCCGTGCGCATTCATCTGATTCTGAAAACTGTCACCAACTCTTCTTATTCCTTTCATTATGGTTGTAATTCGTAATTAGTACCTTGTCTGCTGATTTTAGGCTATAAATAGGACCTTAGATCAACTATCAAATCATCATTGGTCAGTGGAATTTTACTCCAAAATTGAATCTAAGTTTTTGTTGTTTTCTTCTCTTTACATTTCTGCTCTCTTTATAATTCTGCACTTTTACTTTCCAGAACTTTTACAATTCTTGCTACCTACATTCAGTCATTTACAGCTTTATTTTATTTCTCGCTATTTACCTTATGTCCTTCTCTTCTACTCCCTTGTCTACAATGAGCTATTGTGAGTAGACTTCTTTAGTCTTGGGATTTTGGGAAACAATCCAATGATGGGTCCCTGAATAATTCCAAGACTAAAACCTATCTTATTAAGGTTTGGATTCTAATCTAATTTCATCGTGCTTTTTGTATAATTCAAATGTCAAGTGATGGACCAAAAGGAGAAGCTTGACATTGGAACAAATGAAATTAGACAAGGTCGATCAAAGCATGAGAATAGCATTGATGACCTTGGGATAATAAGGTTGTACTTAATGGGTTTCGGCAATGATCAACCATGAGAATAGGCTTGATCATTGTTTCGAGACACGTTCTTGTTGTCCGAAAGGAAACTTGAATTACACCAAAAGAATACCTTGTCCTTAGAAACAAACTTAAATAATAAGATAGGGGATAGTTAAGGGGTTATTTTTATACCTTCATTGTGATCTAACCAAGATCCCAAGACGCTTTTTATTATTCTAAGTTAAAACCAATTTTTACCAAATCATTCACTTTCAGCTAATCATCACTAAGAATTAGATTGGTAGTCACATCTAACTCCCTGTGGATCGATATTATTATTACGCGATATAACCATATACTTGCGGATTATCAAGTTTTTGGCGCCGTTGCCGGGGAGTTAGTGATATTAATCAACTTTTTGGTACCGGTTAGACTGAAAAAAAAAAATTCTTTATTTTATTTTCTTATTCTCTTCTTCTTTGAATGCGAAGAGTCCGAAGTCTTGGACAAATCGTTGAACCAATTCCTGAAATTGAAAGGTTCTTACATAGAAGAAGAAGAGAACTGCGCAATAACAAAGAAATGGTTGCTAACGCAAATCGTGCTCTCAAAGAGTATGCTACGCCTTCTACGGCAGAGCCACATGCTGTTATTGTGCATCCAAATGTTGATGCAAACAATTTTGAGATTAAACCATCACTTCTTTCTATGGTCCAGCAGAACCAATTTTCCGGTTCTGCTACTGATGACCCAAATCTTCATTTGCCTATTTTTCTTGAATACTGTGGCACTCTAAAACTAAATGGAGTGACTCCGGAAGCCATAAGGCTGAAACTTTTTCCTTTCTCGTTAAGGGATAAAGCCAGGGCCTGGTTTCACTCATTACCTAATGAGTCTGTCACAGCTTGGGATCAACTGAGGCAAGCATTCCTTGCCAAATTCTTTCCCCCAAGCAAAACTGCTCAATTGAGGAATCAAATTACAAGATTCACTCAGAATGATGGGGAGTCTCTTTATGATGCATGGGAGCGTTTCAAACAAATGCTAAGGCTTTGCCCCCATCATGGACTAGAAAAATGGTTGATAATCCACACTTTTTATAATGGTCTATTGTACACCACAAAAATGACTGTTGATGCAGCTGCAGGTGGTGCTTTGATGAACAAGAATATTGAAGAAGCTTATGCTCTGATTGAGGATATGGCACAGAATCACTACCAATGGACAAGTGAGAGAGCTATCATAGCTCCATCAGCACAAAAGAAAGAACCAGGTAAGTACGAAGTTTCTGCCCTTGATCATATAGCTTCTAAAGTAGACGCATTGTTTGCTAAATTTGATAAGCTGAGTGTAAATGCTGCTTCATCTTCTACTCCATCTTCTTCTTCATCTTGGGAAATCTGTGGTGTAGTTGGTCACATTGGTACAGAATGCCAACTAGGGGCATCTACTGCTGGCTCTGAACAAGCAAATTTTGCCCAAAAGGGGGATCCATTTTCAAACACTTATAACCCCGGATGGAGGAATCATCCAAATTTTTCATATAAAAATCCTCCATCAAACCAACCAGCAGCTAGAACACCCCCTGGTTTTTAAAACAATCAAAGGACTCCTCAAAAATCCAATTTAGAAACTTTATTGGAAACTTTTGTGTTAACTCAAGCCAAACAAAATGAAGAGTTCAAAAACCAAAACTCATTTTTGAATGATACTCTTATTAAGTTAACATCAAAAGTAGACTCTATCACCACTCACAACAAAATGCTGGAAACCCAAATTTCTCAAGTGGCTCAACAAGTCGCTTCATCCTCTAAATCCTCCGGAATATTTCCTGGACAGCCAGAGCCAAATCCCAAAGCCCAAATTAATGCTGTCACCTTAAGGAGTGGAAAACATTTAGAGGAACCAAAGAATAATAAAAATGAGAGTGAAAAAGAGAGTCCACAAAGTGAGGAGGTAGAGGAAAAGAAAGAAAAAGAAACATCATATGTGTCACCTCCACCATACAAGCCCGCCATTCCCTTCCCACAAAGGTTTGCGAAAACAAAACTTGATGAGCAGTTTAAGAAATTTTTTGATCTTTTGAGTAAGCTCTACATAAACATTCCTTTCACCGATGCACTGTCTCAAATGCCATCTTATGCAAAATTTTTGAAAGAAATTCTGTCTAAGAAAAGAAAGATAGATGATAATGAGACAGTGGCTCTAACTGAAGAATGAAGTGCTATAATTTAAAATAAACTGCCACCAAAACTAAAAGACCCTGGAAGTTTTTCTATACCATGTGTGATAGGAAGTGAAACCATAAACAAAGCCATGTGTGATTTAGGAGCCAGTGTGAGTTTAATGCCATTATTCCTTTTCAAGAGGCTAGGTCTAGGAGAGTTAAAACCCACCAAAATGACTATACAGTTGGCTGACCGCTCCATTAAATATCCAACCGAAATTTTAGAGGATGTTCCTATCAAAGTAGGACAAACTTTTATACCGACTGATTTTGTTGTGATGGAAATAGATGAGGATTCCCAAGTTCCAATTTTGTTGGGAAGACCTTTTCTTGCCACTGCAGGGGCTATAATAGATGTCAAAAATGGTAAGTTGGCATTCAATGTGGGTGAAGAGAAGATAGAGTTTGAATTTGCTAACCTTATGAAAAGTCCTTCTATTAAGGAATCCTGTTGTAGAGTTGATATTGTTGACCATTGCGTGGAAGACTGCTCTTTAGCTACATCTTCACGTGATGGTTTAGAAACATGCCTAACAGGTAGTACAGATAAAGAGATGGCTGAAGAATCCCAAGCCTATGACGAATTGCTGGATGAAAACCCTCCTATAAAAGGTGTAACACCCCGATAATTTCTAACTTGTAGAAACTACCAAAATGCACTACTGGTATACATCAGAGTGACTTTCCTTTTAAAATATTGAACACATTCTACACTTCGATGAAACTCATCAAACGCACTTACATATCTGAACATAAAATAATCAAAGTCGGTCCTCACATAACTCAAACTAGTGTTCAATACTCAAAAACCGAAAGTCTGCGGAAGCGATTTACAACTTCATGACATAAGTCGTACAATCGTACATCTAAGATACTGAATACAAATATGCAGAGATACGAAGGACACTGAAATACAAAAATACATAATCATGACAAAAGGAATGTCGTCAACAACTCTTCAAGTGTCTCCACCGCCGTGCCTCACGGTCTTCAACTTTCCCTGCTTAACTGAAAAACAACAACAATGGATTGGGTGAGACAACTTGTCTCAGTGAGTTCTATCGAGACCCCTTACTAACTCTCTCGGTTCAATTATGCTTGATTTCATGAATCGTAGCCCTTAAGTCGACTACGGGGAACATACAACGTGTACTCGTGGCCCTTCCAAGTGACACACAAGGCACACACAATGACAATGATTCTTAGCATATCACTGGGTCTTATTTTAAAGATTCCGGCAAACCCAGTCCCCGGCCATTTCTACTACCTTAGGGACAACAATGTAACGGGCCTAGGGGATAAGGCTCATGACTTCCTCTCCCACTAGTACACTAATCCATGAACAGGGCCGTCACCCCAGCAATGATGTATATAATATATACCATGAACAATGAGCAGTGAACAGTGAACGATGAGCAATAACCAATGAGCTTACGCTTAACAGTGAACTTGCACTTAACTTAGTCTTGTACTAACATAATCTTACTATTAGGTGATCTCACACGGCTTACAAAGGTTTACTAACCTAACCGATCACGTTACTAATCCATTCAGTCCAGCACAATATATCAATCACAATCATAGCATGACAATCAAATCCATAACACGTTCCGTATACCCGCATTGGGCCGTCAATAATCATTCAATCATGACATGAGGTTGGTATCATTAAACTTAAGCAATTCCAACGAATTACGGTTATTTTATCATTTCATAACATTGGGAAGGGATTAGGATAGGTTTGGAATCAATTAGGAAGCGTTTGGACACCTTTAAAAATCTGGGTCAGACAGATACGCACGACCCGTGCTTAATGGCGCACGATCCGTGCGCGAAATGGAAATTTTACAGAAAGCATCAGAAGGATCCGCACGATCCGTGTGCCAGGGCACACGATCCGTTCCTGATGCACTGTCCTGTAAAATGGCCATTTCGTGCTGTTTTTGACTCTGTCTCGTGTCCAAGTCTTTTCCCGATCGAAACCTAACTTATCAACCTTTAATAACAGAATATCATCCAGCCAAACACTCCATATATCACTCATCATAACAAACATAAATATCAAACACGATCTCAATCAAACAACAACATAACTCGGTATTTAAAACGGGTTTTCGCAAAGCGGCTTGTCGCCAATTTCTTTTAAAACGCGAGACTCAACCAGAACACATGATAATTTCCCAAGTGAGTATAGAACTCACCTTTTTGGCGATGACAATCGCTCCTAACGCTGAAGCTTCACGAACTCGGACGAACGGCGATCCCACGAATCTTCCCGAATCCGCTCCAGCTACTTCCAGCAACAAACTGTCAATTTGCAACGAGCGTAGCTAGGTCAATACGTGACCAAAGTCCTTAAAATCAGTGCCCATTGTGAAGAGAATTTTGTCTACTCTCTAATGGGGAAAGATTCACTTGCATGCAACCATTAGTTTGGGAGATATCAACAAAACAAGAGGACTGCTTCGGAACAGTGGCTGATTCTCAATCCGAAAGTTGTGAGCATGATATCTCTCTCATTTCTCAATGCAATCATGCGGTTCTTGTGCCCAAAATGAATATATTTGTGTCTAGTTTCCAGAGGGACAAGAATCACGATAATCGGAGTTGTGTACAGGGAGATACGATACAATCACCGAAGGTAGGTAAAACGGGTTTTACCCAGAATTTCTGATTAGCTTGATCACCATCTTCAATCACTTACCATTTCGAATCTGAGCTTCCAACTTCTGTACCAGCAACATTACAACCTTCAAAACACTTCCAATTCATAAAGTGGGTTCAGATGTACCACTCTTCTAACTCTAAGTGCACATGCAAGGCATCAAGTGAGCAAAGACTCCATTTCTTCCATGTGGAGCTTGAGTGGCTGAAAATGGTAGAGAGGAGGTGAGAATGATTCAGCTTGCATCTGGTACTGATATTGGTATGAGTGGGAAGAGGAGAAGAAATGGGATATAATGGTGGCTAAATCTTCAACATGCATGAGGGTTTGATGAATTGTTGCTCTCATCCTTTCTCTCCCTCACCTTCGACTTCTCTCCCTCTCCACTCTCTCTATGTTTTTCCATTTCTGTTTTAGAACTTGTGTTTATGTGAGATGGGTTCAGTTGGAGGGTGTATGGGCTGAGGGTGTTATGGTTTGGGAAAAGACCATAATGCCCTTAGTTCATTTACTCAAGGTTTTTGGTCAAAACCCCCACTAATTCTACGGTTAATTACTCGGCATAAAATTTCTCGACTCGTCCGTTCCCGAATTCCGAATTATTAATTCCTTCGATTAGCGATTATATAAAGTTCGCTTTAAAAATGTTATTTTAAAATTAGGGATGTTACAATCACCCCAACTTGAAAGATTTTGTCCGCAAAATCGTCCATGTTATCCCATCAACATTCTCCTGAAGCTTCATGCACCTTCATCCTCCTTCAAGAGTCAAACCCTAACTCCTCTTAGTGTCACTTAAAGGAATTTCACCCCAACTTGGATTGACCATAGTCAATCCTACCTTCGCACATTAACGATCGAAGGAAATCATGATCGCATCAAAGAGCATAAGAAAAGAAGCAAGATATATTTTTAAAAGCGGTTTTGCTCTCTAGTGTAATCAAGTTTCCGTCCATACTTAATGTAACCTGAACTCTCTAAATGATTTCTATGATTGAATCGGTTTCAAGAAAAAAACGGTAGTCCACAGCTTCTTCGAACCATCACTGATGCCCACCTGTTGTTCCGGTACGGCGTCTGTAGCTCTCTGCTCCTGCTACGAGCTCTAATGAAACAAGAAGGCTAGAAGTGTGGGTCGACGGGGACGCTTCTCATACCTCTACCAGCCATGATTCTGCGAAATATGCACAAAGTATTGAGTTGATCAGGCTCAATGTCTAATAGCATATTAAGAGGAATCACACTTAAAAGACATAAGAGACTCTGGAATTCTAAGCCCGACTAGGTCGAACTGCTCTGATACCAATTGTAACACCCCGATAATTTCTAACTTGTAGAAACTACGGAAATGCACTACTGGCATACATCAGAGTGACTTTCCTTTTAAAATATTGAACACATTCTACACTTCGATGAAACTCATCAAACACACTTACATATCTGAACATAAAATAATCAAAGTCGGTCCTCACATAACTCAAACTAGTGTTCAATACTCAAAAACCGAAAGTCTGCGGAAGCGATTTACAACTTCATGACATAAGTCGTACAATCGTACATCTAAGATACTGAATACAAATATGCAGAGATACGAAGGAAACTGAAATACAAAAATACATAATCATGACAAAAGGAATGTCGTCAACAACTCTTCAAGTGTCTCCACCGCCGTGCCTCACGGTCTTCAACTTTCCCTGCTTAACTGAAAAACAACAACAATGGATTGGGTGAGACAACTTGTCTCAGTGAGTTCTATCGAGACCCCTTACTAACTCTCTCGGTTCAATTATGCTTGATTTCATGAATCGTAGCCCTTAACTCGACTACGGGGAACATACAACGTGTACTCGTGGCCCTTCCAAGCGACACACAAGGCACACACAATGACAATGATTCTTAGCATATCACCGGGTCTTATTTTAAAGATTCCGGCAAACCCAGTCCCCGGCCATTTCTACTACCTTAGGGACAACAATGTAACGGGCCTAGGGGATAAGGCTCATGACTTCCTCTCTCACTAGTACGCTAATCCATGAACAGGGTCGTCACCCCAGCAATGATGTAGATAATATATACCATGAACAATGAGCAGTGAACAGTGAACGATGAGCAATAACCAATGAGCTTACACTTAACAGTGAACTTGCACTTAACTTAGTCTTGTACTAACATAATCTTATTATTAGGTGATCTCACACGGCTTACTAAGGTTTACTAACCTAACCGATCACGTTACTAATCCAATCAGTCCAGCACAATATATCAATCACAATCATAGCATGACAATCAAATCCATAACACGTTCCGTATACCCGCATTGGGCCGTCAATAATCATTCAATCATGACATGAGGTTGGTATCATTAAACTTAAGCAATTCCAACGAATTACGGTTATTTTATCATTTCATAACATTGGGAAGGGATTAGGATAGGTGTGGAATCAATTAGGAAGCGTTTGGACACCTTTAAAAATCTGGGTCAGACAGATACGCACGACCCGTGCTTAATGGCGCACGATCCGTGCGCGAAATGGAAATTTTACAGAAAGCATCAGAAGGATCCGCACGATCCGTGTGCCAGGGCACACGATCCGTGCCTGATGCACTGTCTTGTAAAATGGCCATTTCGTGCTGTTTTTGACTCTGTCTCGTGTCCAAATCTTTTCCCGATCGAAACCTAACTTATCAACCTTTAATAACAGAATATCATCCAGCCAAACACTCCATATATCACTTATCATAACAAACATAAATATCAAACACGATCTCAATCAAACAACCACATAACTCGATATTTAAAACGGGTTTTCGCAAAGCGGCTTGTCGCCAATTTCTTTTAAAACGCGAGACTCAACCAGAACACATGATAATTTCCCTAGTGAGTATAGAACTCACCTTTTTGGTTATGACAATCGCTCCCAACGCCGAAGCTTCGCGAACTCGGACGAACGGCGATCCCACGAATCTTCCCGAATCCGCTCCAGCTACTTCCAGCAACAAACTGTCAATTTGTAACAAGCGTAGCTAGGTCAATACGTGACCAAAGTCCTTAAAATCAGTGCCCATTGTGAAGAGAATTTTGTCTACTCTCTAATGGAGAAAGATTCACTTGCATGTAACCAGTAGTTTGGGAGATATCAACAAAACAAGAGGACTGCTTCGGAACAGTGGCTGATTCTCAATCCAAAAGTTGTGAGCATGATATCTCTCTCATTTCTCAATGACATCATGAGGTTCTTGTGCCCAAGATGAAGATCTTTGTGTCTAGTTTCCAGAGGGACAAGAATCAGGATAATCGGAGTTGTGTACAGGGAGATACGATACAATCACCGAAGGTAGGTAAAACGGGTTTTACCCAGAATTTCTGATTAGCTTGATCACCATCTTCAATCACTTGCCATTTCGAATCTGAGCTTCCACCTTCTGTACCAGCAACATTACAACCTTCAAAACACTTCCAATTCATAAAGTGGGTTCAGATGTACCACTCTTCTAACTCTAAGTGCACATGCAAGGCATCAAGTGAGCAAAGACTCCATTTCTTCCATGTGGAGCTTGAGTGGCTGAAAATGGTAGAGAGGAGGTGAGAATGATTCAGCTTGCATCTGGTACTGATATTGGTATGAATGGGAAGAGGAGAAGAAATGGGATATAATGGTGGCTAAATCTTCAACATGCATGAGGGTTTGATGAATTGTTGCTCTCATCCTTTCTCTCCCTCACCTTCGACTTCTCTCCCTCTCCACTCTCTCTATGTTTTTCCATTTCTGTTTTAGAACTTGTGTTTATGTGAGATGGGTTCAGTTGGAGGGTGTATGGGCTGAGGGTGTTATGGTTTGGGAAAAGACCATAATGCCCTTAGTTCATTTACTCAAGGTTTTTTGGTCAAAACCCCCACTAATTCTACGATTAATTACTCGGCATAAAATTTCTCGACTCGTCCGTTCCCGAATTCCGAATTATTAATTCCTTCGATTAGCGATTATATAAAGTTCGCTTTAAAAATGTTATTTTAAAATTAGGGATGTTACAAAAGGCTTGGGCATTGAAGACTTGATTGGGGAATCTGATCCTCCTCAAAAAGGAGCTCCAAAGGTGAAATTGAAGCCTCTCCCTACATCTCTGAGGTATGAATTTCTGGGCCTAAACTCTACTTTCCCTGTTATTGTCAATGCAAACTTGAATGAGGTGGAAACAAAGAAATTACTTAATATTCTCAAGAAATATCCTAAAGCTATAGGATATACTATTGAGGATATTAAGGGAATAAATCCCTCATTATGTATGCATAGGATACTACTTGAAGAGGATTATAAACCCTCCATTGAGTATCAAAGGAGATTGAATCCTAACATGAAAGAAGTTGTGAAAAAAGAAGTACTCCAACTCCTTGATGCTGGGATTATATATCCAATTTCAGACAGTAAATGGGTTAGTCCGGTTCAAGTAGTACCTAAAAAGGGAGGCCTTACAGTTATAAAAAATGAGAAAGTTGAATCCATTGCAACTAGGACTGTCACGGGATGGAGAATGTGTATCGATTATAGGAAGCTTAATAAAGCAACCCGTAAAGATCACTTTCCCCTCCCTTTTATTGATCAAATGCTAGAAAGGTTAGCAAAGCATTCACACTTCTGCTATTTGGATGGGTATTCTGGATTTTTTCAAATACCCATTCATCCTAGTGTAACACCCATTTTCTAATAACTTTACTTTTTAATAAAATCAGAGTCTTTTTTTTTTTTTTTAAACAATTCAAGCGAGTGCTACACTTACTCCATAAAAATCAAGATACATAACACCATAAGAAAAGTTTAGTTCGCATCAACTAAATCCAATCACCATCAGCAGCGGAATAGCTATGAGTTCTAAAAATTGAAACCAATACATCACCAATAAAATCTAACAGTTTTAGGAAAAATAATGCATAAACATAGGACACCCCCCCTGGTGCTACGTATCAGAGCGTGACACTTCCTACCAGACGAAGGCATAAAAGAATCCTTCACTCGTTATTACCTGCACGTTGCCGACATAAGAAGCAACATAAAAGCAGTAGGGTGAGTCTCTTTTCATAACTAATAACATATGGGAATTAAGCATTGCATAGGAGAAAGGAAACCAGGCACACCAATTCACAACAATGGGAACAATCACATCAGCATTCAATTTCCAAACAGCACCATACAATATATGATTATGCATGTAATGCAACCCAAACTCCACGGATACATGCATGTCGGATCCGTCACCAAATACAAATAGGCCGTAGCCTCTGCTCACCAAATTAAATTAGGCCGTAGCCTCTGCTCACCAATAATGCACATGTTTCATGAGATGCTATGAGAATGCATCACAACACACCAAGTCCAATCAATTCACCATTTTAAATTCATAATATCACCATAGTACATTAATCAACTCACCAAATTAAAATTAGGCCGAAGCCTCTGCTCACCAATCTCACCTCATCACACTCACCAATTCAGCTCACCACTCACACCAACACCAATTCAAATCGACCAACTTAGGACATTGACACAACATGGGGAAAGTGGGTAAAAATAGTCATTTGGACACTTGAACACCATCAGCCCAGAAACACCAGTAAAAGAATTTATTTTTGCATAAAATTGAGACTATTGGATAGACACTGAAATTAGCTTCGAAACGCATTTTGAACCGTTAAATTTGGATAACCGAGTCAAAAGTTACGTTAAAAACAAAATAGGAAAAATATTTAGACATCCAGAACACTGGCGCATGGGCGCTGGGCGCCCAGGGGCAACACAGAAAAATTGGCGCATGGGCGCTGGCGCCCAGGAGAGGCAACACGCACAGGCGCATAGGCGCTTGGCGCCCAGGAGAGGCAACACGCACAGGCGCATAGGCGCTTGGCGCCCAGGAACAACACGCGCACAGGCGCTAGGCGCCCAGGAAACAGTGCGCGCACAGGCGCATTGCGCCCAGCACAGCACACGGCGCCCAGGCACTAGGCGCCTAAGGCCATGATGCAACAAAACTCATTTTTCTTCGAATTTGATTTTACACGAGCCAATTGCCCAGAACATGAAGACCCAATAAAAATTTCACCAAAAACTGCACATCATTTTTGGCGCCCATGCACTAGGCACCTAGTGAAAATACGCAACTCAACTCTTTTGTTGCCCAAAATCATTTTTCATGAGCCATTTTACCTGAATATGAAAACCTAAAAACAATTTTTACAAAACTATCACCAAGACATTGGGGCCCTTGGCGCCCACGACTCAAGCAACAAGCGCCCAAAACTGGCAGCACAGTGACACAGAATGGCAACACAGGGGCAACAGGCACAGCAACACAGTGACACAGATTGGCAACACAGGGCAACAGAATTCTGGAAAACTGGCGCAGCACACTGCTGGGCACTTGGCGCCCATGACTATGGCGCACAACACAGAATTTCAGCAACACATATGGCGCCCAAGGCGCCTAGGAGCTTCTAAAAACAGAATTTTCTATTTTCAATCACCAATTTAAAATCACCAAATACTCAATTATATGTATATGATTCAAATGTCACCATGATTCTCAATTTCACCAAGTAAGCACCAAACAATCATATATTCAAACATATGGTCTCCAATTCGCATTTAGCAACAATTCATCATCAATCATGCGATTTTCAACATAGCAATTCAATCATCAAGCATCACAATATTATGAATTTATCATTAGCATCACAAATCATTCATAGAACTAACCTAGAACCCTAACCCTAAGCAATCACAATTCGCATAGATTATTAAGCACAAAAAGAGGACCCCCTAACCTTATGGAAGTCGAATTGCTAGCCAAGCTCCAAGGGAAGAATGCAAGTCACCAACGAGCCTCCTCCTCTTTCCTAAGTGCTTCGCCTTCTCTTCTTCTTCTCCTCTTCCTTTCGCAACCCTCCTCTTCTCACTCTCTCTCTCTTTTTCGCTTCTTTTCTTATTTTTCCAATAGAGTAACAAAATGCAAACTAACCCCTAGACCCCCTTGGAAGTCGAATACTTGACAAGGAAATGGGCCACGGGCCTAATTGTGGATCACGGGCCCTTGCCCGCACCACTCAATCCGTGACAACACCTTCTAATAAACAAAATAAAATAATTAAACCTTGAATTATTTAATTAAATTAAATAAATATTGTAAGCCTTAAATAACTTAATTAAATAAATAATTAAATTATTTTGGGGCGTTACAACTCTCCCCCACTTAGAATATTTCGTCCTCAAAATTACCTGAATCAAACAACTCCGGATATGCTTCCCGCATCTTACTCTCCAGCTCCCAAGTCATGCTCTCACCAGCAGCTCCTAACCAAACCACTTTCACCAAAAGAATTTCTTTCCCTCTCAGAGTCTTCACTTCTCTATCCTCAATCCGCACAGGCATAGTCTCCACGGTGAGATTATCCCGCACCTCTACTTCATCCATCTGAATCACATGAGACGGGTCCGGAACATACTTTCGAAGTTGTGACACGTGAAACACGTCATGCAAGTTCGAAAGATTAGGCGGCAAGGCCACCCTATAGGCAACACTTCCCACCCTCTCCGTAATCTGATACGGACCAATGAAACGGGGAGTTAACTTCTTAGATTTCAAGGCACGCCCAACACCAGTTACCGGAGTGACTCTCAGGAACACATGATCACCGGCCTGAAACTCCAAATCCTTCCTTCTCTTATCATGATAGCTCTTTTGCCGACTCTGCGACGCTTTCATCTTCTCACGGATTAATTTTACCTTCTCAGTTGTTTCTCGCACAATCTCAGGCCCCAACACTGCACTCTCCCCAGATTCATACCAACACAACGGAGTCCTACATCTCCGACCATACAACGCCTCAAACGGTGCCATACCAATACTAGAGTGAAAACTGTTGTTATAGGTGAACTCTATCAACGAAAGATGAGAATCCCATGAACCTCCCTGCTCAAGAACACATGCTCTCAACAAGTCCTCTAACGACTGAATAGTCCTCTCCGTCTGACCATCTGTCTGCGGATGATAAGCGGGGCTCAACCTCAACTTAGAACCCAAAGCTTCTTGCAAACTTTTCCAAAATTCAGATGTGAATCTCGGATCTCTATCAGACACAATACTAAGCGGAACGCCATGCAACTTCACAATAGTCTTGATGTATATTTCTGCCAACTTTGGAACTGGATAAGTCATATTAATTGGTAAGAAATGAGCAGACTTAGACAACCTGTCCACAACCACCCATATAGCATCAAACCCTCTTACTGTATTTGGCAAACCAGTTACAAAATCCATGAAAATGCTATATATCCCATTTCCATTCCGGAATCTCCAATGGTTGCATCAACCCCGCAGGCTTTTGATGCTCAATTTTAGATTTCTGACAAGTCAGACAACAATACACAAACTGTGCCACATCCTTCTTCATACCAGGCCACCAGAACATTTTCTTCAAATCTTGGTACATTTTCGTAGCCCCTGGATGAATACTCAACTTGCTCCTATGGCTCTCCTCAAGAATCATTCTCTTCATCTCGGCATCGTCAGGAATGCAGATCCTATCTCTGAATCTCAATACACCTTGGGAATCTAACTTGAAATCTCCATCCACATCTTGATCATTCACAACTAACAGGTCTACCAACTTTACATCTGACTTTTGGGCTTCTCGAACACTAACCAAAAATTCATTGCCGATCTTCAACATCCCCAATCCGACACTCTGCGGTGTCACTTCACAAACCAGACTCATGTCCCGAAACTGCTCAATCAACTCTAACTCTTTCACCATCATAGCCGACATATGCAAACTCTTCCGACTTAAAGCATCAGCCACGACATTAGCTTTGCCGGGGTGATAGTTCAAGCCGAAATCATAATCCTTCAGCAATTCTAGCCAACGTCTCTGCCTCATATTTAGCTCCTTCTGATCAAACAAGTATTTCAGACTCTTATGGTCACTAAACACTTCGAATCTGGTACCATACAGATAGTGCCTCCAAATTTTCAGCACAAACACAATTGCAGCTAGCTCCAAATCATGAGTAGGGTAGTTCTTCTCATGGGTCCTCAACTGTCTGGACGCATAAGCTACTACCTTACCCTCTTGCATCAATACACCTCCCAAACCCATCTTGGAAGCATCGCAATATACTACAAACGGTCGATCAGGAACAGGCAAAGTCAAAACGGGCGATGTGGTCAACCTCTTCTTCAACTCATTGAAGCTCTCCTCACAGCGTGCATCCCACACAAAAGGTTTTCCCTTACATGTCAATTGAGTCAACGGAAGTGCCAACCTCGAGAAACCTTCAATAAATCTCCTGTAATAACCAGCTAATCCCAAAAAGCTTCTAATCTCTGTAACTGACTTCGGGCTCTCCCATTGGGACACAGCATCAACCTTGGCTGGGTCCACAGCTATACCATTACCAGAGATAATGTGACCAAGGAAACCTACTTCATTCAGCCAGAACTCACACTTAGACAATTTTGCATACAATTTCTTTTCTTTCAACACTTCTAGCACTAACCTCAAATGTTCTGCGTGCTCCTCTTCTGTTTTAGAATACACCAGAATGTCGTCAATAAACACAACTACAAATCGATCCAAGTAACTATGGAAGGTACGATTCATGTACTCCATAAACACACCCGGCGCGTTGGTAACACCAAACGGCATAACAGAATACTCATAGTGCCCATATCTCGTTCTGAAAGCGGTCTTCTGAATGTCTTCATCCTTTACCTTGATCTGGTGATAACCCGACCTCAAATCGATTTTGCTAAACACCTTAGCACCTACCAACTGGTCCATCAGATCATCAATTCTGGGAAGCGGATACCTGTTCTTTATTGTCACTTTGTTCAATTGCCTATAATCGACACAAAGTCTCATACTCCCGTCCTTCTTTTTCACTAACAATACCGGAGCACCCCACGGTGACACACTTGGCCTTACAAATTTCTTCTCAAGCAGATCTTCTAATTGCTTTTTCAACTCAGACAACTCTGAGGCTGACATGCGGTACGGTGCCATAGACACAGGCCTAGTACCAGGTATAAGATCAATGGCAAACTCAACCTCCCTCTCTGGCGGGACACTTGGAATTTCATCCGGGAACACTTCAGGGAACTCACACACCACTTGAACCCTTTCAATGATCGCCTGATTCTCAGCAGACAATGACGCCATCAAAGCAAACAGATGAACTCCCTCTTTCATTATCTTATGCAAATGACCAGCAGGCAACAAAATAGATCCTTCTTCTTCGGGAGGAAGGAAACTCACAGATCTTCGGGAACAATTAATATGTACATGGTTATATACTAACCAGTCCATACCAAGAATGACATCCAACCCTCCCAACGGCAAGCAAACAAACTTTACAATAAAGTCCCTGCCGAAGATCGACACGGGACACTGAGAACACACCTGAGACATAATCACCGACCCCTTCGCAGGAGTATCGACTACCATCTCTCCATTCATAACAGGCAAAACAAGATTCAACTTCTTGCAACATTCAGCAGCAGCCCAACAACAGCAACAGCATCATCGATCCTCCCAGCCATCTCAACTCACTTGCTACAACCACAACAGTTAGATATAACTGACAACACACCGTTGTCAGTTGACACTATGACTGGACAACTTGGCCGGACAGACCGAACTGCTCTGATACCACTAATGTAACACCCCTTTTCTAATAACTTTACTTTTTAATAAAATCAGAGTCTTTTTTTTTTTTTTTTGAAAACAATTCAAGCGAGTGCTACACTTACTCCATAAAAATCAAGATACATAACACCATAAAAAAAGTTTAGTTCGCATCAACTAAATCCAATCACCATCAGCAGCGGAATAGCTATGAGTTCTAAAAATTGAAACCAATACATCACCAATAAAATCTAACAGTTTTAGGAAAAATAATGCATAAACATAGGACACCCCCCCTGGTGCTACGTATCAGAGCGTGACACTTCCTACCAGACGAAGGCATAAAATAATCCTTCACTCGTTATTACCTGCACGTTGCCGACATAAGAAGCAACATAAAAGCAGTAGGGTGAGTCTCTTTTCATAATTAATAACATATGGGAATTAAGCACTGCATAGGAGAAAGGAAACCAGGCACACCAATTCTCAACAATGGGAACAATCACATCAGCATTCAATTTCCAAACAGCACCATACAATATATGATTATGCATGTAATGCAACCCAAACTCCACGGGTACATGCATGTCAGATCCGTCACCAAATACAAATAGGCCGTAGCCTCTGCTCACCAAATTAAATTAGGCCGTAGCCTCTGCTCACAAATAATGCACATGTTTCATGAGATGCTATGAGAATGCATCACAACACACCAAGTCCAATCAATTCACCATTTTAAATTCATAATATCACCATAGTACATTAATCAACTCACCAAATTAAAATTAGGCCGAAGCCTCTGCTCACCAATCTCACCTCATCACACTCACCAATTCAGCTCACCACTCACACCAACACCAATTCAAATCGACCAACTTAGGACATTGACACGACATGGGGAAAGTGGGTAAAAATAGTCATTTGGACACTTGAACACCATCAGCCCAGAAACACCAGTAAAATAATTTATTTTTGCATAAAATTGAGACTATTGGATAGACACTGAAATTAGATTCGAAACGCATTTTGAACCGTTAAATTTGGATAACCGAGTCAAAAGTTACGTTAAAAACAAAATAGGAAAAATATTTAGACATCCAGAACACTGGCGCATGGGCGCTGGGCGCCCAGGGGCAACACAGAAAAATTGGCGCATGGGCGCTGGCGCCCAGGAGAGGCAACACGCACAGGCGCATAGGCGCTTGGCGCCCAGGAGAGGCAACACGCACAGGCGCATAGGCGCTTGGCGCCCAGGAACAACACGCGCACAGGCGCTAGGCGCCCAGGAAACAGTGCGCGCACAGGCGCATTGCGCCCAGCACAGCACACGGCGCCCAGGCACTAGGCGCCTAAGGCCATGATGCAACAAAACTCATTTTTCTTCAAATTTGATTTTACACGAGCCAATTGCCCAGAACATGAAGACCCAATAAAAATTTCACCAAAAACTGCACATCATTTTTGGCGCCCATGCACTAGGCACCTAGTGAAAATACGCAACTCAACTCTTTTGTTGCCCAAAATCATTTTTCATGAGCCATTTTACCTGAATATGAAAACCTAAAAACAATTTTTACAAAACTATCACCAAGACATTGGGGCCCTTGGCGCCCATGACTCAAGCAACAAGCGCCCAAAACTGGCAGCACAGTGACACAGAATGGCAACACAGGGGCAACAGGCACAGCAACACAGTGACACAAATTGGCAACACAGGGCAACATAATTCTGGAAAACTGGCGCAGCACACTGCTGGGCACTTGGCGCCCATGACTATGGCGCACAACACAGAATTTCAGCAACACACATATGGCGCCCAAGGCGCCTAGGAGCTTCTAAAAACAGAATTTTCTATTTTCAATCACCAATTTAAAATCACCAAATACTCAATTATATGTATATGATTCAAATGTCACCATGATTCTCAATTTCACCAAGTAAGCACCAAACAATCATATATTCAAACATATGGTCTCCAATTCGCATTTAGCAACAATTCATCATCAATCATGCGATTTTCAACATAGCAATTCAATCATCAAGCATCACAATATTATGAATTTATCATTAGCATCACAAATCATTCATAGAACTAACCTAGAACCCTAACCCTAAGCAATCACAATTCGCATAGATTATTAAGCACAAAAAGAGGACCCCCTAACCTTATGGAAGTCAAATTGCTAGCCAAGCTCCAAGGGAAAAATGCAAGTCACCAACGAGCCTCCTCCTCTTTCCTAAGTGCTTCGCCTTCTCTTCTTCTTCTCCTCTTCCTTTCGCAACCCTCCTCTTCTCACTCTCTCTCTTTTTCGCTTCTTTTCTTATTTTTCCAATAGAGTAACAAAATGCAAACTAACCCCTAGACCCCCTTGGAAGTCAAATACTTGACAAGGAAATGGGCCACGGGCCTAATTGTGGATCACGGGTCCCTGCCCGCACCACTCAATCCGTGACAACACCTTCGAATAAACAAAATAAAATAATTAAACCTTTTTATGTAACAGCCCAGGTCCACCGCAGCGGCCACCCCGGTCCCACTGTTACCTCACGGTCTTTTCTACCCCCCTTGTAGAATTTTTGCCTTCCGTGGGAATCGAACCTTGCACCTGAGGCATAAGTGCAAGTTAAACCCCCTTCCCACTACCAATTGAGCGCGCGCTCAATTGGTAGTGGGAAGGGGGTTTAACTTGCACTTATGCCTCAGGTGCAAGGTTCGATTCCCACGGAAGGCAAAAATTCTACAAGGGGGGTAGAAAAGACCGTGAGGTAACAGTGGGACCGGGGTGGCCGCTGCGGTGGACCTGGGCTGTTACACCTAGCGACCAAGAAAAAACAACTTTTACTTGTCCTTATGGCACTTATGCTTATAGGAAAATGCCTTTTGGTTTGTGTAATGCTCCTGCTACTTTTCAACGCTGTATGATGTCCATCTTTTCGGATTTTGTTGAAAATATAATGGAAGTTTTTATGGACGATTTCTCGGTACATGGATCAAGTTTTGATAACTGTTTGGTTAACCTTGAAAAAGTTCTTGAAAGATGTGAAAAGGTAAACCTTGTTCTGAACTGGGAAAAATGCCATTTTATGGTAAGGGAGGGTATTGTACTAGGACACTTGGTTTCTGAACGAGGCATTGAGGTTGACAAAGCTAAAATTGAAATAATTGAAAAAATGTCACCTCCTGCCTCGGTCAAAGAGGTAAGAAGTTTCTGGGGTCATGCGGGCTTCTACCGCCGGTTTATAAAAGATTTTTCCAAGATTACTAAGCCACTGACAAGCTTGCTCCTTAAGGATGCAGCTTTTGTTTTTGATGATCTTTGTCATGAAGCATTTTGCAGGTTAAAAGAAGCTTTGACCACTGCCCCAATCATGCAACCACCGGATTGGAATCTTCCATTCGAGATAATGTGTGATGCAAGTGACTATGCGGTTGGGGCAGTCCTGGGTCAAAAGAAAGATAAGAAGATGCATGCCATCTATTATGCCAGCAGGACCTTGGATGATGCGCAAGTGAATTATGCCACAACAGAAAAAGAGCTCTTAGCCGTTGTGTTCGCCAGTGAAAAACTTAGGCAATACTTGGTGGGGTCCAAAATCATCGTTTACACTGATCACTCGGCAATAAAATATTTGTTAAATAAAAAAGATGCTAAGCCAAGGTTGATCCGATGGATTTCGCTCCTCCAAGAATTTGACTTGGAAATAAAAGATAAAAAAGGTACAAAAAATGTTGTGGCTGATCACTTGTCCAGACTCCAAGAAAACAATGAGAATGAGCTACCGCTTGATGACTCTTTCCCAGATGATCAGCTATTCTCATTGGTCCAAACCGAAGCTCCATGGTATGCAGATTTTGTGAACTACCTCGCAGCCGGCATGCTGCCTCCAGAACAGAGCTACCAACAAAGAAAGAAATTCCTCTCTAATGTTAGACGCTACTATTGGGATGAGCCTCTCCTTTTCAAAAGGGGAGCAGATGGTGTGTTCAGAAGGTGCATCCCAGAAGAAGAGGTAAGTAACATTCTTATTCACTGTCATTCTTCTTCTTACGGTGGCCATGCCAGTTCTAAAAAGACCGCTTTCAAAATACTCCAATCTGATTTTTTCTGGCCATCACTTTTCAAGGATGTGCATCATTTTGTTTCTAAATGTGATCAGTGTCAGCGCACTGGGAGCATTTCTAAAAGAAACAAAATGCCTCTGAACAGTACTCTAGAAGTCAAAATTTTCGACGTCTGGGGAATTGACTTCATGGGGCCATTTCCGTCTTCTTTTGGGAATCAATACATCCTGGTTGCTGTTGACTATGTGTCAAAATGGATTGAAGCCATTGCTTCTCCGACAAATGATGCACAAACTGTGATTAAACTTTTCAAAAAATTCATTTTCCCAAGGTTTGGAGTACCAAGGGTAGTAATTAGCGACGGAGGATCCCACTTTATCTCCAAGCACTTTGAAAAACTTTTGCAAAAGTTTGGGGTGAGACACAAAATTGCAACACCCTACCACCCCCAAACTAGTGGCCAAGTTGAGGTCTCAAATAGAGAGATCAAAAGAATTTTAGAAAAGATGGTCTCTCCTTCTAGAAAAGATTGGGCCATTAAGCTTGATGATGCTCTTTGGGCTTATCGGACAGCGTACAAGACCCCCATTGGTATGTCTCCTTTCAAACTAATTTATGGGAAGTCTTGTCACCTTCTGGTTGAGCTAGAGCACAAGGCTTATTGGGCAATAAAGACCCTCAACTTGGACACAGAATTAGCCGGTGCAAAAAGAAAACTTCAGCTGAATGAGTTGGAGGAACTGAGGATTGACGCCTATGAAAATGCCAAAATTTATAAAGAAAGAACAAAAAAATGGCATGATAAGCGTATTGTCCGAAGGGAATTCAAAGAAGGTGATTTGGTGCTACTCTTCAACTCAAGGCTGAAGCTTTTTCCAGGAAAGCTAAGGTCAAAATGGTCCGGCCCCTTTCATGTCCATAAGGTATACCCTTTCGGAGCTGTTGATGTCTGGAGTGAAAAGACCGGATCATTCAAGGTAAATGGCAGAGATTGAAAAACTATTTAACTGGAGAAGAAATTGAAAAGGGAACCACATTGGTTCTCGATGATCCAAACTAAATTTCATAACCGTCAAGCTAGTGACGTTAAAAGAGCGCTGCGTGGGAGGCAACCCACGGGTTAATGTTTTAGTTCTGTTTATTCTTCTTTTTCAGGTGTTTAACTAAAAAGAAATAAGTTCCTGGTGCAGAGAAGAGCGCACGATCCGTGCGTAATAAAGCACGATCCGGGCGGCAAAAAAATTGAGATGAGCCAAGAATCAGAAACTTCCGCACGATCCGTACGCCTACTGGTGATCAGCGCCTTGCTATTAGAAACTTCCGCACGATCCGTGCGTAAACATGCACGACCCGTGCGTCCTGGAAAACTGATTTTTTTTCGTTCTCTCTCTCATTTATAGCAGCGCACAATCCAGCACTCCCAACCCTCTTCATCTTCTTCATCTCTTCTAAACCTCCATACCCATACATTCCCAACCTTCAAATACACCCAAACAACACCCAAACCTCCATAAAAACTACTCAAATCAACTACCCACAACTCCCTCTACAAAACCCACCCATTAAAATCACCATACAACCCCTCTCCACCAAATCCCCAATTTCGTAATCCACCATATCCATAACCTAAAACCTCCATAAACACCCCCAAAACACCACCCAATCATCAAAACACCACCCAATACACAATACCCACCACCAAAAACACTCTAATCACCTTCCAAAACCCAAAAAACCCCAAATTCTTTCAATCACCAAAAACCCCAATTTTGAGGAAATTCGAAAATGGCCCCTAAAAAAGCAAAAACCAGTGATGTTGCGGGTACCTCTACCGGGAAAAGGCTAAAGAAAGTTGGTGCCAGTTCCAGCAACCCACACGGAATCGTCTTCAAGGATGGAACTCAAGGTCAAAAGTATGAGTTGCTGGGCAACAGAAAAATGGTTCCCACAAGGTATCCCCATATCCTTACCCTTCAAATTCTTGGGATTGATGATAATGTGAACCAGCTGCTCGCAAATCTCGGCTGGCTGAATTTCCTCGAAATTGCAAGGTGTACCTATGAAGGTATTACTCTTGAATTTCTAAGTTCACTGTGCTTCTTTGAGGATAGGAGTGATAGTGGAATCCCAAATCGCAAATTGTCTTTTAGACTCTTTAATGTGGATTTCAATTTGTCATTGACTGAATTTTGTGAGTTACTGGATTTTAAAAATGAGGGACTTATTCATGATTCTAGAAACCCTGAAGAAAAGCCTGAGGGATTTTGTGCTAAAACATTTTGGGCTGAGTTAACTGGTAAGGGGCATTATGAGGCAAGAGCCGCAAAAGCTAGTTCCATCCACAATCCGGTTTTCCGGTATGTTCATAGAGTAATGGCATGTACCATTTTTGGTAGAGGAGAAGCCGGTGTGGTAAGGGTCACTGAACTGTTTATTCTGTGGGCAATGGTAAACGGATACTCTGTGAACACTTGCTATTATCTCATCAGTCATCTGGCTAGTATAGCAGAGCATGGGAGGGGATTAACTGTTGTGGGTGGAATGGTCACCTATATTGCTGAAAAACTGGGCTTGGATGGTAAGCTGGATGACTTAGAGGAAGTGGAAGGTAACATGCACATTGATTTGGAATTATGTAGCAGCATGCAAATGATTAAGCAATCAGAGCGGCGCAGCGATAGGTATTATCTGCTGATTTTTAGGCAAAGATCAATCTTATTGCCGGACAACACCAGGACAGACATAAGAAATAAAGCAAATTGGCTTTTTACTGATGGGGTAAACCAACAAGAAGAACCAGTGCAAGGGAGAGATGAAAAAATGGCTGATCAGGGAGTGCAGGAGAACTCTAACTTTAATATGCAGGCATGGTGTGCCAGGATAGCGGCACAGCAGGAGAGGCATGGAGAAGAGCTGCAGCTAATCAGGCAAGACCAACTGTATCATAGTCAGTAGATGGAGCACATGTCAGACATGCTCCGCACTATGATGCAGCACTTCAGCATCAACCAGGCTCCCCCGCCTGGGCAGCAGTGATCTTGTGAGCTTTCTTTTACCCTTTCATGCTATTTACTCTATAAAATCATTGAGGACAATGTTCAGTCCAAGCATGGGGGGTATCTTGGCCCTGTTTACTGTTTTCTTCTCTAGTTTTCAAATTTCTAGTTTATCTCAAATAAATAAACTCCAAGCATGTTTATTTCATTGGGCCTCTTTTGGGTTAAAAAACTTAAAATTTCATAATTGTGGACTGACTGGAAAAATATAAAAATGACCATTTATTGCTGCTCTGTGGTTTCACACACACTTGAGATTTGTTTTTAGCTATTGGTACTTTTAGGAAGTTTAGAAAAGAAACTAGAAACTTAGTTCTCCTGGTGACATTCACCGGATGCGTGGTTACTGGAGAAAAACGTCTGAGTTGGGGTATCAGGCAAAGAAAAAAAGAAAAAAATAATAAAGCATCAAGCAAAAAGGGCTGACCACTTTAGTTCAAATTGAAAAAAGAAAAAAAAATTGTTAAAAGTGGTTAGCCTACATCAAAGAAAAAGCAAAAGAAAAAGAAAAATACTTGAATGCCCAACGTATAAAGACCCTCCTTTGAGACCCGGTCTAGTGAATGGAAGACCCAAGCTTAAGAATGCTAGGGAACTAGTTCTATGCTGACATTGATATCCTTCCTATTGTGCTAGTACCTAAAACTTGTCTCCTAATTCACAAAAGCCCAGAGTAGTATGTCTCAAGTCAAAAAGCTGCAAAAGTACCCCAGTCCACTAGTTCTGTAAGGATTCAGAGTTTTCCTCCAAAAATCGGACCAATGAGTTCTATGGTCTTGCTTGAGGACAAGCAAAGATTTAAGCATGGGGGAGTTTGATAAGTCATATTTTAGTAGGTTCTTAGTACTTATTTTAATTAGTCTATTTGATGTTTTTACTTTAGTTTAGAACTATTTTACTACAATTGTTTGTTAGTTGTTTTCAGGGCTTACTTTGGAGGAACTAAAGAGTTATTGAGGATTAAAGACCAAGGAACAAAAGAGCATTGAAAAAGGAGCAAAAGCAAGAAAAAGAGAGACCAGAGATCAGAAGAACACGCACGATTCGTGCGTGGGTCAGCACGACCCGTGCGCATCTTGACGAAAATTGGATGCATGTTCCAGAAAGTTGAGCACGATCCGTGCGTTGTTCCGCACGACCCGTGCGCCTCATCAGATGTCAGAATTCCTACAGTCTAATTTTAACGCACGATCCGTGCGTCTTTGGCACACGATCCGTGCGTCTTTGGCACACGATCCGTGCGCATTCATCTGATTCTGAAAACTGTCACAAACTCTTCTTATTCCTTTCATTATGGTTGTAATTCGTAATTAGTACCTTGTCTGCTGATTTTAGGCTATAAATAGGACCTTAGATCAGCTATCAAATCATCATTGGTCATTGAAATTTTACTCCAAAATTGAATCTAAGTTTTTGTTGTTTTCTGCTCTTTACATTTCTGCTCTCTTTATAATTCTGCACTTTTACTTTCCAGAACTTTTACAATTCTTGCTACCTACATTCAGTCATTTACAGCTTTATTTTATTTCTCGCTATTTACATTATGTCCTTCTCTTCTACTCCCTTGTCTACAATGAGCTATTGTGAGTAGACTTCTTTAGTCTTGGGATTTTGGGAAACAATCCAATGATGGGTCCCTGAATAATTCCAAGACTAAAACCTATCTTATTAAGGTTTGGATTCTAATCTAATTTCATCGTGCATTTTGTATAATTCAAATGTCAAGTGATGGACCGAAAGGGGAAGCTTGACATTGGAACAAATGAAATTAGACAAGGTCGATCAAAGCATGAGAATAGCATTGATGACCTTGGGATAATAAGGTTGTACTTAATGGGTTTCGGCAATGATCAACCATGAGAATAGGCTTGATCATTGTTTCGAGACACGTTCTTGTTGTCCGAAAGGAAACTTGAATTACACCAAAAGAATACCTTGTCCTTAGAAACAAACTTAAATAATAAGATAGGGGATAGTTAAGGGGTTATTTTTATACCTTCATTGTGATCTAACCAAGATCCCAAGACGCTTTTTATTATTCTAAGTTAAAACCAATTTTTACCAAATCATTCACTTTCAGCTAATCATCACTAAGAATTAGATTGGTAGTCACATATAACTCCCTGTGGATCGATATTATTATTACGCGATATAACCGTATACTTGCGGGTTATCAATAAGTAAGTTATGCTTTGAATTATAGCAAAAATCTTCATAATAAACACTAATGAACACATGGATGATAATTATAATTTGGGCACGTAAGTGCCAATTTTGTGGAATTTAATCTGTGTGCTCAGTGTGCAGGATACTCTTAAGTATTTCTTCCCTAAGGCAGGTGTTATGACGGGTGCCGCGGCAGCATTGCTGCGATCAAGCAAATAGAAGCATGACAAGGTGGAGCGCAGCACAAAGCGCAACAAAAAAGGAAACTTTACCCTCCAGCAAGCAAGGCGTCGCCGTAAGTGACAAGCTGGCGTGATGTTTAGGGTTTTGTGACAACTAACCGGGTGAAAAAGGCCCAATAGAGGGGCGCCGTGCTACCAAGGTCCAATACATAGGAAGCAACCCTAGTCCAGCAAGATATACGCGATTGCTAGGAGAGAAAAGGACAAGTCCAGAGACGACGAGATACCTTCTTCATCGCCCAAAACACCATACACTCCATTCCTTTCCACACTCTAATACAAGATCACCGTTTTCCGCTGCCGCCAGGATCACGAGAGCACCGCTGATTAGTTGTTGTGTACGCCTTCACGCTCGTTGGTGTAACTCAGTCTCTAAGTGCTTTTACTATGTTGACGGATCTATTTATGGTAACATTGTACGGTTTTATTATGTCTAAGCTCATCATGAGCTAAATCCTTTGATATTCGAGACAATGGAGATATAAACATATTCTTTTAGATTGCCTTAATGTGATTGGGTTGTGTTGCCTCATTAGTTTGTGCATTTTCATTGTTATAAACTCTTTTCGAACTTGATCACTTTGAATAGGGTAGCGTGTTTTAATCTCTGGAAGGAATTAAACCACCGATTTCACAAGCTAATATAATTTGAAGGATAATAGGAATATTATTCTTCCCAAACGAAGGATAGGAATATGAAGTTAGGGCTATAGTGTGAATTGAAACAAGCTTTTCAACATACGTAATGAACCTCAATGGGTGCTTAGGAATAAGGAAACCTTGAAGACATTACGTTTCATAGCGATAGGAATATCCACTTTCATTCTGCACACTTAGTGCTACCACAGCATCGGTCACAGCATTGCCTCTATAAGTTGTGTTTATTGATCCTAGTCTTGACTATTACCATCTCTCGTATCTCTACTCGTTCATATCTTGTTACTCCCGCTTATATTACGTTACTTATTGCATAACAACTCCACTTATTCATTTGGTTACTCTTACTCATTGAATCAAACGCTATTCCATAGACTTAGCAATTGAACCTTAAATCCTTGTGGGAACGATCTTACTTACTACTTTATTACTTGTTTGATTGTGTATACTTGCACACGTTTTTGCACAACAGTGGCTGAGATAGTCAAAGGTAAAGCATACCTATGTCCTGCTCTTAAACCTGCCAAGGGAAAGGAGAAGGACGAGGCGGAGAACAAGGTTGAGTATTCCTTTGACATTTCTAAGGTCGATTAAATATTTGATTATCTCCTCAAGGACAAAATTATTAAGCTCCTCGACGGCAATAAGATACCCCATCCAGAGGAAATAAAAGGGAACAAGTACTGTAAGTGGCACAATTCATTCAATCATGCCACTTCCAATTGCATTATCTTCCGTTGAGCCATTCAAGAGGCTATAAAGAAACGGAGGTTCAAGATGGCCGACAAGGGGACACAGGAGAAGAGCATTGATACTGATCCTTTCCCCAACATGAACATCAGTATGGTCTGCTTCTTTGGGAGTGACTAAGGGAAAGGAAATAAGAAGTATGTATGAGTTCCCAAGTAGGAGACTCCCTCAGAAAAGAAGGTATCTGCCTTCGACCGATTGGGGTCACCTCCTAAAGGATCTACGGTGGTAGATCGCATGGCGCTGTTGCAAGAGAAGTTGCAGCTGGGAGGGCCGGGCCAACCCCAAGGGACCCAAAAGAAGCTCCCAAAGCCAGGGAAGCTTGTTCATGATCTCAGAGAGTTACATCTATCCAACCTTAACCCTTGGAGTAACCATGGGAGAAGTGCACCTCGGACCAGAGATGTGAGAGAAAGATTCCAGCATGTCTCACCTGGGGGCATGGTAGGCTTGCCAATGATCCCATTGGGCAAGCCACCATGCCAAACACAGGTGAAGAGTCTCATCCCAAATAGGAAAGAAGGGTAGCACAGGTCACCGAGGCCCAAGGCTCAACATCAGTGGATATTACTGTGCTGAACGACCGTGAATTAAGGGCTGTCAGAATAGCGAAACCACCATCAGAGGTGCCACAAGGCCAATGGATGACACAGGCAGCAGTGGAAGCACCAGCACCTGGGGTTGCCTCTAAATTTCATTCACAGAAGAGGAGCCAACAAAGGGCGAGAGCATATAATAGAATGAGGGAGACGCTTCAGTTGCTCACCTCGACCAGAGAAGGGGGTGCCTAGACCATCCACGCAGGCACTGTGGCTACGGCTTTGGAACAGGACTTCCCAAAATCAGCTGAGGAAATAGCCTTAGAGCTGCAAACCCTCGACGTAGCTCGCTCTAGTGCACCCACTGAGACGACGAAAGAACCCAATGCCATAATAGGGATGATGGATGCACCCTATAGTCCGCTGACGGAGGCAGTAATAAAGTGTCTATATGGGACTAACAGCCCCAAGCAACCTCAGCTGGCCAATGTACCCTAAGTTGTAGGGGCTATGACAAAAGAAGAGCTGGCAGAGGATGACCTCCTAGGGGAAGACGAAGAGAACCCCTTTGGCCCTTTCGATTTTGACAGGGCCTCCTTGACTGGCTCAATCCTCGATGAAATAATGGACGAGGCCGATGGGGAATTCTATGCTGATATAGAGATGGTGAGCCTTCTGCCGCCAGAATTCTGGGGTAATAAAGATCAACCAAGAGCTCTTGAGGAAGATGTCTTTGCTGAGGAGGCCGAACAGGCTGCCTTGACAGAGCCCGAGGGAGCATTTACAGAAGGGATGCTGTTTGAGAAACCCACGGCAGATATGATTAGACACCTGAAGCCATTGTATATCAAAGCCCATATGAATGGGATGCTGTTTAATCATCTCTTCATAGATGGTGGTGCTGTGTTGAATATTATGCCTTTAGCCACTATGAAGAAGTTGGGGAAGAACGCCGAGGACCTCATTCCAACCACCATGACCATGACTAGTTTCATGGGCCACTCATCCCATGCTTTGGGAGTGTTGGTGGCCGATGTGACAGTTGGGAGCAAGGTGACTCGCTCGGCCTTCTTCGCCATAGAAGGAAAGCCCTCGTATGCTGTGACACTGGGGAGAGATTGGATCCACACCAGTGAATGTGTCCCTTCTACCCTGCATCAGAAACTAATGATATGGATAGGGGATCAAGTGGAGATAGTAGAAGCAGACCCTAATCCATTCCCTACAAAGGTAAAGATGTTTGAGGCTATTTTCTACTCCCCTCATTTGCATCCCATTTCCATCCTAGGGAATTATGAGGAAGGTGGCATAAAGTCATGTGACTCGACCAAAAGAGGTTTTGAATTCAAGATGTTGGCCGACCCACGACCTAGCAATAAGGATAATGATTAATCTCCCACCAGAAGTACAGAGCCTGCTGGATCGGTTGCACCTATTCCAGATTGAATCCAGCATTGAAGAGGCTATTTTTGGTGCAATAGACGAAGAACACGAACTTGAGGAACACTACTACCAAGAGGCTTCGGATGACCCCATTGACAAGACGTTGGGGGAACCTCCTTACCTGGAGCCCATCCAAAGGAAGATTCCCACCTTTGAAGCGCAAGATCCTCTGTTGGAGGTGAACCAGGGAAGTGAAAAGAGCCAAGGATGACCAAGGTCAGTGGTAAACTACAACCTCAACAACGATAGCAAGTGGTGGCTTTAATAAAGGACTACCGTGGCTGCTTTGCGTGGGACTACTGTAACACCCCTTTTCTACCCCTTAGTTCGCACGTCATTATCAGAGTAATTTCATTTTCAAAAATGTTAATTGAGTTGATAGAAAAGAAGTGCCACATCGTCATAAAAATTGAACTTCACAAAATTTCAACACGCCACAGCGGAATAAAAATAATAACTCGCTAAGCCTCTCGAACACGTCGCATATACTCAACATAGTCATTAAACAGTTAAATTAATTAAACTATCAAACTCCAGCCACGCCCCCTAGGTGCTACAGTATCAGAGAGCGACTCGACAACATCCCACAGCTAATAAGGAAGGCAGCAGGTCCTTCACTCGCGGTTACCTGCAGCGTTGCCACAATAGAGCAACATTCCAAGCAGAAGGGTGAGCTCAATTCAATCCATATAATAAATCACATGATAAGCAGTAAGTCAAGTCACGGCACTAGAGTAAACACATCACAAATCATCAATCACGTCATTACAACAACTTATCACAATGCCATGCGACTATATGAGATGCAACCCCCACCAGGGCATATGCATGATGGTACCATACTCGTCACTGCCACTATGGGCGAACATCGTCACTGCCACTATGGGCGAACATCGTCACTGCCACTATGGGCGAAATGCACATGCCATGAGACACTATGGACGCATGTGCAACCACAAATCATCATAATCACAACATCATCAAAATATGGATAGATCTAGGATGTCCTAACTTACAACCCATCATGCCACCTATTATATAAATCGAATAAAACTCCCCTTACCTCTTAAACGTATGCTCCTTAGGAGATGACCGAATGCACCACTAGAAACCACCGCAACACACGAGCCAAGGCCTTCAAATTGCGCAAACCTCCTCTCCTCTTCTCTCCAAGTCGCAAGCCTTCTCTCCCTTTCTCCTCATGTGCGCCACTCTCCCTCTCAATTCGCCTCACCGCACTCCTTTTTCTAAAAAAAAAATGTGCTAATGAGCACTAAACCCTAATTTTTTTGATTAAATATGCGCCTAGGTCATGGGTCATGGGCTCTCCTCAGCTTAAGCCCAATTTAATTGTCAACACCACCTCCTACTACAATACCACACCTTATTATATGCTATAATTTTTAATTGTACTAATTAAATAAAATAAACACCTAAATACTTAATTAAATAAATTAATTAAATATTTGGGGTGTTACAACTCTCCCCCACTTAGAATAATTTCGTCCTCGAAATTCCTCTACTAATGCTAACACTCCTCCATTAAACGACTACGGTATCTAGGCAACTAGTGCCATCTATCCCGCTGATTATTATTCCTTTGATTACCGGCGATAAGTGATTGGGCGGCCGTCCCTCCTACTTGTTCAGCCAGGTAACTTCAAGTAGTAGTAATCAGGTTCCCTCTCTACTCCGTTGTGCCACTCTGGCAAACTGACTTGCATTCTACCTCACTCATCCACTTCATGGGTTCGCACACTAACAGACTGCTAACGGCCTGGTTTCTATGACAATGTCATTACAACAGACAATATATAGCACGCCACAACAATCAACATCATTACAACAACACATATTCATCAACACAGTCAGACTCCGGGACCAAATATCCCTTTTTAAAACAAGGGCCATAGGCCCACAACATCATGAAACTAATCAAACAATTCGGGCCATCCAGCGGTACCCTCAACAAGACAATGTGGGCCATTCGGCGATACCCACAACAATAACAGCCTAATAACTTGGGCCATTCGGCGGTACCCAAGACAACAACAAAACAACAACATAACTTGGGCCATTCGGCGGTACCCAAGACAACAACATAAGCAACGACATAATCATGACAGTGGGCGCTAATGCGCCAACAACCAACAACAGCAATAACAAATCAACGATCAACTGAACTTGCCACTCAGGCACATCAACGACGACAACAAAAAAAAATATAAATGGCAGCTTATCAACATAGAAACAGCAGCTTAATAACATAAAAATAGTAGCAATTACAGCACAGAAACAGCAGCTTCAACATTATATAAACAGCATTTTTAATTCTGAGAAAACAGCACTTTCAATTTTAGTAAACAGCACATTAAAATTTAAGCAAACAGCACGTTTAAATTGAGTAAAACAGTATCTTAAATATAAGTAAACAGCACCAATTAAATTGAGGAAAACAGCTCTTTAAATCTTAAGGAACAGCAACACCAGTTTTTATAAAGAAAATCGGCAACATCAATTAGAGTCATTTTTAATTTTAGCTAGATATCTTCCCATAACAATTAAACTGATACTAAACGATTTGTTCAATTGCTCCTACAATGAACACACCTCGACTAATGATTTGGTCATTGCTCATACAATGGTTCACAAATAGCACATAACACATAAACACAAATCGGGGTCACCGGGTACCCCAAACGAGGAAATACTCACTGCACAAAAACTTTAGACGGCACAATAGTCACACAATTGACATATCACTAAAGTGATACCTCTACCCCAAAAACATTTATGAGACGAAGTGCGAAAAACGAGTGAAAACTGTCTTTCAAACAAAATCAACGATTTATTTCAGGAAATGATTTTCGCAAGAGGAAGGTGTCATCAACTCCTCAAATCATATAATAATCATTTAGAAGGACATCAAAGCCCATGGCGGTAAAACATTTCTTTTGATACGATAACTAGAATGACCTGAATTACAATATTGAAAATTCATCCCAACCCCGATAACATTTCCCTTCGGGTTCAAAAGAAGTAACTAACGCACCTTTCGAAAACCAAACATTTTCCAAATCAGCCGAGAAGTCAAAATCAAGTTTAGTAATATTAGTCACCAATCTCAAAAGTAATAGCTTTTTAGAATTAACGATAACATGAAATAAAATCCACCCTTAAAATCGTTAAATCAAGAAACTTATTATTTTTAAAAGTAGATATAGCATGCCAGTCTAGGAATAACACCTAAAAACAATTAGTTAAATAACTCTACGAAACCCTCAAATCCTCGTTTACAAAATCACTTAATGCATGTAATCAAGGTAGATCATAGTAGCCCAGAATATGTGATTTTAGAGATCAAGGAGACAAAGTAGTCAAACAAATGCCAACAATACAAGGTTTACACAGAGAAGACACAGAGTTCACACCTCGGAAACGCAATACAACACGCAGTTCCAGCAGGGGTATCTCCCCCACTAGTTCACTTACCATTAGCAACTCTTGGTTTACCTGCAACACAAATATTGGTCAGCACTTAAAAGACAGCAGTTGGTCGTACACCGACACAACGACTCGACGACTTGGCCGGACAGACCGAACTGCTCTGATACCACTATTGTAACACCCCTTTTCTACCCCTTAGTTCGCACGTCATTATCAGAGTAATTTCATTTTCAAAAATGTTAATTGAGTTGATAGAAAAGAAGTGCCACATCGTCATAAAAATTGAACTTCACAAAATTTCAACACGCCACAGCGGAATAAAAATAATAACCCGCTAAGCCTCTCGAACACGTCGCATATACTCCACATAGTCATTAAACAGTTAAATTAATTAAACTATCAAACTCCAGCCACGCCCCCTAGGTGCTACAGTATCAGAGAGCGACTCGACAACATCCCACAGCTAATAAGGAAGGCAGCAGGTCCTTCACTCGCGGTTACCTGCAGCGTTGCCACAATAGAGCAACATTCCAAGCAGAAGGGTGAGCTCAATTCAATCCATATAATAAATCACATGATAAGCAGTAAGTCAAGTCACGGCACTAGAGTAAACACATCACAAATCATCAATCACGTCATTACAACAACTTATCACAATGCCATGCGACTATATGAGATGCAACCCCCACCAGGGCATATGCATGATGGTACCATACTCGTCACTGCCACTATGGGCGAACATCGTCACTGCCACTATGGGCGAACATCGTCACTGCCACTATGGGCGATATGCACATGCCATGAGACACTATGGACGCATGTGCAACCACAAATCATCATAATCACAACATCATCAAAATATGGATAGATCTAGGATGTCCTAACTTACAACCCATCATGCCACCTATTATATAAATCGAATAAAACTCCCCTTACCTCTTAAACGTATGCTCCTTAGGAGATGACCGAATGCACCACTAGAAACCACCGCAACACACGAGCCAAGGCCTTCAAATTGCGCAAACCTCCTCTCCTCTTCTCTCCAAGTCGCAAGCCTTCTCTCCCTTTCTCCTCATGTGCGCCACTCTCCCTCTCAATTCGCCTCACCTCACTCCTTTTTCTAAAAAAAAATGTGCTAATGAGCACTAAACCCTAATTTTTTTGATTAAATATGCGCCTAGGTCATGGGTCATGGGCTCTCCTCAGCTTAAGCCCAATTTAATTGTCAACACCACCTCCTACTACAATACCACACCTTATTATATGCTATAATTTTTAATTGTACTAATTAAATAAAATAAACACCAAAATACTTAATTAAATAAATTAATTAAATATTTGGGGTGTTACAACTACCATGAGATGTCCGGCCTTGTAGAGCTTAGGTTTCCCATCAAGGAAAGTTGCAAGCCCCATAAACAGCCACCAATGAGGTTCAATCCGCAGCTAATGTAACACCCCTTTCTACCCGTCACTTTGTTTATAAAAATCAGAGTTTGAAAAAAAATTCATTCATAGGGAGTGTTACACATACTCCAATAAAACGTCGCTTATCAATTTTGAAAACAGTTTAACTCAATAATCATTCATCCACGTAGCACGTCAACATAAAAATCTCAAGCCTCATTTAACGTCGCTTATAAAACTCAACATAACAAAACCAACTACGCAGCGAAAAATAGTAAAACATAACCAAATAGTCCACATGGACATGACAACCAAAAATCATTAATAAATGCCGAGTTCGTTTTCCCCCTGAGTGCTACGTATCAGAGCATGACGACTCGACTCAAAAAGTGAAGCTAAGACCTTCACTGGGAATCACCTGCACGTTACCAACACGGGGGTAACATTCAAACAGGAAAGGGTGAGCATCATTTCAGTCTATATAATAGAAAAATGATAAGGACTAATCATAGGCTACGCACTAGAACAATCAGCATCCAATACACTAAGCATCCACATCACAGTCATCATTCACATCATTTACAATAACTCATCTCATGTCATATAGATTTATGAAATGCAACCCACTCGCGGGTATATGCATGAAGGTACCTTTTTACAAAACGTCGCTTAGCCACTCAGGCCTCATCATCACTTAGCCACTCAGGCCTCAAAACGTCACTGGTTTTATGCATATGGGCATGAGACACTATGACATGCACCACTCACATCACACCATCACACAATTACTCAGATCATAGTCAACAATGTGACCCGTCACTTACCGGTTTGCTCGCACGGAGCATAGCACCTGTCAAAATCATAATCATCACACAACGTCACTAGGCCATTTAGACCTTAACATCACTTAGCCCTTCGGGCCCCAAACGTCACTGGTTTTTCATCGACACTCACACATAAACATCAATCAACTCAAATCATAACCACTGAGGGCAAAAACGTCATTTGACTAACCACTAAGGGCATCCTCGTCGTTTACACATCATTATCTACAACTTTGGCCACTAGGGGCAAAACAGTCTTTTACACGTCATAACTAATAATAATTAGCCACTAAGGGCAAAACAGTCATTTAACTAGCCCCGAGAGCATCATCGTCAAAATCATCATTTTTGACATTACTTCGCTAAAACTGTCGTTTATACGCCAAAAGGGTTTTTAAAGAGCTTCATAGCATTTTTCAATGTCCCTGGGACGATCACCGGGGACAGCCACTTGGGCGCCCACAAACAATCAGAAAATAACAATTTTTCATTTTAAAAATTAGACCCATAGATGGACAACGTAAAGAGCTTCACTACACTTTTTGAATCGTTCGAAACGGACGTCTGAGTCAAAAGTTATGATAAAAACAATTTTGGGAAAAATTAGGCAACATCCTGGGAACAGGCGCCCTAGGCGCCCAGGCAACCAGGCAACACGCGCACTGGCGCGCCACACAACGCACGCACGCAACACGCACGGGCGCACAGCGCCCAGCGCCTCAGCGCAACACGCAGGCAACACGCACGCCACAGGCGCCCAGCGCCCAGGCGCGCACACACACACAGCACAACACAACACGGGCGCCTAGCGCCCAGGCGCGCACACACGCGCAGCACAACACAACATCAGGCGCCCAGCGCCCAGCACAGGCGCTTAGCGCCCAGAACACAGCAGCAACGTCCAGAATCTTTTTCAACAATTTTTCAACACTAAAAATTGGTCTCCTAACAAATTTTAAAGTGTAAAAACTCCATTTTTCCAGCAACTAAAAAAAAAACACTTTTCTCATTCAAAATCACCAAGACTCAATTTATCGAAAACTCAATAAAACAAAACAACATCACTAACACCCTCATGGCGCCCTAGGCGCCCAAAACCTCTACAACCCTCATGCGACTTCACTTCCAACAAATCAACGCATAGATCAACACCCTATTTCTCATTACATACGCATAACACCATCAATAATGCAAATTCATAGATCAAAACCAAGCAATAAATCAATTCGCATGAACTCATGATTGATATATATACGAAAATTTACATCAAGAACATCAAGAACGCAAAAGAACATCAAGAACGCAAAGAACATCAAAAACGCAAAGAACATCAAGAGCGTCATGGATCTAGTAGGAACCTTAGAGCTAGGACCCATCATATAATTTATTAAATAGAGTGATAGAGCTCCCCTAACCTTTTCAAGAAGAATTCGATGTCTAGGAGAAGTCACCTACAGAGCCACAGCAACAACGGAGATCCTCTCTCCTTGATCTTCGAATCCTCCTCCACTTCTCTTCTTGGCCGCCTTGCTCTCTCTCTTTCTCACGCTATTCTCTTTCTCTCTTGCTCTCTCTTTCAACTTCGCAATTCTTCCACCAAAACTGTAACACCCCGATAAATTCTAACATGTAGAATCACCGAAATGCACTAAATGGCATACATCAGAGTAACTTCCTGTTATTGAAATATTGAACACATCTAAAACTTTAGATAATAAATAAAAACTGGTTCTCTGAACCTCATAAACTTCCCACAGTATGCTTAAGTTCCAAAACTTAAGACTTGTACATAACCTGGTGTTCAATACTCAAAACATAAAGTAGCGGAAACGATTTTACAACTTAACCATGAAAGTTATACAATCGGAACATAGAAACAGTAAACGGAACAAAGGTCTAAAACAGTAAACTAGGTCTTCAATGACTCCAAGAGTCACACCAGCTAACCATGCTTTACCGCCTTTGCTTTCCCCTGTTTCTCTGTAAAAACCACAAATATAAAGGGTGAGATAAACATTATCTCAGTGAGTCCTATCGAGACCCCTTACTACTCTAGCGGTTCATTATGACTTGTTTTGAACTCGTGGTCCTAAAAGCAACCACGTGGAAATACATTTAGTTCCTGTAACCTTCATGCTCATGGCCCTCCTAAGCGACACATGAAGCATGCAATCTTTGTTCCATGTTTTTAGCATAACACCTCAGTCTACCTATTTTATAGGCATCTCTTGACCTTTTGGTGAACCCATCCCGCTATTTCTAGCAGGGGAAACATTCTTGAGTCTAGGTTTTGGGGCTCATGACTTCCCCTCCCCTAGTATGCTAACCTCTTAGGGTCGTCACCCTTTTTCCTCTTGTATTTATTATACATTTTCAGTCTGTGTACCCACAATGGGCTGTTAGTCATTCCAGTCAAGTACCATGTACCATATCAGTCAATTTCAGTGTACAATCTCAATCAAGTATCGTGTGTTGTTATCATTCCTTAACATTTGCACTCTCGCTTTCTCTAAGAGCGGTTTTCCATTTTATTCATAACACACTATTTTTCTATCGAACATGTTCAATCTCATACCATTGTTATCTTTACCTTGTTGTGGCCCCTTTGGGAATGGATTAGAAGAGGATTGGAATCATTTGGAATGGATAAAAAGGTACTTTGAAATTGAAGGTCAGAAGTTTTCACACGACCCGTGCGTATATGCGCACGACCCGTGCTTAGTTGAACAATTTGCAGAAAATTTCCAGGAAGCTACGCACGACCCGTGCGGCTAAGCGCACGATCCGTGCGTTAACTACCAGATTTACAGAAAGTTTCAGGGACTTACGCACGAACCGTGCTACTAGGCACACGATCCGTGCGCATTTTAAAAATACAGTTCATGTCGTATCAGATGGAGGCGCACGACCCGTGCCCAGAGGCACACGATCCGTGTGGCTCCATCAGTTTCCAGAAAACAGATTTTTTTCAAGGATTATTCCATTCCATTCCGATTCCAACTTCCTTTCCGATCGAGGCCCAAACTCAAACACGCATTAAAACACAATATTATAGCAATCCAATCCGGCACACCCAACAATCAATCAAGAAATTCATAGTTCAATCATGAGCTTTGGGAAAACGGTTTTCAATATAATTCTTTCGATACCAGAAACGTGTGACAATAATTTTCAAAAATAAAGACTCAAAAAAAACGAACACGTTCCCTAAGCGAGTTATAGAACTCACCCGAAGTGATGAAAATCACTCAAACGACGAATCTAGCAGTTGACGCGTTAGGATAGCCTCACGAACCGTCTCCGACTCGCTCCAAAAACTGAACCCGAACTTCCCAAGGACCTATGATTCGAACTCAGCAACTCAATTAAACTTCAAATAGGTTTGTTGCTTGGATTTGGGCTTTTGGTACTGAATGTGGGACTACAACAAGAACATGCAACTATTTGGAGGATCAACACTCCATTTTTGAGCTTGGAGCTTCAAAGGTGCACAAATGGTAACTTGTGATGGAGAGGGTTGATGGGTGATTTTTGGGTATCAATGTATAGAGGAAGAAGAATGATGAACATTGGTGGTGTTGGATTCAACATGCATGTAGGAATCAATGGGCTGTCTTCCCTCCTCTCCTCCTCCTTCTCTCTCGAGTTCTCTCTTTCTCCTCCTTACTTCTTGCTGAATTTCAGAAAATGAGGGAATGAAACATGTTGTAGTGTTTTGGGTCAGCTGAAGGGTAGTCACTTAAGAATGAGAAAAGACTCTTCTACCCTCCCTCATTAGCATCTCATCTAACTCACCACTAATTTAACACCTACACTCAAGTCTCCACACTTAGCATAATTTACTAATTATGTTTAATCAAAATGTTACTTATCTATTTGATCCATGATACAATTTTATAATCAGAATAATTATGCTCATTAATCAACTTAACCTTGTGTTAACTTAATTAAATTCTAATTAGCTAATTAGGGGATGTTACAATCACCCCAACTTCTAAAATTTTGTCCTCAAAATTGACAAAACATACCTTACTCGAACAAATACGGATATTTCTCCCGCATGCGCTCCTCTACTTCCCATGTCACTTCGTCAGGTGACACGCCGTACCAAAGCACCTTGACAATAGGAATTGACCTCGTTCGGAGCGTTTTCTCGCCACGTTCGATGATCCTGATTGGGGTAGGATGATAAGATAGATCCGTTCTGATGTCAATCGCTTCATGGCTCAAAGGTTGATTCGGATCATGAATATATTTCCTCAGCTGCGATACATAAAACACATCATGTAGTCTGGACAATTCTGGAGGTAAGGCAATGCGATACGCTACCGGCCCAACTCGTTCGATAATCTGGAAGGGTCCGACATACCGAGGACTGAGCTTCTTCGCTCGCAAAGCAATACCGGTCCCAATGGTTGGAGAAAGTTTCAAAAAGACATGATCTCCTTCTTCGAATTCTAGCGGCCTTCTTCTCTTATCCGCATAACTCTTTTGTCGACTCTGCGCGACTTTCATCCTTTCCCTTATCTGACGAATCTTCTCCGTAGTCTCACGAACCAAATCCGGTCCCAACAATCTCTGCTCACCTACATCCCACCAGCACAATGGCGTTCTACACTTCCTCCCATACAATGCTTCATATGGAGCCATTCCGATACTAGAATGATAACTGTTGTTGTATGAGAATTCCACCAATGGAAGATGATCCTCCCATTTGCCTCCACTATCAAGTACACAAGCTCTCAACATATCTTCCAATGTCTGAATCGTCCTCTCAGTCTATCCGTCTGTCTGAGGATGGTATGCGGTGCTAACACACACCTTTGTTCCCAACGCCATATTCAATGCTCTCCAAAATCGAGATGTAAACTTGGGATCTCGATCACAGATAATACTTGTAGGGATTCCATGCAATTTAACAATATTCTTAAGATACTCATCTGCTAACCTAGCAACCTTGTGAGTAGAACGCACTGGAATAAAATGAGCGGACTTGGTCAGGCGATCCACCACTACCCAAATAGAATCGTTTCCGGTTTGGGACCGTGGTAATCCCATGACAAAATCCATAGATATGCTCTCCCATTTCCATTCAGGTACATTCAACGGTTGTAACTGGCCACCTGGCTTCCGGTGCTCTATCTTAACCTTTTGACAAGTTAAGCATCGAGACACAAATTCTGCAATATCCACTTTCATACCAGGCCACCAATACAATTGCTTCAGATCTCGATACATCTTGGTAGACCCCGGATGTATTGAGAACTGACTCTTATGAGCCTCCTCTAAAACTTGCCTCTTCACATCCTCATCAATCGGCACACAGATTCTGCCATCAAAACAAATTACGCCATCATCGTCTTCGGTGTAACTCGGCAATCTCTTCTGCGCTTGCAGCTCTACATCACCTTCTTGGGCTGAGCGAATTAGATTCCTCAATGAACTTGAAATCTGAATGTGACTCAACACCAACCTGTTCCTTCTTGACTTAACTCTCAAATTGAGGTCTCTGAATGATTCCAACAATGACATCTCGTGCATCATCAGCTTTGCAGTATGGATAGACTTTCTGCTTAAAGCATCGGCAACAACATTAGCCTTACCAGGATGGTACTTCAATTCAAAATCATAATCTTTCAGGAATTCTACCCATCTCCTCTGTCTGTTGTTCAGCTCCTTTTGGTCAAACAAATACTTCAGACTTTTGTGGTCACTAAAGACTTCGAAACGAGACCCATACAGGTAATGTCTCCAAATCTTTAGGGCAAACACAATCGCCGCCAACTCTAAATCATGAGTTGGGTAATTCTCTTCATGGGGCTTCAACTGCCTGGAGGCATAAGCAACCACTTGTCGATTCTGCATTAGGACACATCCTAAACCCTTACCAGAAGCGTCGCAATATATTTGGAATCCTACTGACGGATCCGGAAGAATCAGGATAGGTGCAGAAGTCAAACGACCCTTCAATTCCGTGAAACAATTTTCACAGTCTGAGTCCCAAACAAACGGCTGACCCTTGCGAGTTAACCGAGTGAGTGGAAGAACCAACTGGGAAAATCCTTGAATGAATCTTCGATAGTACCCAGCTAATCCTAAGAAACTTCTTACCTCAGTAACCGTAGACGGCTGCTCCCAGTCTACCACAGCTTCGATCTTACTGGGATCCACAGCAACACCTGTCCTAGATATTACGTGGCCCAGAAACTTAACTTCTGGCATCCAAAAATCACATTTGGACGGCTTAGCATACAACTTCTTCTCTCGGAGTACGTTCAGAACAATTCGGAGATGTTGCACATGCTCCTCAATCGTCTTAGAGAACACCAAGATATCATCGATGAACACTACCACAAACTGATCCAGATAAGGATTAAAAATTCGATTCATATAATCCATGAATACAGCTAGAGCATTGGTCAAACCGAAGGGCATCACTACGAATTCATAGTGTCCATATCTCGTACGGAAAGCGGTCTTCGGGACGTCCAAAGCTCGAACCCTGATTTGGTGATAACCGGACCTTAAATCAATCTTTGAAAACACAGAAGCTCCCCTCAACTGATCTAGCAAATCATCAATTCTCGGTAGAGGGTACTTGTTCTTGACAGTCACCTTATTCAACTGACGATAATCGATACACAATCTCATACTTCCGTCCTTCTTCTTGACAAGCAACACTGGAGCACCCCATGGTGAGGCACTCGGCCGGATGAACCGTTTGGAAATTAGCTCTTCCAGTTGAACTTTCAATTCCCTCAACTCTAATGGCGACATTCTATACGGGGCTATAGAAATAGGTCCAGTGCCCGGAACCAACTCTATAGAAAATTCCACCTCACGATCCGGAGGAAATGAAGGAACTTCATCGGGAAACACATCAAGAAATTCATTAACAACTTGCACCAAAGATAAATCCTGACCTGTCTCAGTGGATGCAGACAGCATCATGACGTAAGCTTCCGCGCCTTGGAACAGATAATTACTGGCCGAAGTGAAAGAAATAACAGCTTCAGAATTTGGCGGTTGTAGCTCTACTGACTCGGAGGCGAAACCGATAGTTCGATGGAAACAATCTATTGTTACATGATTGGCCGTCATCCAACTCATGCCTAGGACAATGTCCATGCCCTTCATTGATAAACAAATGAAGTCTACTACAAAATTCCTGTCTCCAATGGATAGAAGACAATTTTCACATATTGTTTGGGTCTGAACACTACCTTCAGCAGCAGTCTTAATGGAGATTGGTTGAGGCAAAGGAGTTAAAGCCAATCCCAACCGATCGACACAAACTTGAGATATAAAACAATGGGTCGCACCCGAATCATATAAAATACTAACGGAGTTGTTAAAAAGAGATCCCATACCCCTTAGTAGATTATCTGACGGTGTGACCTTCTGGGCGTCCAAGGTGTAAACTCTCCCATGAGTTGTAGTAGCAGCAGGGTTACTTCCTTGACTCTTCTCTTTCTCTGGGCAGTCCCGTGCAAAGTGACCGTCTTTCTTGCAGAAATAACACTGGTTGGATCCCATCTGGCACTTACCCTGATGGTACTTTCCACAGTTGGAACATGTATTGAATCTTGAGGAGTTCGATGACCGAACCTGTTTCCCTTTGTTGGAATTGTGCCTGGGACCCGTCTCATGGTTAGATGATCCAACATTCTTCTTATTCTGATGGAATACCTTTCTGCTTGCATATAACCTCTTCAAGTCACTCTCAGCTATGTGTGCTTGTTGAACCATGGCAGCATAGTTAGTATAGGCAAAAGAACTCAAACTCTGAGCAATGTCTTCCCTTAGCCCATACTTGAACCTTTCGGTTTTCCACTTGTCATTGGGAGCATACCCGGCCAAACCGAAGAATTGATATAACTCTTCAAACTTAGCCGCGTACTGACCCACAGTTGAACTTCCTTGAGTGAGAGTCAGAAACTCGTTCTCCTTGTCGAACCTCATGGCTGTCGGAAAGAATTGCTCCAAAAATACCTGCTTGAAATGTTCCCAAGTCTGGGGAGTACCCATAGTTACCGTCATGGCTTTGGCATTAGTCCACCAGTTGTTAGCTTCTCCTTTTAGCATATGAGCTGCCAATCTCAACTTGTCATCATCAGTTACCTGCATAGCTACGAAGATCTTCTCTATATCATCTAGCCAATGCTGAGCTTCCATAACATCCGGTCCTCCTCGGAACTCGGACGGTTTCATTTTCAGGAATTCAGAGAAAACCCTCCTTGGGTCAGCTTGAGGCGCAGGGACTTGCTGGGGCTGAGCTTGAGCATTCTGTTGCATCTGCAGCATATCTTCCATCATCTTCTGTTGCCTCTCGATCACGTTCTGCATCCATGCAGAATGCGGATCAACTGGTGGGTTATTCCTCGATCCTCCTGCCATAATTCTGCAAATGATACACCAAGTATTAAGTTGATCAGTCTCAATGTCTCTTAGTATCACAAGAAGCAATATAGCAGAGTTACTCGAGGGACAAAACCACCCTAACGGTCTAAGCCCGACTAGGTCAAACTGCTCTGATACCATAATGTAACACCCCGATAAATTCTAACATGTAGAATCACCGAAATGCACTAAATGGCATACATCAGAGTAACTTCCTGTTATTGAAATATTGAACACATCTAAAACTTTAGATAATAAATAAAAACTGGTTCTCTGAACCTCATAAACTTCCCACAGTATGCTTAAGTTCCAAAACTTAAGACTTGTACATAACCTGGTGTTCAATACTCAAAACATAAAGTAGCGGAAACGATTTTACAACTTAACCATGAAAGTTATACAATCGGAACATAGAAACAGTAAACGGAACAAAGGTCTAAAACAGTAAACTAGGTCTTCAATGACTCCAAGAGTCACACCAGCTAACCATGCTTTACCGCCTTTTCTTTCCCCTGTTTCTCTGTAAAAACCATAAATATAAAGGGTGAGATAAACATTATCTCAGTGAGTCCTATCGAGACCCCTTACTACTCTAGCGGTTCATTATGACTTGTTTTGAACTCGTGGTCCTAAAAGCAACCACGTGGAAATACATTTAGTTCCTGTAACCTTCATGCTCATGGCCCTCCTAAGCGACACATGAAGCATGCAATCTTTGTTCCATGTTTTTAGCATAACACCTCAGTCTACCTATTTTATAGGCATCTCTTGACCTTTTGGTGAACCCATCCCGCTATTTCTAGCAGGGGAAACATTCTTGAGTCTAGGTTTTGGGGCTCATGACTTCCCCTCCCCTAGTATGCTAACCTCTTAGGGTCGTCACCCTTTTTCCTCTTGTATTTATTATACATTTTCAGTCTGTGTACCCACAATGGGATGTTAGTCATTCCAGTCAAGTACCATGTACCATATCAGTCAATTTCAGTGTACAATCTCAATCAAGTATCGTGTGTTGTTATCATTCCTTAACATTTTCACTCTCGCTTTCTCTAAGAGCGGTTTTCCATTTTATTCATAACACACTATTTTTCTATCGAACATGTTCAATCTCACACCATTGTTATCTTTACCTTGTTGTGGCCCCTTTGGGAATGGATTAGAAGAGGATTGGAATCATTTGGAATGGATAAAAAGGTACTTTGAAATTGAAGGTCAGAAGTTTTCACACGACCCGTGCGTATATGCGCACGACCTGTGCTTAGTTGAACAATTTGCAGAAAATTTCCAGGAAGCTACGCACGACCCGTGCGGCTAAGCGCACGATCCGTGCGTTAACTACCAGATTTACAGAAAGTTTCAGGGACTTACGCACGACCCGTGCTACTAGGCACACGATCCGTGCGCATTTTAAAAATACAGTTCATGTCGTATCAGATGGAGGCGCACGACCCGTGCCCAGAGGCACACGATCCGTGTGGCTCCATCAGTTTCCAGAAAACAGATTTTTTTCAAGGATTATTCCATTCCATTCCGATTCCAACTTCCTTTCCGATCGAGGCCCAAACTCAAACACGCATTAAAACACAATATTATAGCAATCCAATCCGGCACACCCAACAATCAATCAAGAAATTCATAGTTCAATCATGAGCTTTGGGAAAACGGTTTTCAATATAATTCTTTCGATACCAGAAACGTGTGACAATAATTTTCAAAAATAAAGACTCAAAAAAAACGAACATGTTCCCTAAGCGAGTTATAGAACTCACCCGAAGTGATGAAAATCACTCAAACGACGAATCTAGCAGTTGACGCGTTAGGATAGCCTCACGAACCGTCTCCGACTCGCTCCAAAAACTGAACCCGAACTTCCCAAGGACCTATGATTCGAACTCAGCAACTCAATTAAACTTCAAATAGGTTTGTTGCTTGGATTTGGGCTTTTGGTACTGAATGTGGGACTACAACAAGAACATGCAACTATTTGGAGGATCAACACTCCATTTTTGAGCTTGGAGCTTCAAAGGTGCACAAATGGTAACTTGTGATGGAGAGGGTTGATGGGTGATTTTTGGGTATCAATGTATAGAGGAAGAAGAATGATGAACATTGGTGGTGTTGGATTCAACATGCATGTAGGAATCAATGGGCTGTCTTCCCTCCTCTCCTCCTCCTTCTCTCTCGAGTTCTCTCTTTCTCCTCCTTACTTCTTGCTGAATTTCAAAAAATGAGGGAATGAAACATGTTGTAGTGTTTTGGGTCAGCTGAAGGGTAGTCACTTAAGAATGAGAAAAGACTCTTCTACCCTCCCTCATTAGCATCTCATCTAACTCACCACTAATTTAACACCTACACTCAAGTCTCCACACTTAGCATAATTTACTAATTATGTTTAATCAAAATGTTACTTATCTATTTGATCCATGATACAATTTTATAATCAGAATAATTATGCTCATTAATCAACTTAACCTTGTGTTAACTTAATTAAATTCTAATTAGCTAATTAGGGGATGTTACAAAAACCCTAGCCCCCAACAACCTAACCACTTCGCATATGACAAGAATAATGGGCTTGGGCTTCTCACTTAGGCCCAAGTCCATTTGGTTTGGCACCTCCACTTTCTAATACTTCCTACACATATTAGTATAAATTCTGATTAATTAAATTACATCAAATAATTTAATTTAAGTCCCCAATTACTTAATTAAATAAATTAATTAAATAATTTTAGGGTGTTACAACTCTCCCCCACTTAGAATATTTCGTCCTCGAAATTTACCTGATCAAACAACTCTGGGTAGGATTCTCGCATCTTGCTCTCTAGCTCCCAAGTCATACTCTCGCCGGCAGCTCCTAGCCAGACTACTTTCACTAATGCAATCTCTTTGCCTCTAAGTGCCTTCACTTCACGATCCTCAATCCGTACGGGCATCGTCTCCACAGTGAGATTATCCCGCACCTCTACATCGTCCATCTGGATCACATGAGATGGGTCCGAAACATACTTCCGAAGTTGTGACACGTGAAACACGTCGTGCAAGTTCGAAAGATTTGGCGGTAAAGCCACTCTATAAGCCACATTTCCGATCCTCTCGGATATCTGATAAGGACCAACAAATCGAGGAGTGAGCTTCTTCGATTTCAACGCTCGACCAACGCCGGTAATAGGAGAAACCCTCAAGAACACATGCTCACCCTCCTGAAACTCTAAATCCTTCCTCCGCTTGTCATGATAACTCTTCTGACGACTCTGCGAAGCCTTCATCTTCTCACGGATCATCTTGATCTTCTCTGTAGTCTCCCGGACAATCTCCGGTCCCAAAACTACACTCTCTCCCGAATCATACCAACACAATGGCGTCCTACACTTTCGACCATACAATGCTTCAAACGGTGCCATCCCAATGCTGGCATGGTAACTGTTGTTATAAGTAAACTCAATCAACGCAAGGTAGGAATCCCATGAACCCCGCTGTTCCAATACACAAGCCCTTAACAAATCCTCTAACGACTGAATTGTCCTCTCTGACTGACCGTCTGTCTGGGGATGATACGCCGAACTCATTTTTAACTTAGAACCCAATTCTTTCTGCAAACTCTTCCAAAACTCGGAAGTGAACCTCGGATCCCTATCTGACACAATACTCTTCGGAACACCGTGCATTAACCCTGCTGGCTTCTGGTGCTCAACCTTCGACTTTTGACAGGTCAAACAGGCATACACAAACTGTGCCACATCCCTCTTCATACCATACCACCAAAACATCTTTTTCAGATCTTGATACATCTTCGTCGCTCCGGGATGGATACTCAACTTGCTACGGTGACCCTCTTCTAAAATTGCCTTTCTCATCTCTTCATCGTCCGGAACACAGATCCTACCTCGAAACCTCAACACACCACTGGAATCTAATTTGAAATCTTCATCTTCGGACTGACCGACCCCATTAATTAAATCCACCAGCTTAACATCTGTCTTCTGAGCTTCCCTGATGCTGCCCAGGAAATCATTATCGATCTTTAACATTCCCAGCTTGACACTGCGAGGTGTCATTTTACAAACCAAACTCAAATCTCTGAATTCTTCGATCAACTCTAATTCTTTCACCATCATTGCCGACATATGCAACGACTGTAACACCCCTTTTCTACCCCATAGTTTACACGTCATTTATCAGAGTACAAAAAATCTTTTTCATTTATATTGATTTTAACTGATAGAAAAGAAATGTCACATCGTCATTTATAAAACTCCTCATTTGCGCTCGTTAAAGTTTGTGCAATAAAACCACTGTCATAAAAATTAGACTTCACAAAAATTCAACACATGACAGCGGAATAAGAGAATAACTCACTAAGGCTCTCAAACACATCTCATATACTCCACATAGTCATTAAACAGTTAATTAATTAAACTATCAGACTTCAACCACGCCCCCTAGGTGCTACAGTATCAGAGAGCGACTCGACAGACATCCCAACGGCTATCAAAGAAGGTAGTAGGACCTTCACTCGCGGTTACCTGCAGCGTTGCCACAATAGAGCAACATTCCAAGCAGAAGGGGTGAGAATTTCAATAAAACATAATTAAGCATATAATAGAGTAATATGGGCAACAGTCACACAACATCATCATTATCATCAACTTCATAGCAGACAATCACACAACGTCACAAACATGTATGTGCATGAAAATGCAACCCACTCCTGGGTATATGCATGATGGTACCATACTCGTCGTAAATAAGCCACTATGGGCACACCGTCACTGCCACTATGGGCGCACCGTCACTGCCACTATGGGCGCACCGTCACTGCCACTATGGGCGCACCGTCACTGCCACTAGGGCGAATCATAATATGCACATGCTATGAGACACTATAGACACATGTGCAAACACCAAATCACTCACCTGGAGTACTCGTCATCGTCATCATAGAACACTCATAGAGTGTACTCGTCATAATCACCATAATAATATCACACTTCTTCATAAACATCACATTCAAAATTGGAGTAACAACATCCTTAAATCTTAAATAACAATACATTAAAATTTAAGTGACAAAACATTTAAATTTAAGTAGCTACACATTGAAAATCTAAGTGGTAAACCATTTAAATTTAAGTAACTACACATTAACAATTTAAGTGACAACCTATTTAGAAATTCGAGTAACAACTTGTTTAACTTTTGGACAACATCTCATTTTCATGCCTAAGAAACATCACAATCAAATCGAGAGAAACAGCAATAGGACAGTAGCCTTTTAGCGCAAACAGCAGCAAAATACAACAAGTATTACACATAAAATAGCGCTTTACTGTTTATAAAACAGCAGCATTTTTATTTTAGAAAACAGCAAGACAGCAACATATTTAAATGGTTAACAGCAACATTTTTAATTCTGGACAACATCAGTTTATTTTATAAAACTGCTTACAGCAACACTACAAAATCTGGACAGCAACATTTTTGTTTTATAAAACTGTTTACAGCAACACTACAAATTCTGGACAGCAACATTTTTGTTTTATAAAACTGTTTACAGCAACACTACAAATTCTGGACAGCAACATTTTTGTTTTATAAAACTGTTTACAGCAGCACTACAAATTCTGGACAGCACATTTTTGTTTTATAAAACTGTTTACAGCAACACTACAAAAATCTAAATTAACTACACCACATTTCACCAAAATCGCAATTTGCCTCATCCTATCACATGACGATTCACATTGTCCACACCAACAAATCATCAAAATAATATCCTATGGCAATTTCGCATATCAATACCAAAAAAAATAAAACCTTTCATCCATCATAACATACACATCTTTAAATCATCACACACCAAAAATCGAAATTTACCTCATCATATCATATGGCAAATTCGCATATCAATACCAACAAATTGTCAAATTAACATCCCAATCAAATCAAATCTTTCATCCATCATAACATACACATCTTTAAAATCATCACAACATCTAAACCCCATACAACCCACCATATACCCAATTATATTCAATTGAAACGCTCACCCTTACCTTAGGTTATGACGAACACGCTATCTCCGTATACGTAAGCTCCAAAGATCACCGCAACACGACCCCTCTCCCTTTTCTCCTTGGGATTTGCGCACTTCTCCTCTTCCTCCTCTTCTCATGAGCGCCGTTCCTCCACCCCCTCCTCTCTCTCTCAATTCGCCTCTTTTCTTTCTTTTTACAAAAATGAGCTAAAACCTAATTTTTCACTTTAAATATGCGCCTAGGCTAGTGGGCTTGGATTGCGGGCTTTCCCCGCAGCTTAAGCCCAATTTAATTAAAACACCACCTCCAATTACAATACCACTCCTCATTTTATTTTTAAAGCACCTTATAATTATTATAATTAATAATAAATAATTATATTATTATTTCTACCACCCAATTTCATTTAATTAAGTAAATAACTTAATCTATTATTTTTGGGGTGTTACAACTCTCCCCCACTTAAAGGAATTTCGTCCTCGAAATTTGCCTACCGACGCGAACGCTCTCACACCATCCTAATAACGTCGCCTCAACACTTAGCGACTCAACCCGCTGCGCTACTCTGATAAACTAGCTTGCATTCTACCCCACTCATCTACCCTTAAGGAGAACGAAATACATCAATCATCACAGCATCACAACGAAATTCACCGAGTGCATCACAGTTGTACAACAAGCCACATAATTTAACAACATGACAACAACATCAACAAACAACTTTGCCACTCAGGCGACATCAACAACTAAATCACAACGTCGGCCATAGGCCTACAACACAAAATTCATCAAAACGTTTCGGGCCATTCAGCGGTACCCTCAGCAAAACAACGTGGGTCATATCGGCGGTACCCACTACAAAATACTGTGGGCCATTCGGCGTTACCCACAACACAACAACCAACAACATCAAAAAAAAATCATTATCATCCACAAGGCAACCACGAAGCACAGCAAAGCAAAAATGCGGAGATAACTCCGGGACCAACAATCCTATAATCAATGACACATCAACAACTTCGGGCACCAAGGCGCCGACACTGCAACAACGACTTGGGGAACTAAGCCACCGACAACCCAACAACAATTTAATTCGACCGACACGCCTAAAAATCAACGACACCAGAACAGTCAATTTTGCCTTGAAATTAGAATATTCAGTTAGGCCTCTGAATAAGCTTTCCGAAACAATTTAGTTTACTCAAATCGGACTCCTGGGTCAAAAGATATTGCAAAAACATTTTTCCGTTACAATGACAGCATAAACTAACAACGCAGGAAATTCCAGCACTCGCACATAAACTTCAACAATTTATTTACCCTATCAAACGACATCGGAATTTTGCAAACAACCCCTCTACAGAATACTTACGAAGTCTAGTTTCTGGCTATATTTTTAGAATTTCAAAATGATGAGTCGAATAGAACAGTCTTCGCAAACAATGTAGTAGGTCCAGAAAATGGGGCAGCGACTGTGTCCAAAGTTGCGACTCTTCTACAATGCCCAAAACAAACCCAAATAACACGAAACTTCAGCCTAAACAGTAAATCATTTTGTCTAGTTTTCAAAGAAACTGGATTCATTCGAAAAGGAGTTCATTTGGAAACACCACAACCAAAACACTGACCCTATGCCCAGACGGTCCCCAGAATTTTACACTAACTTGCGAAGCCCATAACTGGAGCTATACTACTCCAAATGCGACCAAACCAAAGCCAAAATGACAAGCGTTCAGTCTAGTTTCTAAAATTGTGAGCTACATAATTTACCAACCAGTAAAACAGTCCCAGTTTAGCCGAAAGTCAAACCTATTCAGAAAGTGCCTACACAGTGAGCTTAGCAACAAATTAAGCATCCAAGCAGCCACAAATTCAGCCATCAAGCATAGTTTAAACTTCCCAATAATCATATACATTCAAACATCATTTTCTTCAAAATTCAACCTTGCTACTTGTAAAACCAACTAGTACAACTCTCTAACTACTAAAAATACAGTTTAGCACCTTCTCAGAAAATAACCAAAAATCAGCTTCATCTCATTAGTAATTAAAAGTCACTCCCCAAATAACAACAAGTTCATTTTTATAAGGTGTCTCCATTTAACTACAAACTCGGCTCTATAAAGTCTCTAAATTACTAACAATTCAATTATACATCTTTACCGCCCAATTCGACTTACGCATGCATCAATTAATTTTTGTTCATCCTATTAACTCAATGCATTTATATACTAATAATGTTAGTCACAAGCGAGGGTAACCTCTCGAATCAATATTTCTTATAAGTCAAACAATACATAGAGCACGCCAATTTTCATAACCAGTTTAAACACCATTTTTACAGGCTAGTCTTTGTGTGATTTAAGTAACCAAATTCAACCTCATAGAGCAGCCAAGGTCTCATACATACTAATACATACTAATACACTTTTGCTCCCAAAGAAACCCAATAATAGTTTTCAAAATCGTGATCAAATCATTTTTGACAAGGTTTTCAAAACCCACACCACAACAAGTCGCTACTCTTTTCTTTAAAATAAAACCAATTAGAGAAAAAGGTTATTTTTCCAATTCCACAAAATTTCAACACCTACACTTCCGTCATTTAAAATCCTAAGTCCAAAATAATTCATTTCTTTCAATTTCTACAACAACAACATCTACGTTCATTCGTTAAAGTAGATTTTATCACCAATATCAGTTTCCAACCGTAAAATCGTCCATTTGACTTTTCAAAAACAATTTCAGAAGCCCTTTTTCCTTTCAGATCACAAAATTACATAGCACACGGCATTAGTGTCGCTCAAATAAAACGGTTTTCAAAAACATCAATAATTAAACAGCAACACTAATCCTTAGAAAACAGTACAATATTTCCAACAACAGCAACATCGATCTTTTAGAACGGCAATTAAGCAGTAACAGCATTAATATTTCCAGCTAACAGCAACAGTAGTTTAATGGTACAATAACACAACTACGTAACAATAAACAAACAGCAATGGCAATGATAAAATAATAAAGAAAAAGCACAGTATTTACTTTGCAGCACAACAGTAACTTAATTTACAGCAGCAGCAATCACCAAAAGCACATAACCACAACAACAGGGTCAAAATAAAAGTCACAACCAAACGACACAGGGTTCACACGGAGCACAACATAGCAAACAGCACACAATACAAGTAGGGGCGTCTCCCCCACTAGTTTACTTACCATAGCAGCTTCCGTCTACTTGTACCTGCAGGAACATCACTACAACACAAACCAATGGTCAAGACTAAAAGACAACAGTTGGTCGTTAACCGACACAACGACTCTACGACTTGGCCGGACGGACCAACCATTGCTCTGATACCACTAATGTAACACCCCTTTTCTACCCCATAGTTTACACGTCATTTATCAGAGTACAAAAAATCTTTTTCATTTATATTGATTTTAACTGATAGAAAAGAAATGTCACATCGTCATTTATAAAACTCCTCATTTGCGCTCGTTAAAGTTTGTGCAATAAAACCACTATCATAAAAATTAGACTTCACAAAAATTCAACACATGACAGCGGAATAAGAGAATAACTCACTAAGGCTCTCAAACACATCTCATATACTCCACATAGTCATTAAACAGTTAATTAATTAAACTATCAGACTTCAACCACGCCCCCTAGGTGCTACAGTATCAGAGAGCGACTCGACAGACATCCCAACGGCTATCAAAGAAGGTAGTAGGACCTTCACTCGCGGTTACCTGCAGCGTTGCCACAATAGAGCAACATTCCAAGCAGAAGGGGTGAGAATTTCAATAAAACATAATTAAGCATATAATAGAGTAATATGGGCAACAGTCACACAACATCATCATTATCATCAACTTCATAGCAGACAATCACACAACGTCATAAACATGTATGTGCATGAAAATGCAACCCACTCCTGGGTATATGCATGATGGTACCATACTCGTCGTAAATAAGCCACTATGGGCACACCGTCACTGCCACTATGGGCGCACCGTCACTGCCACTATGGGCGCACCGTCACTGCCACTATGGGCGCACCGTCACTGCCACTAGGGCGAATCATAATATGCACATGCTATGAGACACTATAGACACATGTGCAAACACCAAATCACTCACCTGGAGTACTCGTCATCGTCATCATAGAACACTCATAGAGTGTACTCGTCATAATCACCATAATAATATCACACTTCTTCATAAACATCACATTCAAAATTGGAGTAACAACATCCTTAAATCTTAAATAACAATACATTAAAATTTAAGTGACAAAACATTTAAATTTAAGTAGCTACACATTGAAAATCTAAGTGGTAAACCATTTAAATTTAAGTAACTACACATTAACAATTTAAGTGACAACCTATTTAGAAATTCGAGTAACAACTTGTTTAACTTTTGGACAACATCTCATTTTCATGCCTAAGAAACATCACAATCAAATCGAGAGAAACAGCAATAGGACAGTAGCCTTTTAGCGCAAACAGCAGCAAAATACAACAAGTATTACACATAAAATAGCGCTTTACTGTTTATAAAACAGCAGCATTTTTATTTTAGAAAACAGCAAGACAGCAACATATTTAAATGGTTAACAGCAACATTTTTAATTCTGGACAACATCAGTTTATTTTATAAAACTGCTTACAGCAACACTACAAAATCTGGACAGCAACATTTTTGTTTTATAAAACTGTTTACAGCAACACTACAAATTCTGGACAGCAACATTTTTGTTTTATAAAACTGTTTACAGCAACACTACAAATTCTGGACAGCAACATTTTTGTTTTATAAAACTGTTTACAGCAGCACTACAAATTCTGGACAGCACATTTTTGTTTTATAAAACTGTTTACAGCAACACTACAAAAATCTAAATTAACTACACCACATTTCACCAAAATCGCAATTTGCCTCATCCTATCACATGACGATTCACATTGTCCACACCAACAAATCATCAAAATAATATCCTATGGCAATTTCGCATATCAATACCAAAAAAAATAAAAGCTTTCATCCATCATAACATACACATCTTTAAATCATCACACACCAAAAATCGAAATTTACCTCATCATATCATATGGCAAATTCGCATATCAATACCAACAAATTGTCAAATTAACATCCCAATCAAATCAAATCTTTCATCCATCATAACATACACATCTTTAAAATCATCACAACATCTAAACCCCATACAACCCACCATATACCCAATTATATTCAATTGAAACGCTCACCCTTACCTTAGGTTATGACGAACACGCTATCTCCGTATACGTAAGCTCCAAAGATCACCGCAACACGACCCCTCTCCCTTTTCTCCTTGGGATTTGCGCACTTCTCCTCTTCCTCCTCTTCTCATGAGCGCCGTTCCTCCACCCTCTCCTCTCTCTCTCAATTCGCCTCTTTTCTTTCTTTTTACAAAAATGAGCTAAAACCTAATTTTTCACTTTAAATATGCGCCTAGGCTAGTGGGCTTGGATTGCGGGCTTTCCCCGCAGCTTAAGCCCAATTTAATTAAAACACCACCTCCAATTACAATACCACTCCTCATTTTATTTTTAAAGCACCTTATAATTATTATAATTAATAATAAATAATTATATTATTATTTCTACCACCCAATTTCATTTAATTAAGTAAATAACTTAATCTATTATTTTTGGGGTGTTACAACGACTTTCTGCTTAAAGCATCAGCCACGACATTAGCCTTGCCGGGATGATAATTCAAACCAAAGTCATAATCCTTCAAGAGCTCCAACCACCGACGCTGTCTCATATTCAACTCTTTCTGATCGAACAGATACTTTAGACTCTTATGATCACTGAACACTTCGAACCTCGAACCATAAAGGTAGTGCCTCCAAATCTTGAGCACAAATACCACAGCAGCCAACTCCAAATCATGCGTAGGGTAATTTTTCTCATGAATCCGCAACTGTCTCGACGCATACGCAACGACTTTCCCATCCTGCATCAATACACCACCGAGACCCATCTTCGAAGCGTCACAATACACAACGAACGGTTCCTCTGGATTAGGCAACGTCAAAACAGGCGACGTCGTCAATCTCTTTTTCAGTTCCATAAAACTTTCCTCACACCGAGCATCCCAAACAAAAACTTTACCCTTGCAGGTCAACTGAGTCAACGGAAGGGCCAACTTGGAAAAACCCTCGATGAACCTCCTGTAGTACCCAGCCAAACCCAAAAAGCTTCTAATCTCTGTTACGGACTTCGGAGACTCCCACTCCAATACTGCTTCTATTTTTGCCGGATCAACCGCAATACCATTACCAGAAATCACGTGCCCAAGGAAACCCACCTCTCTCAGCCAGAATTCACACTTCGACAACTTAGCGTACAACTTTTTCTCTTTTAAAACTTCCAACACTGACTTCAGATGCTCAGCATGCTCTTCCTCTGACTTAGAATAAACTAGAATGTCATCTATGAAGATCACCACAAACCGATCTAGGTAATTATGGAAAATACGGTTCATATATTCCATAAATACACCAGGAGCATTGGTCACACCGAACGGCATCACTGAATACTCATAATGCCCATACCTTGTCCTGAACGCTGTCTTCTGAACATCTTCATCCTTTACTTTAATCTGATGATATCCGGACCTCAAATCAATTTTGCTGAAAACACGGGCACCCACTAACTGATCCATCAGGTCGTCGATCCTCGGAAGCGGATACTTATTCTTGATAGTTACCTTATTCAACTGACGATAGTCCACACATAACCTCATACTCCCATCTTTCTTTTTCACTAACAATACCGGAGCTCCCCACGGTGATACACTCGGTCTCACAAACTTTTTCTCAAGCAATTCTTCAAGTTGCGTCTTCAACTCAGACAATTCCGACGCCGACATTCTGTACGGTGCCATAGACACAGGCCTCGTACCAGGTACAAGATCAATCGAAAACTCAACTTCTCGTTCCGGTGGCACACCCGGAATCTCATCAGGAAAGACTTCAGGAAACTCGCGAACCACTTTCAGTTCTTCAATAACAGCCTGACTCTCAGCAGACAACGAAGCCATCAACGCAAATAACTGAACTCCTTCTTTCTTCAATTTCTTCAGCTGACCAGCAGACACTAAAACCGAACTTTCTTCACCGAAACTAACCGACTTGCTACGACAGTTGATATGAACGTGATTATTCTCTAACCAGTCCATGCCTAAGATTACATCCAGACCTCTCAATGGCAAACAAACAAAATTCACAATAAAGTCCCTGCCGAAGATCGACACGGGACACTGAGAACACACCTGGGACGTAATCACCGACCCCTTCGCAGGAGTATCGACAACCATATCCCCACATATAGCAGATAAAACAAGACCCAATCGTTTACAGCAATCAACAGATATAAAACAATGGGTAGCACCAGTATCAATAAGAGATTTCAGAGAAGTACCATTAATAAAACACGTACCTCTAATCAGACCATCATCATCATCAGGCTCCTCTCCTGCCAATGCAAACACCTTCCCAGTAGACCTTTCCTTTTTCGGCTTTGTACACTTTGTACTGATATGCCCAGACTCACCACAGTTGAAACACACCACCTCCTTGACCTTACACTCGGCTGCCATATGACCCTTTTTGCCACAACGGTAGCAATTCCTGTCATCAGACCTGCATGTAGTACTCTTGTGGCCAGGTTTGCCACACTTATAACAGACAATGCTAGCAGGGGCATCTCCCCCACTAGAACCCTTACCTCCAGCAGCTCTCTGATAACCCTTACCCGCAGGAACCTCATACGGCTTGCTTCGACTCTGAAACTTGCCCTTTTTCTCAGAAGTAGCTTTGTAGCGAGCAGTACTGTCCTCCTCGAAGATCCTGCAACTGTCAACCAGATCTGCGAACACACGGATCTTCTGATAACCAATGGCCTGTTTAATATCAGGCCTTAACCCATTCTCAAATTTGATGCATTTTGAAAATTCAGCTGTAGCCTCACTGTAGTGTGGATAAAATTTTGCTAGTTCCACAAATTTTGCCGCATAGGCAGTCACAGACATACCACCCTGCTTCAGTTCTAAAAACTCTATCTCTTTCTTCCCGCTGACGTCTTCAAGAAAATATTTTCTCAGAAATTCCCTGCTGAAAACCTCCCAAGTTATCTCTTCTTGCACAGCCTCTAACCTCTGCCTAGTAGCCAACCACCAGTCGTCGGCCTCCTCGGCTAACATGTGGGTACCAAAACGGACCTTCTGCTCAACAGTACAGTCCATCACCCTGAAAATCCTCTCAATTTCCTTCAGCCAAGCCATAGCACCATCTGGGTCATATTTGCCCTTAAAGGTGGGAGGATTCTCCCTCTGGAAGGTAGTCAGACTCCTAAAACCAGCATTATCTCCAGCATTCTGCTGACCCTGCATAGCCTGAGCCATAGCTTGCAATGCAGCAGCAAGCGCAGCATCGTCTCGTCTGGCCATTCTAGCACTGCAACAGAAAACAGAATTCAGAAACGAGTAACAAACTCAATGTTACTCAACACGACGACTCAACTACCGGTCGGACAGACCGAACTGCTCTGATACCACTAATGTAACACCCCTTTCTACCCGTCACTTTGTTTATAAAAATCAGTGTTTGAAAAAAAATTCATTCATAGGGAGTGTTACACATACTCCAATAAAACGTCGCTTATCAATTTTGAAAACAGTTTAACTCAATAATCATTCATCCACGTAGCACGTCAACATAAAAATCTCAAGCCTCATTTAACGTCGCTTATAAAACTCAACATAACAAAACCAACTACGCAGCGGAAAATAGTAAAACATAACCAAATAGTCCACATGGACATGACAACCAAAAATCATTAATAAATGCCGAGTTCGTTTTCCCCCTGAGTGCTACGTATCAGAGCATGACGACTCGACTCAAAAAGTGAAGCTAAGACCTTCACTGGGAATCACTTGCACGTTACCAACACGGGGGTAACATTCAAACAGGAAAGGGTGAGCATCATTTCAGTCTATATAATAGAAAAATGATAAGGACTAATCATAGGCTACGCACTAGAACAATCAGCATCCAATACACTAAGCATCCACATCACAGTCATCATTCACATCATTTACAATAACTCATCTCATGTCATATAGATTTATGAAATGCAACCCACTCGCGGGTATATGCATGAAGGTACCTTTTTACAAAACGTCGCTTAGCCACTCAGGCCTCATCATCACTTAGCCACTCAGGCCTCAAAACGTCACTGGTTTTATGCATATGGGCATGAGACACTATGACATGCACCACTCACATCACACCATCACACAATTACTCAGATCATAGTCAACAATGTGACCCGTCACTTACCGGTTTGCTCGCACGGAGCACAGCACCTGTCAAAATCATAATCATCACACAACGTCACTAGGCCATTTAGACCTTAACATCACTTAGCCCTTCGGGCCCCAAACGTCACTGGTTTTTCATCGACACTCACACATAAACATCAATCAACTCAAATCATAACCACTGAGGGCAAAAACGTCATTTGACTAACCACTAAGGGCATCCTCGTCATTTACACATCATTATCTACAACTTTGGCCACTAGGGGCAAAACAGTCTTTTACACGTCATAACTAATAATAATTAGCCACTAAGGGCAAAACAGTCATTTAACTAGCCCCGAGAGCATCATCGTCAAAATCATCATTTTTGACATTACTTCGCTAAAACTGTCGTTTATACGCCAAAAGGGTTTTTAAAGAGCTTCATAGCATTTTTCAATGTCCCTGGGACGATCACCGGGGACAGCCACTTGGGCGCCCACAAACAATCAGAAAATAACAATTTTTCATTTTAAAAATAAGACCCATAGATGGACAACGTAAAGAGCTTCACTACACTTTTTGAATCGTTCGAAACGGACGTCTGAGTCAAAAGTTATGATAAAAACAATTTTGGGAAAAATTAGGCAACATCCTGGGAACAGGCGCCCTAGGCGCCCAGGCAACCAGGCAACACGCGCACTGGCGCCCAGCGCCCAGGCGCGCCACACAACGCACGCACGCAACACGCACGGGCGCACAGCGCCCAGCGCTGGCACCCAGCGCCTCAGCGCAACACGCAGGCAACACGCACGCCACAGGCGCCCAGCGCCCAGGCGCGCACACACGCATAGCACAACACAACACGGGCGCCTAGCGCCCAGGCACGCACACACGCGCAGCACAACACAACATCAGGCGCCCAGCGCCCAGCACAGGCGCTTAGCGCCCAGAACACAGCAGCAACGTCCAGAGTCTTTTTCAACAATTTTTCAACACTAAAAATTGGTCTCCTAACAAATTTTAAAGTGTAAAAACTCCATTTTTCCAGCAACTAAAAAAAAACACTTTTCTCATTCAAAATCACCAAGACTCAATTTATCGAAAACTCAATAAAACAAAACAACATCACTAACACCCTCATGGCGCCCTAGGCGCCCAAAACCTCTACAACCTTCATGCGACTTCACTTCCAACAAATCAACGCATAGATCAACACCCTATTTCTCATTACATACGCATAACACCATCAATAATGCAAATTCATAGATCAAAACCAAGCAATAAATCAATTCGCATGAACTCATGATTGATATATATACGAAAATTTACATCAACAACATCATGAACGCAAAAGAACATCAAGAACGCAAAGAACATCAAAAACGCAAAGAACATCAAGAGCGTCATGGATCTAGTAGAAACCTTAGAGCTAGGACCCATCATATAATTTATTAAATAGAGTGATAGAGCTCCCCTAACCTTTTCAAGAAGAATTCGATGTCTAGGAGAAGTCACCTACAGAGCCACAGCAACAACGGAGATCCTCTGTCCTTGATCTTCGAATCCTCCTCCACTTCTCTTCTTGGCCGCCTTGCTCTCTCTCTCTTTCTCACGCTATTCTCTTTCTCTCTTGCTCTCTCTTTCAACTTCGCAATTCTTCCACCAAAACCCTAGCCCCCAACAACCTAACCACTTCGCATATGACAAGAATAATGGGCTTGGGCTTCTCACTTAGGCCCAAGTCCATTTGGTTTGGCACCTCCACTTTCTAATACTTCCTACACATATTAGTATAAATTCTGATTAATTAAATTACATCAAATAATTTAATTTAAGTCCCCAATTACTTAATTAAATAAATTAATTAAATAATTTTAGGGTGTTACAGCTAATGCCACAGAGGTGGAAAGATTGCTCAAGGCAGGATTCATAAGAACTGCCAGGTACGTAGAATGACTGTCTAATATAAAGTCCATGTTATCAAAAAGAATGGCCAGGTCTGGGTTTGTATTGATTACAGAGATCTGAACTTGGCCACTCCCAAAGATGAGTATGGTATGCCTGTGGCTGATATGCTTGTCGATGTCGCGGCTAACAATGCCATCTTGACCTTTATGGACGGCTATTCTGGGTATAACCAGATATATGTGGCCATGGCTGACACCCATAAGACTGCCTTTAGGTACCCTGGTGCCTTAGGTATCTATGAGTGGTTGTTAATGCCTTTTGGCCTCAAAAATGCAAGAGCCGCGTACCAAAGGGCCATGAATGCTATTTTCCATGACCTCATTGATAAAAGCATGAAGGTATACATTGATGATGTGGTGGTTAAGCCAAAGAGTTTCGATGCCCACCTAGTGGAGCTTGAACAAGCTCTAAAACGGATGAGGCCCCACAATCTAAAAATGAACCCTGCTAAATGTGCTTTTGGCGTGTCTGCAGGAAATTTTCTAGGCTTCTTGGTGCACCACCAAGGCATTGAGGTGTACAAGAACAAAGCTCGAGCTATTATGGTGGCAAGACCCCCCAGAAACAAGAAGGAGCTGCAGAGTTTACTAGGCAAGATCAACTTCCTATGAAGATTTATCGCCAACTCGGCCAGAAAGATGAAAGCTTTCTCAGACTTGTTGAGAATAAAGAACACTGAGGAAATGATATGGGAAGCCAAGCAACAGGAGGCCTTTGACCAGATCAAGACTGCCTTAACTAATCCTCCTGTTTTAGTACCTTTGCAGCCTGGGAAGCCTCTAAAGTTATATATTGCGGCTGAAGATCAAGCCATCGGCTGCTTATTAGCCCAAGATGATGATAATTGTGCCGAGCGCGCTATATATTATCTTAGTAGGATTCTCAATGATGCTGAGATTAGATATTCTCCTATTGAGAAACTTTGTTTGTCTTTGTTTAATGCTTGTATCAAACTTGAATGTTATCTCTTAGCTAAAGAAGTCTTGGTTGTGTGCAAAGTAGATATTATCAGATATCTTCTTAATAGGCCCGTCTTATAGGGAAGACTTTTCAAGTGGGCCATTAAGTTAAATGTGTTTGCCATGACATACTTGCCACTAAGAGCTGTCAAACGACAAGCCTAGGCCGATTTCCTGGCTCAACATCCATGTGTAGAGATACACGACACCCCAGCCGAGTCTATTAACTATATGGGCCTAAAGTCTCGGGTCCTCATGTTTGATGGATCAAGTACCCAAATCGGGGCAAACATTGGAGTGGTCATCACTAGTCCTTGTGGTCAAACATGGAGATTCATGTGCAGGATAAGGGATCAAGCCTCCAATAATCAGGCTGAATATGAAGCCTTGATCATGGGACTTGATATCCTGGCCGCCATGAAAGCCCAATATATAGAAATAAAAGGGGCTCGCAGCTGGTGATCAAACAAATCAGTGGGGAATACAAGTGTTATAACACAAAACTTAAACACTTGCGAGACTTGGCGCATAACTTGTTGAAGTTGTTCGCCGATGCAGTCATCATGTATGTCCCCAGAAGCAAAACCCAAGAGGCAAATGATTTAGCCCAACAAGCCTCGGGTTATAAAGAGTTAGTGGTCACAAGATACCCTTGCTCCGGCCGAGGAGGATCCTGCCGATGCTTGGATTGGAGTACTGACAGAGAACCTCCGTAATCCAACGGCTGACATTGACTCCAAGATCAAGCAAATGGCATTGAAGTACATCTTGATAGGGGACGACCTATATAAAAGAAGCGCCAAAGGGGTATTGTTGCTGTTAGAATTTCAGCAAGTGTACCGAAACGTTGCAAGTAATAGAAATAACGGTAAGTACCGGTCGTATCAACAGGGATTGTGCGTTTTTTGCAATGGCTAAATTATTGACTCTTAGATGTGAAAATAGATGTTGGATTTGAATTACAGTAACCGTAAAGTAACGTTTGTGAAATAAGACGAGAAAAGCGATTAGGGGTCAAATTTTCTCCCCTCACCTATCTTAAGAACCTTCAGCTAATCACAAATCAATTGTTTGAAATACCAGATTCAATTCACTAAGTTAGGTTAAGGGCAATTCCTTGCGTCCAAACCCCTTTTACCTAATTGAGTTACCCTAATTTCTTAGGTGAATCATGCCAATTGGTAAAGCCTTGAACCCTAGAAATAAAGAATTCATAAATCCAATCCCACATTCCAATGGTGATCACAAGTTTATGATCTAAACCCCCTATCAAGCATGCAACCCATATCCCTATGTGATCACATACCCTAAATCATTATAATTATCATATGTAACTATAAAGCATTAAACCAAAAGGTATAGACTTATGATAAATCAAACAACTAATTGTATTAACCATAGCAAAGAATCCATAAGATAGGTTTGGGGAGAATCATCTCTCCCTAATCAATAGAAATTAGTTACACATGGTGAAAAGAGTACAACATAAGAATAAGGAGAAAAAGCAAATAGAGGAAGCCATAAAAACCTTCAATCCTTGTTCCCAAGTGATTGGAAGACTCCAAAATCGCACCTCCAAGCTGTTCCAAACCCCAGCTGCGCTCCAATGACCAAGTTTTTTTCAAAATCGCAAAACTGAACATAAAAATCCTAATTTCAGCGCACCAACGTGACGCGACACGATGCCGTCGCGACGCGAAATCTTCCAGAAACAATTCCTGCGAAATAACTCAGTTGCATCGTGACGCGATGCCTCCTGGTCGCGACGCGATATCTTCCAGAAACCACTCCTTCCAAATCCTGTTGCATCCCTAGGCAAATGTCTGGTTCGCTAGATGATGCCACAACACTTGGAGGTCTTCCAGTACAGAATAACACTAGAATTGTTGGAAATTGCTTACAATTGACTTCCTAATACATTTGATATAATTATGCTAATTTCTCTGATAAAGATAGAATTACAATCAGACTCCTGCAGTTTTGGTCCTAAAAATGCACAACTTATATCATATGACAGAGACTCAACAGCTGTGATGCCTCAAAAGAAAGGATGCGTATATGGTGATGGCACAGGTCCATGCAAGGATTTGTGGTGCACATAGGTCTGGCCCCATCATGAAATGGATGATATACAGACATGGATACTATTGGCCGACGATCACGGTCGATTGCTTCTAGTTTGCTAAGGGATGCGAAGCTTGCCAGCTGCATGACCAATCTAGAGAGTGCCTGCGGATGATTAGGTTTCATAGAAAATCAAATCATATACAGATTTGGCATTCTTGAAACCATCACGGCCGATCAAGGCACAATATTCACCGGGGAACAAGTGGTGGCCTTTGCCCAAGAATATGGCATCAATATGAGACATTCGTCTCCTTATTATGCTCAAGCTAACGGACAAGAAGAGGCTACCAACAAGATCATCATCGAGCTCATCAAGAAGAATATAGAAAACAAGCCTCGACGGTGGCACGAGACCCTTAATGAGGTCCTATGGGCTATGAGGAATTCTAAGTCCACAGCCACAGGGGTGACTCCCAATCGTTTAGTCTATGGGCAGGACGCTGTGTTACCATTGGAGATCAGTGTAGCATCATTAAGGGTGGCACGACAACACTCCCTCGGCATAGATGAATACCAACAAGCCATGTTAAGGGAGTTGGACTCGGTCGACGATGACAGGCTGGCTGCCCTCAGCAAAATTGAGATGAACAAAGCCAAAACGGCTTAAGCCTACAAAAAACACGTCAAGCCAAAGAAGTTTGTTGAGGGTGATCTCGTGTGAAGAGCTATTTTGCCATTTGGGAGGAAAGATCCCCAGTTTGGCAAGTGGTCCCCGAATTGGGACGAGCCCTACATTGTAAGTGAAGTATACAACGGTGGGGCATACCGTTTGATTACATTCAACGGAGAAGGGTTCGAGACAAAAATCAATGGAAAATATCTCAAATCATATTATCCTACTTTATGGGAAAGTATGCAAGGAAAAAATATTGGTAATAAAAAAAAATTGCCATAGTGGCTCGACACACACCGGCGACCTGGTGATAAAAATTTACAGAGTTACAGACGGGGAAAGCCTCAGTATTACTCACTAGGGGCAACAACTACCTCAGGGGTCTCCACAGTGACCTCAGTCTCCAAGGCAGCCTCGTCTGACACAACATCCGTTCCCTTCTCCGCAAAGGCATCCATCACGATGTCCATCACCCCAGCAGTAACTTTACCTATTATAACCTCATCCGTCTCAGCAGCAGCGACGTCACTAGCTATAACCTGGTCTGCCTCAGCAGCTGCAGCCTCTCCCAATATCTCCAAACCCTCGGAGGGGGAATCCATCAGCGGGCATATTTATGATACTGTCGCCCTCGCTTCAGCTGCAACGTCGTCCCTGAGGTGTGTAGTTACCCAGGTAGTAGGGGCGTTGCTGGAAGTTGGAGGGTCAAGAGATAGTGATTGCTCATCAAGTATGGCTTCAGCAGGGGCCTCAATGTTCTCTTGATCCACGTGGGTGAGGGTTTGCTTATAAGATACCCTCAAGGCTCCCCATCCCTCGACGGCTTGGCGAAGAGCAGCACGACTCTTATCTAGATCCGGCTCTAGGCCAGGTCGCAGGGGGGAGACGTGTGCGAGGGGAGGATCTAATACGGAGCTGCGGCGGAACAATTGAACAACATTAGAAGAAATGGCAGTGAGCTTATCTGTGGATGCCGAATGCTGAGGGGTGAGAGAAGCTAGCTCGTCTTGGAGGGAAGCTATCTGGTCTTCAATAGTCTTGATCCTACAGGAGATTTTTTCCTGTTCAGTTATGGTATCCTGCTTGGTCTGACTAAGGGAGACAAAGGCAGCCCTGTAACCATCCTTCTCGGCACGAAAGGAGTCCAACTGATGTATACAAGCTAAGGCCCGACCCTGAGTGGCTTTGGCTCGGCCATATAGACTTGCAGAGCTATATCCTTAAGATCGTCTTTCTTGACAAATGGGACATCAGGGGAGTTGAAAACCCGAAACGATGTTGCTCGGAGGGCCGCCACTTGGTCAGGATCGGTGGGGATTTCCCTAGCCAAACCCACCTCCACCTGAGCGAGGTCAACCTCTGTAGAAGAAGGGGCCGATTCTGGAGCCTCGAGGCTCAGAAAATAACGCTGCAATTCCTCATCGGTGATTGCCGGGAGAGAGAGGTCCTCAGTTTGATGATCGACAAGGGGGTCGACCACTGCAAAAGTAGGAGGATCGGCCACCGCAGTGTCACCAGCAGGTTCTTGCAAAATAGGCAAATAATGAGAAAAGAGAACGATGACGGTGGAAACATTGAGCAGCCAAAGAAAGATAACTTACAGAGATGGAAATTGGACTGTCGAAGAGTGGAGCCTGAGAAGATTGCGGTGATTCGGTCGGAGTGTGAAGCCTCTGCGGGATTATCAAACAGAAAATTCAATGAGGAAAACACAGATAAACGGTGGAGCGCCTGTAATGCAATAAAGAGAAGAACTTACCTGTAACCGTTTGAGAGGAGGTGGTGATGCTTCAATAACTTGAATGGCGGGAGGGGGTGAATGGAGTAGTTCCCGGGTTCTTTTTCGGTGAAGGATTGGGACATCATCATCTTCATCATCATCGTCGTCGTCGTCATCCAAGAGAATTGGGGCGGGAGGTTGAGCTGTACAAGGATATAGGCCAATAAGCTCGTGCCAACAATACAAATAAATAGACAAAGGGCAAAAACTTACCAGTGCCAGAAGAGGGATGCCTAGTAGACTTCAGGAGAGTGGAAGAGTGTGGAGGAGGATCAGAAAGTAGTTGATGTTTCTTCTTCTTCGCCTCTATCACCCTACTCGTCGAATGGACAGCCGAGTGAGGTGGTGGACTCACTCGAGTGGCCACTGAGGTAGGTTGAACAGGAAGTCCCTCGGCAAAGCCCAATTAGCTTTGAAGATATTCAATGGTGGGGCGAGGAAAGACATGTGCCCGTACCTGCGACCACCAGGAAATGTGGCTACTGGTTTCGTCGATTCGGTTGCGATAGATGCCCCAAGATGAAGAGAGGAACTGCGCATCCTGATCTACAATGAGCTTATTGAGATCAGAGGGGAAGATCTTCGCTCGGTGATGCCCCACATCCATGGAATCGTAGGGAATAGGCACATGTTGACCAACGCCAAACTGCCGAGCCACAAAGTTTGGATGATAGGGTTCGACGGTAAGAGGATTGGTGTTTGAAAAGATTCTGGCTCCAACAACCAGGTCCCGAGCGACGAGCACACAGCTCCAATGAATGATCATGTTGTAGTTGTGTTGAGAAGAAGCATCCAAATTTTTTGGGGTAAAGATCCATTGAGGGCCAATACCTTTTTCCAGAACTGGACACCAGCAAAAATGTTCGAAAGGGTCCAGGTTCAGCAATACTCGGAGCACTTTCGCATGCTCCACTGAACAAACACGGAAAGTTCCTTGACAACACCGAAGCACTTGGTGCTAAAGAAGAATTTAATGAAGAAATGCACCAAAAATGCATGGTGCTCCCCATCGGTGACAGGAACCGCAGACCTAGCATTCTTGGATAGGAGGTTTGAGAAGGAGGAAGCAAAGTTAAAAGGGGGGTCTTCGCCCACGAAGTCAGAATTGGCATGAACCTCGAGGCCACCAGTAGGGAGCCCCAGAATGGTAGTCACATCCAATAGAGTGGGGGTCCGAATGCCCCAAGGGAAGACAAAAGCGTTGATGGTTGTCGACCAAAAGGACATCAACGGAAATAAGAGGTTAGCAGCGTGTGAAACCTCCTGGGTTGACACCATGATCATATCATAGATTCCCCATTCCTTCCGGGAAGAGCCTTTGTGGGTAACAAAACGGGTCACCCTGGCGTTGTACTCAGCATTGCTCTTCGGCCACCCTCTAAGGTTGACAAACTTCTCCTCGGCGTTGTACCAGGAGAACTTAAGAGGGAGGTCGCAGGAGCCGAACCTCTGTTGAAAAAGCATGAAGCCGTGATTGACATTGGTGGCAGTAAGCCGTTGAACAGGGAGGGGACCAATGGTGGCAAAGATGGAAGGAACAGTGCTCTAAGAAGAGGAAACCATGGTTGGTCGAAAGATAAAATCGCAAGGAAGACGAATGAGTAGGAAGAGGAAAGCGTAAAGAAACCTTGCGAAGTGGGCATCGATTAACGTGAAGCGCCAAGTGTCACAAAACGGAAGGCTAGTCGCTTCAAACGGTCACATCAAGTCATATCAAGGGTTTTCGCAATATCAGTCACGTCCTCGCGGCCATACAACAGCACAAAAAGGGTGCGATTGTTAGCACCCAAAAATAACTGAGTCGTAGGCCGAGGGCTGAGTGAAAAAAGGGAGTAGAATTGGAGTGTTGAGGCAGGCCACTAGACAAAAATTTAAGAGATAAATGCCAAAGAGAAGAATCAAGAGAAGCCCTCGGGGCATCCCACTAGATAACTCCCCGAGGAAGGGGTCAGCCCGAGGAGCAATGAGCAAGGCCAAGGGAGAGTAAAGCCTCGGCCTATAGAGTGCCACGGCCAAGGTGGCCTCAGGTGCCTGAGTTACAGTCCGAGGACGTAGGCTAGTTGAGTAAGTGGCTGAGGTAAGGCAGGCTTGCTTGGAAGGCATGTAAGAGGAAGCACGAAGACAGAACGTGGGAGCGGTTGTAAGATCAAGCGAAAGGAGCGAGGGAGTTCACCCCACTACCGTGCTAGTGAAATCTTGGGTGGTTACTCCGTTTCTTTAGGGCTTAAGAATGATGATGATCGTTGATCTTAGACTAATCCAATAGTAGGCAAACGTTGGCTATAGTAGTGGCCGACGAGGGCCTATGTATATAAATAGGAGAAGAGCAATTGTACAGAACACACATCAATCCATCACAAACTCTACGTTTATTTTATCTATCTTCTTTTATCGCACTTTATCTTTATTTTTTATGCATTAGCCAGTAGAATAATCCAACCCCCGCGTCCCATTCACTCAACCTGACCCTTTCAAGAGGAGTCAGGATACCCACAGTCAAGGAGAAGAGTTCCCTCCTTGGCGCAATTGCTTGAAGAACAGAGGAATCAAAACTTGGCCAAACCTCTGGCCGATCCTGTAACACCCCTTTTCTACCCGGTATTTATTTAATAAAATCAGAGTTTCAAAAATTTATTTCATACTTCGAAAAGAGATGTCACACATTCATCGTTAAATAAAATGTCTAATACGATATAAATAACTTCGTCAAAATGCATCACCACGCAGCGGAAATAGAAATAAGTTTCAACACAATGAAATCATAACGTCCTGAATGGACTCCAAACTGATAAAATATAACAACCAAAGTTTAGCGTTTCCCCCCCCCCCCCCCCCTTGAGTGTTACACATCAAAGCAAGGACACCGACGACACCGACTCAGAATAGCGAAGGTACCTAAGTGTTGCGTTAAAAACACACTTAGAGCAAGTGTACTCTTTCGCAGAAGTAGTATAAAAGATTATCGTATCCACAGGGATTAATTAACAAGTACCAAACTAGTGAAGATTATATACTGTTTAGACGAATCAATAATTTAGTTGTAATGAAATAAAAAAAAGAAATAAATAACAAGAATTAAAATACTAGATTTAATCGATGGAGAGAGGTCTAGGGTCACGGTTTCACTTGCAAGCTTCGATTCCCCTATGTCTAATTCCTACCTGAATTCCCTTATTTTACTTAATTACCAATCCCTTTACTAAAACTATTAATCCGTTTGGTCATTCGCGATTAATATTCTTTTTCCTAAATTAACCCTCGTTTGGTCATGCAAGAATTTAAATTCAGGAAAAGCATAAAGAGCAAAAAGGTTGAATGATTGGAAGACTAAATTATGGTTTGGTCATGCCCTAATTATAGCCCCAATTATCCTATAGGTCTACCAACTAATTGCAGTACGGTCGCTGATCAACTAATTGATTATAAACATGCAAAGGGTAGCTAATCCTAATCATGTGATAAAAACAATAGGACAATATTAATTAAAATAAAAATAGGAATTCAAACCAGAAATTAGAACATAAAAAGATCTCTAATCATGCAAGATCCACCTAAGACCCTAGAAGAGGATTTAGCTATCCATAGTGTTCGAGAACAATACAATAAAATTAGGAGTCATAAATTACAGAGATAAAAATAACCCGGAATAGAGAAATTTTTATTCTGAATATTCAGTCTCCTTTTTCTGCTCCAGATCTCTCTCACGGTGTCCAGAACGGGTACCCCAAAACTCCTTCTCTCCACTTGCCGGCGCTACTGTTTACTTTCGTATGTACTGTCCGTCATTGTGTGCGGCTGATTTTTGTTTAATAAATTGCCGTCCTTCCCTGGTTTTCTTATTGCCCAAGCTCTCCTTTTATAATGCAAGCCTAGGTGGTTGAATTGTTTCCACCTATCATTATTCTTCCTGGACTTCCTCTCTTTGCCATCCAGGCCGTGTGGCCTTTTCTTCAATAAATGGGCTACTTATTTTTTTCCAATTGGGCCATGAAGTATTCTCTTTCTCTTTGAGTATTGCAAGCAATATACATATATTTTGGAATATTATTCTCTTATTTATATCTTCTTCTTTTCTGCGAAATAAAGAGTAAATTAAATTAATAATTTATATAATCAATAATAATTACTCTTAATATGACTCAAAAGTATCTCTAAAAATCCACTAAATTAGAGTTTATCACTAAGCCTTCACTCGCAATCACCTGCACGTTACCGCATAGGGGTAACATTCAAACAGAAGGGGTGAGATATCTTCAATATAATAGCGTAAAATGATAGGCAATATGTTAGAATATGACAACTATAGCTACCATTCCACTACACAATTACAATCACCAATAATCACCAAAATTGAGAGCTTTCACACCCGGCTCACCAATTCACCAAAAATTGAGCTTTCACACCCGGCTCACTAGTTTTATAAAAATTGAGCTTTCACACCCAGCTCCAAGACCAAAGGCCTTCACCAAAATAAATGCGTATGTTGTATGCGACACCATGAATGCACGCAGACAATCACCAAAAATAGTCACAATGTGACACACCACAATCAATCACCAATTATCACCAAAACTGGGCTTTCACACCTAGCCCAACGACACCGAAAACACCAAACTACCCGAAACAACGGAAAACACCAAGATATGGAGCCTTCACACCTAGCTCCAACAACACCAATACTCGAGCCTTCACACCTAGCTCAAACAACACCAAGACACCGAGATAACAACAACTTTTCCAAAACATTTGAGACACGACGATTTTTCCCAACACCGGAGACAACGACAATTTTCCGAAATATTTAAGATGCGACACATTTTTTTTTGTTCTAAAACAGTAACATTCAACAGCCAACCATTTCCAGAAAAATAGATCCCTTTGCCTGAAATTAGAATATTCAGCTAGGCCTCTAGGGGACAACAGGGACAACAACAACAACAACAACAACAACAACAACAACAACAACAACAGGGACAACAACAACATTTGGCGCCCATGGCGCCCTAGGGACCCAAAATTTCAGAATTTCACCACGTTTAACCACCAATTCGATTTAGTCACCAATTTAGTTCACCAATTCTTAAATCCCAATGTCAATTATCATGAATTTCCAATTACAACACCAAACCACATTTAATCAAACACCTAACATGCAATTAGGAATAACAACAATGAATCACCAATTCCTTTGAGGCATAACAATCACCAAATCAAGCCAACACTTCAATTAACAAAATCATGATATAACTATCATCAACTCAACATCAAAATCGAACCCTAGGCATCATAGGACCTATTCCCACATAACCCCATCATAAAACCCCATTATAAGGAAGAACCCCACCCTTACCTTATAGTAGGAGAGCACCAATTCTCTTGATCGAGTCACCAACAAAACCTCAGCAACACAGCTCCTCTCTGCTCCCTTGAATTTGCGAACTCCTCCTCCTCCTCTTCTCCCTTAGGAGCGTCGAAACCCTTTCTCTCTTCTCCTCTCTCTATTTCGCAACTTTTCTTTCTTTCTTTCTCCAAGCAATTCGCAAATGAGCACCAAACCCTAGCCTAGGCGCTTCACCTATGCGCCTAGCTAGTGTGCCTTGGATCACGGGCTTTCCTCCAGCTTAAGCCCGATCACTAACACCATCCCCTAATATTCATTTACACACCTCTAATCAAATGCTAATATAATTACACCAACTAAAATAAATCAATAATTGAATACCTAAATATTTAATTAAATAATTTAATTAAATATTTGGGCGTTACAGATCCCACGGCTAGGACCTAAGAGTTTGACGAAGCAACATAATCAAAATAATTATTTTGGGTATTACAGATAATAAGGCGGTCTTTCTCATCCATTAGTGTGTTGACGATGATGATGCATTTGAGAAAATTTCACAATTTGAGACAGTGAAGGAAGCGTGGGACGCAGTTGCAACCACATACTCCGGCGATGCAAGTTTGAAGAATCAGAATTATAATAACAAGGCTTAAATATATTTTTGGCCCCTGCAAATATGGTCATAATCCTTTTAGGCTCTTGTAATTTTTTTTTAAAATGGCCCTTGCAAATATTAAGCGTTTACTGTTAAGCCCCTATGTTAACTTTCTATCCTCAAAAACTGGCGTGGCTAACGGAGATGATGTAAGCATGACATCCTCAATGATTAACAGAGAAAGATTAATCGAGAAAGATTGAAACGATCCAGTTCCGCTTCATACTGTTCCCAAAAAAAGGGAATAATTAACAGAGAAAGATTGACACAATTCAAAAACGATAATCTTTCTCTGTTAATTTTTCTCTGTTAATCATTCATGATGTCATGCTGATGTCATCTCCGTTAGCCACGTCAGTTTTTTGGATGGAAAGGTAACAGAGGGGCTTAACTATAAACGCTTAATATTTGCAAGGGCCATTTTAAAAAAAACAATTACAGGGGCCTAAATGGATTATGGTCTTATTTGTAGCGGCCAAACATATACTTAAGCCTAATAACAATAATAAGGAGAATAATAGAAGAAATCTTGTTTACAAAAAGAAAGGCGAGTCTAGCAAGAGAGGTGATGGTGATGATAGTAAGAAAGGGGAAAATTAAAACAGTAAGAAGCATATCCGATGCTATAATTGTCAGAGATATGGTCATTTTGCTGATGAATGTGTAAATGAAATAGTTCTAAGAAAAAAAGAAAGATGATGAAGTGAAGTTTGCTGGATATGATGACTCTGACTCAGAAACAGTTATGTTAATGGAAATAACAGAGGATGAAAAGGAGGTTTCTGAGCTGTGGTACCTTGACACAGGCTGTTCTAATCACATGTTAGGCAACAAACACTGGTTCTGTGAACTTGAAATAGTGTTAGAATTTCAGCAAGTGTACTGAAACGTTGCAAGTAATAGTAAAAACGGTAAGACCGGTCGTATCCACAGGGATTGCGTGTTGTTAACAATGGCTAAGTTATTAACTCTTAGATGTGAAAGTTGAATTGAGTTGAAATTATAGTAACCGTGAAATAAAGCGTTTGTTTAACAAAGCAAGAAAAGCGATTAAGGATCGAATCCTCTCCCCTCGCCTATCACATGAACCTTCAGTTAATTTCCAGTTGTTTATTCAGTATACCAGATTCAGTTCACTATTATTGGTTAAGGACAATTCCTTGCCTCAAAACCCCTTTTACCTAATTGAGATACCCTAATTCCTTAGGTGATTCATGCCAATAGGTAACGCATTACGCCCTAGAACTAGAAAATTCACACACCTATGGTTCCATATTCCTACGACAACAAGTATATGATCTAGATCCCTAATTTCAAGCCTACAAACCCATATTCCTATGGTGAGCATAAACCCTAAATCATTAAAACTATCATATGTAGTAATAAAGCATTAAACATAGAGGTCTAGACAAATGATAAATCAAACGAACAACTGAATTAACCATAGCAAAGTGTTCAATAGATAGGTTTGGGGAGAATCATCTCTCCCTAATCAAGTGACAGAAAGTACTCCTGTGAAAAGGCTTCACTACGTCGCGACGCGAAAAGTGACAAAAAGTTCTCCTTCAGCTTCCTATTGCATCACTAGGCAAATGTCTGGTTCGCTAGTTGATGCTATGACAACTTGAAGGTCTTCCATTGCAATTGGCACCAGGAGTAAGAGAATTAGCTTACAAAATGAATCCTATACATTGATCTAAACTAAGCTAATTCCCTGGAAATCAACAGAATTACAATCAAATCCGTGTAGTTTTGGTTCTAAAATTAAGCAACTTATATCATATGATAGAGAGTCAACACAACCCCAAACTTAAACTTTTGCTTTTCCTCAAGCAAACATTCAATTCAGGCCGTGGCTACTTTTTTATTTAGCTGTCACATATTATACACAAACCAACTAACTACACAGCACATCAAAAATCATCATCAGCCTATTGTAGTAACATGACAACAGCATTGGAAAATACAGGGTCATACGCAGGCATGCAATCTTGAGTTCTCTCTTTTTTCACACATCTCACCACTGTTTCCTCTTTGAGGTGTTTTTTGGTGTTCACTCAATTCACAGTACCTGCATAGTCATTCATAGGCTTGCACAAGTTCTATACAGATCTAAACACATGAAATTCATACGCACTATTTGAGGGCTTTCAAGGTTGTAATGGGGCTTAGGTAAGGGTGGATAAAATTTGGATAAGTAGGTTAGAACTTGGAGTTAGACCTACCTCTCCTTGTCAATTTCAACAATTCACTCATTCACTTATCCATTTTTTTCCCAAAGCATTCAACAAGAGAAGGAGTTATTCATAATATTAAAGATATACATATAAATATATATATATTTTTTTATATATAAATAATTTCTTTTTCTTTGTTTTTCTTTCTATGTTTCTTTCTCTTGTATACCACCCCAAACTTAGAATGTTGCTATTCCATGAGCAACCCCAAGCTTAACATTTTTCCCACACTCAAACTTTTGTTCCACCTAACTCCTAGTTAAGAAAAACTAGGCTATGATTTGCGGAAAAAACACAAAATTAACAATTAGTCTCAGAGGGGCTAACAAGGATAACATTTAGTTCAGGTGGCTTGAAAGGCTCAGGGGTTCCAAAAAAAAATTGCCTCAGTGTATACGTAAATCACATGTAAGATAGTTAAGTACAAGCGCAAGTTCTGAGACTAAAGCAGGCAAGGAATACACACAATGAATAGAATAAGTGTTTGGGCTCAAACCTCACAGTTGGGTTAAGAGATGCACTCGAGAGAATGCCCACAGATGATCCAGATCTTCCTCCGCTTTTGTCATGACCACAGATAAAACTTGATGAGAAAAATTGACATGCTAGTAATCAGAAGGTAAAATGTAGACATGTTAGACTAAATGCCACAAATCATCATAATTGAAGTTGCTTCTAGAAAGCTTAGGATAGTGGTGCCTCAATATCACAGAATAAGTTGTAACAATATAGTACAAACCAAAATGCAAAATAAAGTGAAAAGGGGTGAAGATAAAAACTCAAAACAGTAAAGAATGAGAAGGTGAGCCCCCTTCTCAAGGATAGGAAAAGTGGTGCTCACCAGTGGGTTGCCTCCCACTAAGCGCTTCTTTAACGTCAGTAGCTTGACGTCTTTTAGACCCTTATGGGTCTCTTAGCATGAGAACCATTTCAGCCTCTTCCCCAGCCGTACCACGGTATGGCTTGAGTCGTTGTCCATTTACCTTAAAAGATCTTTTGGACTCTGGCTCCTCCACTTTGATTGCTCCGTACGGTGTCACTTCTTTAACAACAAAGGGGCCCGACCACTTGGATTTCAGTTTCCCTGGAAACAACTTGAGTCTCGAGTTAAACAACAACACGTGTTGTCCAGGGTAAAATTCCTTCCTTGAAATGTGTTTGTGGTGATACACCTTCATCTTTTCCTTGTAGATCTTGTTATTCTCATATGCATGCAGGCGCATCTCCTCTAACCCCTGAAGTTGCAGGTTCCTCTTCTCTCCACTTGATGCGGGGTCAAAATTTAAGAATTTCAATGCCCAATATGCTTTATGTTCAAGCTCAACCGGCAAATGACATGATTTTCCATAAACCAATTGGTAGGGGGACATTCCCAAGGGTGTCTTATAGGCTGTCCTGTATGCCCACAGAGTATCATCTAGTTTCACTGCCCAGTCCTTTCTTGCATTACCCACTGTCTTTCCTTGTATTCTTTTGATTTCTCTGTTTGATACCTCCACTTGACCATTGCACTGAGGATGATAAGGGGTTGACACTTTATGCCTTACACCGTACTTTGATAGTACATTGCTGAGCTGTGTGTTACAAAAATGGCTACCCCCATCACTGATCAAGACTCTTGGCACACCAAATCTTGAGAAAATGTTTTTCTTCACAAATTTAACCACAGTTTGAGAATCATTTTTCGAAGTGGCAATGGCTTCCACCCATTTAGAAACATAGTCCACCGCCAACAATCATGAGATGGTGGGAAGGGTCTCATGAAGTCGATGCCCCAACAATCAAACACTTCTACTTCAAGTATAGGATTCAATGGCATCTCCCCCTTACGTGAAATATTGCCCGTCCTCTGGCACTTATCACAACTTTTTACATGAATTTGCGCATCCTTAAAGAGGGATGGCCAATAAAAACCAGATTGGAGTACTTTTGCAGCTGTGCGTTCCCCATTGTAGTGACCTCCACATGGGGAATCATGACAATGCCATAGAATCTTTGGCTTTCATTACCAGAAACGCATCTTCTAAGGAGCCCATCCGTTCCAACCTTGAAGAGAAAGGGGTCATCCCAAATATAATGTTGGACATCACGGAGGAACTTCTTCTTTTGTTGCCATGTGAAGTCTTCAGGGACCGTTCCGCCTGCCTTGTAATTTGCTATGTCGGCAAACCACGGTCTCTCTGCAATTGCGAAAACTTTTCATCGGGGAACTCTTCAAGGATTTCTTTCTCCCGAGCAGTCACCTCTTTGTTTTCCAGTCTAGACAGATAATCTGCCACCACATTCTCGCTCCCCTTTTTATCTTTGATCTCCAAGTCGAATCCCTCAATAGCATTTTCCATCATGTCAGAGAATATAGAAATCATGCACCTTTGAAAAGTAGCAGGGGCATTACACAACCCGAAGGGCATCCTCCTATAAGCAAACACACCAAACGGGCATGTAAAGGCAGTCTTCTCTTGATCTCCCGGATCCACTTCTATCTGGTTGTATCCAGAGTATCCATCCAGAAAGCAATAGAATGCTTGTCCAGACAATCTTGCCAACATCTGATCCATGAATGGTAGAGGGAAGTGGTCCTTCCGTGTGGCTTGGTTCAATCTCCGGTAGTCAATACACATTCTCCACCCTGTGACTGTGCGAGTAGGGATCAGCTCATTCTTCTCATTTTCAACCACGGTCATACCACCTTTCTGGGGAACTACATGGACTGGACTCACCCATGAGCTGTCTGAAATGGGATAAATCATCCCGGCATCTAAAAGCTTCAATACTTCTTTCCTTACCACATCTTTCATGGTGGGGTTCAATGCAACACCCCTTTTCTACCCGGAAAATTTTTTTCGATAAAAATTAGAGTTTTCAAAAGCGTTCTTCGTTACACCCACAAGGGATGCCACATTTTCACCAATAAACACCATACATCAATAAATAAAATTCACCATTAATTAGTGCGGCATTTAGCACATCATAAAATCACCAAGCAGCGGAATAAAACTAAAAGTTCAACAATTAAATAATTTTAACACCACCATGAAACTTCAAAAATTAAAAATAATGGAAACACTAATAAAGCCTAGCGTTCATCCCCTCCCCACCCGAGTGCTACGTATCAGAGCGACGACATCTGACTCAACTAGCGAAGGTAGACTTGCCTTCACTCGCAATCACCTGCACGTTACCAACATAGGGGTAACATTCAAACAGAAGGGGTGAGATATCTAACATTATAATAGCATAGATGATAAGCAATATGCTAGAGTTACGACACTATATCTACCGCTTCACAACAATATCCAATTACAATCACTAAGAGCAATCACCAAATGTCATGAGTAACGTATGAGATGCAACCCACACCAACGGGCATATGCATGTGGTACCATTCATCACCTTTAAAATAGCCAATAATAGTGGCATCATCCCCTTGTTTTGAGCATAGCTCCATCACCTTTAAAATAATGCATAACCTGGTGACACAACAACACATCACCTTTGAGCATAGCCAATAATAGTGGCATCATCACCATGATAATGCACCAAACACAATCAACACCAATAACAGTCAACTTGGTGACACAACAACACCAATTAATATTTCGGTCAAAGACCCATCACCTGTCATTTTGCCAAAACAGGAACATAACCTGTTACATCATCACCTGGGACACCAACAATTTCAACACCAGCACCAACACTAGGAAATTTACAACATCACCCCGTCGTCAATTTAATTTACAACACCAACACCGACACCAAATAATTTACAATACCAACACCGACACCAAATAATTTACAACACCAACGCCGACACAATTACCATACCTAGGACAACACCGACCGGGGCAGCCACACAGGCGCCCGACTACCAATGACCACAGACAGGCAGCCAACATTTAACCATTTAATCAACAGACACACCCCAAAAATTAACAACACCAAAAACAGTTCCTTTTGATACTCAATTAGGCCTCTGAATAAGCTTTCCAAAACATTTTGGAACACCCCAATCGAACTCCCGGATCAAAAGATATTGCAAAAACAAAATTAGTAACAGTGACACTGAAACAGTGACAGCAAAACCAAATAGTGCAGGAAATGGCGCCCAGGAGCAGGGCGCCTAGAAGGGAACAGTAACACAGAAAACTGGCGCCCAGGAGCGAGGCGCCTAGCAACAAGTAGCACAACTGAAACTGGCGCCCAGGAGCAGGGCGCCTAGCAACAAACGCAACACAGCAGAAACTGGCGCCCAGCAACAGGGCGCCTAGCGAGACAGCAACAAAACAGAAGTTGGCGCCCAACAACAGGGCGCCTGGCACAACAGGCAACACAACAGTCTTGGCGCCCAGCAGTAGGGCGCCTAACATCAGAGCAACAGAATTAGGAACGGTGCCCAGCAACAGGGCGCCTAGTAGAAACACAGGAAATGGCGCCCAGGGGTAAGGCGCCTAACACCACAACACCAGAAACAGATTAGGCGCCCAACAGCAGGGCGCCTAGGACAACAACAGCAACATCAACATCGGCGCCCAGCAACAGGGCGCCTGAGACACACACAGCAACATTAGACTCGGCGCCCAGCAACAGGGCGCTTGAGACAACAACAACAACATCAGGCTTGGCGCCCAGCAACAGGGCGCCTGAGACAGCAACAGCCAACAACTCAGAAACTGGCGCCCAGCAGGGCGCCCAGGAGGCAACACCAACGCAACACCAGACGCAGAAACTGGCGCCCTGCTAACACAGTGGCACAAAAACGCAACATCACAGGAATTGGCGCCCAGGAGCAACACTGAGCGCACACAGCGCCCATGGCGCCCCTACGCCAAGACAGGATCATCAGACACGGCACCCATGGCGCCCAGGAGGGGAAACAGCAACAACGCAACACAGACAACAAGGCACTCATGGCGCCCAGCACCAGGGCGCGCAACACAAACACCAACAATGGCGCCCAAGGGGCCCATGAACCAGAATTTTCAGATTTTCACCAATTTTAGTCACCAATCCCAAACACAATCATCATGAATATAAAATCAAATATGATCAAACAACAAACAACAATTATCAAACAACATGATCATGGCATCATAGAGCCTAATCCCCACATAAACCCCATCATACCCTCTATTATATTGAAAGAACCTCACCCTTACCTTAGATTTGCCGAAGACAAAACTCTCTTGATCGAAGAAACCAAAGAACCGCAGCATCAGAGCTCCTCTCCTTCTCCTCTCCTTGCTAGCGCTGCGCCCTCTTCTCTCTTCGCACTCCTCTCTCTCTTTTTCTCAAACAAAAGCGCAAGTGAGGCAAAAACCCTACTTAAAATATTTTCGCCCTCGAAAATTTACCTGATTCAAACAGCTCGGGATAGGATTCCCGCATCTTGTTCTCCAGCTCCCACGTCATGCTCTCTCCGGCAGCTCCAAGCCAGACTACTTTCACCAATGCGATCTCCTTGCCTCTTAAAACCTTCACTTCATGACCTTCGATCCGTACAGGCATCGTCTCCACCGTGAGATTATCCGTACCTCCACCTCATCCATGCGGATCACATGGGATGGATCTGAAATGTACTTCCGAAGTTGCGACACATGAAACACGTCATGCAAATTCGAAAGGTTAGGCGGTAAGGCCACCTTATAAGCAACATTCCCCACTCTTTCCGAAATCTGATACGGACCAATAAAACAAGGAGTGAGCTTCTTCGACTTCAAAGCGCGTCCAACACCGGTCACTAGAGTGCCCCTCAAAAACACATGCTCACCCGCCTGGAACTCTAAATCTTTCCTCCGCTTATCATGATAACTCTTCTGTCGGCTCTGCGACGCCTTCATCTTCTCACGAATCGACTTCACCTTTTCAGTTGTCTCTCGCACAATTTCTGGTCCAAGCACCACACTCTCTCCAGAGTCATACCAGCACAGCGGGGTTCTACACTTCCGACCATATAATGCTTCAAAAGGTGCCATCCCGATACTAGAATGGTATCTATTGTTATACGTGAACTCTATCAGTGGAAGGTAGGAATCCCACGAACCTCCTTGTTCCAAAACACAAGCCCTCAAGAAATCTTCTAATGACTGAATTGTCCTCTCTGACTGAACATCTGTCTGAGGATGATATGCCGAACTCAACCTCAACTTAGACCCCAACTTCTCTTGCAAACTCTTCCAGAAATCTGAAGTGAGCCTCGGATCTCTGTCTGAAGTGATACTCATCGGAACCCCATGAAGCTTCACAACCTCCCGGATATAAATCTCTGCCAACTTCGACACCGGATACGTGATGCTGATAGGAACAAAATGAGACGACTTCGTTAACCTGTCAACAATCACCCAAATTGCGTCATACCCTTTTGCAGTATTAGGCAATCCCGTCACAAAATCCATCGATATGCTATCCCATTTCCACTCTGGAATTTCTAACGGTTGCATCAATCCAGCAGGCTTCTGATGCTCAACCTTTGACTTCTGGCAAGTTAAACATGCATAAACAAACTGCGCCACATCTCGCTTCATACCAGGCCACCAAAACAACTTCTTCAGATCTTGATACATCTTCGTAGCTCCTGGATGAATACTTAACTTACTTCTGTGACTCTCTTCAAGAATTTCTTTCTTCATCTCTGAGTCATCAGGAACACATATTCGATTACAGAACCTCAATACACCCTGCGCATCCAGCTTGAAATCATCATTCTCAGATCGATCACCCTCAACCATCAAGTCTACCAGCTTAACATCTGACTTCTGGGCCTCTCTGATGCTGATCAGAAAATCATTACCAATCTTCAACGTCCCTAGATTAACACTCTGAGGTGTCACTTCACAAACCAGACTCATATCTCTGAATTCTTCAATCAGCTCTAACTCCTTAACCATCATTGTCGACATATGCAAAGTCTTTCGGCTCAAAGCATCAGCCACGGCGTTAGCTTTTCCTGGATGATAGTTCAAACCGAAATCATAGTCCTTCAACAACTCTAACCATCGTCGCTGCCTCATATTCAACTCCTTCTGGTCAAACAAATACCTCAAGCTCTTATGATCACTAAACACCTCAAATCTGGAACCATAGAGATAGTGCCTCCAAATCTTCAGCACAAAGACCACTGCAGCTAACTCCAAGTCATGAGTGGGATAATTCTTCTCATGAACTCTTAACTGCCTCGATGCATACGCAATAACCTTCCCATCCTGCATAAGCACACTACGTAAACCCATTTTTGAGGCATCGCAATACACCACAAACGACCCTTCCGGATTAGGTAACGTCAAGACAGGAGACGTTGTCAATCTCTTCTTCAATTCTGCGAAACTTTCTTCACAACGGGCGTCCCAAACAAAAGCCTTTCCCTTGCAGATTAACTGAGTTAACGGAAGTGCTAACTTAGAAAAACCTTCAATGAATCTTCTATAATAGCCGACCAATCCCAAAAAGCTTCTAATCTTAGTTGCCGACTTCGGAGCCTCCCAATTCAACACTGCCTCTACTTTCGACGGATCCACCGCAATACCATTACCAGAAATGACAAGGCCGAGAAAACTTACTTCCTTCAACCAGAACTCACACTTTGACAATTTCGCATACAACTTCTTTTCCTTCGGTACCTCCAATACTAACCTCAGATACTCTGCATGCTCTTCCTCTGATTTAGAGTAAATCAGAATGTCGTCAATGAACACCACTACAAACCGATCTAAGTAAGTATGAAATATACGATTCATATACTCCATAAATACTCCAGGTGCGTTGGTAACACCGAACGGCATCACCGAATACTTGATAGGCCGCAAGTGCACGGTCTTGTTGCGTAATAAAAAGAGTTATCGATCCACAGGGAGAGCCTAGGTGATTACCAATTTAATTTTCCAAAGTTGATTAACTGAAGAGAAAGTGTTTTTAGAAAGAAGGAATGTTTTAGTAAAGTCTATTCACTCATGATCATTGTAGACAAAAGAGGAGAAAAGAAAATAAATGACTTGGAAAATAAAGGGCAAGAAAGTAAATGACTTGGAAAATAAAGGGCAAGAAAGTAAATGACTTGGAAAATAAAGGGCAAGAAAATAAATGACTTGGAAAATAAAGGGGCAAGAAAGTAAATGACTTGGAAAATAAAGGGGCAAGAAAGTAAATGACTTGGAAAATAAAGGGGCAAGAAAGTAAATGACTTGGAAAATAAAGGGGCAAGAAAGTAAATGACTTGGAAAATAAAGGGCAAGAAAATAAATGACTTAGAAAATAAAGGGCAAGAAAGTAAATGACTTGGAAAATAAAGGGGTAAGAAAGTAAATGACGTGGAAAATAGAGGGGCAAGAAAGTAAATGACTTGGAAAATAAAGGGGCAAGAAAGTAAATGACTTGGAAAATAAATGGGGCAAGAAAGTAAATGTGCAAGAAAAATAAAAGACTTAAAAAATAAATTGCAAGACTTTAAATAGCAAGAAAGTAAAAGAACATGAAGAACATGAAGAACAATCTTTAGAGAATTTTTGAGATGAACTTTGTTACAAAATTCAAGTCTGGAGAAATGATTCACTCACAAAACCAAGTCTCCATACAAGTGAGGATCAAGGTCCTATTTATAGGAAAATATGAGGGAAAATATCTACCAACAAGTGGACAAGGAAAAGCCATCAGCAAGTGGGCATAGCACTTGAGTGGAGTGGCAAAATAGTCAAAAAGAAGTAAAAAATCAAGTTGGCATGGTTATAAGCCACCAACAAGCGGCTGCAGCCACTTTTTGACTGCATTTTGGCGCCCTTGCCGCCCATGGCGCCCTTGCCGCCCTGTTCTGCGCCAGTGTTGCTCCTGTGTTGCGTTTTGGCGCCCTTGGCGCCCCTGGTGCCCTGTCCTGCGCCAGTTCTGCGCTAGTGGTGCTCCTGTGTTGCGTTTTGGCGCCCCTGGTGCCCTGTCCTGCGCCAGTTGTAACACCCCTTTTCTAATAACCTTACTATTTAATAAAATCAGAGTTTCTTTTTTTTTTTTTTGAAAACAATTTAAGCGAGTGCTACACTTACTCCATTAAAATCAAAAACTTCAACTTTCATAGTTCAATTAAAACCACATGATACATAGCACCATAACAAGAAAAACCGTTTAGTTCACATCAACTAAATACAGTCACTACCAGCAGCGGAATAATAATTAAGTTCGAAACAAAACCAATACATCACCAAAAATGGTCTAACAGTATAAAGACAATAACACTTAAGCATAAGACGCCCCCCGGTGCTACGTATCAGAGCATGACACTTCCTACCAAACGAAGGTGTAAAGGTAACCTTCACTCGTTATTACCTGCACGTTGCCGACATAAGAAGCAACATAAAAGCAGTAGGGTGAGTCTCTTTTCATAATTAATAACATATGGAATGAAGTACTGCATAGGAAAAGGTAACTAGGCACACCGGTTCACAACAATGGCAACAATCACATCAACATTACATTTCCAAGCAGCACTACACAATATATGGTTATGCATGAAATGCAACCCAAACTCCACGGGCACATGCATGTCGGATCCGTCACCAAATACAAATAGGCCGTAGCCTCTGCTCACCAAATAAAACTAGGCCGAAGCCTCTGCTCACCAATAATGCACATGTTTCATGAGATGCTATGGAAATGCATCACAACACACCACAATTCAATCAATTCACCAATTAATTCAGCTCACCATTTTATTTATATTCTCACCATTGTATTAATCAGCTCACCAATTAAGATTAGACCGAAGCCTCTGCTCACCAATCACACCATAATACACTCACCAATTCAACCCACCACTCACACCAACACCAATTTCAATTAGGTCAATTTATGATTTGACACGACACAGGGAAAGTGGATAAAAATTGCCATTTGGACACTTGAACACCTCAGCCCAGAAACACCAGTAAAATAATTTATTTTTGCATAAAATTGGAACATTTGGATAGACACTGAAATTAGCTTCGAAACGCATTTTGAACCGTTAAATTTGGATAACCGAGTCAAACGTTACATTAAAACAAAATAGGAAAAATACTTAGACATTCTGGAAACTGGCGCATGGGCACTGGGCGCCCAGGAGCAACACAGAACTTGGCGCAGGGCGCCCAGGAGCAACACAAAACTTGGCGCATGGGAGCTGGCGCCCAGGAACAGCAACACGAGCATAGGCGCTGGCGCTGGCGCCCAGGAACAGCAACACGCGCATAGGCGCTGGCGCCCAGGAACTGGCGCAGGAACTGGCGCAGGGGAACACAGCGCCCAGGCACTAGGCGCCTAAGGCCAACACACAAGGAAACTCATTTTACTTCGAAATTGATTTTGTACGAGCCAAATACTCAGGATATGAGAACCAAATAAAAATTTTGGCAAAAAGTGACACGCATTTTTGGCGCCCATGGACTAGGCGCCTAAGGCCAAGACCAACCACAACTCCTATGACTCCAAAAATTGTTTTGCACGAGCCAGTTAACTTGGACATGAAAACCCAGTATCAATATTCGCAAAATACGCAACAGAAAATGGGGACCCTTGGCGCCCATGACACAAGGCACCTAGCGCCAAACTGGCAACACAATGACACAGAACAGCAACACAGTGGCAACAGACACAGCAACACAGTGGCAACAGAAACAGCAACAAAGTGGCAACAGAAACTGGAAAACTGGCGCAGGCACACTGGCTGGGCGCCTGGCGCCCATGACTGAGGCGCAGAAAAAAAAACAGCAACAATGCATATGGCGCCCAAGGCGCCTAGGAGCTTCCAAATTCAGAATTCTTCAAATTCAAACACCAAATTAAATTCACCAAACACCCAATCATATATATATAATTCAATCATCATCATGATCCTCAATTTTCACCAAGTAAGCACCAACAAGTCATATATTCAAACATATGACATACAATTCACATTAGCAACAATTCAAACATTAATCATGCGATTTCAACATAGGCAATTCATAATCATGTATCACAACATTACAATTGAATCAACAACACCACAATTCATTCATATATATCATTTTAAAACCCTAACCCTAGGCACTACTAATTCGCATAAGCCATTAAAAAATAAAAAGAGGACCCCCTAACCTCTTAGAATTCGCACCACCAAGCCAAGCTCCAAGGAAAATGCAAGACACCAACAAGCTCTTCCTCCTCCTTGAGTGATTCGCCCCTTTCTCTTCTTCTCCTCTTCACTTCGCAACTTCTCCTCTTCTAACTCTCTCTTTTTACGTTTCTTTTCTTTCTTTTCACAATTGAGTCAAAAATGCAACTAAGTCACAAGACCCCTAGTGAGTCGAATTCCTATGACTATCCAATGGGTCATGGGCTCACTTGTGGGTCATGGGCCCCGTGCACCATCTAATTCGAGACAACACCTCCTAATAATTAAAATAAAATAAATAAATTAAACCTTGAATTATTTAATTAAATTAAATAAATATTGTAAGCCTTAAATAACTTAATTAAATAAATAATTAAATTATTTTGGGGCGTTACAACTCTCTCCCACTTAGAATATTTCGTCCTCGAAATTACCTGAATCAAACAACTCCGGATATGCTTCCTGCATCTTACTCTCCAGCTCCCAAGTCATACTTTCACCAGCAGCTCCCAACCAAACCACCTTCGCTAAAGGAATCTCCTTCCCTCTCAGAATCTTCACTTCTCTATCTTCAATTCGCACAGGCATAGTCACCACCGTGAGATTATCCCGTACCTCTACTTCATCCATCTGAATCACATGAGACGGGTCCGGAACATACTTTCGCAGTTGTGACACGTGAAACACGTCATGCAAGTTCGAAAGATTAGGCGGCAAGGCCACCCTATAGGCAACACTTCCCACCCTCTCCGTAATCTGATACGGACCAATGAAACGGGGAGTTAAGTTCTTTGATTTCAAGGCACGCCCAACACCAGTCACCGAAGTGACTCTCAGGAACACATGATCACCGGCCTGAAACTCTAAATCCTTCCTTCTCTTATCATGATAGCTCTTTTGCCGACTCTGCGACGCTTTCATCTTCTCTCGGATTAGTTTTACCTTCTCAGTTGTTTCTCGCACAATCTCAGGCCCCAATACTGCACTCTCTCCGGATTCATACCAACATAACGGAGTCCTACATCTCCGACCATACAACGCCTCAAACGGTGCCATTCCAATACTAGAATGAAAACTGTTATTGTAGGTGAATTCTATCAACGGAAGATGAGAATCCCATGAACCTCCCTGCTCGAGAACACATGCTCTCAACAAGTCCTCTAACGACTGAATAGTCCTCTCCGTCTGACCATCTGTCTACGGATGATAAGCGGAGCTCAACCTCAACCTAGAACCCAAAGCTTCTTGCAAACTTTTCCAAAATTCAGAAGTGAATCTTGGATCTCTATCAGATACAATACTAAGCGGAACGCCATGCAACTTCACAATTGTCTTGATGTAGATTTCTGCCAACTTTGGAACTGGATAAGTCATATTAATTGGTAAGAAATGAGCAGACTTTGATAACCTGTCCACAACCACCCATATAGCATCAAACCCTTTCACTGTATTGGGCAAACCAGTCACAAAATCCATGGAAATTCTATCCCATTTCCATTCCGGAACTTCTAATGGTTGCATCAACCCCGCAGGCTTCTGATGCTCAATCTTAGACTTCTGACAAGTCAGACAAGAATACACAAACTGTGCCACATCCTACTTCATACCAGGCCACCAGAACAACTTCTTCAAATCTTGGTACATTTTCGTAGCCCCTGGATGAATATTCAACTTGCTCCTATGGCTCTCCTCAAGAATCATTCTCTTCATCTCAGCATCATCAGGAATACAAATCCTATCTCTGAATCTCAATACACCTTGGGAATCTAACTTGAAATCCCCATTCACAGCTTGATCATTCACAACTACCAAGTCTACCAACTTTACATCTGACTTTTGGGCTTCTCGAACACTAACCAAAAATTCATTGCCAATCTTCAACATTCCCAATCTGACACTCTGCAGTGTCACTTCACAAACCAGACTCATGTCCCGAAACTGCTCAATCAACTCTAATTCTTTCACCATCATAGCCGACATATGCAAGCTCTTCCGACTTAAAGCATCAGCGACGACATTAGCTTTGCCGGGGTGATAGTTCAAGCCGAAATCATAATCCTTCAGCAATTCTAACCAACGTCTCTGTCTCATATTTAGCTCCTTCTGATCAAACAAGTATTTTAGACTCTTATGGTCACTAAACACTTCAAATCTAGTACCATACAGATAGTGCCTCCAAATTTTCAGCACAAACACAATTGCAGCCAGCTCCAAATCATGAGTAGGGTAGTTCTTCTCATGGGTCCTCAACTGTCTGGACGCATAAGCTACTACCTTACCCTCTTGCATTAACACACCTCCCAAACCCATCTTGGAAGCATCACAATATACTACAAACGGTTGATCCGGAACAGGCAAAGTCAACACGGGCGATGTGGTCAACCTCTTCTTCAACTCATTGAAGCTCTCCTCACAGCAAGCATCCCACACAAAAGCCTTTCCCTTATATGTCAATTGAGTCAATGGAAGGGCCAATTTCGAGAAACCTTCTATAAACCTCCTGTAATAACCAGCTAATCCCAAGAAGCTTCTAATCTCTGTAACTGACTTCGGGCTCTCCCATTGCAACACAGCATCAATGTTGGCTGGATCTACAGCTATACCATTACCAGAGATAATATGACCAAGGAAACCTACTTCATTCAGCCAGAACTCACACTTAGACAATTTTGCATACAATTTCTTTTCTTTCAACACTTCTAGTACTAACCTCAAATGTTCTGCATGCTCCTCTTCCGTCTTAGAATACACCAGAATGTCGTCAATAAACACAACTACAAACCGATCCAAGTAACTATGGAAAGTACGATTCATGTACTCCATAAACACACCCGACGCGTTGCTAACACCAAACGGCATCACTGAATATTCATAGTGCCCATATCTCGTTCTGAAAGCGGTTTTTTGAATGTCTTCATCCTTTACCTTGATCTGGTGATAACCCGACCTAAAATCGATTTTGCTAAACACCTTAGCACCTACCAACTAGTCCATCAGATCATCAATTCTGGGAAGCGGATACCTGTTCTTTATTGTCACTTTGTTCAGTTGCCTATAATCGACACAAAGTCTCATACTCCCGTCCTTCTTTTTCACTAACAATACCGGAGCACCCCATGGTGACACACTTGGCCTTACAAATTTCTTCTCAAGTAGATCTTCTAATTTCTTTTTCAATTCAGACAACTCTGAGGCTGACATCCGGTACGGTGCCGTAGACACAGGCCTAGTACCAGGTATAAGATCAATAGCAAACTCAACCTCCCTCTCTGGCGGAACACTTGGAATTTCATCTGGGAACACTTCAGGAAATTCACACACTACCTGAACCCCTTCCATGATCGCCTGATTCTCAGCAGACAATGACGCCATCAAAGCAAACAGATGAACTCCCTCTTTCATTACCTTATGCAATTGACCAGCAGGCAACAAAACGGATTCTTCTTCTTCGGGAGGAAGGAAACTCACAGATCTCCGAAAACAATTAATATGCACATGGTTAAATACTAACCAGTCCATACCAAGAATGACATCCAACCCTCCCAACGGCAAACAAATAAGGTCAACAAGAAAATCTCTGCCGAAGATTGACAGAGGGCACTTAGCACACACAAGAGAGGTAGTTACTGAACCCTTAGCTGGAGTGTCAATAACCATCTCCCTCATCATAGAAGATAAAACGTGGTCCAATTTCTCAGCACATAAAGCAGCAATAAATGAATGCGTAGCACCAGTATCAATAATAGCAATCAAAGGAATACCATTAATAAAACATGTACCTCTAATCTCATTAGTATCCTCTGATCCTGCGAGAGCAAACACTTTTCCATAGGACTTCTCTTTCTTCGGCTTAGTACACTTGGTACTAATATGACCTGCCTCCCCACAGTTGTAGCACACCACATCCCTTTTCTCACATTTCGCAGCCACATGACCTTCTTTACCGCACTTGAAACACTTATTATCCGAGCAGTCAAAACTCTTATGGCCCGGCTTGCCACACCTGTAGCACACAACCTTCGCAGGGGCATCTCCCCCACTTGGTTTCTTATTATCAGCATACCTCTGCTTACCCTTACCAGCCGGAACCTCATATGGCTTACCCCGGTTCTGAAATTTACCCCTCTGATCTCTCATGACCTTGGAGTGAGCATTACTATCATCTTCGAATATCCTGCAACTGTCGATCAAATCAGCGAATACCCGAATCTTCTGGTACCCTATAGCTTTCTTTATATCAGCCCTCAGTCCATTCTCAAACTTTATACATTTTGAAAATTCAGAATCAGCATCAGGATAGTGGGGATAAAACTTAGCCAATTCAGTGAACTTGGCAGCATACTCCGTCACAGACATGCTTCCTTGCTTTAGCTCAAGGAATTCTATTTCTTTCTTACCTCTCACATCTTCTGGGAAATACTTCCGTAAGAACTCTCTACGGAAAACAGCCCAAGTTATCTCCTCATTAGCAGTTTCTAACCTCTGCCTAACCTCCATCCACCAATCATCAGCCTCTTCTGCCAGTGTATGGGTACCATACCTGACCTTCTGCGCATCATTACAATCCATGACCCGAAATATCTTTTCGATCTCTTTCAGCCATGCTAGAGCACCATCTGGATTGTACTTGCCCTTAAAAACAGGTGGATTCTCCCTCTGGAACGTGGCTAAACTGCGAGTCCCAGCATTTTCAGCACCATTTTGTTGGTTCCCAACAGCCTGAGCCATAGCCTGCAAAGCAGCAGCAAGAGCAGCGTCGTTCCTCCCAGCCATTTCAAACTATCACTGCAGCACAAACATAAATTTAGAACTAATCTAACAATTCTATTTGTCATATGACACTATGACAGGACGACTTGGCCGGACAGACCGAACTGCTCTGATACCACTAATGTAACACCCCTTTTCTAATAACCTTACTATTTAATAAAATCAGAGTTTCTTTTTTTTTTTTTGAAAACAATTTAAGCGAGTGCTACACTTACTCCATTAAAATCAAAAACTTCAACTTTCATAGTTCAATTAAAACCACATGATACATAGCACCATAACAAGAAAAACTGTTTAGTTCACATCAACTAAATACAGTCACTACCAGCAGCGGAATAATAATTAAGTTCGAAACAAAACCAATACATCACCAAAAATGGTCTAACAGTATAAAGACAATAACACTTAAGCATAAGACGCCCCCCGGTGCTACGTATCAGAGCATGACACTTCCTACCAAACGAAGGTGTAAAGGTAACCTTCACTCGTTATTACCTGCACGTTGCCGACATAAGAAGCAACATAAAAGCAGTAGGGTGAGTCTCTTTTCATAATTAATAACATATGGAATTAAGTACTGCATAGGAAAAGGTAACTAGGCACACCGGTTCACAACAATGGAAACAATCACATCAACATTACATTTCCAAGCAGCACTACACAATATATGGTTATGCATGAAATGCAACCCAAACTCCACGGGCACATGCATGTCGGATCCGTCACCAAATACAAGTAGGCCGTAGCCTCTGCTCACCAAATAAAACTAGGCCGAAGCCTCTGCTCACCAATAATGCACATGTTTCATGAGATGCTATGGAAATGCATCACAACACACCACAATTCAATCAATTCACCATTTAATTCAGCTTACCATTTTATTTATATTCTCACCATTGTATTAATCAGCTCACCAATTAAGATTAGACCGAAGCCTCTGCTCACTAATCACACCATAATACACTCCCCAATTCAACCCACCACTCACACAAACACCAATTTCAATTAGGTCAATTTATGATTTGACACGACATAGGGAAAGTGGATAAAAATTGCCATTTGGACACTTGAACACCTCAGCCCAGAAACACCAGTAAAATAATTTATTTTTGCATAAAATTGGAACATTTGGATAGACACTGAAATTAGCTTTGAAACGCATTTTGAACCGCTAAATTTGGATAACCGAGTCAAAAGTTACATTAAAACAAAATAGGAAAAATACTTAGACATTCTGGAAACTGGCGCATGGGCACTGGGCGCCCAGGAGCAACACAGAACTTGGCGCAGGGCGCTGGGTGCCCAGGAGCAACACAAAACTTGGCGCATGGGCGCTGGCGCCCAGGAACAGCAACACGCGCATAAGCGCTGGCGCCCAAGAACAGCAACACGCGCATAGGCGCTGGCGCCCAGGAACTGGCGCAGGAACTGGCGTAGGGGAACACAGCGCCCAGGCACTAGGAGCCTAAGGCCAACACACAAGGAAACTCATTTTACTTCAAAATTGATTTTGTACGAGCCAAATACTCAGGATATGAGAACCAAATAAAAATTTTGGCAAAAAGTGACACGCATTTTTGGCGCCCATGGACTAGGCGCCTAAGGCCAAGACCAACCACAACTCCTGTGACTCCAAAAATTGTTTTGCACGAGCCATTTAACTTGGACATGAAAACCCAGTATCAATTTTGGCAAAATACGCAACAGAAAATGGGGACCCTTGGCGCCCATGACACAAGGCACCTAGCGCCAAACTGGCAACACAGTGACACAGAACAGCAACACAGTGGCAACAGACACAGCAACACAGTGGCAACAGAAACAGCAACACAGTGGCAACAGAAACTGGAAAACTGGCGCAGGCACACTGGCTGGGCGCCTGGCGCCCATGACTGAGGCGCAGAAAAAAAACAGCAACAATGCATATGGCGCCCAAGGCGCCTAGGAGGTTCCAAATTCAAAATTCTTCAAATTCAAACACCAAATTAAATTCACCAAACACCCAATCATATATATATAATTCAATCATCATCATGATCCTCAATTTTCACCAAGTAAACACCAACAAGTCATATATTCAAACATATGAAATACAATTCACATTAGCAACAATTCAAACATTAATCATGCGATTTCAACATAGGCAATTCATAATCATGTATCACAACATTACAATTGAATCAACAACACCACAATTCATTCATATATATCATTTTAAAACCCTAACCCTAGGCACTACTAATTCGCATAAGCCATTAAAAATTAAAAAGAGGACCCCCTAACCTCTTAGAATTCGCACCACCAAGCCAAGCTCTAAGGAAAATGCAAGACACCAACAAGCTCTTCCTCCTCCTTGAGTGATTCGCCCCTTTCTCTTCTTCTCCTCTTCACTTCGCAACTTCTCCTCTTTTCACTCTCTCTTTTCACGTTTCTTTTCTTTCTTTTCACAATTGAGTCAAAAATGCAACTAAGTCACAAGACCCCTAGTGAGTCGAATTCCTATGACTATCCAATGGGTCATGGGCTCACTTGTGGGTCATGGGCCCCGTGCACCATCTAATTCGAGACAACACCTCCTAATAATTAAAATAAAATAAATAAATTAAACCTTGAATTATTTAATTAAATTAAATAAATATTGTAAGCCTTAAATAACTTAATTAAATAAATAATTAAATTATTTTGGGGCGTTACACCAGTTCTGCGCCAGTTTGTGCTGTTCTTGGTTTTTGGCACCCAAGGCGCCCTTAGGGCCCTATCCTGCGCCAGTTTTGTGCTGTTCTTGGTTTTTGGCGCCCATGGCGCCCTTGGGGCCCTGTAGAGTGCCTTGGTGCTTAAAAATTGTCCTTCCTCAAATATTTCCTTTGTTTCTTCATTTTAGCTCTTATTTTCTCTTTTGCTTCAAAATAAAACCTGAAAATAAAAAGTAAATATTTGTAGTAAAATAGCTCAAAAATATAATTAAAATACCAATAAACTTAATGAAAATAACTATTAAAAAGACTCTAAAAATAGACTTATCAAACTCCCCCACGCTTGAACCTTTGCTTGTCCTCAAGCAAAAACAGTGTAAATCCTTAGGCCAATTCTGAAGGAAAGTTATTTTCACATCGAAACTGTAACATCCCTAATTTTTAAAGACTCGTATTATGATGCCGGAGGCCGATTAATTATTTGTGGGAATAATTGGTCGCGTCTCGGGGATTAATAGTCGAGTAATTCGTCAAGAAAACCTATTCTCCATTGAGAGGTGGCTTATTCATAGAATAATGAGGAATTGGAGCCGAAGGGCAAATCTGTCTTTTCACACCCCTAGTAATTTAAAATGTAATCGTAAAGATTATAATTAATTTCGAACCGAAAGAATTGAGGAACTTCGGGTCAGAACTGAATTAATCGAGAAGGTTTTGTACCAAAAAGGATTTTCAACTCCTAAGCTATCACTTTATGGGCCAAGGGCAAAATGGTCTTTACACCATCATTATAAACCCCCCCAGCCCATATTCATACTGAACTCACCCTCTCACTTGGACACCTTTCAGCTGAAGTTGAGAAAAGAGAAAAAAAAGAGTTGAGAAAAGAGAGAAAGAGGGCGAAGGGAGGAGGAAGAGGAGGAAAGGAGAGCTTCTCAAGTTTTCATTGCATGTAAGTCTTCTAAACCTCTCTCTACTCCATTTTTGATTCTGAGTTCAATGGTACCAAGGACAAGGGCTGATTCTCACTCTTCCTCTATGCGCCATTTTTGAATCTTGAAGCTCCAAGGTTGAAGATAATGGGGTTTTGAGCTGCCACTTCTCTTGCATGTCCAGTGTTGCTATTAAGAGGGGGGAATCTCAAACTTTTATTTCGATTTAGGGGAGATCGTGAAAGATTGGGTTGCTGCTCCAAGCCGTTCAGTCAAGATAGCTGCTGTTCCAGCGTTGTTGGTGATTGTTCGTGCGTTCTAGTGTTCGGCTGTTTCACGTTTTGATCGTGGTTCCTAGCAAAAACGACATCACGGTGAGTTCTACTCACGATAGGGTATTTTAATATTTTGAACATGTTTTCGACATGGAATCCCTTGGTCATATTTTCTGTTTTCAAAAGTCTTAGAATCGAAAAGCGTTTTTAAGTCAAAACGGTGTTTTACGGTTTATTGAGAATTTTAATAAGTCGTTGAAATGAAATGAATTGTGTACTACTAGAAATATATATATTCTGGGAATTTTCTGAGTTTCAGGTGATTGAAATTAGAAATCGAATCGAACGAGAACGGAGAGCGAAAATGAGGAAAATGAGAAATTCTGGTAACAGACACAGGTCGCACGGACCGTGCGCCCCTGGGCACGGGTCGTGCGCCTGCTTCGGGTTGGAAATATTGGAAACAGAACGGGACGCACGGGTCGTGCGCCCCTGGGCACGGATCGTGCGCTTCCCTCTGGTAGATGGGTCTTGAGTAGTGCACCACGCACGGGTCATGTGCCCCTGGGCACGGGTCGTGCGTGTGGTTCTGTTACCGGCTTCCGTTTTCTCGTTTTGTTGCTCCGTTTGATCCCGAACCTTCTCTAATTTCTTTCTCAACCATTCAAAAAGGGATTGCCTCACTGAAAACCTTATTTTGAACTTGTTCAACTCATGGTTTTTGAAAAAGAGCTTTGAAAGCCTATTTGATCGAAAAACCGAAACCCTAGTATACGTGTGGGTACACCGTCTGATGGATAGAATGTATATATATATTTATATATATATATATCAACTGTATATGATTATAATGCCGGATGTCTAGAGATTCATCAAAACGGGTTATAAGTCAATAATACATTACAATATGATTATAATGCCGGATGTTTATAAATTCATCAAAACGGGTTATAGATCGATAAGATATAAATTATCTAAAAAGATATTGTGATAGATCCTTTGGTGATCGGAAAGATATATATTATCTAACTCTCGAGAAATCGTTATGTATTGTCATACATAAATCGCGTTGGGTGACGACCCGACAAGTAGCATACTAGGGAGGGTAGTCATGACCCCTTACCTAGGCCCTGAATGTGTTTTGGCGTGGTCAACTCACGGGTTGCCGGGATTAGCAGAGGTGCAGTCGGCTTGTGCTAAGTTACTGATTATAAGTTAACATTGCCGGGATTAGCAGTTGTGCAGTCGGCAGATGTTAAGCTATAGCTACCGGGATTAGCAGTTGTGCAGTCGGTTGAGCTAAGCTATTAAAAACATAAAAGAGAACACGATTTGCTTGGTATTTCGATTATGGCTATTGGTAGCTAATTAAACATTGTTAACGGTTTAATAATTGAACCGAGTGTCAGTGAGGGGGCACGGTAGGACTCACTGAGATAATGTTATCTCACCCTATCCATATTTGTTGTTTTTCAGAGAAGCAGGGAAAAAGGAAGACTATAGTGCACGAGTAGTTGATATACTCTTGGAGGTGCTGAAGACTTAGTATTTTCTCCTTGTTCCTTTGTTGTCCTATTGGTTGTATAAACTTGTAATGATTATGAGTTATATGAACCGTTTATGTTTCTGTTTGGTATTTGGACTGGGATATTGTAATCCACTCGGTATGGAACCGATAAACTTCTATTTTATGAAGTAATGTTATTTCCGATTATGTTTTATTTCGGAAAAAGTTTGTATGTCCAAAACTTAAACAGGAACTGTGTCCTCTGAATTTCCGCAATCTGTGCATCTTTCGGTCTCTCTACATGTTAGAAATACCGGGGTGTTACATTTGGTATCAGAGCGGTTCGACCTAGTCGGACTTAGATGTTAAGAGTCTTTTACGTCTTCTAAGTCTGATTTTTCTTAGTATGCTATTAGACATTGAGCCTGATCAACTTAATACTTTGTACATACTTCGCAGAATCATGGCTGGAAGAGGTAGGAGAAACCCACCTGTTGATCCTCATCAAGAATGGATGCAGAATGTCATCGAGACTCAGCAAAAGATGATGAATGACATGATGCTAATGCAACAGCAACAGATGGCTCAGATGGCTCAAATGCAGCAGATGCATCAAATGCCTCAACCACAACCAGCTGAGCCAGTTAATGTGCCAACACCTGAGGATCCCAACAGGATGTATTTCCGGTTTCTGAAGATGAAACCCCCAACCTTCAAAGGAGGATCCGAGGCAATGAAAGCCCATTTTTGGGTAGATGCCATGGAACGGATCTTTGATACTTTGCAATGCAATGAAGGAGAAAAGGTAATTTGTGCTGCTAACGCTCTGGACGAGGATGCTCACACTTGGTGGGTTAACGCTCGTAGAATGCTTCAAAATCAAGGAACTCCTCTTGAGTGGGATAACTTCAAAGAGTTGTTTTTGGGTCATTATTTTCCCGACTCCCAAAGACTTGACAAGCAGATGGAATTTCTGAGTTTGAAACAGGGAGAGATGACAGTTGGGGAATATGCTGCAAAATTTGAGAGATTGTCACAATTCTATGAATTGGGGACCACCGCTCTTGATGATAGGTGAAAGATGGTGATGTTCAGACAAGGTCTTAGAGGCGATGTGAATCAAGGCCTCAGTTCGTATTCCCTAACCACTTATCCTGCTTTGGTTCAACAGGCTCATGCAGCAGAAAGTGATCTGAAAAGAATGTATGCTGAGAGGAAGGATTTTTGGAAGGATAAGAAGAAGGGCAGTGGGTCAACTTCTTCAAACCCGAGGTATAGAGGGAATCTAGACAAGGGAAAGAAGATTCAGTCAAACAACACTTCTGGGCATCGCTGGTGTGAAGTGTGCAAGAAGAATCATCCAGGAAGGTGTCGATCAGAGGCAAGGTCGGATCAGTGTTATCTTTGCAAAGAAGTGGGCCATTATGCTAATAATTGTCCGTCAAGGAAAGCTTTCTTAGAGTCTCCTGATGCTCCGAGACAGGCTCGAGTCAACACTCTGGATGCTAAGACCATCAAGCCAGCTGATAATCTGATAAGGGGTACAGGTTCTATCTTTCATCAAACTGTTAATATTCTGTATGACTCTGGTGCTACTCATTGTTTTATCTCTGAAGCATGTGCGGAACGGCTAGGATTAATAGTATCTCCTATATCCGAACCAATATCTATCCTTACTGCGGCAAAGGGTCGTGTGCGAACCCAATCATTATGTCTTAATTGTCTGCTCACCATAGGAGGCAGGGACTTTGTTGTTGATTTTATCTGTCTGCCTATGAGAGGAATGGAGATCGTGTTGGGAATGAATTGGATGACTTCCAATCACATTACGATTGATTGTTTCAATCGTGCAATTAATTTTCCTTCTGAAATAGCGGAACATTCACTACCTGCAGATGATGGTGTTATTTCGTTCACTTCAGCCAGCCAGTCTCTATTCCAAGGTGCGGAAGCTTTTGTTATTATTTTGTCTGCATCAACTGAAGCTGATTTGGATTTATCATCTACTCAAGTTGTTAATGAATTCTTAGATGTTTTTCCCGAGGAAGTTTCCTCTTTACCTCCAGAACGAGAGGTAGAATTCTCTATAGATTTGGCGCCTGGCACAGGGCCAATATCCATAGCACCTTATAGGATGTCTCCTCTTGAACTGAAAGAATTGAAGTCCCAACTTGAGGAATTAATTTCCAAGAAATTTATTCGACCGAGTGCTTCTCCATGGGGTGCTCCGGTATTGCTAGTCAAGAAGAAGGACGGAAGCATGAGGTTATGCATAGACTACCGTCAGCTGAATAAAATCACTATCAAGAACAAGTATCCATTGCCAAGGATAGATGATCTACTCGACCAACTTCGAGGTGCTAAAGTTTTCTCCAAAATTGATCTGAGGTCAGGGTACCATCAAATTAGGGTAAGAACCTTAGACATTCCGAAGACTGCCTTTCGTACGAGGTACGGACACTACGAGTTTGTAGTGATGCCTTTCGGATTAACTAACGCTCCAGCCGTATTCATGGATTATATGAATAGAGTATTTCATTCTTACCTAGATCAGTTTGTGGTCGTCTTTATTGATGATATCTTGATTTACTCCAAGTCAGTTGAGGAGCATGCTCAGCATCTCCGAATTGTCCTAGGAGTACTCCGAGAGAAGAAACTCTACGCTAAACCATCAAAGTGTGACTTTTGGATGCCTGAAGTAAAATTCTTGGGTCATGTAATTTCCCAAGAAGGGGTTGCAGTGGATCCTAGCAAAGTGGAAGCAGTGTTGAATTGGGAACGGCCAACGTCAGTGACTGAGATCAGAAGCTTTCTGGGTTTAGCTGGTTACTATAGAAGATTCATTGAAGGTTTTTCGCAAATGGTACTTCCGCTTACTCGATTGACTCGCAAGGGTCAACCGTTTACGTGGGATGCCGATTGTGAAGAGTGCTTCCTTGGATTGAAGGGAAAGTTAACTTCTGCTCCAATCCTAATTCTTCCGGATCCGTCATTGGGATTTCAAATTTACAGTGATGCATCTGGGAAGGGTTTAGGATGTGTTCTCATGCAGAATCAACATGTTGTGGCCTATGCATCAAGGCAATTGAAGACGCATGAACGGAATTACCCAACTCATGACTTAGAGTTGGCGGCTATTGTGTTTGCACTGAAAATTTGGAGACATTACCTTTACGGTTCTCGTTTCGAAGTTTTTAGTGATCACAAGAGCTTGAAATATCTATTTGACCAAAAGGAGTTGAATAACAGACAGAGAAGGTGGACCGAATTTTTGAAGGACTATGACTTCGAATTGAAATATCACCCTGGGAAAGCCAATGTGGTAGCAGATGCTCTGAGCAGGAAGTCTATCCACACGGCAAGGTTAATGGTTCACGAGATGGCTTTGTTGGAGTCGTTCAGAGACTTGAAACTCAAGGTGGTAAGAAAGAGGGATCGCGTAGTGCTGCGGCATATACAGATAGCCAGTGTGCTAAGGGAACAAATCCGTGTAGCTCAAGAAGCTGATATGAAGTTGCAGTCTCAGAGGGGATCGCCAGATTTCACTGAGGATAGTGATGGCGTGATTTGCTCTAATGGGAGGATTTGTGTTCCCGATGATGATGATATCAAAAGGCAAGTATTGGAAGAAGCTCATAGGAGTCAGTACTCCGTACATCCGGGATCCACCAAGATGTACCGAGACTTGAAGTTGATGTATTGGTGGCCTGGGATGAAGGTCGAGATTGCAGAATTTGTTTCTCGGTGCTTAACTTGTCAGAAGGTTAAGGCGGAACACCGAAGACCGGGCGGTCAGTTACAACCGCTAGATGTACCAGTTTGGAAGTGGGAAGATATCTCAATGGACTTCGTCATGGGTTTGCCGAGGTCACAGGCAGGCAATGATTCTATTTGGGTAGTAGTGGACCGATTGACTAAATCCGCTCACTTTATCCCCGTTCGCTCGACTTATAAGGTTTCCAAGTTAGCAGATGAATATGTGAGGAACATTATCAGACTGCATGGAGTCCCAACAAGTATTGTGTCAGACCGAGATCCCAAGTTTACTTCCAGGTTCTGGAGAGCATTGAATGAAGCTTTGGGAACAAGGGTGCTGGTTAGCACTGCTTATCATCCTCAGACTGATGGTCAGACGGAGAGGACTATCCAGACTCTTGAGGACATGCTTCGGGCTTGTGTGCTCGACAGTGGGAGAAAATGGGAGGACCATCTTCCGTTAGTAGAATTCTCCTACAACAACAGTTACCACTCTAGCATTGGAATGGCACCGTTTGAAGCACTTTATGGTAGGAAGTGTAGAACTCCATTGTGTTGGTGGGAGATTGGGGAAGACAAGTTTTTGGGACCCGATATGGTTCGCGAGACTACAGAGAAGGTCAAGTTAATTCGAGAAAGGATGAAGGTTGCTCAGAGTCGGCAAAAGAGCTACGCTGACAACCGAAGGAGACCGTTGGAGTTTGAGGTTGGTGATCATGTGTTCTTGAAAGTTTCGCCAACCATAGGCACTGGGAGAGCCTTGCGAGCGAAGAAGCTCAGTCCTCGATATGTTGGACCTTTCCAAATCATCGAGCGGATTGGGCCAGTTGCCTATCGCCTCGCATTGTCTCCGGCCCTATCAAATCTCCACGATGTGTTCCACGTATCTCAGTTGAGAAAATATGTTCCCGATCTGCATCAACCATTGAGTGTTGATACCATTGACCTGCAACCGGATTTGTCATTCCAACCCTATCCTAGCTACATCTTGGAGCGTGGCGAGAAGACGCTACGGTCAAGGACTATTCCTATTGTCAAAGTGGTCTGGGATGGATTCTCAATCGAGGAGGCTACCTGGGAACTGGAAGAAGACATGCGCAATCGATATCCATATCTCTTTCAGTAAGGTATGTTTCGTCAATTTTGAGGACAAAATTTTTAAAAGTTGGGGAGATTGTAACATCCCTAATTTTTAAAGACTCGTATTATGATGCCGGAGGCCGATTAATTATTTGTGGGAATAATTGGTCGCGTCTCGGGGATTAATAGTCGAGTAATTCGTCAAGAAAACCTATTCTCCATTGAGAGGTGGCTTATTCATAGAATAATGAGGAATTGGAGCCGAAGGGCAAATCTGTCTTTTCACACCCCTAGTAATTTAAAATGTAATCGTAAAGATTATAATTAATTTCGAACCGAAAGAATTGAGGAACTTCGGGTCAGAACTGAATTAATCGAGAAGGTTTTGTACCAAAAAGGATTTTCAACTCCTAAGCTATCACTTTATGGGCCAAGGGCAAAATGGTCTTTACACCATCATTATAAACCCCCCCAGCCCATATTCATACTGAACTCACCCTCTCACTTGGACACCTTTCAGCTGAAGTTGAGAAAAGAGAAAAAAAAGAGTTGAGAAAAGAGAGAAAGAGGGCGAAGGGAGGAGGAAGAGGAGGAAAGGAGAGCTTCTCAAGTTTTCATTGCATGTAAGTCTTCTAAACCTCTCTCTACTCCATTTTTGATTCTGAGTTCAATGGTACCAAGGACAAGGGCTGATTCTCACTCTTCCTCTATGCGCCATTTTTGAATCTTGAAGCTCCAAGGTTGAAGATAATGGGGTTTTGAGCTGCCACTTCTCTTGCATGTCCAGTGTTGCTATTAAGAGGGGGGAATCTCAAACTTTTATTTCGATTTAGGGGAGATCGTGAAAGATTGGGTTGCTGCTCCAAGCCGTTCAGTCAAGATAGCTGCTGTTCCAGCGTTGTTGGTGATTGTTCGTGCGTTCTAGTGTTCGGCTGTTTCACGTTTTGATCGTGGTTCCTAGCAAAAACGACATCACGGTGAGTTCTACTCACGATAGGGTATTTTAATATTTTGAACATGTTTTCGACATGGAATCCCTTGGTCATATTTTCTGTTTTCAAAAGTCTTAGAATCGAAAAGCGTTTTTAAGTCAAAACGGTGTTTTACGGTTTATTGAGAATTTTAATAAGTCGTTGAAATGAAATGAATTGTGTACTACTAGAAATATATATATTCTGGGAATTTTCTGAGTTTCAGGTGATTGAAATTAGAAATCGAATCGGACGAGAACGGAGAGCGAAAATGAGGAAAATGAGAAATTCTGGTAACAGACACAGGTCGCACGGACCGTGCGCCCCTGGGCACGGGTCGTGCGCCTGCTTCGGGTTGGAAGTATTGGAAACAGAACGGGACGCACGGGTCGTGCGCCCCTGGGCACGGATCGTGCGCTTCCCTCTGGTAGATGGGTCTTGAGTAGTGCACCACGCACGGGTCGTGTGCCCCTGGGCACGGGTCGTGCGTGTGGTTCTGTTACCGACTTCCGTTTTCTCGTTTTGTTGCTCCGTTTGATCCCGAACCTTCTCTAATTTCTTTCTCAACCATTCAAAAAGGGATTGCCTCACTGAAAACCTTATTTTGAACTTGTTCAACTCATGGTTTTTGAAAAAGAGCTTTGAAAGCCTATTTGATCGAAAAACCGAAACCCTAGTATACGTGTGGGTACACCGTCTGATGGATAGAATGTATATATATATTTATATATATATATATCAACTGTATATGATTATAATGCCGGATGTCTAGAGATTCATCAAAACGGGTTATAAGTCAATAATACATTACAATATAATTATAATGCCGGATGTTTATAAATTCATCAAAACGGGTTATAGATCGATAAGATATAAATTATCTAAAAAGATATTGTGATAGATCCTTTGGTGATCGGAAAGATATATATTATCTAACTCTCGAGAAATCGTTATGTATTGTCATACATAAATCGCGTTGGGTGACGACCCGACAAGTAGCATACTAGGGAGGGTAGTCATGACCCCTTACCTAGGCCCTGAATGTGTTTTGGCGTGGTCAACTCACGGGTTGCCGGGATTAGCAGAGGTGCAGTCGGCTTGTGCTAAGTTACTGATTATAAGTTAACATTGCCGGGATTAGCAGTTGTGCAGTCGGCAGATGTTAAGCTATAGCTACCGGGATTAGCAGTTGTGCAGTCGGTTGAGCTAAGCTATTAAAAACATAAAAGAGAACACGATTTGCTTGGTATTTCGATTATGGCTATTGGTAGCTAATTAAACATTGTTAACGGTTTAATAATTGAACCGAGTGTCAGTGAGGGGGCACGGTAGGACTCACTGAGATAATGTTATCTCACCCTATCCATATTTGTTGTTTTTCAGAGAAGCAGGGAAAAAGGAAGACTATAGTGCACGAGTAGTTGATATACTCTTGGAGGTGCTGAAGACTTAGTATTTTCTCCTTGTTCCTTTGTTGTCCTATTGGTTGTATAAACTTGTAATGATTATGAGTTATATGAACCGTTTATGTTTCTGTTTGGTATTTGGACTGGGATATTGTAATCCACTCGGTATGGAACCGATAAACTTCTATTTTATGAAGTAATGTTATTTCCGATTATGTTTTATTTCGGAAAAAGTTTGTATGTCCAAAACTTAAACAGGAACTGTGTCCTCTGAATTTCCGCAATCTGTGCATCTTTCGGTCTCTCTACATGTTAGAAATACCGGGGTGTTACAGAAACATTAAGTGAACTGTGGGGCAATTCTAACATTTTGGTTTGAGAACTACTATCTGGGCTTCTTGTGGAATTGGGAGACAACTTAAAGGTATCAATACTTTTTAGAGAGGATATCAATGTCATCATAGAAACGGTTCCCCAACATTCTTAAGTTTGGGTCCTCCATTTACTAAGACCGGGTCTCAAAGGAGGGTCTTTATACGATGGGCATTCAAGCATTTTTCTTTTCTTTTTGATTTTATATGCTAACCATTCATTTTGACATTTAAAATGCACTAATTTTTGCATTTTTGAAATGGTTTTGCAATTTTTTTTTTTGAATACCCCATCTCAGAAGTTTTTCTCCAGTAACCGCGCATCCAGTAAATGTCACCAGGAGAACCAGGTTATAGGTTTCTTATCATTCCTTCTAATTGTATTAATAACTGAAAACAGTCTCAATAGTGTGTGTGTGTGTGTGTGAAAAAGCCCTAAGAGTAGAAATCGAACCATGATACAATTTTTGTTGTTCCCAACCAGCCCACCTAGATGATTGCTAATAAAAAATTGAAAAATTATTTTTTGCAGAAAAGGCTTATCTAAAACATGCTTCAAAAACTCACAAGGATTTTCAGCAATGGGAGACGAACTTTATTTATTGAAATAAGCTAAAAATTAAAAACAAGAAAATAGTAAAACAGGGCAAGATACCCCCCCACGCTTGGACCAGACAATGTCCTCAATGTTTTAACAATTTAAACAACATGAAAGGTTAAAGGAAGGTTCACCTGATTTACTGCTGACTTGCAAAACAAACACACAGTTACTTCGTGGGTTGCCTCCCACGCAGCGCTCTTTTAACGTCACTAGCTTGACGATCAAAATTTCAATTGGGATCATGCAGAACTAAACTAGTTTCTTTCTCAATTGGGTCACCAATTAAATAATTTTTCAACCTTTGACCATTGACTTTAAACGATCCAGTTTTCTCGCTCCAGATCTCTACAGATTCGAAGGGGTAAACCTTACGGATTTCAAAAGGACTGGACCATCTTGACTTTAATTTTCCCGGAAAATTTTTTAGCCTGGAATTAAAAAATAACACCAGGTCACCCTCCTTGAATTCTCTGCGAATGATACGCTTATCATGCCAATTTTTTGTTCTTTCTTTGTAAAGTTTGGCATTCTCATAAGCATCCATTCTCAGTTCTTCCAGTTCGTTTAGTTGGAGTTTTCTTTTTTCTCCGGCTAATTCCATGTTCAGGTTAAGGCGTTTAATTGCCCAGTAAGCTTTGTGCTCTAGTTCAACCGGAAGGTGGCAAGACTTCCCATAAATTAATTTGAAAGGAGTCATTGCTATGGCAGTTTTGTACGCAGTCCGATAAGCCCAGCGAGCATCATCAAGCTTTACCGACCAGTCTTTTCTTGAGGTCGAAACAGTTTTTTCTAAAATACTTTTAATTTCTCTGTTCGATACCTCAACCTGACCACTAGTTTGAGGGTGGTAAGGCGTTGCAATTTTGTGCCTTACACCAAACTTTTGCAGTAACATTTCAGAATGTTTTGAGATGAAATGGGATCCTCCGTCGCTTACGACAACACGAGGGACCCCGAATCTTGGAAAAATTATTTTTTTGAAAAGTTTTATGACTACCTTTGCATCGTTTGTAGGAGAAGCAATGGCTTCGATCCATTTTGACACATAGTCAACAACTACCAGAATATATTGGTTTCCAAAAGAAGATGGAAATGGTCCCATGAAATCGACACCCCAGACGTCAAAAATTTCAACCTCTAAGATATTATTTAAGGGCATTTCATTTCTTTTCGAAATATTTCCGGTGCGTTGACACTGGCCGCATTTAGAAACGAATTGATGCGCGTCTTTAAAAAGGGACGGCCAATAAAAACCAGATTGTAGAATTTTTGTAGCAGTTTTTGAAGAACTGGCATGGCCGCCATAGGAAGAAGAATGACAATGGTATAGAATGTTACTTACCTCTTCTTCCGGAATGCATCTTCTGAACACCCCGTCTGCTCCTCTTTTAAAAAGCAGTGGCTCGTCCCAGTAATACTGTTTAAGATCATGGAAGAATTTCTTCTTCTGCTGATAATTTAAATCTGGGGGGAGTACTCTTGCTGCAAGGTAGTTTACAAAATATGCATACCATGGTGCTTCAGTCTTGACCAATGAGAAGAGTTGATCATCCAAAAATGTATCATTAAGTGGTAACTCTTCTTCTGTTGTTCCTTGTAGGCGGGACAAATGATCAGCCACAACATTTTCAACGCCTTTTTTATCCCTTATTTCAAGATCAAATTCTTGTAGGAGTAAAACCCATCGGATCAATCTCGGCTTAGCATCTTTTTTGTTTAACAAATATTTTATGGCCGAGTGATCAGTATAAATGATGATTTTTGAACCTACCAAATATGATCAAAACTTATCAATGGCAAAAACTACCGCCAATAATTCTTTTTCAGTTGTGGCGTAATTCATTTGTGCCTCGTCTAAGGTCCTGCTTGCATAGTATATGGCATGCAATTGTTTTTCCTTTCTTTGCCCCAGGACTGCCCCAACTGCAGAGTCACTTGCATCGCACATTATCTCGAACGGAAGATTCCAGTCCGGTGGCTGTATGATTGGGGTAGTAACCAAAGCCTTTTTCAACCTGTCAAAAGCTTCAAGACAAAGATCATTAAAAATAAATGATGCATCCTTAAGGAGTAGACTTGTCATAGATTTTGAAATTTTTGAGAAGTCTTTTATGAACCGGCGGTAGAAACCCGCATGGCCTAAAAAGCTTCTCACCTCTTTTACTGAGGTGGGAGGTAGCATTTTTTCAATCACCTCAATTTTTGCACGATCAACCTCAATACCTCTATTAGAAATTAAGTGTCCCAGGACAATTCCTTGATTAACCATGAAATGACACTTTTCCCAATTTAGAACTAGATTTGTAACAGCCCAAAATAACTGATTAATTTGTGAACTCTCTTTTGTTTTTGGTTTTATTTTTAACCTTCCTGTTGTGTGAACTTGTATGTAGTTTGTTAGTGGAAGAATGCTAGCTTAGGCGGGTAAATTTCGAGGACAAAATTCTTTTAAGTGGGGGAGAGTTGTAACAGCCCAAAATAATTGATTAATTTATTTAATTAATTATTTAGGATTTATGTGGTAGAAATAATAGAAATAATTATTTATTAGTATATGTGGACCTAATTATTAGTGTTAGTATTAGTAAATTAGAAGTGTTAAGTGGAGGCCCATGATTAGGTCACATAAGATAAGAAAAAGCCCATGAGGTTAAGTGAGTTTATAAAAGGGCTAGGTTAGGGTTTTGTTGTCATTAGAAGGAAAAAGAAAAATAAGGATTAGAGAAGTGAGAAGAGGAGAGGGAAGGCATGATCCACAAGCTAGAAGAGAGAGAGAGGCGTGATCTACAACCAAGGAGAGAGAGAAGGAAAGCTAGGGTTTCACACATCTCCTAATCTAAGGTTTCGTTTTCTCCAATCTAAGGTAAGGGTGAGGTTCATGTTTTATAATGGGTTGTATGAGGGATTGTATGCGGGGTTTAGGGTGTCATGATTGTCACATGTTTGATTATATGCCATGTTGCTTTGTTGAATGCTTTTATTGTGTGATTGATGTTCATATGCCCTAGACATTTGTTGTGTCTTGCCATGATCATGAGTAATTGAATTGATATGCTGAAAGTGGAGCCCTAGGTGCCCAGTGCCTGTCCCCGTTTCCTGTTTCGTTTGCTTTTTGGTACAGGTTTAGTAACTCTGTGATCGTGAGTGTTCTATTTGTCTAAAAATTATGTGGTTTGTTTTTCTGGAAACTAGACACAATTTTCTACAAATTAGGCACTGAGTTTACTCAATTTGTATAAGTATAATGGGAGAATTCTTGGTTGCAAATTGGGTCAAAAATCTGGGACGGTTTGGGATATATGTTCAGTTTTTTGTCTAATTCTGAATGCCCTGATCCTCCATATTTCGTGGGGTTTGTTTTGTTGGAAAGTAGACTTAATTTCCTACTGAATAGGCACTGATTTCGCTAAATTTCGTTGAGAATTGAGGGAGAAGATTTGATTTCAAAATGACTAATAATTCTGTCTGAATTTTGTGAGGTTTGTTGCTCCGAATTTTGTGGGGTTTGTTGCTCCAATTAAGTTGTCAATTATTAATTGTTACTTTGCTAAATTAGTTGGTTGATAATTGTTGGTTGTTGGGCGCCATGTGTAGCTGCCCTAAATTGATTGGTTAAGTTGTTGGTTGCTAAACGTTGTTGATGATTGAGAGGGCTGAGTGCCGAGTTGTTGATTGTTTTTCTTAGCGACGAGGGAGTTCTACTCCATAGCGACGAGGGAGTTCTACTCCATAGCGACGAGGGAGTTCTCCTCCATAGCGACGAGGGAGTTCTGCTCCATAGTGACAATATTAATTGTTGCGACGTGATTGTGTTGACGGTTGTGACGTGCTGTTTGTTGTCTGTTGTCTGTTGTGATATTGACTATTGTGACGTGTTGTCTGTTGTAGCTTGTTGTTTGTCATTGTTGTTGTTGTTTAGTCGTGAAGCCTCTTTGGGCTGGTTTATTGTTGTTGTTGTTGATGTCGTTATTGTCGTTGGTGTGGTTATTGATGTTATTGTTATTGTTGTTGTGTTGTTGATTTTGTCGATGACGTTGTTGTTGTTGATATTGGTTGCTGTGACGTGATAATTTTGATGCCAGGACCTAAGTATATAATGCTTTTCATACGATTCATTATATAGTGTGCTATCTCACCCCTTCTGTTTGAATGTTACCCCTATGTTGGTAACGTGCAGGTAACCTCGAGTGAAGGCTGTTGTACTTCACTAGTTCGGTCGTGTCGTCGCTATGATACGTAGCCCTTGGGGGGATGAATGTAACACCCTTTCCTAAACCTCATTTATTTTAAATAAAATCAGAGTTCTTCGCAATTTAACTTCGCCATATTGAAAAAGGCGTTACACTTTACTCTCAAAAACGATCTCGATTAATAACGTCAGATAATTTCGAAATCTCATAGCAGCGGAAAAATAATCATCAAAACACGTCTTCACATTAAAGGGTCTTAAACCACAACTCGAAGTCTCAAATACATATTGATATCTAAATGAATAGCGTTTACGCCCCCCCCCCCCCCCCCCGGTGTTACATTTCAGAGCGACGACACGACCCGACAGAAGATAGAAAAGATGGAGACCTTCACTCGCAGTTACCTGCAGCGTTGCCATGTAAGAGCAACATTCCAAGCAGAAGGGGTGAGCATTAACAAAAATAATAAGCAATGACAGCAATAAATAAGTAGCAGATAACTCACAGCAAGCACATAGAATTCAATGCATCTTATCACGGCACAAGGCACAAACTCCATTAGTAAATAGATACCAACACTCGTTATAAATGGACTCATGAACGAATGCGACCCCTCTGGGCATATGCATGCGGTACCGATCTCGTAAAAGGCCACGACGGGCATACCACCAAAATAATCATGTGTTGTAGCATCACAGCTACCTCGAAGATGCATATGACAATGCGACTCATGATTCATGCATAGATACACATACTCGGAGCATTTAATTCATAAATACCATACCACCAAAATTATTATCACACAGAAATACCACGTGTCGTAGCATCACAGCTACCTCGTAACTCTCACCTGTTTACAGCATCACAGCTGCCACATATCACCTGTACACATCACGCCAAACAGCGCGCACAACCAAAACACACACACAGCACAGAAATTGGCGCACAGCACCACCAGACAACACCAGCATGACAGACACACGCAACACCACAAATTGGTGCACAACACCACTAGACAATGCCTGAACTTACGCACTAGGCGCGCCCACAGACAGGACACAAGGGCAGCGACAATAACCAGCACAACGTCCTATTCGTTCGACCATTTTACTAAACAGCTAAGGAGCAGTATTTCTCAGCAACTGTGCACCAACTCCGACAATTAATTTAGCATATCAAACGATGTCGGAATTTTGCAAACAAATATCCTCTGGAAAGCTTGAGATGTCTAGTTTCTAGAAATAATTTTTATTTATTTATTCGGTGGAAAGAGTTATGAACAAAACATTGAACTTATACCCATACGGTTTCATGCAGTTTTTCATATTCTTTTACCCATTTTGTAAAAATGTTTTCTCCAGTTATACTGACTGAAATTTAGCGAAACCAGTGCCTAAAGTGAAGGAAATCGTGTCTGCTTCCCAATGAAACAAACCCCACGCAATTCGGGCCAATAATGAAGTCACAATAACAGAAATACTGGACACCTACCAAAACGGCTTCAAAACAAAATTTCAGCACATCAATTCCCTCTTTGCACAACAACCACTAGAAACCAGATTTTTAACGAATCCACATCACAATATGATCGACAACCACAACCCACCCTCCATTATCAAGAATCATCATCAACATCATATATCATCAAAATCAATCATCACATAAAGACAAACACCATTGAAGACTCAATAACAACACATCATGCGAAATAACAACATTAGCAACATCGCACCATCATCAATTTCAATCCAACATCGCAAATAATCCAACCAAACCCTAACTACCCATATACCCCCATCATAACCCATTATTAGTGTTAAAACCCACCCTTACCTCTATTGACGTAAGCTCCAAATTATGAAGAACGAGACACGAACACGAACTCACGAACACACGAACGGAACACGGCTTCCTCCTTGAAAGAAATCGCGCCTCTCCTTCTTCTCTCTTCTCTCCTAGCCGCGCACCACTCCCTCTCTTCTCACTCTCTCAATTTCTCACAATTGTGAAGAATGAGGAGAGTCGCAGTTACTTTAGGGTTTAAGCTGTGGGCCCTCCCACGCTGGGCTCACAGTTACACCCTCTCATTTTCCCAAATCAACCCCTCCCTTGTCATATTATTTATTATTCTCTTAATTAATTCCTATTTCACCTCCAATTTATTTTTAATATTTTAATTAATCAGTTAATTATTTTTTGGGCGTTACAACCCTCCCCCACTTAAATAATTTCGTCCTCGAAATTTTACGCTACCCACAAAACACAGATAACTAACACCAAATACAAACACAGCACGCAGCAAAAACATAAAAGGCAAAACTCACGACTCACCTGCCAAAACGAACACTTTTCCGGTAGACTTTTCTTTCTTTGGTTTCGGACACTGCGCACTAATGTGTCCTCCATCTCCACAGTTGAAACAGAGTGCGTCCTTACGATCGCAGTCAGTTGCCATATGACCCTCCTTGCCACACTTAAAGCATCTCTTCACATCACCTGGACAGTCTGGACGCTTATGACCAGCCTTCCCACACCTATAACATGCCACACTAGCAGCAGCATCTCCCCCACTTGTTCTCGTGTCGTCAGCGGTCTTCCGCTTCCCCTTTTCATTCGGGACATCGTACGGCTTACTACGATCCGAGGAATTCCTCTGCTTATCTCTCATGACCCTAGAATGGGCATTACTGTCTTCCTCAAATATCCTGCAGCTGTCAACTAGTTCAGAAAACACCCGGATCTTCTGGTACCCTATCGCTTTCTTAATGTCAGCCCGCAGTCCATTCTCAAACTTAATACATTTCGAAAATTCAGCAGCAGCTCCAACATAGTGCGGATAAAACTTGGATAACTCAGTGAACTTGGCAGCATACTCAGTCACTGACATACCACCCTGCTTCAGCTCCAAAAACTCAATTTCTTTCTTTCCGCGGACATCCTCAGGATAGTACTTTCTCAGAAATTCCCTGTTGAACACTTCCCAAGTGATCTCCTCATTTGCAGCCACCAACCTCTGCCTAGTCTCCAACCACCAGTCGTCAGCCTCCTCAGCAAACATGTGAGTACCATAGCGGACTTTCTGAGCTTCGGTGCAGTCCATCACCCTGAAAATCCTCTCCATTTCCTTCAGCCATGCTAACGCGCCATCAGGATCATACTTGCCCTTGAAAGTAGGAGGATTCTCCCTCTGAAAAGTGGCCAGGCTGCGCGAACCAGCATCACCCTGTTGATTCTGAACAACCTGAGCCATACCCTGCATAGCAGCAACAAGTGCAGCATCGTTCCGTCCTGCCATTTCAACGCTGCAACAGAAACAGAAATCAAAAACGAGTAACAAAACTCAAATGCTACTCAACTTGACGACTCGACCACCGGCCGGACAGACCGAACTGCTCTGATACCACTAAAGTAACACCAGTTACTAAACCTCATTTATTTTAAATAAAATCAGAGTTCTTCGCAATTTAACTTCGCCATATTGAAAAAGGCGTTACACTTTACTCTCAAAAACGATCTCGATTAATAACGTCAGATAATTTCGAAATCTCATAGCAGCGGAAAAATAATCATCAAAACACGTCTTCACATTAAAGGGTCTTAAACCACAACTCGAAGTCTCAAATACATATTGATATCTAAATGAATAGCGTTTACGCCCCCCCCCCCCCCCCCCCCCCCCCGGTGTTACATTTCAGAGCGACGACACGTCCCGACAGAAGATAGGAAAGCCGGAGACCTTCACTCGCAGTTACCTGCAGCGTTGCCACGTAAGAGCAACATTCCAAGCAGAAGGGGTGAGCATTAACAGAAATAATAAGCAATGACAGTAAATAAGTAGCAGGTAACTCACAGCAAGCACATAGAATTCAATGCATCATATCACGGCACAAGGCACAAACTCCATTAGTAAATAGATACCAACACTCGTTATAAATGGACTCATGAACGAATGCAACCCCTCTGGGCATATGCATGCGGTACCGATCTCGTAAAAGGCCACGCCGGGCATACCACCAAAATAATCACGTGTTGTAGCATCACAGCTACCTCGAAGATGCATATGACAATGCGACTCATGATTCATGCATAGATACACATACTCGGAGCATTTAATTAATAAATACCATACCACCAAAATTATTATCACACAAATACCACGTGTCGTAGCATCACAGCTACCTCGTAACTCTCACCTGTTTACAGCATCACAGCAGCCACATATCACCTGTACACATGACGCCAAACAGCGCGCACAACCAAAACACACACAGCACAGAAATTGGCGCACGGCACCACCAAACAACACCAGCACGACAGACACACGCAACACCACAAATTGGTGCACAACACCACCAGACAATGCCTGAACTTACGCACTAGGTGCGCCCACAGACAGGACACAAGGGCAGGGACAATAACCAGCACAACGTTCTATTCGTTCGACCATTTTACTAAACAGCTAAGGAGCAGTGTTTCTCAGCAACTGTGCACGAACTCCGACAATTAATTTAGCATATTAAACGATGTCGGAATTTTGCAAAAGAATATCCTCCGGAAAGCTTGAGATTTCTAGTTTCTAGAAATAATTTTTATTTATTTGTTTAGGTACCCAAATAGTACAGTTTTGCAAAATACCTCTCAGGGTACAGAAGTTCGACAGCTTCTGTTAGCTAAATTGTAACCCAGTTTTCTCTTTGAATTCTCAACCAAATGAAACGAAATCCGTGTCTAAATTGAAGCCCCGTGAGTCTGGTTTACAATGAGATAAAAATCATCCGAAACCGAGTTCGGTGGAAAGAGGTATGAACAAAACATTGAACCTATACCCATACGGTTTCATGCAGTTTTTCATATTCTTTTACCCATTTTGTAAAAATGTTTTCTCCAGTTATACTGACTCAAATTTAGCGAAACCAGTGCCTAAAGTGAAGGAAATCGTGTCTACTTCCCAATGAAACAAACCCCACGCAATTCGGGCCAATAATGAAGTCACAATCACAGAAATACTGGACACCTATCAAAACGGCTTCAAAACGAAATTTCAGCACATCAATTCCCTCTTTGCACAACAACCACTAGAAACCAGATTTTTAACGAATCCACATCACGATATGATCGACAACCACAACCCACCCGCCATTATCAAGAATCATCATCAACATCATATATCATCAAAATCAATCATCACATAAAGACAAACACCATTGAAGACTCAATAACAACACATCATGCGAAATAACAACAATAGCAACATCGCACCATCATCAATTTCAATCCAACATCGCAAATAATCCAACCAAACCCTAACTACCCATATACCCCCATCATAACCCATTATTAGTGTTAAAACCCACCCTTACCTCTATTGACGTAAGCTCCAAATTATGAAGAACGAGACACGAACATGAACTCACGAACACACGAACGGAACACGGCTTCCTCCTTGAAAGAAATCGCGCCTCTCCTTCTTCTCTCTTCTCTCCTAGCCGCGCACCACTCCCTCTCCTCTCACTCTCTCAATTTCTCACAATTGTGAAGAATGAGGAAAGTCGCAGTTACTTTAGGGTTTAAGCTGTGGGCCCTCCCGCGCTGGGCTCACAGTTACACCCTCTCATTTTCCCAAATCAACCCCTCCCTCGTCATATTATTTATTATTCTCTTAATTAATTCCTATTTCACCTCCAATTTATTTTTAATAATTTAATTAATCAGTTAATTGTTTTTGGGGCGTTACAATGAACACTATTTATATTGCTTAAGTTATTTTGTGGATTTTGATGTTATAAACCATACATGGTCACTACGTTTGTTTATGGTTGATCCTTTTGAAATTCCGCTGCGTGGTTGAATAAAGTTTTGATTCTTATGTTGATTAAAGTGCTATGTATCTGTTGTCGAAGTGTAGCATCTGTTTCTTTGTTGAAAAAGATTTTTAAAAACTCTGATTTTACTTATATTTTGCCGGGTAGAAATGGGTGTTACATTAGTGGTATCAGAGCAATGGTTGGTCCGTCCGGCCAAGTCGTCGAGTCGTTGTGTCGGTTAACGACCAACGGTTGTCTTTTATTCTAACTATCGTTTGTGTTGCAGTCATTGTTTGTGTTGTTTGTGTTGTAGTGATAATCCTGCAGGTAAAAGTAAACCGAAAAAACCGCCGATGGTAAGAGAACTAGTGGGGGAGATGCTCCTACTGGTATTGTGTGCTTTATTGTGTTTCCGTGTGAACTTTCTTTTGTTTTTGGTTTTATTTTTAACCTTCCTGTTGTGTGAACTTGTATGTAGTTTGTTTGTGGAAGAATGTTAGCTTAGGCGGGTAAATTTCGAGGACGAAATTCTTTTAAGTGGGGGAGAGTTGTAACAGCCCAAAATAATTGATTAATTTATTTAATTAATTATTTAGGATTTATGTGGTAGAAATAATTATTTATTAGTATATGTGGACCTAATTATTAGTGTTAGTATTAGTAAATTAGAAGTGTTAAGTGGAGGCCCATGATTAGGTCACATAAGATAAGAAAAAGCCCATGAGGTTAAGTGAGTTTATAAAAGGGCTAGGTTAGGGTTTTGTTGTCATTAGAAGGAAAAAGAAAAATAAGGATTAGAGAAGTGAGAAGAGGAGAGGGAAGGCGTGATCCACAAGCTATAAGAGAGAGAGAGGCGTGATCTACAACCAAGGAGAGAGAGAAGGAAAGCTAGGGTTTCACACATCTCCTAATCTAAGGTTTCGTTTTCTCCAATCTAAGGTAAGGGTGAGGTTCATGTTTTATAATGGGTTGTATGAGGGATTGTATGTGGGGTTTAGGGTGTCATGATTGTCACATGTTTGATTATATGCCATGTTGCCTTGTTGAATGCTTTTATTGTGTGATTGATGTTCATATGCCCTAGATATTTGTTGTGTCTTGCCATGATCATGAGTAATTGAATTGATATGCTGAAAGTGGAGCCCTAGGTGCCCAGTGCCTGTCCCCGTTTCCTGTTTCGTTTGCTTTTTGGTACAGGTTCAGTAACTCTGATCGTGAGTGTTCTATTTGTCTAAAAATTATGTGGTTTGTTTTTCTGGAAACTAGACAAAACTTTCTACAAATTTGGCACTGAGTTTACTCAATTTGGATAAGTATAATGGGAGAATTCTTGGTTGCAAATTGGGTCAAAAATCTGGGCCGGTTTGGGATATATGTTCAGTTTTTGTCTAATTGTGAATGCCCTGACCCTCCAAATTTCGTGGGGTTTGTTTTGTTGGAAAGTAGACTTAATTTCCTACTGAATAGGCACTGATATCGCTAAATTTAGTTGAGAATTGAGGGAGAAGATTTGATTTCAAAATGACTAATAATTCTGTCCGAATTTTGTGGGGTTCGTTGCTCCGAATTTTGTGGGGTTTGTTGCTCCAATTAAGTTGTCAATTATTAATTGTTAATTTGCTAAATTATTTGGTTGATAATTGTTGGTTGTTGGGTGTAACACCCTAAATATTTAATTAAGTTAATTAATTAAGTATTTAGGTATTTTGATTAATTTAATTATTTTAATGGATATAATTTAATTATTAGAAATTATATTAATTATGTGGAGGTGTGGTATTAGGGATTTGGTGGCGACAACTAATTAATTAAAGGGCTTAAGCTGTATTGGAGGCCCATGATCCATTGGATTGCGCATAAGTGAATTAGGATTGGGACTATGATGGGTCATTAGCGAAATTTTGAGAGAGAGACCTAGAGAGAAAGAGAGAGTGCGCCTTGGAGAGGAAAGAAAGAAAGAAATCGTGAAGAGAGGAGGGGAGAGGGAGCCGTACGGCGCACAAGAGAGGAGAAGAAGGGCGCTTTGTTGCTGTTGGCTACGTGGTGATTTCTCGTCAAGAAGGTTTCGTGTTCATCATAATTAAGGTAAGGGTGAGCGTTTCGGTTTAACATGATTGGGTATATAGTGGGGTTTTGTGGGTTTTTTTGTGGGGTTGATGTTATTGTGAAATTGAAATGCATATGGGTAAGATTGATGAAGGATTGTTTTAATTGTGATGTGGTTTTGTTAAATTATTGGCGTTGTCACGTGATCTATCATATGAGACGGTGAGATGAATTTCGATTTTTTGATGGTTTTTAGTGTGGTTAGTATCGATGTCATGAATTAGGGATGAGAACATATGAATGAGTAAATTGAGCAATACCAAGCGATTGAGAATAAAATTAAGTTGCTGTAAATAATAGTTGCTGTTGCTGTAAATAATAGTTGCTGTTGCTGTTAAATAATAGTGCTGTTGCTGTAAATGATAGTTGCTGTTGCTGTTAAATAAAAGTTGCTGTTTGCTGTCTTATTATTAAAAGAGTTGCTGTGCCGTTTTTATAAAAAGTTATGTTGTTGTTTTTCTTTCTTTATAAATAATGTGTGCTGTTTGTAAAGGATATGGCTGATTTTTCCTCCTGGTTCTATAGCACTATTTTGCTGCTGTTTTTATGAAGAAAAATACTGCTGTTTTCCACACTGTTTTTCCTGTTGCTGTTTGCGCTAAATGCCACTGTTTTCCTGCTGCTGTTTGCGTTAAAAGGCCACTGTTTTGCTGATGTCTTTGGCCCGAAAAATATTGTTGTTTTATTACTGTTCCTCCAAATTAAACAGGATGATTTTCACTTTGAAAATGTGACGTCTTCTCAGTTTTAAATGTGATGTTTCCTAAGCATGAAAATGCGATGTCTTCCAAAATTTAAATATGTTGTTACTCCATGTGTTGTTACTTATAACTTAAAAGGTGTTGTTACTCCAATTTCGAATGTGATGCTTATGACGATGATGATTGATAAATTGTGATGATTATGATGAGTTCACTCTGTGAGTGTGTTTTATGATGATGATGTGATATGTTGTGATGATTATGACGAGTACACTCTATGAGTGTCTTATGACGACGACGACGAGTACTCCAGGTGAGTGTTTTGGTGGTTGCACATGTGTCCATAGTGTCTCATAGCATGTGCATATTACGACGAATAGGCTTCGGCCTCTTAATGACGGTTCGCCCATAGTGGCAGTGACGGTGTGCCCATAGTGGCTTATTTGCGACGAGTATGGTACCATCATGCATATACCCAGGAGTGGGTTGCATTTTCATGCATATACATGTTTACGACTGTTTGCTATGAAGTTGGTGTTAACGATGAAGTTGTGTGACTGTATGCGATGAAGTTGATGTTAATGAAGATGTTGTGTGACTGTTGCTCATATTACTCTATTATATGCGTAATTATGTTTTATTGAAATTCTCACCCCTTCTGCTTGGAATGTTGCTCCATTGTGGCAACGCTGCAGGTAACTGCGAGTGAAGGGCATGCTGCTTTCCTTTATAGCTATTTGGGATGTCGGTCGAGTCGCGCTATGATACCGTGACACCTAGGGGGCGTGATTTAAATTGTTATTTAATGAATAAATCGTTTAATATTTGTGTTTGATGGTGTGAGGTGCGTTTGAGTGGTATTTAATGAGTGTTGTTTAATTCCGCTGCGACGTAACTCTTGAAGTCTAATTTTATGACGGGTGATGGTTGAAATTTTTTTTATGAGGATGATTACGCAAACTTAATTTATACAGGTGGACGTTCCTTTTGTTAATAATGACGTGGCATTTCCTTTCTATCATTCAAATTAAAATTTTGCGAAAAACTTTTACCCTGATAAGTGACGTGTAAAACATGGGGTAGAAAGGGGGTGTTACATTGGGCGCCATGTGTGGCTGCCCTAAATTGATTGGTTAAGTTGTTGGTTGCTAAACGTTGTTGATGATTGAGATGGCTGAGTGCCGAGTTGTTGATTGTTTTTCTTAGCGAAGAGGGAGTTCTACTCCATAGCGACGAGGGAGTTCTACTCCATAGCGACGAGGGAGTTCTACTCCATAGCGACGAGGGAGTTCTGCTCCATAGTGACGATATTAATTGTTGCGACGTGATTGTGTTGACGGTTGTGACGTGTTGTCTGTTGTGATATTGACTATTGTGACGTGTTGTCTGTTGTAGCTTGTTGTTTGTCATTGTTGTTGTTGTTTAGTCGTGAAGCCTCTTTGGGCTGGTTTATTGTTGTTGTTGCTGATGTCCTTATTGTCGTTGGTGTGGTTATTGATGTTATTGTTATTGTTGTTGTGTTGTTGATTTTATCGATGACGTTGTTGTTGATGATATTGGTTGCTGTGATGTGATAATTTTGATGCCAGGACCTAAGTATATACTGCTTTTCATACGATTCATTATATAGTGTGATATCTCACCCCTTCTGTTTGAATGTTACCCCTATGTTGGTAACGTGCAGGTAACCTCGAGTGAAGGCCGTTGTACTTCACTAGTTCGGTCGTGTCGTCGCTCTGATACGTAGCACTCAGGGGGATGAACACTATTTATATTGCTTAAGTTATTTTGTGGATTTTGATATTATAAACCTTACATGGTCACTACGTTTGTTTATGGTTGAACCTTTTGAAATTCCGCTGCGTGGTTGAATAAAGTTTTGATTCTTATGTTGATTAAAGTGCTATGTATCTGTTGTCGAAGTGTAGCATCTGTTTCTTTGTTGAAAAAGATTTTTGAAAACTCTGATTTTACTTATATTTTGCCGGGTAGAAATGGGTGTTACATTAGTGGTATCAGAGCAATGGTTGGTCCGTCCGGCCAACTCGTCGAGTCGTTGTGTCGGTTAACGACCAACTGTTGTCTTTTATTCTAACTATCGTTTGTGTTGCAGTCATTGTTTGTGTTGTTTGTGTTGTAGTGATAATCCTGCAGGTAAAAGTAAACCGAAAAAACCGCCGATGGTAAGAGAACTAGTGGGGGAGATGCTCTTACTGGTATTGTGTGCTTTATTGTGTTTCCGTGTGAACTCCCTTTTGTTTTTGGTTTTATTCTTAACCTTCCTGTTGTGTGAACTTGTATGTAGTTTGTTTGTGGAAGAATGTTAGCTTAGGCGGGTAAATTTCGAGGACGAAATTCTTTTAAGTAGGGGAGAGTTGTAACAGCCCAAAATAATTGATTAATTTATTTAATTAATTATTTAGGATTTATGTGGTAGAAATAATTATTTATTAGTATATGTGGACCTAATTATTAGTGTTAGTATTAGTAAATTAGAACTGTTAAGTGGAGGCCCATGATTAGGTCACATAAGATAAGAAAAAGCCCATGAGGTTAAGTGAGTTTATAAAAGGGCTAGGTTAGGGTTTTGTTGTCATTAGAAGGAAAAAGAAAAATAAGGATTAGAGAAGTGAGAAGAGGAGAGGGAAGGCGTGATCCATGTAACATCCTCAAAATTAATAGGCGAATTATTTGGATGTTAACCCAATAGGAATAATTTAGTACTAGACTGGTAAATTTATTGAGTACTAAAATTATTTATGGGATAACATTAGATCGTTAACCGGATAATACGGATCAAGGAAGTTTCGGATTCGAAATAGAGGATCAAGATCAATATGGTAATTGGACCACGCTACCACTTATTTATTAATTAAATATGTGTTTGTGTGTGTGTGTTTAAATAAAAGAAAGAAAAGAAGAAAGGAAAGAAAGAAGAATACGCAGAGAAGAGGAAAGAAGAAAAGAAAGGAAAAGAGAAAGGAGAAGAGAAAGAAGAAAGAAGAAGAAGAAGAAGGATCACTCCCCCAAGCCCCAAAATTCACCATCTTCATCATCTCACTCTCCTCATCATAACCCAAGAGCTAGGTAAGATTTCATCCGGTTTTTCCCCTATTTTATGGCCTACGAATTTGGGGAGGTTTTGGAGGTGATTTGGCGAAATCGTGAGTTGTGTGATCAAATTGATGATTGAATCATGCTTAGGGACGAAGCTAGGAGCGGATTGAACGCGATTGGAAGCTCGGAACGAAGTTAGGAGCGGTTCGGTGTTGTTTGGGTTCGATTCGGTGATTTTGACATATCGGTGATTTCGGCTCGGCAACGATTCTCGCTTCGAGGGTGAGTTTTACTCACGTTTAGGTTTATTCCGTTTTGAAATGAATTGTGTGATTTGTTTTCGAAAGATTTTGAGTCGAAAACGTTATTTTGAAATATATTGCGTTTTAACGAAGTTCGTAATCGTTGAGTTTTTGATTGAATTGCTTGATTGTTTGATGTTGATTGGACTGGTATATTGTCTGGTATTATCTGTTTTTGAGTTAGGAATCGATCGGGGAAAGTTTCGGATCAATCGGAAAGCAAAATTTCATGAAACAGGGTAGTTTTGGCAATGCTGTCAAATGCACACGACCCGTGCGTCCAGGGCGCACGACCCGTGCGCCTGGTTCGGGTTCAGTGTGCAAAAATGTCAAACAGGGGGCGCACGACCCGTGCGTCCAGGGGCACGACCCGTGCGCCCAGTTCTGTCCGAAATTTTTAAGTTGCCCAAAATAATTCCGTTTTGATTCCAATCCTTTCCTAATCCTTTCCTAACCCTTATATAAGGATATTAGGCTTATGATGCCATGATTTTGGGTGTGTTACAAAGGGTTTCATAAAACGCTTTTGATGTCTAAACCATTTCGAAAAACCGAATAATAGCCTACGTGTGCGGATACGTTTTATTGATAACAAATGGACTATGAGTCCTATGTGGTAAAGTATAACTTAATGAACTAAATGTTCATATGACTGTAGATATATATATATATTATATCGAGTTTGGGTGACGACCCATGTTGACATACTAGGAGGGGAAGTCATGAGCCCTTACCCTAGGCTCTGTGCCATTAGGAAACACTATTGGTTATGGGGTTCGCCGGGATTACCATGTCTGGGGTCGGTGGTGTGTCAAGAGTTGATAATGCGGTTCATCGGGATTACCATGTCTGGGGTCGGTGCCGTGTTATGTAGTGCGATTCATCGGGATTACCATGTCTGGGGCCGGTGTCGTGCTAGGTTAAATTGCGTGGTTTATAAATTAAACTTCGAGATAAAAGATTTCATAACTGGACCGAGAGTGTTAGTAGGGGTTCCGGTAGAACTCACTGAGATTGTATCTCACTGTTTAATTGTTGTTGTTTTACAGATAAACAGGGACAGAAGAAACCTCAGAGGCACGAGTAGGTGGCCCCGGGAGGAGAATAATGACTTAGCTTTACGTTCAAGTTTATTTTCCTTCTGTTGCCTATGTATTACAACACTATGGCATTAGTGTTTTGTTTATCCTTTTCCGCTTTCTTGTATGACTCTGATTACCGCAGTTGCTGACAGTTATGGTCTGAGTACCGAATAATCTTATTTGTGTATAAGATGGTTATGTCGTGTTTCAGCAAAATATATTAATGGTATTCAGTGTCTAAACAGGAAATTTTTATCTCTGATGTTTATATTTGGTACGCTTTGGTATTTTTACAAGTTAAATATACCGGGGTGTTACAGTTGGTATCAGAGCAGTTCGACCTAGTCGGACTTAGCTTTTAGGGTCTTTACTTTCTCCAGTCGTGATTTTCTTAGTATGCTATTAGACATTGAGCTTGATCAACTTAATACTTTGTGCATATTTCGCAGAATCATGGCCAGAAGAGGTAGAGGCGTTCCTCCTCCTGTTGATCCAAACTTTGAATGGATGCAGAATATCATTGAGAATCAGCAAAAGATGATGCAGGATATGTTGCAAATGCAGCATGACCAAATGGCTCTTCAGCAGCCCAATGTTCAACCTCATCAGGAAGATCCTAACCGGGCATATTTTCAATTTCAAAAGATGAAGCCCCCGACTTTCAAGGGAGGATCAGATCCAATGACCGCCTACTATTGGATTGATTCAATGGAGAAAATTTTTCAAACCTTGCAATGCGGGGAAGAGGAGAAGGTAATGTTTGCGGCAAACGTGCTCGACGAAGATGCCCACACCTGGTGGTGTAATGCAAGACATATGATGGAACTCCAAGAAACTCCCCTAACTTGGGACAACTTCAAGGAATTATTTCTGAAGCAATATTTCCCTTCGGTGAAGAAGCTGAGTAAACAAGCAGAGTTTGTAAATCTTAAGCAAGGTGATATGTCGGTTGGGGAGTATGCTGCGAAATTTGAAAGACTGTCTCAGTTCTATGAGTTGGGAAGGTATGCCCCAAATGATATGTGGAAAATGCAAATGTTCAGAGAAGGTCTCCGAGCTGATGTGAGCCAAGGACTCAGTTCTTACACCTTGGTTAATTATCCTGCCTTAGTGCAACAAGCATATGTTGCGGAGGAGGATCTGAGGAAAATGTATGCCGAAAAGAAAGACTATTGGAAGGGCAAGAAAAAGGTTGCTGAATCTTCTACTCCAAGCAGACAATTCAAGGGAAACAATTATAAAGGGAAGCAGGTCCAATCCTTTGATTCACCAAAGCCTCGCAGGTGTCCCAATTGTGGAAGACATCATTCCGGTGATTGTTGGCAGAAGCCTAATCGGTGCTATAATTGTAACGAGGAGGGCCACTATTCAAATGAATGCCCGAAAAAGAAGAGTTTTCAAGGAGCACCCAATGCTCCTAGGCAGGGGCGAATCAACACGTTGGACGCTCGAACCGTCACACCAACAGATAATCTCCTGAGGGGTACGGGATCTCTTTTTAATAACTCAGTCAATATTTTATATGATTCCGGTGCAACTCATTGTTTTATATCACAAGCATGTGTCGATCGGTTGGGTTTAGCATTATCTACGCTATCCGAACCGATAACTATTTTAACTGCTGCCAAGGGTCGAGTCCAGACCCAATCATTGTGTGAAAATTGCCTACTTGTCATAGGGGACAGACAATTTGTTGTGAAATTTATCTGCTTGCCTATGAGAAGCATGGACATTGTCCTGGGTATGAATTGGATGGCTGAAAATCATGTAACAATCAACTGTGCCGATCGAACCATTAGCTTCGCCTCCGAATCCGTAGGGTTGACACAGGCAGATTTTGAAGCAACGATCTCTTACACCGAAGCAAGCCAGTCATTATTCCAAGGTGCGGAAGCTATTCTTATTATGTTGTCTGCATCTACTGAAACGGGTTTAGACTTGTCGTCTGTGCAAGTGGTAAATGAATTTCTAGATGTCTTTCCTGAGGAAGTTTCATCCTTACCTCCTGACAGAGAGGTTGAATTCTCAATAGAATTGATTCCTGGTACAGGGTCGATATCTATTGCCCCTTATAGGATGTCTCCTTTAGAATTGAAGGAATTGAAGTCTCAACTAGAAGAGTTAATATCGAAGAGATTTATCTGACCGAGTGCTTCTCCATGGGGTGCTCCGGTATTGCTAGTTAAGAAGAAGGACGGAAGCATGAGGTTGTGTATTGACTACCGTCAACTCAACAAGGTGACTATTAAAAACAAATATCCATTGCCGAGGATAGATGATTTGCTTGACCAACTTCGAGGTGCAGTGGTATTTTCAAAAATTGATCTTAGATCGGGCTATCATCAAATAAAGGTACGAGCCTTAGATATTCCGAAGACAGCTTTCCGTACGAGGTATGGACATTACGAGTTCGTAGTAATGCCCTTCGGTTTGACTAATGCTCCAGCGGTATTCATGGATTACATGAACCGAGTATTCCATACTTATCTCGATCAGTTTGTAGTAGTTTTTATTGATGATATCTTGGTGTACTCTAAGACCATTGAGGAACATGTTCAACATCTCCGCATTGTTCTGAACGTGCTCCGAGAAAAGAAATTGTATGCTAAGCCGTCGAAGTGTGACTTCTGGATGCCGCAAGTAAAGTTTTTGGGACACGTGATTTCCCAATCGGGAGTTGCGGTGGATCCCAGTAAGGTGGAAGCTGTATTGAACTGGGAAAGACCAACATCTGTTACAGAAATAAGAAGTTTCTTGGGTCTAGCTGGTTACTATAGGAGGTTTATTCAAGGTTTCTCACAACTGGTTCTTCCACTTACCCGGTTGACTCGTAAGGCCCAACCGTTTATATGGGATGCCGATTGTGAGGAATGTTTTCAGGAATTGAAGGTTAGGTTGACTTCTGCTCCAATCCTAATTCTTCCAGATCCGTCTTTGGAATTTCAAATTTTCAGCGATGCTTCTGGGAAGGGTTTGGGATGTGTTCTCATGCAAAACCAACAAGTTGTGGCTTATGCCTCCAGACAGTTGAAGACTCATGAAGAGAATTATCCGACTCATGATCTGGAGTTGGCAGCTATTGTGTACGCACTGAAGATTTGGAGACATTACCTATATGGGTCTCGTTTCGAAGTCTTCAGTGATCATAAAAGCTTGAAGTATTTGTTTGATCAGAAGGAATTGAATAACAGGCAGAGAAGGTGGGTGGAATTTCTGAAGGATTATGACTTCGAATTGAAGTATCATCCGGGAAAGGCTAATGTCGTAGCCGATGCACTAAGTAGGAAATCCATTCACGTAGCAAAGTTTATGATGCATGAAATGGAATTGTTGGAGTCCTTTAGGGACTTGAATTTGAATGCAAGATCAAGGAAGAACCGGTTAGTGCTGAGCCACATGAGGATCTCTAGCTCATTAAGGGATTCTATTCGCTTAGCGCAGGAAAATGATGTGAAGCTGCAATCGCAGAAATTGTTGCCAGATTTTACTGAAGATAGGGATGGAGTGATTTGTTTTAACGGTAGAATCTGTGTGCCCGATAATGAAGATATTAAAAATCAGGTGCTAGAAGAAGCACACCGAAGTCTATTTTCTGTACATCCTGGATCCACCAAGATGTATAGAGATTTAAAGCAGATGTATTGGTGGCAAGGAATGAAGTTAGAGATTGCTGAATTCGTATCAAAGTGCTTAACTTGCCAAAGAGTTAAGATAGAACATCAGAAGCCTGCTGGTCTGCTACGGCCACTAGATGTGCCAGTGTGGAAATGGGAAGACATTTCCATGGATTTTGTAATGGCGTTGCCAAAGTCTCAAGCCGGTAACGACTCCATTTGGGTAGTTGTAGATCGGTTAACCAAATCAGCTCATTTTATTCCAGTCCGTTCTAGCAGTAAAGTATCCAAGTTAGCTGAGGTGTATTTGAAGAACATAGTAAGGTTACATGGGGTTCCTACCAGTATAGTTTCGGATCGAGATCCGAAATTCACTTCTCGATTTTGGAAAGCTCTAAATGAAGCATTGGGGACTAAAGTACTTCTTAGTACCGCTTATCACCCGCAGACAGATGGGCAGACCGAGAGAACTATCCAGACGTTAGAGGATATGCTTAGGGCTTCGGTACTTGATAACGGGAAGAAATGGGAGGATCATCTTCCACTGGTTGAATTCTCATATAACAACAGTTATCATTCCAGTATCGGAATGGCACCTTTTGAGGCCTTGTATGGAAGGAAATGTAGAACTCCATTGTGTTGGTGGGAAGTCGGTGAGAACCGATTGTTAGGACCCGAGATGATTCAAGACACTACTGAAAAGATCCGCCAGATCAGGGAAAGAATGAAAGCCGCTCAAAGTAGGCAAAAGAGTTATGCCGACAAAAGGAGAAGGCCGTTAGAGTTTGAGTCGGGCGATCATGTGTTTTTGAGATTATCGCCAACAATTGGCACAGGTAGGGCATTACGGGTGAAGAAGCTCAGTCCTCGGTACATTGGACCCTTCCAAATTATCGAGCGAGTTGGGCCTCTTGCATACCGCATCGCCTTGCCTCCTCCATTGTCAAAATTGCATGATGTATTCCATGTGTCTCAATTGCGAAAGTACATTCCCGATCCAAGTCAACCGTTAGATTTTGAAACGATTGACCTCCGACCGGACTTGTCTTTCCAACCTCATCCAAATTACATCCTGGAACGTGGCGAGAGGACGCTACGGACGAAGTCAATTCCCATTGTCAAGGTGGTTTGGGATGGTTTTTCCGTCGAAGAAGCTACTTGGGAGTTGGAGGACGATATGCGAACTCAGTATCCGTATTTGTTTTCTTGAGGTACGTTGTGTTTAATTTTGAGGACAAAATTTCTTTAAGTGGGGGAGAATGTAACATCCTCAAAATTAATAGGCGAATTATTTGGATGTTAACCCAATAGGAATAATTTAGTACTAGACTGGTAAATTTATTGAGTACTAAAATTATTTATGGGATAACATTAGATCGTTAACCGGATAATACGGATCAAGGAAGTTTCGGATTCGAAATAGAGGATCAAGATCAATATGGTAATTGGACCACGCTACCACTTATTTATTAATTAAATATGTGTTTGTGTGTGTGTGTTTAAATAAAAGAAAGAAAAGAAGAAAGGAAAGAAAGAAGAATACGCAGAGAAGAGGAAAGAAGAAAAGAAAGGAAAAGAGAAAGGAGAAGAGAAAGAAGAAAGAAGAAGAAGAAGAAGGATCACTCCCCCAAGCCCCAAAATTCACCATCTTCATCATCTCACTCTCCTCATCATAACCCAAGAGCTAGGTAAGATTTCATCCGGTTTTTCCCCTATTTTATGGCCTACGAATTTGGGGAGGTTTTGGAGGTGATTTGGCGAAATCGTGAGTTGTGTGATCAAATTGATGATTGAATCATGCTTAGGGACGAAGCTAGGAGCGGATTGAACGCGATTGGAAGCTCGGAACGAAGTTAGGAGCGGTTCGGTGTTGTTTGGGTTCGATTCGGTGATTTTGACATATCGGTGATTTCGGCTCGGCAACGATTCTCGCTTCGAGGGTGAGTTTTACTCACGTTTAGGTTTATTCCGTTTTGAAATGAATTGTGTGATTTGTTTTCGAAAGATTTTGAGTCGAAAACGTTATTTTGAAATATATTGCGTTTTAACGAAGTTCGTAATCGTTGAGTTTTTGATTGAATTGCTTGATTGTTTGATGTTGATTGGACTGGTATATTGTCTGGTATTATCTGTTTTTGAGTTAGGAATCGATCGGGGAAAGTTTCGGATCAATCGGAAAGCAAAATTTCATGAAACAGGGTAGTTTTGGCAATGCTGTCAAATGCACACGACCCGTGCGTCCAGGGCGCACGACCCGTGCGCCTGGTTCGGGTTCAGTGTGCAAAAATGTCAAACAGGGGGCGCACGACCCGTGCGTCCAGGGGCACGACCCGTGCGCCCAGTTCTGTCCGAAATTTTTAAGTTGCCCAAAATAATTCCGTTTTGATTCCAATCCTTTCCTAATCCTTTCCTAACCCTTATATAAGGATATTAGGCTTATGATGCCATGATTTTGGGTGTGTTACAAAGGGTTTCATAAAACGCTTTTGATGTCTAAACCATTTCGAAAAACCGAATAATAGCCTACGTGTGCGGATACGTTTTATTGATAACAAATGGACTATGAGTCCTATGTGGTAAAGTATAACTTAATGAACTAAATGTTCATATGACTGTAGATATATATATATATTATATCGAGTTTGGGTGACGACCCATGTTGACATACTAGGAGGGGAAGTCATGAGCCCTTACCCTAGGCTCTGTGCCATTAGGAAACACTATTGGTTATGGGGTTCGCCGGGATTACCATGTCTGGGGTCGGTGGTGTGTCAAGAGTTGATAATGCGGTTCATCGGGATTACCATGTCTGGGGTCGGTGCCGTGTTATGTAGTGCGATTCATCGGGATTACCATGTCTGGGGCCGGTGTCGTGCTAGGTTAAATTGCGTGGTTTATAAATTAAACTTCGAGATAAAAGATTTCATAACTGGACCGAGAGTGTTAGTAGGGGTTCCGGTAGAACTCACTGAGATTGTATCTCACTGTTTAATTGTTGTTGTTTTACAGATAAACAGGGACAGAAGAAACCTCAGAGGCACGAGTAGGTGGCCCCGGGAGGAGAATAATGACTTAGCTTTACGTTCAAGTTTATTTTCCTTCTGTTGCCTATGTATTACAACACTATGGCATTAGTGTTTTGTTTATCCTTTTCCGCTTTCTTGTATGACTCTGATTACCGCAGTTGCTGACAGTTATGGTCTGAGTACCGAATAATCTTATTTGTGTATAAGATGGTTATGTCGTGTTTCAGCAAAATATATTAATGGTATTCAGTGTCTAAACAGGAAATTTTTATCTCTGATGTTTATATTTGGTACGCTTTGGTATTTTTACAAGTTAAATATACCGGGGTGTTACAATCCACAAGCTATAAGAGAGAGAGAGGCGTGATCTACAACCAAGGAGAGAGAGAAGGAAAGCTAGGGTTTCACACATCTCCTAATCTAAGGTTTCGTTTTCTCCAATCTAAGGTAAGAGTGAGGTTCATGTTTTATAATGGGTTGTATGAGGGATTGTATGTGGGGTTTAGGGTGTCATGATTGTCACATGTTTGATTATATGCCATGTTGCCTTGCTGAATGCTTTTATTGTGTGATTGATGTTCATATGCCCTAGATATTTGTTGTGTCTTGCCATGATCATGAGTAATTGAATTGATATGCTGAAAGTGGAGCCCTAGGTGCCCAGTGCCTGTCCCCGTTTCCTGTTTCGTTTGCTTTTTGGTACAGGTTCAGTAACTCTGTGATCGTGAGTGTTCTATTTGTCTAAAAATTATGTGGTTTGTTTTTCTGGAAACTAGACAAAATTTTCTACAAATTTGGCACTGAGTTTACTCAATTTGGATAAGTATAATGGGAGAATTCTTGGTTGCAAATTGGGTCAAAAATCTGGGCCGGTTTGGGATATATGTTCAGTTTTTGTCTAATTGTGAATGCCCTGACCCTCCAAATTTCGTGGGGTTTGTTTTGTTGGAAAGTAGACTTAATTTCCTACTGAATAGGCACTGATATCGCTAAATTTCGTTGAGAATTGAGGGAGAAGATTTGATTTCAAAATGACTAATAATTCTGTCCGAATTTTGTGGGGTTTGTTGCTCCGAATTTTGTGGGGTTTGTTGCTCCAATTAAGTTGTCAATTATTAATTGTTAATTTGCTAAATTATTTGGTTGATAATTGTTGGTTGTTGGGCGCCATGTGTGGCTGCCCTAAATTGATTGGTTAAGTTGTTGGTTGCTAAACGTTGTTGATGATTGAGATGGCTGAGTGCCGAGTTGTTGATTGTTTTTCTTAGCGAAGAGGGAGTTCTACTCCATAGCGACGAGGGAGTTCTACTGACGAGGGAGTTCTGCTCCATAGTGACGATATTAATTGTTGCGACGTGATTGTGTTGACGGTTGTGACGTGTTGTCTGTTGTGATATTGACTATTGTGACGTGTTGTCTGTTGTAGCTTGTTATTTGTCATTGTTGTTGTTGTTTAGTCGTGAAGCCTCTTTGGGCTGGTTTATTGTTGTTGTTGTTGATGTCGTTATTGTCGTTGGTGTGGTTATTGATGTTATTGTTATTGTTGTTGTGTTGTTGATTTTATCGATGACGTTGTTGTTGATGATATTGGTTGCTGTGATGTGATAATTTTGATGCCAGGACCTAAGTATATACTGCTTTTCATACGATTCATTATATAGTGTGATATCTCACCCCTTCTGTTTGAATGTTACCCCTATGTTGGTAACGTGCAGGTAACCTCGAGTGAAGGCTGTTGTGCTTCACTAGTTCGGTCGTGTCGTCGCTCTGATACGTAGCACTCAGGGGGATGAACACTATTTATATTGCTTAAGTTATTTTGTGGATTTTGATATAATAAACCTTACATGGTCACTACGTTTGTTTATGGTTGAACCTTTTGAAATTCTGCTGCGTGGTTGAATAAAGTTTTGATTCTTATGTTGATTAAAGTGCTATGTATCTGTTGTCGAAGTGTAGCATTTGTTTCTTTGTTGAAAAAGATTTTTGAAAACTCTGATTTTACTTATATTTTGCCGGGTAGAAATGGGTGTTACATTAGTGGTATCAAAGCAATGGTTGGTCCGTCCGGCCAAGTCGTCGAGTCGTTGTGTCGGTTAACGACCAACTGTTGTCTTTTATTCTAACTATCGTTTGTGTTGCAGTCATTGTTTGTGTTGTTTGTGTTGTAGTGATGCTCCGGCAGGTAAAAGTAAACCGAAAAAACCGCCGATGGTAAGAGAACTAGTGGCGGAGATGCTCCTACTGGTATTGTGTGCTTTATTGTGTTTCCGTGTGAACTTGTATGTAGTTTGTTAGTGGAAGAATGTTAGCTTAGGCGGGTATATTTCGAGGACGAAATTCTTTTAAGTGGGGGAGAGTTGTAACAGCCCAAAATAATTGATTAATTTAATTAATTAATTATTTAGGATTTATGTGGTAGAAATAATAGAAATAATTATTTATTAGAATATGTGGACCTAATTATTAGTGTTAGTATTAGTAAATTAGAAGTGTTTAGTGGAGGCCCATGATCAGGTCACATAAGATAAGAAAAAGCCCATGAGGTTAAGTGAGTTTATAAAAAGGCTAGGCTAGGTTAGGGTTCTATAATAAGGATTAGAGAAGTGAGAAGAGGAGAGGGAAGGCATGATCCACAAGCTAGAAGAGAGAGAGAGGCGTGATCTACAACCAAGGAGAGAGAGATGGAAAGCTAGGGTTTCACACATCTCCTAATCTAAGGTTTCGTTTTCTCCAATCTAAGGTAAGGGTGAGGTTCATGTTTTATAATGGGTTGTATGAGGGATTGTATGTGGGGTTTAGGGTGTCATGATTGTCACATGTTTGATTATATGCCATGTTGCCTTGTTGAATGCTTTTATTGTGTGATTGATGTTGATATGCCCTAGATGTTTGTTGTGTCTTGCGATGATCATGAGTAATTGAATTGATATGCTGAAAGTGGAGCCCTAGGCACGCAGTGCCTGTCCCCGTTTCTTGTATCGTTTGCTTTTTGGTACAGGTTCAGTAACTCTGTGATCGTGAGTGTTCTATTTGTCTAAAAATTATGTGGTTTGTTTTTCTGAAAACTAGACACAATTTTCTACAAATTAGGCACTGAGTTTACTCAATTTGGATAAGTATAATGGGAGAATTCTTGGTTGCAAATTGGGTCAAAAAATTGGGACGGTTTGGGATATATGTTCAGTTTTTGTCTAATTGTGAATGTCCCGATCCTCCAAATTTCGTGGGGTTTGTTTTGTTGGAAAGTAGACTTAATTTCCTACTGAATAGGCACTGATTTCGCTAAATTTCGTTGAGAATTGAGGGAGAAGATTTGATTTCAAAATGACTAATAATTCTGTCCGGATTTTGTGGGGTTTGTTGCTCCGAATTTTGTGGGGTTTGTTGCTCCAATTAAGTTGTCAATTATTAATTGTTAATTTTCTAAATTAGTTGGTTGATAATTGTTGGTTGTTGGGCGCCATGTGTGGCTGCCCTAAATTGATTGGTTAAGTTGTTGGTTGCTAAACGTTGTTGATGATTGAGAGGGTTGAGTGCCGAGTTGTTGATTGGTTTTCTTAGCGACGAGGGAGTTCTACTCCATAGCGACGAGGGAGTTCTACTCCATAGCGACGAGGGAGTTCTACTCCATAGCGACGAGGGAGTTCTGCTCCATAGTGACGATATTAATTGTTGCGACGTGATTGTGTTGACGCTTGTGACGTGCTGTTTGTTGTCTGTTGTCTGTTGTGATATTGACTATTGTTACGTGTTGTCTGTTGTAGCTTGTTGTTTGTCATTGTTAATGTTGTTTAGTCGTGAAGCCTCTTTGGGCTGGTTTGTTGTTGTTGTTGTTGTTGATGTCGTTATTGTCGTTGGTGTGGTTATTGATGTTATTGTTATTGTTGTTGTGTTGTTGATTTTGTCAATGACGTTGTTGTAGATGATATTGGTTGCTGTGACGTGATAATTTTGATGCCAGGACCTAAGTATATACTGCTTTTCATACGATTCATTATATAGTGTGATATCTCACCCCTTCTGTTTGAATGTTACCCCTATGTTGGTAACGTGCAGGTAACCTCGAGTGAAGGCTGTTGTACTTCACTAGTTCGGTCGTGTCGTCGCTCTGATACGTAGCACTCGGGGGGATGAACACTATTTATATTGCTTAAGTTATTTTGTGGATTTTGATGTTATAAACCTTACATGGTCACTACGTTTGTTTATGGTTGAACCTTTTGAAATTCCGCTGCGTGGTTGAATAAAGTTTTGATTCTTATGTTGATTAAAGTGCTATGTATCTGTTGTCGAAGTGTAGCATCCATTTCTTTGTTGAAAAAGATTTTTGAAAACTCTGATTTTACTTATATTTTGCCGGGTAGAAATGGGTGTTACAAGATTCACCTTCTCACACCTTTCTAAGACTTTTTCCAGATTGGCTAAACAATTTTCAAAATTTGACCCATGGACGGAAAAATCATCCATAAATACTTCCATTATGTTTTCAACAAAGTCTGAGAATATGGACATCATACACCTTTGAAAGGTAGCAGGAGCATTACATAGACCAAAGGGCATCCTTCTATAGGCATAAGTGCCAAAAGGACATGTGAAAGTTGTTTTTTCTTGGTCGCTAGGGTGGATGGGAATTTGGAAAAATCCCGAATAACCATCCAAATTGCAGAAATGTGAGTGCCGTGCTAACCTTTTTAGCATTTGATCAATGAACAGGAGAGGGAAGTGATCTTTCCGGGTAGCTTTGTTAAGCTTTCTGTAATCAACACACATTCTCCATCCCGTAATTGTCCTTGTGGAAATGCATTCATCCTTTTCATTTTTAATAACTGTTAAGCCTCCCTTCTTAGGTACTACTTGAATAGGACTAACCCACTTACTATCGGAAATAGGATATATTATCCCAGCATCAAGAAGTTTTAAAACTTCCTTTTTAACAACCTCTTTCATGTTTGGGTTTAATCTTCTTTGATGCTCGATAGAAGGTTTATAGTCCTCTTCCAGTAGTATTCTGTGTATGCAGATTGATGGATTTATTCCTTTAATGTCCTCAATAGTATACCCTATGGCTTTGGTGTAATACCCCCAATTTTCGCTATTTAAATTATTTGGCGTATAATTATTATTTAGTGATTTATTAACTTGGTTGAAAATAAAATAATTTGTTTGGATTGTCAATTAATTTAATTGTGTGCCAAATTGAGTTAATTGCATCATGTTTAGTTAGTTAGGACTAGTAGGAGTCATTAGGAATAGAAATTGCAAGTGAAGGGTAAAAGTGTCTATTCCCATAGCTCCTATATAACCCCATTTCCAGCTGAAAAATAAACACAAACACTTCACTCCTTGAAAATTCTGAAACAGCAAGATTGAGAGGGAGAGGAGAGGAGAGCGCGAAGGAGAAAGAGAAGAGAAGAGGGTTCTTCAAAATGTTCATGCATGCTTAATCCATTGCCACCAAAGTGTTAAGCTCACCTCCTTCTTCCCATCCATGCCAAACTCGAAATCAGTCTCCTCTCCAAATCAAAAACCCCATTGAAGATCAATTTCAGCTCACTTTGACCAAATCATCAAATCTTCCCATGCATGTCCAAATAGAAAGTGCTGGAGCCTAATCCAGCCACTACATTTTGTGTTGAAACAAATCTGGGTGACATTCAGTGTTGGGTTCAGAGTTCAAGCTCTAGGAGGCCTGGGTTTCAACTTGGTTTGTCTGAAAACGGTTTGGTTGGAGAGTTTGTGAGTCACCGTGTTCCGTGTTGCGAAGTCTCGGTGTGGGTTGTTGTCTTCTAAAGGTGAGTTCTATACTCACTAGGATTAAAATTGAATGTGTTGTGAATTCTGGATCGAGTCTCGCATTTATAAAAATCTGGTGTGAAACCATTTTGCGAAAATATCGTTTAAATCATGAAATTGCATGTCATGATCGTGGATTGATTGATTGTTACATGGCTGAATTGTGCCTGGAAATATATGTATAAGATGTGTTTGAAGGTTGGAAGTTGATTGGGTTACGGATTGGAAACGATCGGAAAGCGAAACGGAACGAAAATAACAAAAACCAGCACATTCTGAAATCTGTCCAGGGCACACGGGTCGTGCGCCCCATGCACCCGGGTCGTGCGCCACTATCTGGAACTCTGCCCAGGGCACACGGGTCGTGCGCCCCATGCGCCCGGGTCGTGCGTCTATGCCTGATGCCGGACCCCGAAATTCTGTTTCGTCGTTCCTTTCAGTTCCAAACCTCCTCTGATCTCCTTCCCAACCAAATGTGATGATGTGACCCTATTAATACCATTGTTTGGCTATGACTAAAGTGGTAGTGTCGATCGGGAAGTAATTAGGGATCGGAACGGAATGACACGATAAATGATAGTCACGCACGGATCGTGTGTATGGGCGCACGAGTCGTGCGTGGTCTTCGGGTTGCCTCTTTTAAAAAAGTGTTTTAAATCATTCCGAACGATTCCAATTGCTTTCTAATCCCTCCTTCCACCTTCCCCAATGTTACTACAATTGAATTGCCCTGAATTGAGTGGTAATTGACTGTGATTGGAACCAAGTTAAGTTAGTGCCTTATGATTGGTTATGTTTGGGTTATGTTCAGGTTAAGTGAATGCTCATGTGAATGATCATTGATTTCATGTTATGACTTTGTGATTGATGCACTGTGCTGGATTGATTGGTTTAGCAAGATTGTTAAGCTAAGTTAGCAAACCTTAGTAATCCATGTGAGATCACTAAATTATAATATTAAGTTAATAATTAGACCACCTAATGTTAAGAATAAGATTAGGTCATGATAAGGCTCAGTGAATGAGTAGATGTTCATGTTAAAGCTCAGTGAATGAGTATGCTTTCAGGTTAGGCTCAGTGATTGAGCAGTTTTCATTGTTCATTGTTATTGTATATTGTATATGCATCATTGTTTAGGTTCAGTGATTGAGCATAGTTCATTGTTAGGGTGACGACCCTATTTCAGATTAGTGTGCTGTGGGAGAGGAAGTCATGATCCTTATGAACCTAGGCTCCATCAGGGACCCACTAGTGATTAGTGGGGACGGGTTCACCGGAAGCTTATTATGCCAAGTGACCGGTGACACGCTAAGATTCATTGTTAGGCTCAGTGATTGAGCATAGTTCATGGTTTAGGCTCAGTGATTGAGATTAGTACCACCACATAGTCAACTTTGAGGACTATGAGTTTTGGAGTTTAGAATAATGAATCAAGCATAATTGAACCGAGAGGATTAGTAAGGGGTCGCGATTGAACTCACTGAGACAAGTTGCCTCACCCAATCCATTGTTGTTGTTTTTCAGATAAGTAGGGAAAGTTGAAGACCGTGAGGCACGGCTATGAAGATGCTTGAGGAGCAGCCGCTACCTTTATTTTATTATGTCTTGTATTTCAGTTTCCTTTGTACTTCTGTCTTCTATTCAGTATCTTAAGACTACTCGATTGTACGATTTATGTATTTCAAGCTGTAAATCGCTTCCGCAGACTTTTGGTTTTGAGTATTGAACACTAGTTGAGGGTGTAAGGACCGACTTTATTTATATTCAGTTCAGTTATTTTAAGCACGTTTGATGAGTGATTCATCAAAGTTTAGTATGTGTTCAATATGTTAAAAGGAAAGTCACTCTGATGTATGCCAGTAGTGCGCTTCGGTAGTTTCTACAAGTTAGGAAATAACGGGGTGTTAGTAGCTCAATTGGTAGTGGGAATGCATTGAGCTTGTACCTAAGCCTCAGGGTACAAGGTTCGATTCCCACGGAAGGCAAAAACTCCACATGGGGGGTGGAGAAGGTCATGATGTACAGTGCCAATGCCATAAGCCTCAGAGTAGGTAAAAGGGTTGGGCTGTTACATTTGGGATACTTTTTAAGAACATTAAGCAATTTTTCAGTCTCATTTTGTTTTAGATCTGCATTTACAATTACTGGAAAAGTAGAATTAGGGCCAAGAAACTCATACCTGAGAGATGATGGTATGGGCTTCAGTTCTATTTTTGGTGTTTCTTTTGGGAGAGGTCGAGGCTTTCCCTCGCCCAAAGATTCAGTACCCAATTTTTGTGATGGTGGACTCTCATCTAAAAGTTTTGTGTAAAATTGGGTTTCCTCTGCTGTATTTGTATCTGTGTTGCTTAAAAGGCAATCTTCCAGACTATCTTGTGAAGATGATGCTAAAGAGCAGTCTCGCACGCAATAATCTACAATATCAATCCTGCAGCATGAGTCCTTTACAGACGGACTTCTCATTAAGTTTGAAACTTCAAACTCAACCTTTTCATCTCCCACGTTAAAAACCAACTTGCCATTTTTTACGTCAATTAATGCCCCCGCAGTAGCTAAAAAAGGCCTCCCTAGAAGAATAGGAATTTGGGAGTCTTCTTCAATTTCCATTACAACAAAATCTACCGGTATAAAAGTTTGCCCTACTTTGATAGGGATATCCTCTAAGATTCCAGTGAGGTATTTAATTGAACGATCTGCCAACTGTATTGTCATTTTTGTGGGTTTAAGTTCACCTATCCCTAGTCTTTTGCAAAGAGAAAGAGGCATCAAACTTACGCTGGCTCCTAGATCGCACATTGCTCTGTTTATAGTTTCACTTCCAATTACACAAGGTATGGAAAAACTACCTGGATCTTTGAGCTTTTGCGGTAGCTTGTTCTGGATAATTGCACTACATTCTTCTGTCAATGCAATCGTCTCATAGTCGTCTATTTTTCTTTTCTTGGATAAAATTTCTTTCAAAATTTTTGAATAAGACGGCATTTGAGACAATGCATCAGTGAAAGGAACGTTGATGTAAAGCTTTTTAAGCAAGTCGACAAACCTTTTGAATTGCTCGTCAAGTTTGTAATTTTCAAATCTTTGGTTATTTGGCCATTTGGATTTTGTTCTGGTTGCCCAGGAAATACCCCCAAAGACTTAGAGGATGAAGCCACCTGTGTTGCCACTTGAGTTATTTGATTTTCAAGCATTTTATTATGAGTGGCAATAGAGTCGACTTTTGATACCAATTTGATAAGTGTGTCATTCAAATAACCAGTTTGATTTTTGAATTCTTCATTTTGTTTTATTTTAGATGACACAAATTTTTCCATCAAAAATTCCAAGTTTGACTTTTGCGGGTTGTTTTGTGGGTTGTTAAAAACTTTCTGATTTTGAAAACCAGGAGGTGGTCTAGGTGCTGGATTGGGTGCAGGATTTTTATAAGAAAAATTTGGATGATTCCTCCACCCAGGATTATAAGTATTTGACAACGGATCTTCCTTTTGAGCATAGTTAATATGCTCGTTTCCAGCACTAGATGCCTCACGCTGGCATTCAGCTCCAATATGGCCAACAACCCCACATAAGTCACATGGTGGAGTAATAGGAGAAAAAGTTTGTGAGACGACACTTACATTTAATATTTCAAATTTTTGAAAAAGTACGTCCACTTTTGAGGTAAGATGATCAACAACAGATATTTCATACTTACCTGGCTCTTTTGATGAGGCTGGTTTATTCGTTATGGCTCGCTCACTTGTCCATTGCCAATGGTTTTGAGCCATATCTTCAACGAGTGCATAAGCTTCAGTAAAATTTTTGTTCATTAAATCTCCACCTGCAACTGCATCAACAGTCATTCTTGTTGCATATTGTAATCCATTATAAAAAGTGTGAACAACGAGCCATTTCTCTAGTCCATGATGGGGGCATAGCCTTAACATTTCTTTGAAACGTTCCCAAGCAGCATTAAGAGATTCCCCGTCGTTTTGAGAAAATCGAGTAGTTTGATTTCTCATTTGAGCTGTTTAACTGGCCCCAGCTGGTAATGGATTCCGAAGGCAAAGAATGTAGCCATGCTCTTGCTGTATCCCTTAATGAAAAAGGGAAGAGTTTTAGTCTTATGGCATCTTGAGGTACCCCGTTTAATTTGAGAGTTCCACAGTATTCTAGAAAAATTGAAATATGAAGATTTGGGTCCTCCGTGGGAGAACCAGAAAATTGGTTTTGTTGAACCATTGAAAGCATAGATGATTTGAGTTCAAAATTATTTGCTTTCACATTCGGATGTACAATGGCACCCGATGGCTCTGCCGAAGGTGTTGCGTATTCTTTGAGAGCACGATTTTCATTAGCCGCCATTTGGTTATCGGGAATTTCTCTTCTCCTTCTATGTATGAACCTTTCAGTTTCGGGAATTTTTTGAACAATTTCTCCGGAACTTCTGGTTCTTCGCATTCGATGGACAAGAGAAGAAAAAGTGAAAATAAAGAAAATAAAACTTCAGTCTAACCGGTTTCGAAAAATTTAATTAATATCACTGCCTCCCCGGCAACGGCGCCAAAAACTTGATAGGCCGCAAGTGCACGGTCTTGTCGCGTAATAAAAAGAGTTATCGATCCACAGAGAGAGCCTAGGTGATTACCAATTTAATTTTCCAAAGTTGATTAACTGAAGAGAAAGTGTTTTTAGAAAGAAGGAATGTTTTAGTAAAGTCTATTCACTCATAATGATTGTAGACAAAAGAGGAGAAAAGAAAATAAATGACTTGGAAAATAAAGGGCAAGAAAATAAATGACTTGGAAAATAAAGGGCAAGAAAATAAATGACTTGGAAAATAAAGGGCAAGAAAATAAATGACTTGGAAAATAAAGGGGCAAGAAAGTAAATGACTTGGAAAATAAAGGGGCAAGAAAGTAAATGACTTGGAAAATAAAGGGGCAAGAAAGTAAATGACTTGGAAAATAAAGGGCAAGAAAGTAAATGACTTGGAAAATAAAGGGCAAGAAAATAAATGACTTGGAAAATAAAGGGCAAGAAAATAAATGACTTGGAAAATAAAGGGGCAAGAAAGTAAATGACTTGGAAAATAAAGGGGCAAGAAAGTAAATGACTTGGAAAATAAAGGGGCAAGAAAGTAAATGACTTGGAAAATAAAGGGGGCAAGAAAGTAAATGTGCAAGAAAAATAAAAGACTTAGAAAATAAATTGCAAGAGTTTAAATAGCAAGAAAGTAAAAGAACATGAAGAACATGAAAAACAATCTTTAGTGAATTTTTGAGATGAACTTTGTCACAAAATTCAAGTCTTGAGAAATGATTCACTCACAAAACCAAATCTCCAGACAAGTGAGGATCGATGTCCTATTTATAGGAAAATATGAGGGAAAATATCTACCAACAAGTGGACAAGGCAAAGCCATCAGCAAGTTGGCATAGCACTTGAGTGGAGGGGCAAAATAGTCAAAAAGAAGTAAAAACTCAAGTTGGCATGGTTAGCCACCAACAAGTGGCCGCAACCACTTTTTGACTGCATTTTGGCGCCCTTGGCGCCCATGGCGCCCTTGGCTCCCTGTTCTGCGCCAGTTCTGCGCCAGTGTTGCTCCTGTGTTGCGTTTTGGCGCCCTAGGCGCCCCTGGTGCCCTGTCCTGCGCCAGTGTTGCTCCTGTGTTGCGTTTTGGCGCCCTTGGCGCCCCTGGTGCCCTGTCCTGCGCCAGTTCTGCGCCAGTTTGTGCTGTTCTTGGTTTTTGGCGCCCATGGCGCCCTTGGGGCCCTGTCCTACGCCAGTTTTGTTCTGTTCTTGGTTTTTGGCGCCCATGGCGCCCTTGGGGTCCTATAGAGTGCCTTGGTGCTTAAAAATTGTTCTTCCTCAAATATTTCCTTTGTTTCTTCATTTTAGCTCTTATTTTCTCTTTTGCTTCAAAATAAAACCTGAAAATAAAAAGTAAATATTTGTAGTAAAATAGGTCAAAAATATAATTAAAATACCAATAAAACTTAATGAAAATAACTATTAAAAAGACTCTAAAAATAGACTTATCAATACTCATAATGACCATAACGGGTTCTAAAAGCCGTCTTCTGAATATCTTCGTCCTTCACCTTGATCTGATGATAACCCGATCTCAAATCAATCTTACTGAACACTTGAGCACCTACCAGCTGATCCATTATATCGTCTATCCTCGGAAGCGGATACTTGTTCTTAATTGTTACCTTATTCAACTGACGATAGTTAACACAGAGTCTCATACTACCATCTTTCTTCTTCACTAACAACACAGGAGCTCCCCACGGCGTTGCACTCGGCCTCACAAACTTCTTCTCGAGCAGATCCTCCAGTTGCTTCTTCAACTCAGCCAATTCGGATGCAGACATCCTGTACGGTGCCATAGAAACAGGTCTGGTACCAGGTACAAGATCGAGAGAGAATTCAACTTCCCTCTCTGGCGGTACACTTGGAATCCCATCAGGGAAAACATCAGGAAATTCGCGCACTACTTGCAACTCTTCAATGATAGCTTGGTTCTCAACAGACAACGATGCCATCAGCGAAAATAACTGAACTCCTTCCTTCATCAACTTCCGCAACTGACTAGCGGATAACAGACCAGACTCCTCCCCTTCAAAACTCACCGACTTGCTACGACAATTAATGTGGACATGGTTATGTTCTAACCAATTCATACCCAAGATTACATCCAACCCGCTCAACGGTAAACAAACAAAATCCACAAGAAAGTCTCTGTCGAAGATCGACAAGGGACACTGAGAACACACCAGAGAGGTAGTTACCGACCCCTTAGCTGGAGTGTCGACAACCATCTCCCCATTCATAGCAGACAATACAAGATTCAATCTCTTACAACAATCAGCAGCAATAAAGCAATGAGTAGCACCAGTATCAACAATAGACTTTAAAGGAGTACCATTAATGAAGCACGTACCTCTAATAAGTCCATCATCTTCGGTAGGCTCTTCACCTGCTAAAGCGAACACTTTTCCACTGGACCTTTCCTTCTTCGGCTTTGGACACTGAGTACTAATGTGCCCTCCTTCACCGCAGTTGTAGCAGACCACCTCCTTACGCTCACACTCAACCACCACATGACCCTCTTTACCACAACGATAACACTTCTTCACTTCAGCTTTGCATACATTACTCTTGTGACCAGCTTTGCCACATTTGAAACATACAATGCTAGCAGGAGCATCTCCCCCACTAGTCTTCTTGCCAGCAGCAGCTTTCTGTTTACCCTTACCAGTAGGAACATCATACGGTTTACCACGACTCTGAAATTTGCTCCTCTTCTCATTCATAATCTTGTAGTGAGCATTGTTGTCCTCCTCATAAATTCTGCAGCTGTCTATCAAGTCGGAGAAAACTCGGATCTTCTGATAAACAATCGCCTTTTTAATCTCAGGACGCAGCCCATTCTCAAACTTAATGCATTTTGAAAACTCAGCAGTAGCCTCACTATAGTGCGGATAAAATTTGGCCAATTCCACAAACTTAGCAGCATACTCAGTCACAAACATATTCCCTTGTTTCACCTCTAGGAACTCAATCTCTTTCTTGCCTCGGACATCTTCCGGATAATACTTCCTCATGAACTCTCTGCGGAACACAGCCCAAGTGATCTCTTCGTTTGCAGTCTCCAACCTATGCCTAGCCTCTAACCACCAGTCGTCAGCCTCCTCTGCCAGCATATGCGTACCATACCGGACCTTCTGTGCTGGAGTGCAGTCCATCACACGAAAAATCCTCTCCATCTCTTTCAACCAAGCTAAAGCCCCATCAGGATCATACTTGCCCTTGAAGGTAGGCGGATTCTCTCTCTGAAAGGTAGCCAAACTCCGAGACCCAGCATTCTCACCAGCATGCTGTTGACCCTCCACAGCCTGAGCCGTAGCAGCCAATGCAGCAGCAATAGCAGCATCGTTCCTTCCAGCCATCTCAATTAATCACTACATTCATAAGCAACAGTTAGAATTAATTGACAATGCATAATCGTCATTGTCATACCCCAATTTTGTCCGGCTTAGGTCCAAACCTTAATTTTCCACACAAAAAATATATAATAAATTATGCATTGCATTTTGGGTCCTAGAACCCATTCCAAAGTTTTTGAAATCATTTTTAGGGTCAGAATACACTTTTTGGGAAACTAGGGTTTTGAAAATATGTTATGCATGCATGGCAAGCTTTGGAAAACATTTTATGCATGCATGGCAAAAACCTAAAAAACAATTTTGTGGAAAGCAAGAATCATTTTCTATTGTATACCAAAGGCTAAAAATCGATTTATAGTATATTCTAAAGGCCATGAAATCGATTTTCAAGCCATCCCATGGGCCATGAATTGATTCCTAATTGTTTCAACTAAGTGAAGAATCGATTTTCATCTATGATAGATGTCCTGAAAATCGATTCCTAATTGTTTCAACTAAGTGAAGAATCGATTTTCATCTATGATAGATGTCCTGAAAATCGATTCCTAATTGTTTCAACTAAGTGAAGAATCGATTTTCATCTATGATAGATGTCCTGAAAATCGATTCCTAATTGTTTCAACTAAGTGAAGAATCGATTTTCACCTATGATAGATGTCCTGAAAATCGATTCCCACTTGTTTTCAAAGAGCAAAGAATCGATTCCCATGTTTTCCAAAGAGCCAAGAATCGATTCCTCTCTCATTTAACTAAAGCTGGGAATCGATTCATGTGATTTTCCAAAGGCAAGGAATCGATTATACACTTGTTACACTTCATCAAACAATCGATTCATCTTTGCAATAAATATTTTTCCAAATTTCTACGCTTTCCTAAGCCTATAAATACGCAGCCTCAAATCACTCTTCGACACAAATTCTTTCACGAGATCAGAGAAGACAATTTTCGCAAATCTCACTTCCAGAAACTCACCTGTTGCGAAGTCCCTCTTTAGAAAAAAGAAACTCTTCTACGCTTTATTTTTGCTCTATTCGTTCCGCTGGTCCGTCTGAGCTGATCTTCTGCAGGAGTTAGTCGGGGTTGCGTTCTTTAAAGTTGTAATACCTGCCTTCATTAGAGGTATTTCGGTCTTTACTTTTGTTAATATTTAATTATTGTGATCCATGCCAAAATTGCCCCCTCTTTGAGAAATCGTTGCTCATATGTTCCTTAGTTTAATTAAAATCATTCTATGTCTATGATCAATTGCTTGCCTGTTTTTTATGCATTTTAAATGTCTCAATTCAATATGCCAACCCATCCATGTGTATGACCTCCTAATGAAGACGTAAGTCTATATACCTGTTGTAGCATAGAGTCATTAGGGTAAATACACTCCCTCCTACACACACACTTGCTTTAAGAACTTTACCTTGCATTCCTGATAAGTGGGTCTTTTGATTATATTGGCACATTTAGTCTTGATTAAATGTTCAACATATGCATGATTTCGTGATTAGCGAATGTGCTTGAATTTTTGTAAATCAATCATTGATGGTGCCTTCACCCTTTTTCCAAAAATCTTTCAAACCCTTTCAAAAACAATTTCCTTAGAACTACGTCGCTTTGATTCCCCTTTGGGATACGTAGGAGCGAGTCACGTTCTCGTCAAGCGCAACGAATAAAAATCCCTTTCGCAACCATAAACAAATCATTTTCATAAAATAAACAAGAACCATTTTCAAACCCATTGTTGCTAGTAGCTCATCAGAACCTTTGTTCGTTTAGCTATTAGTGGCAATGTCTTTTTCTCATAAGAATAATAAACGATGATCCATCATAACCTTTGTTAGTTTGATCATCGTACAAATCAATCTTTTTCGAAAATCACTTTCAAAAAGATAATAAAAACAAGTTGTTATCAATAGTCCATCAGAACCTTTGTTCGTTTGACTAACGGTACAACTCTCTTTTTTGAGCATTTAGTAGTGATTCATCATAGCCTCTGCTAGTTTAATCATACACTAATGCTCGTCCTATCTCAAAAACTCACCAAAAAAAAGATAAAAAATAAAAACTTTTCAAAAAGACAACCAAGAACTACGTAGCTTTGAATTCTCCATCGCACCGGGAGATACGTAGGAGCGGGCCATGTCCTGTCAAGCACTTTTTCTAAAAACCCTTTTTTTTCCCCCTTTCTCACCAAAAATAAAATTTTCATTAAGTTTTCCCATTCATCTTCAGGCAAAAAATAAATAGGCAAATCTAGGTATTTTTCAAATCAAACGTTAAAACCACACATTTAAATTAGAGGTTCCCTTTCGGTAGAAAGGATGTGCGCGGTGCTAACACCTTCCTCGCACGTAATCGACCCCCGAACCTATATCTCTAGTTTTCAAAAGACCATCCGCCTTGTCCAAAAGACCTTTTTTCAATGTTTTGGTCTTAAAATTAAAATATTGGTGGCGGCTCCAAATTTTTCCACGTTGTACATTGAGAAACCTAAACCGGGGATTTTTCGGGGTGCAACAGTCATTTGACACTACGACTGGACAACTTGGCCGGAAAGACCGAAACTGCTCTGTTACCACTAATGTAACACCCCTTTTCTACCCGGAAATTTTTTTTCGATAAAAATCAGAGTTTTCAAAAGCGTTCTTCGTTACACCCACAAGGGATGCCACATTTTCACCAATAAACACCATACATCAATAAATAAAATTCACCATTAATTAGTGCGGCATTTAGCACATCATAACATCACCAAGCAGCGGAATAAAACTAAAAGTTCAACAATTAAATAATTATAACACCACCATGAAACTTCAAAAATTAAAAATAATGGAAACACTAATAAAGTCTAGCGTTCATACCCCCCCCCCCCCCCCCCGAGTGCTACGTATCAGAGCGACGACACCTGACTCAACTAGCGAAGGTAGACTTGCCTTCACTCGCAATCACCTGCACGTTACCAACATAGGGGTAACATTCAAACAGAAGGGGTGAGGTATCTAACATTATAATAGCATAGATGATAAGCAATATGCTAGAGTTACTGTTACCAAGTGGCTTCAGTCTCAAGAGGGGGGGTGAATTGAGATTTAAAAACTTTTCAGATCTTTCGAAAACGTTTTTCCCCTTTTCAATGACTTAGATCAATTTTTCGCAGGTTAAGTGGAAGCGAAGGAATTAGAATATAAAGCAGTAAAGCGGTATAATAGTAAAGCAGGAAAGCAGTAAAGCACGCAGAGATTTATCCTGGTTCGGTCACCTCCTAGTGACCTACGTCCAGTCCTCACACCCTTGTGAGATTTTCCACTAACCAAAACAACAAGGCTTACAAGTGCCTTGGAAAACCTTTACAGACTCAGGCACTCTCCTCCTAGGATACCCCACCTATAGAGAGCCCTCAAATCTAATATAACAATAACAAGAGATACCCCACCCTGTTACAATCAGCTGCCCCAGAAAGATACCCCACTTCCTAGTACAAACAGCTACCCTAGAGAGATACCCCACTCCCTAGTACAAATCACAAACAATGAAATAATAAACAATTGTAAAGACGGAAATACCTCTAATGAAGGCAGATATTACAACTTGAAGAATGCAACCCCAACTAACAGTTAGCAACAGATCAGCTCAGACAGACCAACGGTGGGTGACGAGCAAAAGTAAAAGCGTAAAGAGTTTTTCTCAAAAGTTCTCTGATTCGTGAAATGGGTTGTTCTGTAAAAATGAACGTGAAGCACTGCCTATTTATAGGCTATGAGGAAATCAGGTTTACGTTGAAAATAGTGTAGGAATCGATTCTTTGTTGAATGCATTTGATCTAGGAATCGATTTATCTAAGTGAGGAATCGATTTATCTTTGTTTGAAAAATAGGGACAATCGATTCTTGAGTACCATGGAAAGCTAGGAATCGATTCTATACTTAGTGAAAATATGTATGAATCGATTTTCAGCTTGCCTGAGACGTGGGAATCGATTCTCAGTTAAGTGCAAAAGAGTGGGAATCGATTCTTCCCTTTAAAAATGTTTGGCTCAGAAATCGATTTATGTACTGAAATACATGACCTGACAATCGATTCTTCCTTTTCTGTTTTACCTGAAAATCAATTTTGATATATGTTTATGCATGAGGAAATCGATTTTATGATTTTAAAGGTGATAAGAATGTTTACGTAAGTATGCATGCATCTTTAAAAAACTTTGTGAGTGTGTGAGACTTTGATATACGAGCTGACCTTTGAAAGAGCTTACACTTTTTCCTAAGACGCACCCAAACCCTAAGGACTACCCTTATATTTAAGGACTACCCTTAAACTTGAATCTTCAATTCTTGAGCTTGTTTGTCTTGGATTGTGACTTTGATGTTTAGTCACTTTTCTTTACTTTTGGCTATCAACTTTACCTTTGCTTTTTTCATCATCAAAACATATTCTGCAATATTAGTTTACCTGCAATACAAGGTATCCACAGTTACGACACTATATCTACCGCTTCACAACAATATCCAATTACAATCACTAAGAGCAATCACCAAATGTCATGAGTAACGTATGAGATGCAACCCACACCAACGGGCATATGCATGTGGTACCATTCATCACCTTTAAAATAGCCAATAATAGTGGCATCATCACCTATATCATCATCACCTTGTTTTGAGCATAGCTCCATCACCTTTAAAATAATGCATATGTATGTATGCGACACCATGATAATGCACCAAACACAATCAACACCAATAACAGTCAACTTGGTGACACAACAACACCAATTAATATTTCGGTCATAGACCCATCACCTGTCATTTTGCCAAAATAGGCACATCACCTGTTACATCATTACTTGTGACACAAACAATTTCAACACCAGGAAATTTACAACATCACCCCGTCGTCAATTTAATTTACAACACGAACACCGACACCAAATAATTTACAACACCAACACCGACACCAAATAATTTACAACACCAACACCGACACCAAATAATTTACAACACCAACGCCGACACAATTACCACACCTAGGACAACACCGACCGGGGCAGCCACACAGGCGCCCGACTACCAATGACCACAGACAGGAAGCCAACATTTAACCATTTAATCAACAGACACACCCCAAAAATTAACGACACCAGAAACAGTTCTTTTTGCCAGAAAATTAGGATATTCAGTTAGGCCTCTGAATAATCTTTCCAAAACATTTTAGAACACCCAAATCGGACTCCCGGATCAAAAGATATTGCAAAAACAAAATCAGTAACAGTGACAGTGAAACAGTGACAGCAAAACCAAACAGTGCAGGAAATGGCGCCCAGGAGCAGGGAGCCTAGCAGGGAACAGCAACACAGAAAACTGGCGCCCAGGAGCGGGGCACCTAGCAACAAGCAGCACAACTGAAACTGGCGCCCAGGAGCAGGGCGCCTAGCAATAAACGCAACACAGCAGAAACTGGCACCCAGCAACAGATAGTCAAACCAAGCGCAGTTCTGTTTCCTCTCAACACTCTCATCAGTTTTTCCTCTTCCAACTTGGTTAAAGAACTACTGATGATGGCTGGGTATTGATCCTCGCTCCCAAGGAATACATACTTTTAATAAGAGGGGAGTTGTTTTAATTCGGGAGTTCCTTTTTCTAGGCTTTCCCCCCTTGTCAGCTCTTCCCTTTTCTTGGAGACCCTTTCTACCTGGGAAGCTTCAAACTGACGAATACAGTCTTCTACTTCACTACCAAGATTTTCATCCAGCCCCTCAATAGAGTTCACAATTACCTTCTCTAAAGGAGGAGAGGGTAGATTATGTCTAAAGGTTTCTTGCACCGAGTCTTCAATCACGTCCACCCAAAAACATTTCTCTTGGTCGTCCGGGTGCCGCATGGCTTCAAAGACATTGAAAGTTACCTCCTCATCTTGGAACCTTAACATTAGCTCACCTTGTTGTACATCTACCAGGGCTCGCCCAGTGGCCAAAAATGGTCTACCAAGGAGGATTGGAACCTCTGCATCTTCCTCCATTTCAAGAGTCGCAAAGTCAACAGTGAACAAGAATTTATCAACTCATACCATAACGTCTTCCAAGATCCCATAAGGATGTTTGATTGATTTATCAGTGAGCTGCAGAGACATCCTAGTGGGTTTCACCTCACCTCCCCCAAGCTTATTTAACATAGATAATGGCATCAAGTTGATGCTTGCTCCCAAATCACAGAGGGCCTTTCCTATTGTCAAGTTACCGATGGTGCAAGGTGTAACACCCTAAAATTATTTAATTAATTTATTTAATTAAGTAATTGGGGATTTAAATTAAATTATTTGACGAAATTTTTATTAATTAGAATTTATGCTAATATGTGTAGGAAGTATTAGAAAGTGGAGGTGCCGAACCAAATGGACTTGGGCCTAAGTGAGAAGCCCAAGCCCATTATTCTTGTCATATGCGAAGTAGCTAGGCTAGTTGGAGGCTAGGGTTTTGTGGCAATTCGCAAATTGGAGAGCTAGAGAGTGAGGGAAAGGGCGCCGTAAGGAGAAGAGAAGTAGAGGAGAGAAGTCGCACCCAAGGAAGAGCAAGGAACGTGATTTTGTTGCTGTGGTCCTGTACGTGACTATCTCCGGAGCCTCCGTTCTTCAATTTCGAGGTTAGGGGAGTTCTATCATTCTATCTAATAATTCATATGATGGGTTCTAGATCTAGGGTTAGACTAGATTTTCTTGATGCGTTCTTGATATATTGTTGATGTTGATTTTCCATATAGATATGCGAATTGAATTGTTGGGCTATACATGCGAATTGATTTGTTGGGTTGTATATATATGTTGATCTCTTGATATGTTCTTGTTATGCGAATCTTGGGTACTGTGTGTTCATAAGATTATGGGTTGGTATTGCTTGAATTTTCGTTGATTGATTGAGTGTGTGCATAGGCGCCTAGGGCGCCAAAGTGATAGTGATGATAATTGCTAAGAATCAATTTTTGTGCTTGTTGTGTTGCTGGATTTTTGGTTGCCTAGGTACAGAATTAGGCGCCCATGAGTAGGGCGCCCTGTGCCAAGAATGTTGTTGCTGAAAAATTGGTCATGGAAGTAGGCGCCCATGAGTGGGGCGCCCTGTGCCAAGATGATGTGTGGTGACGTTTTCAATTGAGTTTTTAGTAAAATGAGTTTTGGTGATTTTCGAAAATCAAATAGGTGCATTTTTGGTTGCTGGAAAAATTGAGTTTTTACACTTTAAAATTTGTTGGGAAACCAATTTTCAGCGTTGAAAAATTGTTGAACAAAATGCTGGATGTTGCTGCTGTTTCTGGGCGCGAAGCGCCTGTGCTGGGCGCTGGGCGCCTGAGGTGTGTGTGTTGCGCGTGTGTGCGCGCCTGGGCGCTAGGCGCCCGTGTCTGTGTTGTGTTGTGCGTTGTGCGCGCCTGGGCGCTGGGCGCCTGTGGCGCTGTGTTGTGTTGTGCGTTGTGCGCGCCTGGGCGCTGGGCGCCTGTGGCGCTGTGTTGCGTGTCGCGTTGTGCGCGCCTGGGTGCTGGGCGCCTGTGGCGTGTTGTGTTGCCTGGGCGCCTAAGGCGCCAATTTTCAGAACGTTGCCTAATTTTTCCCAACTTATTTTTATCATAACTTTTGACTCAGACGTCCGTTTTGAACGATTCGGAAAGTGTCGTGAAGCTTTTTACGTTGTCCATCTATGGGTCCAATTTTTAAAATGAAAAATTGTTATTTTCTGATTGTTTGTGGGCGCCCAAGTGGCCGCCCCCGGTGATCGTCCCAGGGACATTGAAAAATGATATGAAGCTCTTTAAAAATCCTTTTGGTGTATAGACGACAGTTTTAGCAAAATAATGTCAAAAATGATGATTTTGACGATGATGCCTTCGGGGCTAGTTAAATGACTGTTCCGCCCTTAGTGGCTATTATTATTATTTATGACGTGTAAAAGACTGTTTTGCCCCTAGTGGCCAAAGTTGTAGATAATGATGTGTAAATGACGAGGATGCCCTTGGTGGTTAGTCAAATGACGTTTTTTCCCTCAGCGGCTATTGTTGGAGTTGATTGATGTTTATGTGTAAGTGACGATGAAAACCAGTGACGTTTGGGGCCCGAAGGGCTAAGTGATGTTAAGGTCTAAATGGCCAAGTGACGTTGTGTGATGATTATGAATTTGACAGGTGCTGTGCTCCGTGCGAGCAAACCGGTAAGTGACGGGTCACATTGTTGACTATGATCTGAGTAATTGTGTGATTGTGTGTTGTGAGTGGTGCATGTCATAGTGTCTCATGCCCATATGCATAAAACCAGTGACGTTTTGAGGCCTGAGTGGCTAAGTGATGATGAGGCCTGAGTGGCTAAGCGACGTTTTGTAAAAAGGTACCTCCATGCATATACCCGCGAGTGGGTTGCATTACATAAATCTATATGACATGAGATGAGTTATTGTAAGTGATGTGAATGGTGACTGTGATGTGATATTTGGTGTTTTTGGATGCTGATTGTTCTAGTGCGTGGCCCAGGATTAGTACTTATCATATTTTCTATTATATGGATTGAAATGATGCTCACCCTTTCCTGTTTGAATGTTACCCCCTTGTTGGTAACGTGCAGGTGATTCCCAGTGAAGGTCTTAGCTTCACTTTTGAGTCGAGTCGTCATGCTCTGATACGTAGCACTCAGGGGGGAATGAACTCGGCATTTATTAATGATTGTTGGTTGTTATGTCCATGTGGACCATTTTGTTAAGTTTTATTGTTTTCCGCTGCGTAGATGGTTTTGTTATGTTGAGTTTTATAAGCGACGTTAAAATGAGGGTTGAGATTTTGATATTGTGAAGTGCTACGTGGACGTATGATTTTTGAGTTAAACTGTTTTTAAAGTTTGATAAGCGACGTTTTATTGGAGTATGTGTAACATTCCCTATGAATGAAATTTTTCAAACTCTGATTTTTATAAACAAAGTGACGGGTAGAAAGGGGTGTTACATTAGTGGTATCAGAGCAGTTCGGTCTGTCCGGCCGGTAGTTGAGTCGTCGTGTTGAGTAACATTGAGTTTGTTACTCGTTTCTGAATTCTGTTTTCTGTTGCAGTGCTAGAATGGCCAGACGGGACGATGCTGCGCTTGCTGCTACATTGCAAGCTATGGCTCAGGCGATGCAGGGTCAGCAGAATGCTGGAGACAATGCTGGTTTTCGGAGTCTGACAACCTTCCAGAGGGATAATCCGCCCACCTTTAAGGGCAAATATGATCCAGATGGTGCTATGGCTTGGCTGAAGGAGATCGAGAGGATTTTCAGGGTGATGGACTGTACTGTTGAGCAGAAGGTCCGCTTTGGTACCCACATGTTAGCCGAGGAGGCCGACGACTGGTGGTTGGCTACTAGGCAGAGGTTAGAGGCTGTGCAGGAAGAAATTACTTGGGAGGTATTCAGCAGGGAATTTCTGAGGAAGTATTTTCCTGAAGACGTCCGAGGGAAGAAAGAGATAGAGTTTTTAGAGCTGAAGCAGGGTGGTATGTCTGTGACTGCCTATGCGGCAAAATTTGTGGAACTAGCAAAATTTTATCCACACTACAGTGAGGCTACAGCTGAATTTTCAAAATGCATCAAATTTGAGAATGGGTTAAGGCCTGATATTAAACAGGCCATTGGTTATCAGAAGATTCGTGTGTTCGCAGATCTGGTTGACAGTTGCAGGATCTTCGAGGAGGACAGTACTGCTCGCTACAAAGCTACTTCTGAGAAAAAGGGCAAGTTTCAGAGTCGAAGCAAGCCGTACGAAGTTCCTGCGGGTAAGGGTTATCAGAGAGCTGCTGGAGGTAAGGGTTCTGGTGGGGGAGATGCCCCTGCTAGTATTGTCTGTTATAAGTGTGGCAAGCCTGGCCACAAGAGTACTACATGCAGGTCTGATGAAAGGAATTGCTACCGTTGCGGTAAAAAGGGTCATATGGCAGCTGAGTGTAAGGTCAAGGATGTGGTGTGTTTCAACTGTGGTGAGTCTGGGCATATCAGTACAAAGTGTACAAAGCCGAAAAAGGAAAGGTCTACTGGGAAGGTATTTGCATTGGCAGGAGAGGAGCCTGATGATGATGATGGTCTGATTAGAGGTACGTGTTTTATTAATGGTACTTCTCTGAAATCTCTTATTGATACTGGTGCTACCCATTGTTTTATATCTGTTGATTGCTGTAAACGATTGGGTCTTGTGTTATCTGCTATGTGTGGGGATATGGTTGTCGATACTCCTGCGAAGGGGTCGGTGATTACGTCCCAGGTGTGTTCTCAGTGTCCCGTGTCGATCTTCGGCAGGGACTTTATTGTGAATTTTGTTTGTTTGCCATTGAGAGGTCTGGATGTGATCTTAGGCATGGACTGGTTAGAGAATAATCACTTTCATATCAACTGCCGTAGCAAGTCGGTTAGTTTCGGTGAAGAAAGTTCTGTTTTGGTATCTGCTGATCAGTTGAAGAAGTTGAGGAAAGAAGGAGTTCAATTCTTTGCGTTGATGGCTTCGTTGTCTGCTGAGAGTCAGGCTGTTATCGAAGAACTGAAGGTAGTACGTGAATTTCCTGAAGTCTTTCCTGATGAAATTCCGGGTGTGCCACCGGAAAGAGAAGTTGAGTTTTCGATTGATCTTGTACCTGGTACGAGGCCTGTGTCTATGGCACCGTACAGAATGTCGGCGTTGGAACTGTCTGAGTTGAAGACGCAACTGGAAGAATTGCTTGAGAAGAAGTTTGTAAGACCGAGTGTATCACCGTGGGGAGCTCCGGTATTGTTAGTGAAGAAGAAAGACGGGAGCATGAGGTTATGTGTGGACTAGCGTCAGTTGAATAAGGTAACTATCAAGAATAAGTATCCGCTTCCGAGGATCGACGATCTGATGGATCAGTTAGTGGGTGCCCGTGTTTTCAGCAAAATTGATTTGAGGTCCGGATATCATCAGATTAAAGTAAAAGATGAAGATGTTCAGAAAACAGCGTTCAGGACAAGGTATGGGCATTATGAGTATTCGGTAATGCCGTTCGGTGTGACCAATGCTCCTGGTGTATTTATGGAATATATGAACCGTATTTTCCATAATTACCTAGATCGGTTTGTGGTAATCTTCATAGATGACATTCTAGTTTATTCTAAGTCAGAGGAAGAGCATGCTGAGCACCTGAAGTCAGTGTTGGAAGTTTTGAAAGAGAAAAAGTTGTATGCTAAGTTATCGAAGTGTGAATTCTGGCTGAAAGAGGTGAGTTTCCTTGGGCACGTGATTTCTGGTAATGGTATTGCGGTTGATCCGGCAAAAGTAGAAGCAGTATTGGAGTGGGAGTCTCCGAAGTCCGTAACAGAGATTAGAAGCTTTTTGGGTTTGGCTGGGTACTACAGGAGGTTCATCGAGGGTTTTTCCAAGTTGGCCCTTCCGTTGACTCAGTTGACCTGCAAGGGTAAAGTTTTTGTTTGGGATGCTCGGTGTGAGGAAAGTTTTATGGAACTGAAAAAGAGATTGACGACGTCGCCTGTTTTGACGTTGCCTAATCCAGAGGAACCGTTCGTTGTGTATTGTGACGCTTCGAAGATGGGTCTCGGTGGTGTGTTGATGCAGGATGGGAAAGTCGTTGCGTATGCGTCGAGGCAGTTGCGGATTCATGAGAAAAATTACCCTACGCATGATTTGGAGTTGGCTGCTGTGGTATTTGTGCTCAAGATTTGGAGGCACTACCTTTATGGTTCGAGGTTCGAAGTGTTCAGTGATCATAAGAGTCTAAAGTATCTGTTCGATCAGAAAGAGTTGAATATGAGACAGCGTCGGTGGTTGGAACTCTTGAAGGATTATGACTTTGGTTTGAATTATCATCCCGGCAAAGCTAATGTAGTGGCTGATGCTTTAAGCAGAAAGTCGTTGCATATGTCGGCAATGATGGTGAAAGAATTAGAGTTAATTGAAGAATTCAGAGATTTGAGTCTGGTTTGTAAAATGACACCTCGCAGTGTCAAGCTGGGAATGTTAAAGATCGATAATTATTTCCTGAGCAGCATCAGAGAGGCTCAGAAGTCAGATGTCAAGTTAGTGGATTTAATTAATGGGGTTGGTCAATCTGAGGATGAAGATTTCAAATTAGATTCCAGTGGTGTGTTGAGGTTCCGGGGTAGGATCTGTGTTCCGAACGACGAAGAGATGAAAAAGGCAATTTTAGAGGAAGGTCATCGTAGCAAGTTGAGTATCCATCCTGGAGCGACGAAAATGTATCAAGATTTGAAAAAGATGTTTTGGTGGTATGGTATGAAGAGAGATGTGGCACAGTTTGTGTATGGCTGTTTGACCTGCCAAAAGTCGAAGGTTGAACATCAGAAGCCTGCAGGGTTAATGCAACCGTTGGAGGTTCCAGAGTGGAAGTGGGATAGCATAGCGATGGATTTTGTGACGGGATTGCCGAATACAGTTAAGGGTCATGATGCTATTTGGGTGATCGTTGATAGGTTAACGAAGTCTGCTCACTTTATTCCTATTAATATCACTTATCCAGTGTCGAGGTTGGCAGAGGTATATGTCAAAGAAATTGTGAGGCTGCACGGTGTTCCGAAGAGTAATGTGTCAGATAGGGATCCGAGGTTCACCTCCGAGTTTTGGAAGAGTTTGCAGAAAGAATTGGGTTCAAAGTTAAAAATGAGTTCGGCATATCATCCCCAGACAGACGGTCAGTCAGAGAGGACAATTCAGTCGTTAGAAGATTTGCTGAGGGCTTGTGTATTGGAACAGCGGGGATCATGGGATTCCTACCTTGCGTTGATTGAGTTTACCTATAACAACAGTCACCATTCCAGTATTGGGATGGCACCGTTTGAAGCATTGTATGGTCGAAAGTGTAGGACGCCATTGTGTTGGTATGAGTCGGGAGAGAGTGTAGTATTGGGACCGGAGATTGTCCGGGAGACTACAGAGAAGATCAAGATGATCCGTGAAAAGATGAAGGCTTCGCAGAGTCGTCAGAAGAGTTATCATGACAAGCGGAGGAAGGATTTAGAATTTCAGGAGGGTGAGCATGTGTTCTTGAGGGTTTCTCCTATTACCGGTGTTGGTCGAGCGTTGAAATCGAAGAAGCTCACTCCTCGATTTGTTGGTCCTTATCAGATTTCTGAAGGAATCGGAAATGTGGCTTATAGAGTGGCTTTACCGCCAAATCTTTCGAACTTGCATGACGTGTTTCACGTGTCACAACTTCGGAAGTATGTTTCGGATCCATCTCATGTAATCTGTAACACCCTAAATATTTAATTAAGTTAATTAACTAAGTATTTAGGTATTTTGATTAATTTAATTATTTTAATGGATATAATTTAATTATTAGAAATTATATTAATTATGTGGAGGTGTGGTATTAGGGATTTGGTGGCGACAACTAATTAGATAAAGGGCTTAAGCTGTGTTGGAGGCCCATGGTCCATTGGATTGCGCATAAGTGAATTAGGATTGGGACTATGATGGGTCATTAGCGAAATTTTGAGAGAGAGAGACCTAGAGAGAAAGAGAGAGTGCGCCTTGGAGAGGAAAGAAAGAAAGAAATCGTGAAGAGAGGAGGGGAGAGGGAGCCGTACGGCGCACAAGGGAGGAGAAGAAGGGCGCTTTGTTGCTGTTGGCTACGTGGTGATTTCTCGTCTAGAAGGTTTCGTGTTCATCATAATTAAGGTAAGGGGAGTCTCACATTATAAGGGTTTATATAATGGTTAGTATGTGGGAGGGTAGTTCTATGATGCCTAGGGTGTATTAGTTATTATGTTGAATTTCTTGTTGAACTGTTGGTGTTGTTGTGAATATAAGATGAGTTGTGATGTTTGTTGTTGGTGATTTGTTGATGTTTGATGTTAATACCATGACTCACATGCTACATGTTGGTGTGATTTGCTTTTGTGTCATGTTTGATAATTCAGGAGGATTGGTAGGGATGATTAGAAATTAGTAATTTGAATTAATGATAATTGATTTGGTGATTGATTTGGTGGTCCAAAATTGGTGATTGAATTAACCCTTGATTTTGTGTGGATTGGGACCTTAATTGATGGATGTTTTGGCAACAAATAATTGGAGGATTTAATAGGTGATCATGGTGATTTGATTTATATTGATGAGGCTGATTTTGGGAATTAATTTGGGGATTTAATTTGGTGAAAAATCGGATTTTTGTAGTGTACCCTAGCCCTAGGCGCACACATGGGCGCCAAACCCGTAGCTGTCCTGAAAAATATTTTGACGTCCCTAAATTGTTTTGATCATAACTTTTGACTCGGGTGTCCGTTTTAAACGATTCGAAGTGCGTTGTAAAGCTTATTCAGACGCCCATCTGAATATTCTAATTTGGGGCTCATAAAACATTTTTCTGGAAAATTTATTTGGCCGTTGATCCAACCTTCAAACCTCGTATTTTGAGAAAAAATGTGGTGACTCAATCATTTTCGGAAAAGAGCTATTTTAAGGAAATAAAAATGAGTGATGTTGCACGGGCGCCTACGTGGCTGACCCGGACGAAGTAATGACGTGTTGAGTAAAATGACGATAATACCCTTAGTGGTTAATTAAATGACGTTGTTGCCCTTGGTGGCCAATATTTTGACGTTGATGTGATTATGACGAGGATACCCTTAGTGGTTAATTAAACGACGTTGTTGCCCTTAGTGGCCAATATTTTGATGATGTTGTGATTATGATGATTTGTGGTTGCACATGTGTCCATAGTGTCTCATAGCATGTGCATTTTATGACGAATAGGCTTCGGCCTCTTAGTGACGGTGTGCCCATAGTGGCTTATTTATGACGAGAAAACAGTGACGGTGTGCCCATAGTGGCTTATTATGACGAGTATGGTACCATCATGCATATGCCCAGGTGTGGGTTGCATTTTGATACATATGCATAAACACGACGCGTTTTGCTTGTGATGTGTTTTTGACGTTGGTTGCCGATGTTGCTCTGTGATGGTTGTAATGCGACGTTAAGTGTGCCGTGGTAGTTATAGATATTGTCCTCTAATATATTGATTATTATATATGCCTTTATGCTGTTTGAAGACTCACCCTTTCTGCTTGGAATGTTGCTCTACTGGCAACGCTGCAGGTATCCGCGAGTGAAGGTCATGCTGCCTTCTTTGATAGCTGTTGGGATGTTTTGAGTCGCTCTCTGATACTGTAACACCTAGGGGGCGTGGGTGAAGTTTGTTGAATTATTTAACTGGCTGTTTAATGATTTTATTGATGTTTTGAGACGTGTCTGAGGGATTTTGGCGAGTTGCTATTTTTATTCCGCTGTGACGAAATTTTCAAAGTTTAAATTTCATGACGAATGATGCAAAAACCTTGACGAGTGACAATGACGAGTTTTATTTATGACGATGTGGCACTTCTTTTCTATTCATTCAAATTAATTTTTGTGAAAACAGTTTACTCTGATAAATGACGTGTAACTTATGGGGTAGAAAAGGGGTGTTACATTAGTGGTATCAGAGCAATGGTTGGTCCGTCCGGTCATGTCGTCGAGTCGTTGTGTCAGATAGTGACCAACTGTTGTCTTTCAGTGCTGACCATTGTTTATGTTGCAGGTACGCCAAAAGTTTCCATTGGTAAGTGAACTAGTGGGGGAGATGTCCCTACTAGTGTAGTGTGCCGTATTGTGTTTTCGGTGTGTGAATTGTGTTTGTTTGTTGTGGTCCTTATTGTTGACCTCCTTGCTGCGTGTTTCTAAATGATATACTCTGTTGTCTAAATGCTCACATGTGTTTTGGTTGGTACTGAGCTCGGTGTACCTTGCATCATGTTCCAATTAATTGCTGTTTGTTGTAAAATGTTAGATTGACATGTACTCAGATGCTCTTGTAATTGCTGTTTGTTGTTAAATGTTAAATTGACTTTTACTTGCATATGTACTCGCATGCTCGTGTATTTGTATAGTATGATATTAAATGCTCACCATCCTGATGTTTGTTTGTCCCTTGAGTGTAAACCGACATAATGCATTTTAAAAGATAATTACCTTTGTTTGCCTGACCTTGTTATGTGTATCTGCTGTGCATACATGCTACTGGTAGTTTACCTTGGTGCCTGTTACTCGCATGTGTTGATTCGTCCAAACTGTTTTTTTATTGGTCGACGCTAAACCTCTACGAAAACTCTGCAATGTGTTTAGATGTTTGCAAACTGAATGTGTTGTCAAATTATTTTATGGGCTATTTTAAGTTATTGATACACTAATAACTGCCATGGTGTTTTAATCATTACAAGTGAAAACGTTTTCATTCAAGTACTATAATTTTGCCCTCAATTCCTTTTTGAAAAATTGCAACCTGATGTAAATATTTTAGCTGAGAACTACCACCTCATTGAGTTACTATTTTAACTTGTCTAATTTCCTCAAAGTGTAACCTTGCATGCTCGAGTTTTATAACAAAACTTTTGGTTGATTCTTCTTGATTTGTCCATGTGGTTTTGAAAATCTAAAAGTGTAAAGTAATTTCTGAAATTGTTTTGAACCTCCATTAAACATTTTTACGGTTGGATACCGAGATTAGTATTGAAAATTATTTTTATAAACGCTAATCGTGCGTAAAGCTTTTACTGTAGTATGCTAATTGTTAAAGTTGATGTTTAATTGATTGATTGATGTGTATTTTGTGTTTGTAAAAAGTTGAGATGTAGTGCGTAACACTGTTTCGGTTTTCGTGAAACTGGGACTGTTCGGCCAATCCAAAAATTTCGTGTTTAATTGTTCGTGAAAATAGATTTCACGCCGGTCGTTTTGGTACCGGTTTCGTTCAATTTGGATCTGCGTAGCTCTAGTTATAGGCTCCACAAGTGAGGTTAGTAATCTGGGAGCATTCTGGACATAGGTTCTGTATTTTTTTTTAAAACTGGAAACCTTTCGTTTGTCCAAAAATTATGGAACATATTTTGTTAGGGAATAGACTTAATTCTGGTAATTTTGGCTTTTGTTTGGTCGCATTTGGAGTAGTATAACTCCATTTATGGGTCTCGCAAGTTAGGGTAAAATTCTGGGGACCGTCTGGACATAGGGTCAATGTTTTGATTGTGGTGTTTTCAAATGAACTCCTTTTCGAATGAATCCAATTTCTTTGAAAACTAGACAAAATGATTTACTGTTTAGGCTGAAGTTTCGTGTTATTTGAGTTTGTTTTGGGCATTGTAGAAGAGTCACAACTTTGGACACAGTCGCTGCCCCATTTTCTGGACCAGCTGCCTTGTTTGTGAAAACTGTGCTATTCGACTCATCATTTTGAATTTCTAAAAATATAGCCAGAAACTAGACTTCGTAAGTTTTCCGTAGAGGGGTTGTTTTCAAAATTCCGATGTCGTTTGATAGGGTAAATAAATTGTTGAAGTTTACGTGCGGGTGCTGGAATTTCATGCGTTGCCTAGTTTGTGCTGTCACTGTAACGGAAAAATGTTTTCGCAATATCTTTTGACCCAGGAGTCCGAATTGAGCAAACTAAAATGTTTCGGAAAGCTTATTCAGAGGCCTAACTGAATATTCTAATTTCAAGGCAAAATTGACTGTTTCTGGTGTCTTTGGTTTTTAAATGTGTCGTTTGTTTTTAAATGGTTAAGTGTTGCCTGCCGGTCCGTGGTTGTTGGTAGTTGGGCGCCCGTGTGGCTGCCCCGGTGGCTTAGTGCCCCATTGTTGTTGTTGTTGTGTTGCCGGAGGCTTAGTGACCCACGTTGATTGTGGTGTTGTCGGTGCCTTAGCACCTGTTGTCGGATATGGGATAGTTGGTCCCGGAGTTTTGTCTCCACATTGTTTGTACGTTGTCGAGTTGGGCGTCGGCCCTGTCGTGACTGTTGTTGTTGTTCTGTATGGTTGCTGTTGTGCAGGTTGGTCATTATTGTGATGCTTATTGACTGTTGGGTCAATAGTTGATTCTCGGGATGATAATTCCCGTTGTGAGTAGTACCGTTGTTTTGTTATTGCTTTGTGGTTGCTCGTTAATGATGATGACGTGGTTGATTGTATTGATATTAATTATGTTGATGTTTATGTGTTGTCTTGGGTACCGCCGAATGGCCCAAGCTAGGTTGTTTTGTTGAAGGTACCGCCGAATGGCCCGAAAATGCTTTAGCGAATTGTGTGTTGTAGGCCCATGGCCGATGTTGTGGTTTTGTTGTTGTTGATGTCGCCTGAGTGGCAAAGATAATTTTGATGTTGCCTATTATGTGGCTTGTTTTGCAATTATTATGCACTCCGTGAACTTCGTGGTGATGCTGTGATGAGTGATATTTTTCGTTATCCTTAAGGGTAGATGAGTGAAGTAGAATGCAAGTCGGTTTATCAGAGTAGCGCAGCAGGTTTAGTCGCAAAGCGTTGAGGCGGCGTTATTTGGGTAGTGTGAGGGTGTTCGCGTCGGTAGAAAATTTCGAGGACGAAATATTCTAAGTGGGGGAGAGTTGTAACACCCTAAATATTTAATTAAGTTAATTAACTAAGTATTTAGGTATTTTGATTAATTTAATTATTTTAATGGATATAATTTAATTATTAGAAATTATATTAATTATGTGGAGGTGTGGTATTAGGGATTTGGTGGCGACAACTAATTAGATAAAGGGCTTAAGCTGTGTTGGAGGCCCATGATCCATTGGATTGCGCATAAGTGAATTAGGATTGGGACTATGATGGGTCATTAGCGAAATTTTGAGAGAGAGAGACCTAGAGAGAAAGAGAGAGTGCGCCTTGGAGAGGAAAGAAAGAAAGAAATCGTGAAGAGAGGAGGGGAGAGGGAGCCGTACGGCGCACAAGGGAGGAGAAGAAGGGCGCTTTGTTGCTGTTGGCTACGTGGTGATTTCTCGTCTAGAAGGTTTCGTGTTCATCATAATTAAGGTAAGGGGAGTCTCACATTATAAGGGTTTATATAATGGTTAGTATGTGGGAGGGTAGTTCTATGATGCCTAGGGTGTATTAGTTATTATGTTGAATTTCTTGTTGAACTGTTGGTGTTGTTGTGAATATAAGATGAGTTGTGATGTTTGTTGTTGGTGATTTGTTGATGTTTGATGTTAATACCATGACTCACATGCTACATGTTGGTGTGATTTGCTTTTGTGTCATGTTTGATAATTCAGGAGGATTGGTAGGGATGATTAGAAATTAGTAATTTGAATTAATGATAATTGATTTGGTGATTGATTTGGTGGTCCAAAATTGGTGATTGAATTAACCCTTGATTTTGTGTGGATTGGGACCTTAATTGATGGATGTTTTGGCAACAAATAATTGGAGGATTTAATAGGTGATCATGGTGATTTGATTTATATTGATGAGGCTGATTTTGGGAATTAATTTGGGGATTTAATTTGGTGAAAAATCGGATTTTTGTAGTGTACCCTAACCCTAGGCGCACACATGGGCGCCAAACCCGTAGCTGTCCTGAAAAATATTTTGACGTCCCTAAATTGTTTTGATCATAACTTTTGACTCGGGTGTCCGTTTTAAACGATTCGAAGTGCGTTGTAAAGCTTATTCAGACGCCCATCTGAATATTCTAATTTGGGGCTCATAAAACATTTTTCTGGAAAATTTATTTGGCCGTTGATCCAACCTTCAAACCTCGTATTTTGAGAAAAAATGTGGTGACTCAATCATTTTCGGAAAAGAGCTATTTTAAGGAAATAAAAATGAGTGATGTTGCACGGGCGCCTACGTGGCTGACCCGGACGAAGTAATGACGTGTTGAGTAAAATGACGATAATACCCTTAGTGGTTAATTAAATGACGTTGGTGCCCTTAGTGGCCAATATTTTGACGTTGATGTGATTATGACGAGGATACCCTTAGTGGTTAATTAAACGACGTTGTTGCCCTTAGTGGCCAATATTTTGATGATGTTGTGATTATGATGATTTGTGGTTGCACATGTGTCCATAGTGTCTCATAGCATGTGCATTTTATGACGAATAGGCTTCGGCCTCTTAGTGACGGTGTGCCCATAGTGGCTTATTTATGACGAGAAAACAGTGACGGTGTGCCTATAGTGGCTTATTATGACGAGTATGGTACCATCATGCATATGCCCAGGTGTGGGTTGCATTTTCATACATATGCATAAACACGACGCGTTTTGCTTGTGATGTGTTTTTGACGTTGGTTGCCGATGTTGCTCTGTGATGGTTGTAATGCGACGTTAAGTGTGCCGTGGTAGTTATAGATATTGTCCTCTAATATATTGATTATTATATATGCCTTTATGCTGTTTGAAGACTCACCCTTTCTGCTTGGAATGTTGCTCTACTGTGGCAACGCTGCAGGTATCCGCGAGTGAAGGTCATGCTGCCTTCTTTGATAGCTGTTGGGATGTTTTGAGTCGCTCTCTGATACTGTAACACCTAGGGGGCGTGGGTGAAGTTTGTTGAATTATTTAACTGGCTGTTTAATGATTTTATTGATGTTTTGAGACGTGTCTGAGGGATTTTGGCGAGTTGCTATTTTTATTCCGCTGTGACGAAATTTTCAAAGTTTAAATTTCATGACGAATGATGCAAAAACCTTGACGAGTGACAATGACGAGTTTTATTTATGACGATGTGGCACTTCTTTTCTATTCATTCAAATTAATTTTTGTGAAAACAATTTACTCTGATAAATGACGTGTAACTTATGGGGTAGAAAAGGGGTGTTACATAATCCATATGGACGATGTAGAGGTGCGGGATAATCTCACTGTGGAGACGATGCCCGTACGGATTGAGGATCGTGAAGTGAAGGCGCTTAGAGGCAAAGAGATTGCATTAGTGAAAGTGGTCTGGCTAGGAGCTGCCGGCGAGAGTATGACTTGGGAGCTAGAGAGCAAGATGCGAGAATCCTACCCAGAGTTGTTTGATCAGGTAAATTTCGAGGACGAAATATTCTAAGTGGGGGAGAGTTGTAACACCCTAAAATTATTTAATTAATTTATTTAATTAAGTAATTGGGGATTTAAATTAAATTATTTGACGAAATTTTTATTAATTAGAATTTATGCTAATATGTGTAGGAAGTATTAGAAAGTGGAGGTGCCGAACCAAATGGACTTGGGCCTAAGTGAGAAGCCCAAGCCCATTATTCTTGTCATATGCGAAGTAGCTAGGCTAGTTGGAGGCTAGGGTTTTGTGGCAATTCGCAAATTGGAGAGCTAGAGAGTGAGGGAAAGGGCGCCGTAAGGAGAAGAGAAGTAGAGGAGAGAAGTCGCACCCAAGGAAGAGCAAGGAACGTGATTTTGTTGCTGTGGTCCTGTACGTGACTATCTCCGGAGCCTCCGTTCTTCAATTTCGAGGTTAGGGGAGTTCTATCATTCTATCTAATAATTCATATGATGGGTTCTAGATCTAGGGTTAGACTAGATTTTCTTGATGCGTTCTTGATATATTGTTGATGTTGATTTTCCATATAGATATGCAAATTGAATTGTTGGGCTATACATGCAAATTGATTTGTTGGGTTGTATATATATGTTGATCTCTTGATATGTTCTTGTTATGCGAATCTTGGGTACTGTGTGTTCATAAGATTATGGGTTGGTATTGCTTGAATTTTCGTTGATTGATTGAGTGTGTGCATAGGCGCCTAGGGCGCCAAAGTGATAGTGATGATAATTGCTAAGAATCAATTTTTGTGCTTGTTGTGTTGCTGGATTTTTGGTTGCCTAGGTACAGAATTAGGCGCCCATGAGTAGGGCGCCCTGTGCCAAGAATGTTGTTGCTGAAAAATTGGTCATGGAAGTAGGCGCCCATGAGTGGGGCGCCCTGTGGCAAGATGATGTGTGGTGACGTTTTCAATTGAGTTTTTAGTAAAATGAGTTTTGGTGATTTTCGAAAATCAAATAGGTGCATTTTTGGTTGCTAGAAAAATTGAGTTTTTACACTTTAAAATTTGTTGGGAAACCAATTTTCAGCGTTGAAAAATTGTTGAACAAAATTCTGGATGTTGCTGCTGTTTCTGGGCGCTAAGCGCCTGTGCTGGGCGCTGGGCGCCTGAGGTGTGTGTGTTGCGCGTGTGTGCGCGCCTGGGCGCTAGGCGCCCGTGTCTGTGTTGTGTTGTGCGTTGTGCGCGCCTGGGCGCTGGGCGCCTGTGGCGCTGTGTTGTGTTGTGCGTTGTGCGCGCCTGGGCGCTGGGCGCCTGTGGCGCTGTGTTGCGTGTCGCGTTGTGCGCGCCTGGGCGCTGGGCGCCTGTGGCGTGTTGTGTTGCCTGGGCGCCTAAGGCGCCAATTTTCAGAACGTTGCCTAATTTTTCCCAACTTATTTTTATCATAACTTTTGACTCAGACGTCCGTTTTGAACGATTCGAAAAGTGTCGTGAAGCTATTTACGTTGTCCATCTATGGGTCCAATTTTTAAAATGAAAAATTGTTATTTTCTGATTGTTTGTGGGCGCCCAAGTGGCCGCCCCCGGTGATCGTCCCAGGGACATTGAAAAATGATATGAAGCTCTTTAAAAATCCTTTTGGTGTATAGACGACAGTTTTAGCAAAATAATGTCAAAAATGATGATTTTGACGATGATGCCTTCGGGGCTAGTTAAATGACTGTTCCGCCCTTAGTGGCTGTTATTATTATTTATGACGTGTAAAAGACTGTTTTGCCCCTAGTGGCCAAAGTTGTAGATAATGATGTGTAAATGACGAGGATGCCCTTGGTGGTTAGTCAAATGACGTTTTTGCCCTCAGTGGCTATTGTTGGAGTTGATTGATGTTTATGTGTAAGTGACGATGAAAAACCAGTGACGTTTGGGGCCCGAAGGGCTAAGTGATGTTAAGGTCTAAATGGCCAAGTGACGTTGTGTGATGATTATGAATTTGACAGGTGCTGTGCTCCGTGCGAGCAAACCGGTAAGTGACGGGTCACATTGTTGACTATGATCTGAGTAATTGTGTGATTGTGTGTTGTGAGTGGTGCATGTCATAGTGTCTCATGCCCATATGCATAAAACCAGTGACGTTTTGAGGCCTGAGTGGCTAAGTGATGATGAGGCCTGAGTGGCTAAGCGACGTTTTGTAAAAAGGTACCTCCATGCATATACCCGCGAGTGGGTTGCATTTCATAAATCTATATGACATGAGATGAGTTATTGTAAGTGATGTGAATGGTGACTGTGATGTGATATTTGGTGTTTTTGGATGCTGATTGTTCTAGTGCGTGGCCCAGGATTAGTACTTATCATATTTTCTATTATATGGATTGAAATGATGCTCACCCTTTCCTGTTTGAATGTTACCCCCTTGTTGGTAACGTGCAGGTGATTCCCAGTGAAGGTCTTAGCTTCACTTTTGAGTCGAGTCGTCATGCTCTGATACGTAGCACTCAGGGGGGGAACGAACTCGGCATTTATTAATGATTGTTGGTTGTTATGTCCATGTGGACCATTTTGTTAAGTTTTATTGTTTTCCGCTGCGTAGATGGTTTTGTTATGTTGAGTTTTATAAGCGACGTTAAAATGAGGCTTGAGATTTTGATATTGTGAAGTGCTACGTGGACGTATGATTTTTGAGTTAAACTGTTTTTAAAGTTTGATAAGCGACGTTTTATTGGAGTATGTGTAACATTCCCTATGAATGAAATTTTTCAAACTCTGATTTTTATAAACAAAGTGACGGGTAGAAAGGGGTGTTACACAAGGTATGGTGAAACTTCCCGGATCTTTCAACTTGGGAGGAAGTTTTCTTTGAATAATGGCACTGCACTCTTGAGCTAGAGCCACAGTTTCATTGTCTTTGAACCTCCTCTTTTTAGTCAACAATTCCTTCATAAACTTTGCATACATGGACATTTGCTCTAAGGCTTCTGCAAAGGGAATGTTGATTTGGAGAATCGAGAAAATCTCCAAGAACTTAGTGAATTGCTCTTCTTTCTGATTCTTCTTGGGCACTTGAGGGTATGGCAATTTCATGTATGAAGAAATTTCCTTGGGCTTGTCGTCTACCAGCAATTTTTCCTTGAACAAACTTTCTTTTTGGTTAGACTTCACAACTTCCTCACTTTTTTTACTCAACTCATTTTCGACTCCTTCACTTTTCCTTTTCAAATTTTCCCTCAACACCTCAGTTTCACCACATCTTTCTCCAGGCCTTAGTTTTTCCACTTCAACAGGGTTCAGCTCTCTACCACTTCTCAATGAAATAACATTGCAACTCTCATTTTTAGGGTTATCAATAGTGCTAGCAGGAAAACCACTATTGGATGTCTCAGCAAGTTGCTTTGACAACTGACCAATCTGAACCTCCAAGTTCTTCATCGAAGCCTCGTGATTCTTCCCCATGTTTTTCATTTCTTGTTCTTGGGCTTGGGAAGTGTTCTTGGTCATTTGCATGAACTGTGTCAAAGCATCTTCCAAACGAGAAGGGTTCTTTTGCTGTGGAGCAGGTGCTTGAGACTGCTGTTGGTTTGAACCTAAGGCCTCATTATTCTTCCAAGAGAAATTAGGATGATTCTTTCACCCAGGATTGTAGGTTTTAGAATACGGGTTCCCACCTTGCTTTTGAAAGTTTCCCATGTAACTTGCCTGTTCAACCATTTCTCCATGAGTTGCGCAATCACCCTCATGGGTTTCTCTACCACAATAGTTGCACCCACCCGTTTGCACTGCTTGAACGGTTGCTTGAGCCTTTGAACCAACTTCACAAGCTGTAGCTAACTGCTTAGTAAGAGCTTCAATTTGCATAGACATTAACTTTTGTTGGGCCAACACAGCATTGTTAGAGTCCAATTCCAGCACACCCTTTTTACTCACAGCTCCACGATCTTTCTGGATCCTATACTCGTTAGAAGCCATATCTTCCACCAGCTGTTTAGCTTCCTCCCAAGTCTTAGTGCCTAGAGATCCTCCAGCTGAGGCATCTAACATCATCCTGGTCTGAGGTCGCAACCCATGGCAGAAAGTTTGCAGCTGCAGGAAATTGTCAATACCATGCCTTGGACATTTTTTTCGCAATAATTTAAACCTTTCCCAGGAATCATATAATGACTCAGAATCCCCTTGTGCAAAGTTTGAGATTTCTGCTCTATTTTTGATGAACTTGGAGATTGGGAAGAATCGTTCCAAGAACTTGTTTTCCAGTTCGCCCCAAGTGTTCACAGTTCCTGCTGGTATGGTGTTCAACCAATCCTTAGCCCTGCCTGTTAGTGTGAATGGAAACAGGCACAATTTCTTGGCGCTTTCATTAACTCCCTCAGGGTGTGTAGTTCCATATATCTCATAAAACTGGAAAAGCTGTTGGTTGGGGTCTTCTGCATCTGATCCTGAAAACTGCTCTGATTTTAAGGCAGTGAGCATAGAAGATTGGATGTCAAATTGGGCAACTCCCACTGGTTGGAAAGTGAATGCTTGAGCGCCCTGATTTCTCCTCCCGAAGTCACCGAGAGTGCGTCTTGGAGGTGGATTCTCAGCCATTTCTGCCTCTTCAGTCGAAGAATCTTCCGGAACAGAGGTTGAAACTGAGTGTACCTGTGACTCTCTCTGAGCTTGTTGCTCAGCTAGCTTTGCTTTCTTTCGGTTTGCTTTTGCTGTCTTTTCAATCTCTGGGTCAAATAGCAATTCTCTCGCAGTTTTGTCCCGCATAAACAAATTTCTGAAATATTAAGCAAACCGTCAACAAGTCCAGTAAAATCACTGAGTACCAAAAATAAATAATTAAATAAATAAAAAATAAAAACAAAAACTAAAACCTAAGGATAAACTCGTTTGCCTTGTTGACAACTAAATCAACAATCCCCGACAACGGCGCCAAAAACTTGTTAGAATTTCAGCAAATGTACTGAAACGTTGCAAGTAATAGTAAAAACGGTAAGACCGGTCGTATCCACAAGGATTGCGTGTTGTTAACAATGGCTAAGTTATTAACTCTTAGATGTGAAAGTTGAATTGAGTTGAAATTATAGTAACCGTGAAATAAAGCGTTTGTTTAACAAAGCAAGAAAAGCGATTAAGGATCAAATCCTCTCCCCTCGCCTATCACATGAACCTTCAATTAATTTCCAGTTGTTTATTCAGTATACCAGATTCAGTTCACTATTATAGGTTAAGGGAAATTCCTTTCCTCAAAACCCCTTTTACCTGATTGAGATACCCTAATCCTTAGGTGATTCATGCCAATAAGTAACGCATTACGCCCTAGAACTAGAGAATTCACACACCTATGGTTCCATATTCCTACGACAACAAGTACATGATCTAGATCCCCAATTTCAAGCCTACAAATCCATATTCCTATGGTGAGCATAAACCCTAAATCATTAAAATTATCATATGTAGTAATAAAGCATTAAACATAGAGGTCTAGACATATGATAAATCAAACGAACAACTGAATTAACCATAGCAAAGTGTTCAATAGATAGGTTTGGGGAGAATCATCTCTCCCTAATCAAGAAGTTTAGTTACACATCATCCTAGGAGTAGAAACTAAGATAAGAGAGAAGATAATGGTAGAGTAAGACATTAGAACCTTCAACCCTTGTCCCCAAGTGTTGAGAGGTCTCCAAAATCGCACTCCTCAGCCGCTCCAAAACTCTATTCCGTTCCCAAGATGAAGTCCCCCAAAAAAATTCGCTGAAACTGCTTAAAAACCCTACTTTTCGGTCAGCCATCGCATCGCGACACGAGCCTGTCGCGACGCGAAAAGTTACAGAAAGTACTCCTGTAAAAAGGCTCCGGTGCGTCGCGACGCGACGCCTCCTGGTTGCGACGCGAAAAGTGACAGAAAATTCTCCTTCAGCTTCCTGTTGCATCACTAGGCAAATGTCTGGTTCGCTAGTTGATGCTATGACAACTTGAAGGTCTTCCATTGCAATTGGCACCAGGAGTGAGAGAATTAGCTTACAAAATGAATCCTAATAAATTGATCTAAACTAAGCTAATTCCCCGGTGATCAATAGAATTTCAATCAAATCCCTGTAGTTTTGGTTCTAAAATTAAGCAACTTATATCATATAACAGAGAGTCAACAAATAGTTAGAAGGACGGTGAAGTTTGCAGCATCAATATGAGGTCTAGCTATACTTGTTTGCATATTTTGATGATTAAACATAGCATAATCCCTCATGGGTCTATTTCTATCATTAATCATACCTATTGGTCCCATGTTGATGAAGTGATTTCTGTGTTCTGATTCTGTATCATGATGTGAACCAGGTCCTCCTCTAACTGAGGTTGATCTTGAGCTCTGTCCTTCATTGTGATGAGACATGTTTCTGCTGTTTTGATTCCTTTGCTTTTGAAGTCTTAGCAATCTCCTGAACCTTCTCTCAATCTCTGGATCAAATTCTGGTGGTTTATCTCTGGGCATAAGCTAGTACATCTGCACCTGTTTCTGCACAGAAAACAAAATTGGCAAAGTGCTGCTTAAAGGCGAAAACTATAAGAAGATTTTGATTAGTGATCTACTATATGTGTCTAAGATGAAAAGTAATTTCCTGAGTTTGGGACTGCTGCTAGAGAAAGGTTTCAAGATGAAGATGGAGGATAATTTCCTTGAGGTACTTGACAGCAAGAACAGAGTGGTACTGAAAGCAGTGTTTGAAAGCTACTGTTGATGAAGGAAGTTGGATGTGTCATAGGATATATGCACATATCAACTTTAGAAGTTTATGCTAGCTGTAGAAATAGAACATGGTGAAGGGGATGCCACCTATAATTGAGCCTAATGAGGAGTGTAGTGATTGTTGTGAAGCCAACCAACCAATGAAGGAGTTAAAGTCGGATGTGCCAACAAGAGCGGCACAAAAACTTGAAATCATTCATTTTGATCTGTGTGGTCCTTTTGAAGTAAAGACTTTGAGAAGTGATCTATTTTTTGACATTTATAGATGACTTCTCTAGAATGATGTGTGTAACGCCCAAATAATTTAATTATTTATTTAATTAAATTATTTAGGTATTTTATTGGTATAGTCATATTAAAATAATAATATGGTGTTTCATTTAAATCAGGGAGTGGTGTTTAGTAATTAAGTTGAGTAGTAGAAGGAGGCCCGTGATCCAAGAGCCCAATGGCATAGGCGCATAAGTGAGAACATTAGCTAGGGTTTGGATCACTTGCACATTTTTGAGAAAATGAAAATAAAAGAGAGATTGCGAAGAGAGAAGAGAGGGGGTGGCGGCGCAATCAAGGAGAAAGAGGAGAGGAGCTCTTGTTGCTGTGGTTCTTTGGAGTTTTCGTGCAAGGGGATCTCGTATTCGGCAAATCTAAGGTAAGGGTGGGTTCTACCTTTATAATAGGGTGTATGATGGGTGCTATGTGGGAGATAGGCTCTATGTTATCTCTTTGATTTTGTTTGGTGTTTATTCGGTGAGGTTTGAATGTATTCATGATGATTGTAATTTGGTGTTTGGTGATTGATCATGGTGAAAATCCAAAAAAAAAATTGGTCCCTAGGCGCCATTGATGTTGTGTGTCGCATATGTTGTTGCTGTCTTGGTTACTGGAAACGGCGCCCTGCTCCTGGGCGCCATGTCTGTGTCATGTTCTGTTGCTGTTGCAGTAGGCACCCTGCTCCTGGGCGTCGTGCCTGTTCTTGCTGCTGTTGCAGTAGGCGCCCTGCTCCTGGGCGCTGTGCCTGTTTTTGTTCCTACTGAAGGCGCCCTGCTCCTGGGCGCCATGCCCTGTACATGGTTCTGTGTTTGTTGCTGATTTAGGCGCCCTCCTCCTGGGCGCCATGTCTGTTTTTGCTGCTGTTGCTGTAGGCACCCTGCTCTTGGGCGCCATGTCTGTTTTTGCTGCTGTTGCTGTAGGCACCATGCTCTTGGGTGCCATGTCTGTTTTTGCTGTTGTTGTGGTAGGCGCCCTGCTCCTGGGCGCCATGTCTGTTTTTGCTGCTGTTGTGGTAGGCGCCCTGCTCATGGGCGCCATTTTGTGTTGTTGGCCTGTTGGGCGCCCTCCTGGGCGCCATTTTGTGTTGTTTGGCTTGCTGGGCGCCATCAAGGGCGCCATTTTTTGATGGTTTGGGGAGCCTCGTGTGGCTGTCCTGTGGTGTTTGGCGCAGTGGGCACCGTAGGCGCCATGATTGGCTGCCTGTCTGTGGTTGTTGGTGACTGGGCGCCTGGGTGGCTGACCCGGTGGTCGTCGTCATTGGTGTTGTAAACTGTGTCGTCATTGGTGTTGTAAATTGTCGTTGTTCTCGGTGTCGTAAAATTGTTGTTGCCATTGACATTGTAAATCTATTGGTGTCCTTGGTGTCGGTGGTTGTTGATGTTACGGTCAAGTTGTTAGACTGTCCTATAGGTGTTGGTGTTATTGGTGATGATTGGTGTTATTGGTGATGATATAACAGTTGATGTGCCTATTTTGTTGGCTAAGGAGATAGGTGATGGGTCTATGACCATTTGTTGATGTTGGTGTTGTTGTGTCACTTAGATGACTATTGTTGTTGATTGTCTCTGGTGCATTGTTCATGGTGTCGCATACATTCCATATGCAATTATTTTGGTAATGAAGGCTTCGGCCTTGGAGCTATAAGTGATGATGATGATGATGCTCAAAAACTTGGTGATGATATAGGTGATGATGCCCTTATTGGCTATTTTATTGGTGATGATTGGTACCACATGCATATACCCGTTGGTGTGGGTTGCATCTCATTCATTTACTCATGACATTGGTGATGATTCTTGGTGATTGCAATTTGATGTTGTTGTGAAGCTGTAGATATAGTTGTCGTACTCTAGCATATTGCCTATCATATATGCTATTATAATGTTAGATATCTCACCCCTTCTGTTTGAATGTTACCCCTATACTGGTAACGTGCAGGTGATTACGCGTGAAGGCATGTCTACCTTCGCTAGTCGAGTCGGTGTCGTCGCTCTGATACGTAGCACTCGGGGGGATGAACGCTAGTCCTTATTAGTTGTCCCTATTATTTAATTGCTGAAGTTTTATGGTGATGTTATGATTATTCATTGAAACCTTTATTTTTATTCCGCTGCGTGGTGATAGAGTTACTGTCATGTAGACTGAACAGGTGTTTTTGGGGGTTCGTCCCATTTATGACGTGCTATGTATCGTACTATTTTTAATGGTGGATTTTATTATTGGCGTGCGATGTTTTATTGTTGTAAATGTGGCATCCCTTGTGGGTGTAGTAAAAAAATGTTTTTGAAACTCTGATTTTTGTCAAAAGTTTACCGGGTAGAAAAGGGGTGTTACATTAGTGGTATCAGAGCAGTTTCGGTCTGTCCGGCCAAGTTGTCAAGTTATTGTGTCATTGACGATCAAGTATTGTCAATTAGTTCTAACTGTTGCTTATGATTGTAGTGATTAGTTGAGATGGCTGGAAGGAACGATGCTGCTATTGCTGCTGCGTTGGCTGCTATGGCTCAGGCCGTGGAGGGTCAGCAGAATGCTGGGTCTCGTAGTTTGGCGACCTTTCAAAGAGAGAATCCGCCTAATTTTAAAGGCAAGTATAATCCTGACGGAGCGTTGGCTTGGCTGAAGGAGATGGAGAGGATCTTCCGTGTGATGGACTGCACTCCAGCGCAGAAGGTTCGTTATGCTACGCATATGCTGGCAGAGGAGGCCGATGACTGGTGGTAAGAGGCTAGGCGGAGATTGGAGACTGCAAACGAAGAGATCACTTGGGCTGTGTTCCGCAGGGAGTTTATGAGAAAATATTATCCGGAGGATGCCCGAGGTAAGAAAGAGATTGAGTTCCTGGAGCTGAAACAAGGGAATATGTCCGTGACTGAGTATGCTGCTAAGTTCGTGGAATTAGCAAAGTTTTACCCGCATTACAGTGAGGCTACTGCTGAGTTTTCCAAGTGCATTAAGTTTTAGAATGGGCTGCGGCCTGAGATTAAGAAGGCGATTGGTTACCAGAAGATCCGTGTTTTCTCCGACTTGATTGACAGCTGCAGAATCTATGAAGAGGACAACAATGCTCACAACGAGATTATGAATGAGAAGAGAAGAAAATTTCAAAGTCGTGGTAAGCCGTATGATGTTCCTCCTGGTAAGGGTAAACAGAAAGCTGCTATTGGCAAGGGGACTAGTGGGGGAGATGCTCCTGCTAGCATTGTATGTTACAAATGTGGCAGAGCTGGTCACAAGAGTAACGTGTGCAAAGCTGAAGTGAAGAAGTGTTACCGTTGTGGTAAGGAGGGTCATGTGGTGGCTGAGTGTGAGCGTAAGGAGGTGGTCTGCTACAACTGTGGTGAAGGAGGGCACATTAGTACTCAGTGTCCGAAGCCGAAGAAAGAAAGGTCTAGTGGAAAAGTGTTCGCTTTGGCAGGTGAAGAGCCTACTGAAGATGATGGATTTATTAGAGGTACGTGCTTCATTAATGATACTCCTCTAAAATCTATTGTTGATACTGGTGCTACTCATTGCTTTATTGCTGCTGATTGTTGTAAGAAATTGGGTCTTGTATTGTCTGCTATGAATGGAGAGATGGTTGTCGACACTCCAACTAAGGGGTCGGTAACTACTTCTCTGGTGTGTTCTCAGTGTCCCTTGTCGATCTTCGACAGAGACTTTGTTGTGGATTTTGTTTGTTTGCCGTTGAGCGGATTGGATGTAATCTTGGGTATGCACTGGTTAGAGCATAACCATGTCCATATTAATTGTCGTAGTAAGTCGGTGAGCTTTGGAGGAGAGGAGTCTGGTCTGTTATCCGCTAGTCAATTGCGGAAGTTGATGAAGGAAGGAGTTCAGTTATTCTCGCTGATGGCATCATTGTCTATTGAGAATCAAGCTATCATTGAAGAGTTGCAGGTGGTGCGCGAGTTTCCTGATGTTTTCCCTGATGAGATTCCAAGTGTACCGCCAGAGAGGGAAGTTGAATTCTCTATTGATCTTTTACCTGGTACCAGACCCGTTTCTATGGCACCATACAGGATGTCCGCATCCGAATTGTCCGAGTTGAAGAAGCAACTTGAGGATCTGCTCGAGAAGAAGTTTGTGAGGCCGAGTGTATCGCCGTGGGGAGCTCTTGTGTTGTTAGTGAAGAAGAAGGATGGTAATATGAGACTCTGTGTGGATTATCGGCAGTTGAATAATGTGACAATTAAGAACAAGTATCCACTTCCGAGGATAGACGATTTGATGGATCAGTTGGTGGGTGCTCAAGTGTTTGGTAAGATTGATTTGAGATCAGGTTATCATCAGATCAAGGTGAGGGACAAAGATATTCAGAAGACGGCTTTCAGAACCCGTTATGGTCATTATGATTATTCAGTGATGCCGTTCGGTGTTACCAGCGCACCAGGAGTATTTATGGAATATATGAATCGTATATTTCATACCTACTTAGATCGGTTTGTGGTGCTGTTCATTGACGACATTCTGATTTACTCTAAGTCGGAGGAAGAGCACGTCGAGCATCTGAGGTTAGTATTGGAGGTACTGAAGGAAAATAAGTTGTATGCGAAGTTGTCGAAGTGTGAGTTTTGGTTGAAGGAAGTGAGTTTTCTCGGTCATGTCATTTCTGGTAGTGGTATTGCGGGGGATCCGTCGAAAGTAGATGCAGTGTTGAATTGGGAAGCCCCGAAGTCGGTTACTGAGATTAGAAGCTTTTTGGGGTTGGCCGGTTATTATAGGAGGTTCATCGAAGGTTTTTCCAAGTTGGCCCTTCCGTTGACTCAGTTGACTTGTAAGGGTAAAGCTTTTGTATGGGATGCTCGTTGTGATGAGAGTTTTGTAGAGTTGAAGAAGAGATTGACGACGTCTCCTATCTTGACGTTACCCAATCCGGGAGAGCCTTTTGTGGTGTATTGTGATGCTTCTAAGATGGGTCTAGGTGGCGTGCTTATGCAAAATGGGAAGGTAATTGCTTATGCGTCAAGGCAGTTAAGGGTTCATGAGAAGAATTATCCTACGCATGACTTAGAACTAGCTGCAGTGGTCTATGTGCTGAAGATTTGGAGGCACTATCTCTATGGTTCTAGATTTGAGGTGTTTAGTGACCATAAGAGCTTGAAATATTTGTTTGACCAGAAGGAGTTGAATATGAGACAGCGGCGATGGTTGGAGCTGTTGAAGGACTATGATTTCGGTTTGAACTATCACCCAGGCAAAGCTAATGTCGTGGCTGATGCTTTGAGCCGGAAGACTTTGCATATGTCGGCAATGATGGTTAAGGAGTTAGAACTGATTGAGGAGTTCAGAGATATAAGTCTGGTTTGTGAAGTGTGTCGCACCCCGAAAAATCCTCGGCGGGATTTTTCTTCGCACAACTGGGATTTTAGAGTCGCCATCAATATTTTTTAAAGGTAAAACATCGAAAAAACCTTTTTTGGAAAGCAATGGTCTTTGGAACCATTAGATTTGGGTTCGGGGGTCTAATTACGTATGGGGAAGGTATTAGCACCCCACAACGTCCCTTCAAAGAAGGGTTACCTTAATTAAATATGTGATTTGCAAAGTTGATTTGAAAAAATGCTTTGTTTTTACCTCTTTTGAAAAATGCTTTATTTTGGAAAAGTGTTTGGTTTTTGAAAGGAAAAATGTTTTTTGTTTGTTGTGCTTGACGGAGAGTATCCGCTCCTACGTATCTCCTGGTGCGATGGAGAATTCAAAGCTACGTAGTTCTGGATTTTTGAAAAATGTTTTATTTTGGAAAAGTATTTGGTTTTTGAAAGGAAAAATGTTTTGGGTTTGTTGTGCTTGACGGAGAGTATCCGCTCCTACGTATCCCCCGGTGCGATGCAGAATTCAAAGCTACGTAGTTCTGGGTTGTCTAAAAAGGTTTTTTTGTTTTTATCTTGTTAAATTATGAAAATTGAGCTTTCATGATGATCAGTTGAGCAAAGGCTCCAAGTGACCACCATTAGCACTCCATTGTTAATAATCATGCAAGCAAAGGCTCCGCAAGACTACTAACAAAGTTTTTTGTTTAGTGAAAATCTTTAGGAAAATTAGGCATTCATGATGATCAATTGAGCAAAGGCTCCAAGTGATCGCCACTAGTACCTCATTGTTGATAATCATGCAAGCAAAGGCTTCGCAAGACTACTAACAAAGTTTGTTTTGAAGAGTTTTCGCAATTGGATTGATTCACGTTTAGGGAAAAGAAAATCTGTTATTTGGGGAACAAGGTTTGTGAAAAAAATAAGTTTACTTAAGGGAAAAAAACAAAATAAAAAGAGAAATAGGGGGTGTTGTGTTATTAAAAGTGAGGTACGGATAGCAAAAGAGGCTGCATTTTTAAAATGGGGGGTGCGAACAGTGAGCCCAGCTTGTTTTTGTAAGCTGGGCTGCGCTTCTTTTTAAAATGGAAAAAAAGGGAATGGGTCGTTAAAAAAAAATCGTGGGCTTCAGAGGGGGGGGGGGCGTGCGAAGTAAACACAGGGGTGCTAATAGAAATCTGAAAAAAAAATAAAAGTGAAAGGACGAAAATGCCCCTGTGTTTATACTATAAAAGGCTAGACCTAAAATGGAAACCCTAACTTCTTCTCTCCCTCACGCGGCACCTCACCCCCCCCCCCAAATATCAAACCCTAAAATTCTTCTCTCTCTCTACCCCATCGCGCCGTATCCGCCTCCCTCTCTCATCCTACCCGTCGCTTCCCCCCTTTCTTCCACCTCTTCTCCTCACAGCCGCAACTCCCCCCTTCTCTAAACCTAACCTTCTCTTTCATCTTCTCCTCACAGTAGACCGAATCTCTCTCTCAACCAAATTTTTGTTTTCCTCTCCTTCTCCACCGTGAAAACACCAAACCGATTTCGTTTATTCTCTCATTCACCGCCGCTCTCTCACCCTCTCCTCTCCAAAACCGGTTCTGTTTCCTTCTTGACGCGTTGGTTCGGCGGTGGATGAGGGTGGTTCTACGGCTCCGTTGGTGCTAGGCGGTTGTTTGGTTGCTGTTGTTGACTGTTTGGGCGTTTCGGGGTGGCGGCCGTTTTATGGTGATTCACGGCGGTGGAGGGAGTTTCGGTGGCGGCTGTTCGTGCGGGTGGTTGTTCGTGTGGGTGGTGGCGCTGTGGGTGAGAGGAGCGATGGTGGTGAAGGGAGTACCGGCGACATGCCAGTTTGGACCGATTCTGCGAAACGACCACCGTGGACGGTGGCCGGAGCTCACCTTACGGCGGCGCAGGTCAGTACAGTATCCCCTTTTATATTTTTTTTTGTTCTTTCTACATCTCTGTTTTCGTATTGCTTTCTGGCTTGATTTTTGTTTACCTAAACCATGTTAACAAAGTCACTTTCCGGTTACTGAACTTATTTGTTTTTTTCATAGAATACTAAAGATAGAGTGCTATTTACAGTATGAAGCTCGAGAACAGAATGCTAAAAAAACCAGACTCGTTAAAAAAATTAGAGCCTTAGCCAATATACACTATCAACATTGAGTCCCAATTATTTCTAACAAAGCAGAAACTCAAAGCTACTCTATATATTTTTTTTAGTTCACATGTTCTGTCATACTAACTCAAAGCGGCATAGCCTGTAACACCCCGATTTTCGTATTAGTACGTTTTTGCTTTATGCACGAATATAATAGTAATTCTTGTGATATATTGTGCGCCTTAGTGATTATGTATTTTAATAATATTTAGTAATTTAATCGATTTTATATAATTACGTGTTTTTGAGTTATCAAATATGTCTAAATGATATTAGACCGTATTTTTTTATACTATGTTGGTACTATATTATTGTTAGTATTTATTTATGTTGTTTATAGAATATTATAATTGAAGTATGATTGTTTTAGTTGATTATTTTATTTTATAAAATAATTATATTCGAGATATTAATTATTTATAGAAATTATTTTGGGCTATTGAGGTGTTAAAATAATAGTTGTAATGGAATTGGTTTTTAAAAAGGATTTAAAATGGACTTCTATGCAATTGTTCACGCACACACCCCCTACTCTTGTTATCTGCACCACCTGCGATCCACTCCCTTCTGCAGCCCAGTCCAAACGCGCGACCCACGGACCCAGAACCCGACCCGGTTCGCTGTTCTTCTTCTTCCTCTCGCGCAGCTGCGACCAAAAACCTACCCATCAGCTCTCCTCCGCGTTTTCCCCCTCCAAGCCACGGCCACATCCCAAACTCCACATACCAACTCGAAATCCACCGCTGGTTTCAATTCTGACCTCTGTTTCGTCGATTCAAGCGTCGTTTCACCGATTTAAGTCGCGCCCAACAAACCACCACGAAGCCTCTCCTCCATCGCGTCTTCTCCCTAGTCCACGGCGAGATTCCAAAACTTGTCCCCTGACTCAAAAATAGCCACTGAATCCGAATATGGACTCGATTTCATCAATTGTGTAGCCATCTTGCGAAGAGTAGCCGCGCCATAAACGCCCCAACCACACTGTTTTCTTCCTTCTCCGGCCACCGTCGCCTCCGTCTATGTGAACTGAATGCGGACATGAATTCCCCTCACCAGAATCGACATTCTTGCTTTTGATTTTGCCTAAATCTCCTTAGTTTCGAAAATCCCTTTCAATTCAAGTTTTCCCCTCACTGAACAATAACAAAATTGGTGCATGTTCTCGCCGGAACCGTGACAGTTTCGTACCTTGTTCAAATCCGGTCGTTTGGTCATTCGATTTGCGATTTCAAACCGTGGTCATCATAAGTAATTCTTTTCAAAAAAAAAACACGACTAATTAATTAAAGAATATATTTCTATTTTCTTTTATTAAATAACTAATAACTAATTGAATGTTCTTGTTGGCTAATTATATGTGCTCGAGTCGCGTTCGCGTTGTCAAATTTAAAGCATGCCTGGGAGCTCGTGATAATACTCTTCGGCCCCTATTGGAATATGATTCGTTATCAGGTAAGGGTGGGTCTCATCTTCTCTATAATAGGGTCTTATGATGGGGACTAAGTAGGAGTAGGCTCTATGTATGCCATTTTATGTATTTCTAGTGATTATTGATGAACCCTAGGCATATGACAACTTGTTGTTGAGAAATTGTGGTTTGCGTGCTAAGTGCTTGGATACTCCTTGATGATATTGTGATTGATAATGATTCGGTGGATGATTTTTCATGACTCTTTACGTGTTCATGATTGATTTGTGATGTGATATTATTTTTACGGATGATATGCGATTTGAAGTTGTTTGTATGAGTTGTATGTGATTTGATGAAGTTGTGTTGCTCGAATTGTTGTTGCTGAATTTTGTTGTCTAGGTGCAGAATTAGGCGCCCTGAGTGGGGCGCCCTGTGCCAAGCATTGTTGTTGCTGGAAATTTTGGCCACGGAATTAGGCGTCCTCGCGATTGGGCGCCCCGTGCCAAGTTGTTGCGTTTTTGGTTGAATTTTCCATTGCAGGAATTGGCGCACTTGTGCTGGGCGCATGAGCCAAAGTTTGTGTTGCTGAATTGTGCTTGCTGTTGTGCTGAATTGTGTTTGCTGTTGTGCTGAATTGTGCTTGCTGTGTGTGCGTGTCAGTGTGTGTGCGTCGTGTTGCTTCCGGATGTCTAAGTTGTGTCTTAGGCGCCCAGTGCCTGGGCGCCATTTTCAGGACGTTCCCGATTTTTAATAAAAACTGTTTTCGCTATAACTTTTGACTCGGGTGTCCGTTTTAAACGTTTCAAAAAGTGTTGTGAAGCCCATTTCGTTGTCTATCTGTGTGTCCCATTTTTAAAAGCGAAAACTTATTATTTTCTGATGGTTCTGGGCGCCCAAGTGGCTGCCCCGATGGTAGTTGTTGTTGCGTTGCAAAACTGTTTTCGGTGTCTAAAACCTTTTTGGTGTCAATGACGATGTTCTAAAGAACGTTTCTGCCTTAGTGGTCAACTTTAATGATAATGATGTGTAAATGACGATGATGCCCCTGGTGACTAGTTTATTGACGATGATGCCCTTAGTGAGTAGTTTATAGATGATAGTGCCCTTAGTGGCTAATATTATTTATAATGACGTGTAAATGACTGTTTTGCCCTTAGTGGCTATTATTATTTATAATGACGTGTAAATGACTGTTTTGCCCTTAGTGGCTATTATTATTTATAATGACGTGTAAATGACTGTTTTGCCCTTAGTGGCTATTATTAATTATAATGATGTGTAAATGACGATGATGCCCTTGGTGGCTAGTAAATGACGTTTTTGCCCTCAGTGGCTATTGTTTGAGCTGATGATATTTATGTATAAGTGACGATGAAAACCCAGTGACGTTTGAGGCCCGAAAGGCTAAGTGATGTTAAGGCCTAAAAGGCTAAGTGATGTTGTTGCTGTGTAAATTGTGAATTGATAGGTGCTGTGCCTCTTATTTGGCAAACCGGTAAGTGACGGGTCACACAGTTGACTGTGATTTGTGTATTTGAGTATTTGTGTGTTTGTGAGTGGTGCATGTCATAGTGTCTCATGCCCCATATGCATAAACCCAGTGACGTTTTGAGGCCCAAGTGGCTAAGTGACGATGAGGCCTTAATGGCTAAGCGACGTTTGTGAAAAGGTACCTCATGCATATGCCCGCGAGTGGGTTGCATTTCATACTCCTGCATGACATTGTGACAACTCGTTGTGCCGAGTAACTTGATGATGAGATTGACTGTTTACCCTTGCTGATGAAATTGACTGTTTTATCCTGATGATTGACTCGATGCCTCGTGGTGTGGTCTATATAGTGTCATAACTCTAGCTTAGTGCTTATCATATGCTTTATTATATGGTTAGATGAACTCACCCCTTCTGTTTGAATGTTACCCCTATGCGGTAACGTGCAGGTGAGCACAAGTGAAGGCTTAGGAACCTTCGCTAGATGAGTCGGGTCGTCTGCTCTGATATGTAACACTTGGGGGAAATAGAATGTTGTTTTAGTTTATTCAAGACTGTGTATAATTGTTGGACTTTCCGCTGTGAAGTTGTAAATTTATTTGACAATGACGTTTTGGAAGTATTATAAGACTGTTTTCAAAAAGTGAGTAATTTGGCGTATGATGTTTAACGAAGTAAGTGTGACATCCCTTGTGGTGTAATTAAAATTTTGAAACTTTGATTTTTACGCTATTAAATTAACGGGTAGAAAAGGGGTGTTACATAGCCTGTGTTTACCTGTATTCCGGCTTCTGAAATCGTCCCCAAGCTGTTGTCTCTGCTACTGCTCCTTAACACTGCTTCTCTTTTTTGACCTCAAACTCCTTTGTTCTCTCTATTTTTAAAACTGATTGCTCTCTATTTGTGTGTGTCTCTGTCTCTGTGTATATTGCTGTCTGTGTATTCTATTTTTTTTCTGTGTGTGAATTGTTGTGCGTGTTACTGTCTGTGAATTGCTCTGTGTGTGTGTTGCTGTGTTTGCTGTGTGTATATTGCTCTCTGTGTGCATATGGTTCTGTTTTCTACTATATTTTTTCTGTGTTGCTTCTCAGAATTCTCCCCCTCTAACTGATTGCAGTTCATTGGTATTTATAGGCTGGGGATTCTGGTGTAGGTGTGGGAGGAAGCAGCGAATCACAACTCTAGGAGACCATAAACAACAACAACCTCTGGTAGAGGCAGTGTGAGGCAGCAAGGGTGGAGCAGGGGTTGCTGCCAATGCTGCCATGTTTTTGCTGGAAATGGGAGGCAAGAAAAGGGACAAGAGGAAAGAAGCTTCGGCTTGTAGCTTCATGGAGAGAGCAAGTCGCATGCTGTCGTTATTTGATTTTTACTTTATTATTTTTCTTTGTACTCTTTTTTTGCTTTTAATTAATTTTTGTACCATTTGTATTTAATTTTTTTGTCTACATGTAAATAAAAGAGCTGACTTCTCTCCTTTTTTTTTTCAATAAAAGGGACAGCTAAATGAAAATTGATTTTATCTTATTACTATTATTTTTTTTACTAATAATACTTAAAAGAAGCGGTAAAAACAACACGAACCGACGCAACCACTCGCGCACGATTCACAACCAACACGCGCTCGCCTTAAGACTAGGAACGCGTACGCGATTTGAATACGCGCGCGCATACGTTATTAAAACCGATTATATTTTATCCTCACTTTTCTAAAAAAGCGGTAAAATAACGCGCACCGACGTAATTACTCACACGTGACTCGCAACCAAGACGCGCTCGCGTTATTTATTATTATTTTTATTATATTTTTTTGGACTCTTTTTTTTTTAAAGTAACGAGTGTCAGACAAAATCGTTGCACGAGAGTGCCAAAGACACCCGCGTTTAGAACAATATGCGAAGCGATAAAATTTTGGGATTTTTCAATTAGTCGGACAAAATTAGGGTATGACAGCTGCCCCTCTTTATTTGAATTTTACCAAGAAATATGAATTGGCCGAGACATATTTCGAACATAAAATATGAATAAAGAATTCAGAAATTATACCAATTTTGTCTACTTGGAGAAACCCGACTTTTCTTTTTCTGTTTCTTCTTTTTTTTTTCAATCAACACTTGGAGCGTTGATGAGAAAACGATAAACGAAATGGTTAACAACATGCACGCTAACTTCGAAAGGCAAGGAAAGCGCTAAATGAAGAAAACGATAAAGAAAGCGGTAAAATGCCAGGCTGCCTAAAACCTGTAAACGAACCCTTGCGAATCCGAGTTTGCACGTGGCTTTGAGGAGCACGCATCCTGAGAATCTCTAGTCATTCGAGCGACCGGGGGGGATCGTTATCAGCTCCGGAACTGATATACCGATCAATGCACAACGTCCACTGTATCTTAGGCTGATACAACTATTCCGTTGAACCTCACATGGGGCTGCGGTCCATCGCGTTGCTCGTACACGATGTGAGACCATGAACAGAAGGGAGCACTGAACTCCGATTAGAGCGATTTGAACTCCAAACTGCAATGCACGCTTGAGCGCCGAACTGAAAAGCATCTGAACTCCGAACTAAGAGGGCATTTTCTGGGAACTGAGTGCGAGGATTAACATCGAAGTACTTATCCGCCCTTGTACCTGCAAGTGAGATGAACAAATGCATGCAATGCAAATGCCATGATTGTTTTTTGATGGGATGAATGAGATGTGATGCAGGAGTTTCTTTTTGCTTGCATGAATTTTTTTTTGTCTATGTTTGATAAATGCAATCCATGAATTTTATTTGTTTTATTGCTCTTTTGCTCCTTTTTTGTCTTTTTGTTTTTTTTTTGCTGTTTCGACCAAATCGTAGGACTTGCGTTATGAGGCACGATGGTCGTCCATAATGGTGCGAGGGTCATGCTTCAGCCTTTTGAGAATTGTTTTGACGCGATCAGTGTTTTTGTTTGATTCTTGTGAATTTACCTGATTGAGAGATCATTTCTTTTCTCATGATTTTCAAAAGTTTCGCAATGATTTTAGTGCTCTGATTTATGCACATTTTCATAATTCATTTATCATCTACCATAAAACATCATTTTAAAGCACAAATGAAAAGGAAGCAAAAACAATAAGCAGGCGGAGTGGAAAGTTTGGACTTTTTATTCATATGGAAACCGAACGCGCAGAAGGTCGCGCCGACTGAAAAGAGTACATTGAGAATTTTTTTGAAACTAAACAAAAAAAAAACAAGAAAAATGGACGCAACAGATCTTATGAGCGCTCTTTGTCTTTGGAGTGTTGATGCCAATCACCCATACTTTTATCCTTGATCACCCTTTTATCCAAGCTTTTGGAGGCGCTGCTTGCCTCTTTTACTTTTTTAAGTCCAACCTTTCTGACCCTAATTTTTGCCTGGACCGCTCTTTGCGAGTTTTCAGTCCACCGGGTCGCTCTTTTTTTGCCTAGGCCGCCCTTTCGGGTTTTCAACCTAATGAGCTAATTCTTGCTTGGCTCATATTTCTCTTTTTCTTTTATTTTTCTCAGGCGTAATATTTCTTGACGAAATCTGAATTGACTGGGTTTCTGAGTTCTTCACCATCCATGTTGGTGAGTATCAATGCTCCTCCAGAAAAGGCTTTCTTTACCACATATGGTCCATCATAGCTAGGAGTCCATTTCCCACGGGGTCACTCTGAATAGGCAGGATCTTCTTGAGCACAAGGTCTCCTTCGTTGAATTCTCGGGGACGAACTTTCTTGTCGAAAGCTGTCTTCATCCTTTGTTGATACAACTGGCCATGACACAGGGCGGCAATTCTTTTCTCCTCAATGAGATTCAGCTGATCCAGACGAGCCTGGACCCATTCTGCTTCTTCCAACTTGGTTTCCATCAGCACCCGTAGGGAGGGTATCTCAACTTCAATAGGGAGGACTGCTTCCGACCCATACACCAAAGAGAAAGGGGTTGCCCCGGTTGAAGTACGCACTGAGGTACGATACCCATGCAAAGCGAAAGGAAGCATCTCATGCCAATCTTTGTAGGTTACTACCATCTTTTTCACAATCCTCTTGATATTCTTATTGGCTGCTTCGACTGCCCCATCCATCTTGGGACGGTATGGGGAAGAATTATGATGTTGGATTTTGAAGTCCTCGCATAACTCTTTCATCATCTTACTGTTCAGGTTGCTGCCATTATCTGTGATAATCTTGTCTGGAAGCCCATAGCGACAAACCAGGTCTCTCTTTACGAACTTAGCAACCACAGAGCTAGTAATGTTGGAGTATGAAGCAGCTTCAACCCACTTGGTGAAGTAATCAATAGCGACCAGGATGAAGCGATGCCCATTTGATGCCTTACGCTCGATAGGACCTATGACGTCCATGCCCCACATTGAGAATGGCCAGGATGCAGTCAGGACATTTACGGAAGCAGGTGGCACATGAATGTGATCAGCGTAGATTTGGCACTTGTGACATCTTTTCACGAAACTATAGCAATCTGATTCCATTCGCAACCAATAATAGCCAACTCTTAAGATTTTTCTTGCCATAGTGTGCCCACTGGAATGAACCCCAAATGAGCCCCCATGGACTTCTTTCATGATTTTTGTTGCCTCTTCTTCTGCCACATACCTCAGGAGGACCATATCATAATTCCTCTTGTATAGAACTTCACCGTTCAAAAAGAAATTCCTTGAGAATTTTCTGAGGGTTCTCTTGTCATTCTCTGACGCTCCAGGAGGATACTCTCTATTCAAGATGTACTGCTTGATTTCATGATACCAGGGCTTGTTATCAGACTCTTCCTCAATTGCTGCGCAGTAATGATGTGCTGGCAAATTTCGATACTGAATCTTGATGTGAGTCAAGCTTTTGTCGTAGTTGATATGGAACATTGAAGACAAATTGGCTAGCGCATCAGCCAACTGGTTCTCATTGCGAGGAAGATACTGAAATGTGATTTCCTCAAAAGGCTCAACCAACTCTAGAATGTAATCTCGGTAAGGGATCATCTTGGAGTCCCTGGTCTCCCAATCACCATTCACTTGGTGAATGACTAGAGCTGAATCTCCATACACATCAAGTCTCTTAACTTTCCAATCAATGGCTGCCTGGATACCAAGAATACATGCCTCATATTCTGCCATATTATTGGTGACGTAGAAGCCTAGTCTGGCAGTGAATGGAATGAAGCGATTATCAGGGGAAATCAGCACTGCCCCGGCTCCGTGCCCATATATGTTGGAGTCACCATCAAACACCACTCTCCATCTTTCATCTTCTGGGGATTTCCCTTCTTCAAACAAGGCCATGATATCTTCATCTGGAAAGTCATTCTGCATAGGCTGATAATCTTCAACGGGCTGGTGTGCCAGGTACTCGGCCAGCGCACTACCTTTAATTGCTTTCTGAGTGACATATAGGAGATCATATTCTGATAACTGCATTTGCCAACGGGCGAGTCTCCCTGTAAGTGCGGGCTTCTCGAAAATGTACTTGATAGGATCCATTTTAGATACCAACCAAGTAGTGTGACTTAGCATGTACTGCCTCAAACGATGAGCAGCCCAAGCTAAAGCACAACAAGTCTTTTCTAGCAGCGAGTACCTTGTTTCACAGTCAGTGAACTTCTTGCTCAAATAGTAAATGGCATTTAGCTGTCTAGCACGGTTAGGTACAGGATCAGAGGTCTGCCGGGTACAGGAGGCATCAAGATAGGTGGATTCTGAAGATATTTCTTGATCTTTTCAAATGCTTCTTGGCAATCATCATTCCATTTGGTCTCTTGATTCTTGCACAATAGTTTGAAGATTGGTTCACAAGTGGCAGTCAATTGGAATATGAACCTAGAGATGTAGTTCAGTCTTCCAAGGAAACCCCGAATCTCTTTTTCTGTTTTAGGAACTGGCATCTCAAGAATCGCACGCACCTTGTCTGGATCGATTTCTATCCCCTTTTGGGTGACGATGAATCCCAACAACTTTCCTGATCGCACGCCAAAGGTACACTTGGCAGGATTTAATCTGAGCTTGAATTTTCTCAACCGCTCGAAGAGCTTTTGCAAATTGACAATGTGTTCCTACTCAGTTTTAGACTTTGCGATCATATCGTCCACGTAGACCTCTATTTCTTTGTGCATCATGTCGTGAAATAATGTGACCATAGCCCTTTGATAGGTAGCACCAGCGTTCTTCAACCCGAATGGCATGACTCTGTAACAGAATGTTCCCCAAAGAGTTGTGAAAGTTGTCTTCTCCATATCCTCACGAGCCATCTTGATCTGGTTATACCCTGAATACCCATCCATGAAGGATAACAGTGAATGCTGCGCCGTACTATCCACTAAGACATCAATATGGGGTAGGGGAAAATCATCTTTGGGACTAGCACGATTCAGATCTCTATAATCAACGCACATTTAAACTTTCTCGTCCTTTTTCGGAACCGGCACGATGTTAGCAACCCATTACGGATACTTGGCTACCGCCAGGAACCCGGCGTCAAACTGCTTTTTCACCTCATCTCTAATCTTTAAGGACATTTCTGGTTTCATTCTCCTCAGTTTCTGCTTTACCGGAGGACATTCTGGCTTCACCGGCAACTTATGCACCACTATGTCAGTATCTAACCCTGGCATATCCTGATAAGTCCATGCGAAGACATCAACATAATCATGCAGGAGTTCGATTAGCTTCTTGCGCTCACTTTCCTTTATTGAAGTACCCACCTTTACTTCCTTCTTACTTTCCTCTGTGCCTAGGTTAATTATCTCAACAGATTCCCCATGTGCCTGAATAACCTTTTCCTCCTGTTCAACCATTCTCATCAATTCTGGAGGAGTTTCCCAGTCATCCTCAACATCCTCCTCAGCTTGATTAACGGGGTGATCAAAATTAACATATGAACCATTGGCATCATTATTTTCAAAGATATTCATTTTAGATCTGCATTTGCGGGAATAGAAGGAAATGAACAAGCAAAATAGAAACACAAGATGAAGACACGTGATAATGAAAAGCAATTTTATTCATTTGTGAGTCCGAAACAACATTTTATTGATAGATGATATTCGAAGGAAAAAACATGCATGCCCTTATGAAATATTCTAAGGCCTTGGGCAAAGCCAAAGAATTTGCATTACAAAATCATTACTTTGGAATGAAAATAACAGGGAAATCAATGATCTTCCAGTTATCAAGCTCTTCATCTGCAGCACTGCGACGCACCAAGTCCACATCTTTGTCTTCCATAACTGATTCTTCCTCAATGACGGCCACCTTATTGGGGTCCAGCATACCCGCGCTCCTGAAGCTCTGAGAGAGATCATAGATAGGAACCTTCTCCAAGCTTGGTTCTCGCCCCCGAAGCTTAGCTAGCCTCCTTTCTCGCTTTTCCTCAGTCATTCTCTTCTTATCAGCTTGAGCGGGCCAATATCCTAACCCACGACTATCCTTGTACTCTCGCAACTGAACCGACGCTAGAATTCCCTGCTCGGACTTTCCCAACCCTTTTCCAATCTGGTAACCATTTTTCAACATGACATTGGCTACCATGATAGCAGCGTTAGACATCTTTGGTGCAGGCAATGGGGCTTCTTCTCCCACGAAAGCAGCATTTGCAATTTCCAGCGACTGAAAGGCAGATTCAAGTGACTCCTCTGCAGCCTAAATGTATTGAGATGGATGGGGCTTTCTAATTATGAACTCTTCTTCTCCAAAAACGACTATCAGCTTGACGTCGACTACAAACTTAAGCCTTTGGTGGAGGGATGAAGGAACAGCGCCGACATCATGAATCCAGGGTCTCCCCGGGAGACAACTGTAGGATGATGCAATGTCCATGATCTGAAAATTCACATAAAATACTTCTGGCCCTATCTGCATCTGGAACTCCATTTCTCCCATAACCTACTTCTTGGATCCGTCAAATGCCCTAACTAGTGTTGAGCCAGGCTTCATATACGAACAGTCTACATCTAGTCTGCTCATAGTAGATTTGGGCATGACATTCAAAGAGGATCCATTGTCGATAAGGACCCGAGAGAGTGTATATTCACCACATCTAACTGAAATGTGAAGCGCCTGATTATGCCCCTTCCCCTCAGGGGTGAGCTCATCATCAGTAAAGGTAATATAATTGGATGCAACAATATTCCCTACGATGCCATCGAGCTAGTCAACAGTGATGTTCTGGGCTACACGGGCTTCATTTAATACTTTCATTAGAGCTGCACGGTGGGCCTCAGAATTGAGCAGTAGGGACATGATAGAGATCTTTGCAGGAGTGTCGTGCAGCTGATCCACCACTTTGTAATCACTCTGCCGCATGATCTTCAAAAATTTTGTGGCTTCTTGCTCTGACACCTTCCTACTTTCCTTGGGCTCTTGTGTTATACCTTTACCTTTGCGAATCCTTTCATCATCTTCCTCTGAAGGACCTTCTTTCAGGACTTCGGGGACATAAACACGTCCGCTTCTAGTGACTCCACTGCTTCCCGCAATGTTTGTGACATCGGGAACAACTTGAGGCTTCTGAATTGGAACTGACACCCCATAGGTCCACGGAACAGCACTGTTTTTTTGATAAGGAGCTGGGACAGGAATCACAATGGTCTTAGGTCTCTCCACGACCGGCTTTCGGCTATACGGGACCTCAATAGGTTTCTGAACATTTCTATTCTTATCTGATTGGAGAGTCAGCACATCCACATCTTTCTCTTGCACACCCATTTGGATTATATGACGATCCAATTGGTCCTGCAAAACTGTCTTGAAGGCCTCACATGCCCCGGCATAATTAACATCAAGACAGACTTCTTTCTGAGTACAACTTCTCTTGATGACCCCGAACTTGCACAGCTCTGCATGAATAACCTCTAAGGGTGTCTGGATACACTCCACAGTTCTGATTAAGGATTGGCCTCCCATATCATGGATGGCATTGGTTGCAGGTTTCTCATGACCAGGCAGCGGATTAGTTGTGATGCTTGGGCTTTCTTGTTTGAAGGTTATCCCTTTGGTATCAATCAGATCTTGCACTACAATTTTAAAGGCCTTGCAGTCCTCAACAACGTGTCCAACTGCCCCTTCATGAAATGCACAGGTAACATTGGGATTGTAGCCTCGGAAGTAGGGTGGCTGTACTGGTTTCATGGGCCTGATATTGATGAGCTTGTTTGTGGCAAGATAGCCGAAAAGGTCAGTATAGGACATGGGGATGGGATCAAAGGTGGTCTGTTTTATGTCTTGGTAGTTTTTGTGGTAGTTACTTTGTGGTGGACGGGTTGGTTGTGTTTGAGTGGGGACAGGGATATTTTGTGGTTGATAAGGTGGGCTTATGGTGATGGTGTTGGTCTCTCCTTCTTTCTTCTTCGAAAACCCGGAGAATGGCTTCTTGTGGGTTGTTGTACCTGCGGAACCATGGTTCGAAAACCCGAACCATGGCTTCTTGTGGCTTCTTTCTCCTTCTTTTCTACCCCTTTCATTTAGTTGGAACAAATATAAGAGTTTTCAAAAAATTGTTTCGCACAAGGAATGTTACACATACTTCAATAAAATGATGCTTCTCAATTAAAAACCGCTCAAACATAATAATCCTGCATCACGTAGCACGTCACTGAGAGGAGACCCTCAAAAAAAACACATTTACCATCGCAAATAAACTTAACGCCAATAAACACCAACATCGCAGCGGAATAACAAAAATAAAACAGAATTGTCAACAAAGCATAACAGCTGAAATCATTCATAAACATCGAGTTCATTCCCCCCCTGAGTGCTACGTATCAGAGCGTGACGACTCGACTCGAATTAGTGAAGGTACCTAGTCCTTCACTCGCAATCACCTGCACGTTACCGCATAGGGGTAACATTCAAACAGAAGGGTGAGTCCAATTCAATCCATATAATAAATCATATGATAAATAATAAGTCAACTCACAGCTCTAAAATAATCACATCACAATCATCAATCACATCACTACATAAACTCATCGTTATGTCATGTAGGCATATGAAATGCAACCCACTCGCGGGCATATGCATGAGGTACCTTTTCACAAACGTCGCTTAGCCATTATGGCATCATCGTCACTTAGCCTTTTGGGCCTCAAAAACGTCACTGGGTTTATGCATATGGGGCATGAGACACTATGACATGCACCACTCACAAACACACAAATCACGGTCAACTATGTGACCCGTCACTTACCAATTTGCCAAATAAGAGGCACAGCACCTGTCAATTCACAATTTACACAACAACATCACTTAGCCATTTAGGCCTTAACATCACTTAGCCCTTTTGGGCCTCAAAACGTCACTGGGTTTTCATCGTCACTTATTCATAAACATCATCAACTCAAACAATAGCCACTGAGGGCAAAAACGTCATTTACTAACCACTAAGGGCATCATCGTCATTTACACACTAATATCAACAACATTGGCAACTAAGGGCAAAACGGTCATTTAACTAGCCACTAAGGGCATCCTCGTCAAACTCATCCCTTTTTTGACACTAAAACGTTAAAACCACTGGTTATACACAAAAGGGATTTTTAAAAGCACTAAAACATCTTTTCAACATCACCGCAACGACCGCCAGGAACAGCCACTTGGGGCGCCCCAGCAACCTTCAGATATAATAAGTTTTTATTTTTAAAAATGAGAAACACAGGTAGACAACTGAAAAAGCTTCCCAACACTTTTTGAAACGTTCAAAACGGATGTCCGAGTCAAAAGATATAGCGAAAACAGTTTTCGAAAACATTTTGGGAACATCCTGGAAAACTGGCGCCATGGGCGCCCAGCGCCCAGGCCCCTGGCGCCCAGTGCCCAGCAAAACGCAACAAGGCCATACGCAACACACTGGCGCTCAGTGCCCAGCGCTGGCACCCAGCGCCTTAGCGCAACACGCAACACGCAACACATGGGAGCTCAGCGCCCAGCGCCTTAGCGCAACACAGAAACACGTGCACACGGGTGCTCAGCGCCCAGTGCTGGCACCCAGCGCCCAGCGCCTGGCGCAACACACACACATACACACACGGGCGCTCAGCGCCCAGCGCTGGCACCCAGCGCCCAGCGCCTGGCGCAACACGCGCAACACTGAACACAGCGCACACACCAATAGGCGCCCAGCGCCCAGACACCTTCAGCAACACGATTGTTAGCACAATTTCACCTACACATTTGTTTTCTTCAAATTTCCACATGACCAATCACGACCCATTTTACAACCATTCATAATCACGTGTAAAATCATCAAAACCATCTATCAAACATCAAAATTCAACACCTATAATCACATCACCAATTCAATTAAATTCGTATGGGCAAACAATCAAACAACCACCATACAACTATCAAACAGGATCATGGCAATACAAATCTAGGCCAACCCTACCTTAAAACCTATCATACAACTCATTATATAAATTGATAGGACATCCCCTTACCTCGAATTCGAAGAGTAGGAGCCTTGGAGATAGTCACGGACAGAACCCAGCAACAAGATCCCGTTCCTCTTCTCTCCTTGGTGGCGCGACTTTCTTCTCCTCTTTTCCTCTTTCTCTACGGCGCTCCTTCTCCTCTCCTTTCTCTCTTCTCAATTTCGCAAATGCTCACAAAAAAACCCTAACCTCAATTTGGCTTGCCCCCTTCGCATATGATCTTGGATCATGGGCGTGGGCTTTCCACTTAAGCCCAAGTCTAGCTAATTGGCGCCCTCCTCCCCTAATACCACCTACACCATTTAAATATAATTTTAATTAATTAAATTATACCCAATAAATTAAATAAATTCCTAAATACTTAATTAAATAAATTAATTAAATATTTAGGGTGTTACAATGGGCAATCTTGCCGCTTCTCAGTCCATTTTCTAGTCTTTCACCGATGATTACCATGTCTGAGAAGTTGGAAGATACGCTGCCAGTCAACCGATCATTGTATAATGGTGGCAGGGTTTCCATGAACATGAAGACCAGTTCTTTCTCCAACAAAGGGGGTGTCACCTGTGCAGCCAAGGCCCTCCACCGCTGGGCATACTCCTTAAATGATTCATTATCTCTTTTTGCCATGCTCTGTAACTGTGTTCTATCAAGCGCCATATCCGTATTGTACTGGTACTGTCTGAGGAAGGCATCAGCCAAGTCCTTCCAACAATGGATATGGGACGGTTCTAGCTGCATGTACCAGTTGAGAGATGCCCCAGCAAGGCTCTCATGGAAATAATGGATCAACAACTCATGAGAATGTGCAGCCATTTTTCTACAGTACATGGTCAGATGCTTTTAGGACAATTTACGCCTCGGTACTTGTCAAAGTCAGGCACTTTGAATTTAGGAGGTAAAACCACATCAAGGATGAGACACAGATCACGGGCTTCTCTTGATCTAGAGCTCGACCCTTCAATGATTCTTAAGCGCTCTTCTAACATATGATACCTGTCTCTAGCTTGAGGAGTTTCAGCAGGATAGTTCTGAGGAAAACCATTCACACCGTAGTGAGGATTACTCATCAACACTGCGGCTGGGTTCACGTGTGGGTCACGTGAGTGAGTGGTATTCCCAGGAATTGGTCCCTGAATTGGGGGATGGACCGTTGCTGGTGAATGAAAGCCAAACGGAGTTCCCAGCGGAATAGGAATCTGAATTTGTCCCTGAGGCGTTCCCGCTCCTCCACTGTGTGCAGCTGGGATGGGTTGGACTTGCTCTGCAACCCTAAGGGGATTAGTTCCTGCATTAGCCTCGGCTCCTGGAGGTGTGTATCCGGGTGGGAGTCCCCAAGGCATCCTATGCGTAGCTGGTTGGCCCTGGTTGTTGGTCCCTGAAGTATGAGCAAAGGTGGCAGTCTCAAGACTCGGAGGTGGGAGAGCGACAGTAACTTCGGTAGTGACGGCAGGATTTCCAGCGGCAGTTCCGTTCCTCAAAGCTTGTAGTATCCCCATCATTTCAGTCATCTGTGTTTCCATTGCCCCAATTTTCGTTCTCAATTCCCGATTCTCCCGAGCCAATTGCCCTGGATTGGGAACCTCAGCAGTTGGGCTACCATGGTCTGATTCACCACTTCCTAAGTCTTCAATAACAGGACGGCCCGAGTCATTCTGGTTAGTTGCCATGAGCCTTGCTTGCAGACGAGTCAGGTATCGATGTTGGCGAACTAGCTTGCCTTTTTCTATTGATGGAACACAATTCATGAGCGCGGGAATCACATAAATGAATGCAAATGCAATGTGATATGTATGATTTTATGTTTGTTTTGGTGCCGGGAATCGCGGTGCAACTCGTCTTGTCATAGGCGTGTAAGTTTAAAGTTCAAACACTTTCCCTTTTTTTTAAATCTTGGTTGCAACGAGGTTGGAAGCAATAGACAAAACAAACACACTTTATTCAGAAGGAAGGAGTACTACAACTTCAAACACGAAAGAAAAGCAAAGTACAATATTCTGAAGAAAATAATTAATTTTTTTTTAAAGAAAATTTGCGATTTCCTAAGGATTATTACAATGCTCTAAAGTGAACTTCAAAGGCAAACTCACACACCTTGGCCGGAGTGTTGAAAGGGTTCATTTCCGCTTCAGCTCTTTTTAGCTTCTTGGGAACATCCCTCACAGCTTGGTTAGCTAGTCCTACTAGCTTTGAAAATTTGCTCCTCCAAAGCTGAATCTCATCCCTTAGCTCCTTTGAAGAGTTTTCGCAATTGGATTGATTCACGTTTAGGGAAAAGAAAATCTGTTATTTGGAAAAAAAAAGGTTTGTGACAAAAATAAATTTACTTAAGGGATAGAAACAAAATAAAAAGAGAAAGAGGGGGTGTTGTGTTATTAAAAGTAAGGTACGAATAGCAAAAGAGGCTGCATTTTTAAAATGGGGGGTGCGAACAGTGAGCCCAGCTTGTTTTTGTAAGCTGGGCTGCGCTTCTTTTTAAAACGGAAAAAAAGGGAATGGGCCGTTCAAAAAAAATCGTGGGCTTCAGTGGGGGGGCGTGCGAAGTAAACACAGGGGTGCTAATAGAAATCTGAACAAAAAAGAAAAGTGAAAGGACAAAAATGCCCCTGCGTTTATACTATAAAAGCCTAGACCTAAAATGGAAACCGTAATTTCTTCTGTCCCTCACGCGGCGCCTCACCCCCCCCCAATATCAAACCCTAAAATTCTTCTCTCTCTCTCTCTCTCTACCCCATCGCGCCGTATCCGCCTCCCTCTCTCATCATACCCGTCGCTTCCCCCCTTTCTTCCACCTTTTCTCCTCACAGCCGCAACTCCCCCCTTCTCTTTCATCTTCTCCTCACAGTAGACCGAATCTCTCTCTCAACCAGATTTTTGTTTTCCTCTCCTTCTCCACCGCGAAAACACCAAACCAATTTCGTGTACTTCTCTCATTCACCGCCGCTCTCTCACCCTCTCCTCCAAAACCGGTTCTGTTTCCTTCTTGACGCGTTGGTTCGGCGGTGGATGAGGGTGGTGCTACGGCTCCATTGGTGCTAGGCGGTTGTTTGGTTGTTGTTGTTGACTGTTTGGGCGTTTTGGGGTGGCGGCCGTTTTATGGTGATTCACAGCGGTGGAGGGAGTTTCGGTGGCGGCTGTTCGTGCGGGTGGTTGTTCGTGTGGGTGGTGGCACTGTGGGTGAGAGGAGCGATGGTGGTGAAGGGAGTACCTGCGACATGCCAGTTTGGACCGATTCTGCGAAACGACCACCGTGGATGGTGGCCGGAGCTCACCTTACGACGGCGCAGGTCAGTACAGTATCCCCTTTTATATTTTTTTTTGTTCTTTCTACATCTCTGTTTTCGTATTGCTTTCTGGTTTGATTTTTGTTTACCTAAACCATGTTAACAAAGTCACTTTCCGGTTACTGAACTTATTTGTTTTTTTCATAGAATACTAAAGATAGAGTGCTATTTACAGTATGAAGCTCGAGAACAGAATGCTAAAAAAACCAGACTCGTTAAAAAAATTAGAGCCTTAGCCTATATACCCTATCAACATTGAGTCCCAATTATTTCTAACAAAGCAGAAACTCAAAGCTACTCTATATATTTTTTTTAGTTCACATGTTCTGTCATACAAACTCAAAGCGGCATAGCCTGTGTTTACCTGTATTCCGGCTTCTGAAATCGTCCCCAAGCTGTTGTCTCTGCTACTGCTCCTTAACACTGCTCTTTTTTGACCTCAAACTCCTTTGTTCTCTCTATTTTTAAAACTGATTGCTCTCTATATGGGTGTGTCTCTGTCTCTGTGTATATTGCTGTCTGTGTATTCTGTTTTTTTTGTGTGTGAATTGTTGTGCGTGTTACTGTCTGTGAATTGTTGTGTGTGTGTGTTGCTGTGTTTGCTGTGTGTATATTGCTCTCTGTGTGCATATGGTTCTGTTTGCTACTATATTTTTTCTGTGTTGCTTCTCAGAATTCTCCCCCCTTAACTGATTTCTGTTCATTGGTATTTATAGGCTGGGGATTCTGGTGTAGGTGTGGGAGGAAGCAGGGAATCACAACTTGGTGTAGGAGACCATAAAGCACAACAACCTCTTGTAGAGGCAGTGTGAGGCAGCAGGGGTGGAGCAGGGGTTGCTGCCAATGCTGCCATGTTTTTGCTGGAAATGGGAGGCAAGCAAAGGGACAAGAGGAAAGAAGCTTGGGCTTGTAGCTTCATGGAGAGAGCAAGTCGCATGCTGTCCTTATTTGATTTTTACTTTATTATTTTTCTTTGTACTCTTTTTTTGCTTTTAATTAATTTTTGTACCATTTGTATTTAATTTTTTTGTCTACATGTAAATAAAAGAGCTGACTTCTCTCTTTTTTTTTGGTACTATTCTACTTTTTTTTTAAAAATTTTTTGTTTGTATATGTAACAAATTCAATAAAAGGGACAACTAAATAAAAATTGATTTTATCTTATTACTATTATTTTTTTTACTAATAATACTTAAAAGAAGCGGTAAAAACAACACGAACCGACGCAACCACTCACGCACGATTCGCAACCAACACGCGCTTGCCTTAAGGCTAGGAACGCGTACGCGATTTGAATACGCGCGCGCGTACGTCATTAAAACCGATTATATTTTATCCTCACTTTTCTAAAAAAGCGGTAAAATAACGCGCACCGACGTAACTACTCACACGTGACTCGCAACCAACACGCGCTCGCGTTATTTATTATTGTTTTTATTATATTTTTTTGGACTCTTTTTTTTGAAAGTAACGAGTGTCAGACAAAATCGTTGCACGAGAGTGCCAAAGACACCCGCGTTTAGAACAATATGCGAAGCGATAAAATTTTGGGATTTTTCAATTAGTCGGACAAATTTAGGGTATGACAAAGTGACACCTCAGAGTGTTAAGTTAGGAATGTTCAAGATTGGTAATGATTTTCTGAATAGCGTCAGAGAGGCCTAGAAATCAGATGTTAAACTGGTAGACTTGATGGTCGGGATTGATCGATCTGAGAATGAGGATTTCAGGTTGGATTCCTAAGGTGTGTTGAGGTTCCGTGGTAGGATTTGCATTCCTGATGATGCAGACATGAAGAGAGCCATTCTTGAAGAGAGTCACAGAAGTAAGTTAAGTATTCATCCGGGAGCTACAAAGATGTATCAAGACCTGAAGAAGTTGTTTTGGTGGCCTGGTATGAAGCGAGATGTGGCGCAGTTCGTTTTTGCATGTTTGACTTGCCAGAAGTCAAAGGTTGAGCATCAGAAGCCCGCTGGACTGATGCAACCATTAGAAATTCCAGAGTGGAAATGGGATAGCATTTCGATGGACTTTGTGACGGGATTGCCTAATACTGCGAGAGGGTATGATGCAATTTGGGTGATTGTTGACAGGTTAACAAAATCGTCTCATTTTGTTCCTATCAACATCACGTATCCGGTGTCGAGGTTGGCGGAGATTTATATCCGGGAGATTGTCAAGCTTCATGGAGTTCCTATGAGTATTGTTTCGGATAAAGATCCGAGGTTCACTTCAGATTTCTGGAAGAGTTTGCAAGAGAAGTTGGGGTCTAAGTTGAGGTTGAGTTCGGCATATCATCCTCAGACAGATGGTCAGTCAGAGAGGACAATTCAGTCATTAGAAGATTTGTTGAGGGCTTGTGTTTTGGAACAAGGAGGTTCGTGGGATTCCTACCTTCCACTGATAGAGTTCACGTATAACAACAGTTACCATTCTAGTATTGGGATGGCACCTTTTGAAGCATTATATGGTCGGAAGTGTAGAACCCCGCTGTGTTGGTATGAGACTGGAGAGAGTGTGGTGCTTGGACCGGAGATTGTTCGAGAGACAACTGAGAAAGTGAAGTTGATTCGGGAGAAGATGAAGGCTTCACAGAGTCGACAGAAGAGTTATCACGACAAGCGGAGGAAAGATTTAGAGTTTCAAGCGGGTGAGCATGTATTTTTGAGAGTCACTCCAGTGACCGGTGTTGGACGCGCTTTGAAGTCGAAGAAGCTCACTCCTCGTTTCATTGGTCCTTATCAGATTTCAGAGAGAGTTGGGAATGTTGCATATAGAGTGGCTTTACCGCCTAACCTTTCGAATTTGCATGACGTGTTTCATGTGTCGCAACTTTGGAAGTACATTTCAGATCCATCTCATGTAATCCGCATGGATGATGTGGAGGTACGGGATAATCTCATGGTGGAGACGATGCCTGTACGAATCGAAGATCATGAGGTGAAAATTCTAAGAGGCAAGGAGATTGCGTTGGTGAAAGTAGTCTGGCTAGGAGCTGCCGGAGAGAGCATGACGTGGGAGCGGGAGAGCAAGATGCGGAAATCCTATCCCGAGCTGTTTGAATCAGGTAAATTTCGAGGACGAAATATTCTAAGTGGGGGAGAGTTGTAATGCCCAAATAATTTAATTATTTATTTAAGTAAATTATTTAGGTATTTTATTGGTATAGTCATATTAAAATAATAATATGGTGTTTCATTTAAATCAGGGAGTGGTGTTTAGTAATTAAGTTGAGTAGTAGAAGGAGGCCCGTGATCCAAGAGCCCAATGGCATAGGCGCATAAGTGAGAACATTAGCTAGGGTTTGGATCACTTGCACATTTTTGAGAAAAAGAAATTAAAAGAGAGATTGCGAAGAGAGAAGAGAGGGGGTGGCGGCGCAATCAAGGAGAAAGAGGAGAGGAGCTCTTTTGCTGTGGTTCTTTGGAGTTTTCGTGCAAGGGGATCTCGTATTCGGCAAATCTAAGGTAAGGGTGGGTTCTACCTTTATAATAGGGTGTATGATGGGTGCTATGTGGGAGATAGGCTCTATGTTATCTCTTTGATTTTGTTTGGTGTTTATTCGGTGAGGTTTGAATGTATTCATGATGATTGCAATTTGGTGTTTGGTGATTGATCATGGTGAAAATCCAAAAAAAAATTGGTCCCTAGGCGCCATGGGCGCCATTGATGTTGTGTGTCGCATATGTTGTTGCTGTCTTGGTTGCTGGAAACGGCGCCCTGCTCCTAGGCACCATGTTTGTGTCATGTTCTGTTGCTGTTGCAGTAGGCGCCCTGCTCCTGGGCGCCGTGTCTGTTCTTGCTACTGTTGCAGTAGGCGCCCTGCTCCTGGGCGCTGTGCCTGTTTTTGTTCCTGCTGAAGGCACCGTGCTCCTGGGCGCCATGCCCTGTACATGCTTCTGTGTTTCTTCCTGATTTAGGCGCCCCACTCTTGGGCGCCATGTCTGTTTTTGCTGCTGTTGCTGTAGGCGCCCTGCTCCTGGGCGCCATGTCTGTTTTTGCTGCTGTTGCTGTAGGTGTCCTGCTCCTGGGCGCCATGTCTATTTTTGCTGCTGCTGTTGTGGTAGTCGCCCTGCTCCTGGACGCCATGTCTGTTTTTGCTGCTCTTGTGGTAGGCGCCCTGCTCCTGGGTGCCGTTCTCTGTTGTTGGCCTGCTGGGCGCCCTCCTGGCGCCATTTTGTGTTGTTTGGCTTGCTGGGCGCCATCAAGGGTGCCATTTTCTGATGGTTTGGGGCGCCTCATGTGGCTGTCCCATGGTGTTTGGCGCAGTGGGCGCCGTAGGCGCCATGATTGGCTGGCTGTCTGTGGTTGTTGGTGACTGGGCGCCTGGGTGGCTATCCCAGTGGTCGTCGTCATTGGTGTTGTAAACTGTGTCGTCATTGGTGTTGTAAATTGTCGTTGTTCTCTGTGTTGTAAAATTGTTGTTGCCAATGATGTTGTAAATCTATTGGTGTCCTTGGTGTTGGTGGTTGTTGATGTTACGGTCAAGTTGTTAGACTGTCCTATAGGTGTTGGTGTTATTGGTGATGATTGGTGTAACACCCTAAAATAATTTAATTAAGTAATTGATTAAATTATTTAAAGTGTTGCACTAATTCTTTTTATTATATTATAATATAGTATTTTATTTTTAACTGAATGGGATGGCATTGGAAATACCGGAATTGCAAGTGACGGCCCAAGAAGCCCAAGCCCGTTGGCTTAGGCGCTCCTTAGGCGCTAGGGGTCTAGGTTGCTCCCCAATTGTGCCAAAAGAGAGCAAGTGAGTCGAAGGAGAGGAGAAGAGAAAGAAAGTCGAAGGAGAGGAGAAGAGAAGGAAGAGGGCGAATCTCAAGCTAAGGAGTTAGGATTTGTTCATCTTGATTCTAGGTAAGAGTTCCTAGTCTTTTATTATTCGATTTTCCTTCTCTTTCTAGTGCTTAGGTTTTCGATTTTCCTAACCATTACTCTTGTTGAATTTTTCGTGATGGTCCAAGAGAGAGAGAGGGCGTGATCGTGAGAAAGGGGAGAAGAAGGAGAAGATTCCTTGTTGCGGTGGTTTGTTGGTGCTTCGGTGGAAAGAGCTCTAGTTCGTCATAATCAAGGTTAGGGGAGTCTCACTCTATAATAGAGAGTATAATAGGTGGTATGTAGATCATAGGGTCTTAATTGATGTTATTCGATGTTTGTTTGATTGATTGAATTGGTTGAAATTGATAAATTGTGTGAGAAAATCGATTCAGGCTTGAGTTAAGGTTTTAACATGTTGATTTCGTGTTTTGATATGTAATTGGTATGATCATAACATGTCTTATGGTTTGTGGTTGTGATTTGATTTGGAAAGAAATTGGAAATTTGATGTTTGGTGGATGTTGGGTCGCATGGGGCGCCAAGAGCCTAGGAAAATGGCGCTCTGTGTACTGTAGCAGTGGGTTTGTGTTGCGTTGCGTGTGTTGTTTGCTGCCTGGGCGTGCGTGTGTTGCTGTCTGGGCGCCTGTGCTGCCCAGAATGGCGCCTGGTGGCGCCTGTGTCACATGGGGTGTGCGCCTAGGGGGTGGTTCACGTGAAACTCAATTTCTAAACAGTTTTTGTCGAGCCAAACTTTGTATTCACCTGACCAAATTGTATTTTAAGTACTTTGGCTAAAGAATTTCCAGATTTGCACTTGTTGTTTTGAAATGGTCCTATTGGGCATCGTTTTAGCTTGTGTAAAGGGGGTGTTGCGTGCAAATCAGTTTCTGAACATATTTTCCCTAGCCAAACTTTGTATTCACCTGACCAAATTGTATTTTAAGTACTTTGGCTAAAGAATTTCCAGATTTGCACTTGTTGTTTTGAAATGGTCCTATTGGGCATCGTTTTAGCTTGTGTAAAGGGGGTGTTGTATGCAAATCAGTTTCTGAACATATTTTCCCTAGCCAAACTTTGTATTCACCTGACCAAATTGTATTTTAAGTACTTTGGCTAAAGAATTTCCAGATTTGCACTTGTTGTTTTGAAATGGTCCTATTGGGCATCGTTTTAGCTTGTGTAAAGGGGGTGTTGTGTGCAAATCAGTTTCTGAACATATTTTCCCTAGCCAAACTTTGTATTCACCTGACCAAATTGTATTTTAAGTACTTTGGCTAAAGAATTTCCAGATTTGCACTTGTTGTTTTGAAATGGTCCTATTGGGCATCGTTTTAGCTTGTGTAAAGGGGGTGTTGTGTGCAAATCAGTTTCTGAACATATTTTCCCTAGCCAAACTTTGTATTCACCTGACCAAATTGTATTTTAAGTACTTTGGCTAAAGAATTTCCAGATTTGCACTTGTTGTTTTGAAATGGTCCTATTGGGCATCGTTTTAGCTTGTGTAAAGGGGGTGTTGTGTGCAAATCAGTTTCTGAACATATTTTCCCTAGCGAAACTTTGTATTCACCTGACCAAATCCTATTTTGAACATTTTGGCTAGAACGGTTTTAATTTTTCAGGTGACCTATTATGGTTGTGCGCGTGTGTGTTGTGTTGGGCGCCAAGTGTGGCCGCCTAGGGCGCCAAGTGGTGCGTCCGTGCTTGTGTTTTGGTTTCGGTCCTAATAGTGACAGATTGGTCCCTAGTGCTAGCTTAGTCATAGAGACGTGATTGAGATGAGAAAATAAATGAGTTGATTGATGTTGCGTCCGTGTGTGTTATAATCGCAATGTCAGTGCAAGTATACACGTCGTACAAGTAATAAAGTGGATAAAAGTAAGAGATCGTTCCCACGAGGATTGATTAACTTTCAGAGTTCAAGTCTTTAAAACACAAGTGAAACAAGTAGCAAATCGACACTAAAAGTTGATATTAAGACTAAGAACATAAATAAAGCAAGTAAATGAGAAGTGGGTGTGAATATGGAAGAGTATGAGTTGGATTGCTGCATGCAAGTAAATCTCCTCTAGTCAGACGTTATAACGTTTACACGCTAACACGTACAAATGCTATGTTGTATAGACGTTATAACGTTTGAACGCTGTTGCAAAAGAGCTGTGCTTTTCAGTCACAAAACGTCAGAGCTTCAAGTACTAGAATTCCTATGTCTAGGTTCTAAGTAGGCCTACTCCTGTATTTTAAGTACCCACAGCAATGTCCTATGAACTATTATCCATTCTATGTCTAGACTTAGATAAAAATGCCTAAATGTCTTTAGTGCACCTTTTCATTCACATAAATCTTTGAGTTCTTTTCATAGACCATGTCTGTACCTATGAATCTACTTATTTTAAGTGATCAATTCAAAACAAGTTTGGAAATATTAACATGCAAAGATTTAAAACGCATAAACATCAATACTTCATAACATTAAACTAGAGGTTCATTACATGCAAAACAGCAACCCAACTACAAATTGTTTAGCTCATGCTGAGCATCCTTACAGAAATAAGAGGAGTTAAAATCCAAATACCGTACATAGAGAAAAGGAGACTAAACGCAAAAGATACGCCTAAGTGGCCTTCCTTCATGTACGCTGTAAAGACGTTACAACGTCTGGGCTTTACAATAATGGCTGCGAATGGATATGGAAATTGGGGCCTTGAGAGAATTAAAAATGAAGAAGTCTGTGTCCAGAACTTCTCTCAGAAAAACTATCTCTGAAAAATGGGGGAAGGTGGATGATGAATGGAGTCGTGTATATTCCGCATGGTGCACCCTTGCCTTTTTATAGAGAGAGAATAGCCATGGTCAAAAGAGGTCACATGCTGCTGATGTCATTCCCCCACCTTCCAAGCTTGCTTGCGAGTTGACTCTGCCCTGAAGTGACACCGCACTGCTACAGTGCGTCAGCCGCGTCAGTGCTGAAGAAAGAGAAGATCTTCTTCATTTCCAGATCTCTGGTCATCATTACATGCGCGCTAAAATGATATATATTATTTTCTTGCTCTGCTGTCCTTCTTCAGACGTGATGAGAGACGCTGCCACGTTCAGATTACTGCACAAACACAAGAAGCATCAAAACGCTCACAAAGGCGCCAATTGGCACCAAAATGCCTAGAACTTGTAATTTAGCCCCTATCTAACTAAAAGCAATAAACTAACAGAAACTTTACTAGAAACAACCTGCTATTGCCAGAGAACTTGCATGATTTAACTTTGAATACGTATAAATAACTCATATAAATATGAGTTATCACACCCCCAAACTTAAACCATTGCTTGTCCTCAAGCAATTGAAATACAACATATGAAAAGATGCAGGAAATTAAATACACCAGCAGTTTACACCCTGCTCATCCATTTTTGATCAAAAACTTTCCTCAAGGGGCTAATTCCTTCAGACTTTCACTACACACTCACGCACCAATGCACAATTAAATTTTAGATTCATTACTGCCCAAAGTGAGTGTGTGATCTCTGTATCAATTCTATTCCTAGCTAGGTTCAGAAGCTACCTTAGCCTATGAAAGAGTGGTTTCCATATGGTGAGAGTATAACATCTTTCAAAACAGAGAGTAGGCTAACATTTCCACACAAGATTTGAGGGTTATTTTAAGCACGACAAAGGGTCTTAATTTGGGTGCTAGGACTAGATTAGTGCAAACTACTTTTCTGACTCACACAACGTAAAACACACAGAGGACTGCAACCCCTCATTACTGAGCAACTTTCATTTGATTCACTTCACTTTTGGTTTGGAGTTTTTGTGATTTTCTCCTTTTTGATCCCTTGGATTTGACAATTTGGGATTGAGATATTTGGTGTACCCAGTATTTGTTTCGGGAAATTGCAGCCAACACAGAGGACATGTGGATTTTTCCACTTATTTGAAACAACACACACTTTTTTTTTTTTTTTGGTATTTTTTTGGAGTAGACGTTATAACGTTTATAGAAGAGACGCTACAACGTTTGATAACACAGAACACAACACACAAACACACACGGCATACGTTATAACGTTACGGGTAGACGTTACAACGCTGCACTCACACTACACAAGCACTAATCATCCTACAGTCTTTGCACCCAGCCTTAGTACAACCTGATATGCCCCCAAACTTAGCTTCTACTGCTACTCTGAGTTTTTAATCAAGTTCTACCATCACCATAGTCAACCAGCACTAGCTTTGCATCAATTAGTCCTTAGCTAACTAGGTTTTCCTCAAAACAGAGTTTGTGTGGAAGCAATAATCAATTCTATTCATCTAAGCATGCATCAGCTACTCACACAAATTCACACATAGTCATTACTAGATTTAGCCCAAAGAGAAACATTTTTGATGATTAATAGAGTAGGAAAGTAAACTGATTTTGCATTTGATTTCATGCAGACAGGAAACATAAAAATGATCCTCCCCCCCCGAAAAAAGATGAGCAGTGTCCCCACTGCTCACTGATTTTGAAAAATGAGAGAGAGGAACGTTTACACAAAACAGAAACAAAACAACTACTAACTCTCAAGACGTTGTAACGTCTAGACAGCTTATTTATTTGTACTGAAATTGGAAACTAAAACTATTCTACTGCTAAAAGAGGGCTACTTACTTGTTCAGAGCACCGGCCCTGAGCCTTCCACTTTGTCTGGCTGGGATGCTTGCTTGCACAGCCTTCTTTTTCTTTTCTTTCTTCTTCTTTTCTCCTTCACCGTCACCAACATCAACTGAGACTTCAGTTTCCTGGGGCCTCTTTACACTGCTCTCAGCAACTCTTTTCTTTGCTTCCTCCCATGCTTTCTGCTTTTCCAGCTCTGCAGGATGAATCTGCTGCTGCTCTTTGGGTTCCCCCTAGGCTTTTTCAACCTCTGGCTCATGAGACGTTGTAACGTCTGCAGCTTCCTCATCAGCAGCAACAGCAGGAGCATTCTCTGAACCACTTGCAGCAACAAATGCTGCGCTGGTGGCTGTTGCTGGCTTGTCTTTAGCAGCTTCAGATCTCTTTTTTACCTGCAACTTTTGCCTTTTGGGTGCAGGAGGATCAACTGGTTGCTCTTCTTCATCACCATGTCTTGCTTTTTCACTTGCAGCGGCTACTTCACGCCTTTTCTTCTTCCCAAATGGACTCTGGGTGGGTACAGTCTTGAATCTTTGCCTTTTGGGTGGGGGAATGAGTTGTGGGTCTGGGTTGGTTTCAACAACAGTTGGTTCAGATGTAGCCACATCTGCACTGGTTACTTCTGGAATGGATGGTTGTGATGGCTCTTTAGTTGGTTCAGGTTGAGTGGGGGTTGGCTTTGAAATGGGCTGATCTTTAGGTTTAGATTGTGGTGTTTGGGGGATGTTTTGGTCATGGGTGGGTTGGGTTTTATCTGAGGGTTGGGGTTGGTTGTCTTTTGGTGATGGAGGTGTGGGTTGGGCTGGTTCTTTGAGTGTTTGGGTTGGTGGGGAGTCAGCCTCAATATCAGTCTTATCACTGGAACTTCCTTTCTCTTCTGAATGTGTTTCTTCCCCATCATCGCTTAGGATTTCCCTACTCACCTTCTTTGATTCCTCTGCATCACTTTCACTGATGCTATCCATATCAGCCGATTTAAGCTCTTCTTCCTCACTACTTACCTTCTTCTGCTCCTTCTTTGCTGGGCTCTTTCTTTTTGTTGCTGGTTTTCTTGTTTTCTTGACTTTTTCCTTCTTCACTTTCTTGGGGTTCATTGCTGATAGGAGTATGTTGTCTTCATCTTCCTCTTGCATCCAATCTGGAAGTACTGGTTCTTCAATCACCATCTTGCCTTTTGTTGTATGTGCAATCACCTTCTTTTGCCACTCAAATTGCTCCTTGACAAACTTGGCTAGGCTGTTTTGCTGGTCTACCAGACGTTGTAACGTCTGTGCATCAACTGACGTGGTAGCATCTGCAGCTCTCTGCCTAGCTTTGAACTTTGTAGAGAATGCCCCCTGAGGTTCCTCTCTTAGCTCAGATGCTTCAATCTCCACTCCAGCCTCCATGCAGAGATCGGTGATTAAACAAGGGAAGTATAGGTATCCATCCTTCCTGTTCTGCCATTTGTTAATCTCTCTGTTGATGAGCTTACCCACTTCAATCTTATCTCTTGACATAATGGCATCGATAGCAATCAGCCTCTCTTTATCAACCCAGAGAGTGTGGGAAGTGGGTATCAAGCAATGTCTGATGAAATGAAACCAAGCACTGGCCTCATCACAAAGGTATCTCTTCAAAATTTTGAATTCATTCCCATGGTCGCCTCTTCGCTCCCAAACAGCTCCTTCAACACATATCCTTTCTTTGATTTCAGTCATCTCTGCCACTCCGTACGTCTTTTGCTTCACCTCAACTGCCTTGCCATAGTAACCTAGCCCAAAGTAGTCATTTATGACTCTTACACCAAATTTGACTTCCTCACCTCGTACGATGGAGGTGCTTGAAAGTTCTCCATCGGTTCTTTCAACGATTCCTTTATAAAAGTCATGCACCAGAGTTGCAATGTATTCCTTTCTGTGAACTACAAATTTCTGCCATCCCAATGCTGCCACTGTTGCGATAAAGTCAGGATTTGGGTTTTCCAAGCTAAAACCCCTTTCTGGCAGCAAGGCTTTCTTCTTTGAAGGAATGGGGATTTCTGGGTTTGGAACAGAAGAAGAACTTGGGTTGACGTTCTTTCCCTTACCAGATGATTTTACTGCAGCTTGCTTTGTTTTAGTCATGGTGATTGTATGAGTTTTCTGGAGAGTTGGGGATTTGAGATTGAGATTTGCGATTTGGGGTTGGGAGAAGGTATAAGATTGCGGTTTCTGAAAGTGTATGAAGGTGGTTTTGATGATTGTAACTGGTGTGTGTCTATTGGGGAGGTTTTATGGGAAGTTGGGAAGTAGGTGGTGGCGTGGGTTTGGGAAAAAGGGGTAACCGTTGGAAGTGACGTCATGGTCACCTTGGCAGTCACGTCTAAAAAAAATTCATTAAAAATTGTTTCATTTAAAAAACTGCTTGACTCATTTTCTTTTCTTTTTCATTTCAAACTTTACCCAGGCAGCGAACGTGACAACATCCTAGACACGCAGAGACGTTATAACGTTTTTACTACTTCAGCTCCCAATCCTGCACAAAAATTTAAAGACACAAAATTGCTGGTTAGTTAAAACCATTGGGTTGCCTCCCAAGAGCGCTTGCTTTAAGAGTCTTCAGCCAGACTATCCCCTTTTTTGAATTCAGAGGTTGTTGAGAGTCACTGTGGTCTTGTCCCTAACCACATGTTCTCCATGGTAATGCTTCACTCTTTGGCCATTGACCTTGAAAATGGAATTAGTTTTCTCATCAAACAGATCCACAGCACCATGACTGTAGACTTTTACTATCTTGAAAGGTCCTGACCATCTTGATTTTAACTTCCCAGGGAACAACTTTAATCTTGAATTAAACAACAAAACTGATTGTCCCTCTACTAGCTCCCTTCTTTGAATTCTCTGATCATGCCACTTCTTGGTTTTCTCTTTATACATTTTTGAATTCTCATAGGCAGTGTGCCTGAATTCATCTAGCTCATTTAGTTGAAGGAGCCTTGCTTCTCCAGCCTTTGAATGATCTAGGTTCAGTTGCTTCAGTGCCCAGTGAGCTTTGTGTTGGAGCTCAATGGGCAGGTGACAAGCTTTTCCGAAGACTAACTTGTATGGTGACATGCCCAGTGGTGTCTTAAATGCTGTTCTGTATGCCCACAATGCATCATCAAGGTGCAGGGACCAATCCTTCCTGTTTGGACCAACCATCTTCTCAAGTATCCTTTTAATTTCTCTGTTGGAAATTTCTGCTTGACCACTTGTTTGTGGGTGATAAGCTGTAGCAATCTTGTGCTTCACTCCGTACTTAGCCAATAGGTTCTCAATCAGCTTGTTACAAAAGTGGGAGCCTTCATCACTGATTATAGCTCTTGGAGTACCAAATCTTGTGAAGATGTTTTGCTTCAGGAATTTGCTGACTGATTTGGCCTCATTATTGGGTAATGCAATGGCTTCCACCCATTTTGACACATAATCCACAGCTACCAAAATGTATAAATTTCCATGAGACATAGGAAATGGTCCCATGAAGTCCATTCCCCAAACATCAAACAGTTCCACTTCAAGAATATTTGTCAGTGGCATTTCTTGCTTGTTGGAGATGTTTCCAGCTCTTTGGCATTTATCACATCTTTTTACTAATTCATGAGCATCTTTGAAGAGTGTTGGCCAATAGTATCCTGACTGTAACACCTTTGCTGCAGTTCTGGTTCCTCCAAAGTGTCCTCCATAAGGTGATGCATGACATTGTTGTAATACATGGAGTTGTTCCTCTTCAGCCAGGCATCTCCTAAGCAACTGATCTTGACACATCTTATATAGATAGGGCTCATCCCAAAAATAGTGCTTCACGGTGTGGAAGAATTTTTTTCTTTGCTGATGGTTGAAATCCACAGGCACCATCTTGCTGACTAGGAAGTTAACTATATCAGCATACCAGGGAGCAGTAGTATCAGACGTTATAACGTTTGAAGAAATAGTCATAGACGTGGTAACGTCTTCAGCTACTGTGGCTACTGTCAGCAGTTTTTCATCAGGGAAATTTTCTTTTATTTCTTCTGCACCTGTACCTGCATCAACATTCTCAAGCCTAGAAAGATGATCAGCAACTTGGTTCTCCACCCCCTTTTTATCATGAATTTCCAAGTCAAATTCTTGGAGGAGGAGAACCCATCTAATGAGTCGTGGCTTTGCATCTTTTTTAGAAATCAAATACTTGATGGCTGAGTGATCAGTAAAAACAATAACTTTTGCACCCACCAAGTATGATCTAAATTTGTCAAAAGTAAATACAACAGCCAGTAACTCTTTCTCAGTTACAGTATAATTTAATTGGGCATCATCTAAGGTTTTACTAGCATAGTATATAGAGTGAAAAATTTTGCCATACCTTTGACCCAATACGGCCCCCACAGCGTAGTCACTCGCATCACACATTAATTCAAATGGTTTGGACCAGTCAGGAGTGACTATCACAGGAGCTGTTACAAGGGCATTCTTCAATTTCTGGAAGGCTTCGTGACAATGCTCATCAAAGTTGAAGACGTTATCACGTTGCAGCAGCAGACACAAAGGTTTGGAAATTTTTGAGAAATCCTTGATAAACCTTCTGTAAAAACCAGCATGCCCTAAGAAACTTCTAATACCTTTGACAGTTGTAGGTGGAGGTAATTTGTCAATAACATCAATTTTCGCTTTATCCACCTCCAACCCTTTCTTTGAAATTTTATGCCCCAAAACAATTCCCTCTTGAACCATGAAGTGGCATTTCTCCCAGTTGAGTACTAAGTTGGTTTCTTCACACCTTAATAAGACTCCTTCTAAGTTATCCAAGCATGCCTTGTATGAGTCTCCATAGACTGAAAAGTCATCCATGAAAACTTCCATGGATTTTTCAATAAAATCTGAGAATAAAGCCATCATACACCTCTGAAATGTTGCAGGCGCATTACACAATCCAAATGGCATCCTTCTGAAGGCAAAGGTACCATAAGGACAAGTGAATGTGGTCTTCTCTTGGTCCTCAGGCACAATAGCTATCTGGTTATATCCTGAGTAACCATCAAGGAAGCAATAGAATTCTTTGCCTGCAAGTCTATCCAACATCTGGTCAATAAATGGCAGAGGAAAATGGTCCTTCTTGGTTGCTTTGTTCAGCTTCCTGTAGTCCATACACATCCTCCATCCAGTCACTGTTCTTGTTGGAATTAATTCATTTTTTTCATTGGTTACCACAGTAACTCCACCCTTCTTTGGCACACATTGAACTGGGCTCACCCATGAGCTATCACTAATTGGATAAATGATTCCTGCATCTAACCATTTGATGATTTCTTTCTTGACCACCTCCTTCATTATCGGGTTCAATCGCCTTTGTCCTTCAATGCTGTTCTTTGCATTCTCTTCCAAGACAATTCTGTGCATACAGATTGTGGGACTTATACCTTTGATATCTGCCATTTGCCAACCAATGGCTTTCTTGTGCCTTTTCAAGGTGCTAATGAGATCACTTTCCTGCTCTTGTGAGAGGTTAGAAGAAATGATCACTGGTAAAGAATCATTTTCCCCTAAAAAGGCATACTTCAGGTGATCAGGCAACACTTTCAATTCCAGAGTGGGTGGTTCTTCAATGGATGGTACTATCTTCTTGAGATTGGAGTCTTCTTTCCCCAAGGATTCATACTTCTTTGTCCACGCCCTGGGTACATGGGAATCAGACGTGACAACGTCTGTGGTTGACGTTGTAACGTTTGACTGATCAGCTTCTTCTGATAACAATTCTTGAATCTCATCATTGCCCAGAATATTTTCCAAGTGGTCATTATCTTTATTGAATTGCTTTTGAACCACATGGTCAAGGGCAACCACAAAGGAACATTCCTCTGTGTTAGGTTCTGGATACTTGAGTGCGTTGAGGACGTTGAATTTGACTTCTTGGTCATTGACCCTCATGATTAATTCTCCTTTCTGCACATCAATGAGTGTCCTTCCAGTGGCTAGAAATGGTCGCCCCAAGATGATAGGAACTTCCTTATCTGCATCAAAATCCAAAATAACAAAGTCCACTGGAAAAACGAATTTGTCAACTTTAATCAAAACATCTTCTAATATGCCCTCAGGATAAACTCTACTTTTATCAGCTAATGTAAGACTTAAAGAAGTAGGTCTGGCAGTTCCTATACCAAGTTTTTCATAAATGGACTTGGGCATCAAGTTAATACTTGCCCCCAAGTCACATAAAGCTTTGCCAAGGTAAAAATCTCCAATGGAGCATGGTATAGTAAAACTGCCAGGATCTTTCAGTTTTCTAGGGAGTTTATTCTGCATGATTAAGCTACATTCTTCAGTTAAAGCAATAGTTTCAAACTCCCCTAGCCTTCTTCTTTTGGTGATGATATCCTTTAGGAACTTGGCATAGTTTGGCATCTGTTGTAGAGCTTCAACCAAGGGAAGGTTTATGTGCAGCTGTTTTAGCATCTCCATGAACCTGCTGAATTGCTTGTCTTCATGAGCTTTCTTGAGTCTTTGAGGGTAGGGTGGAGGAGGATATTCAGGTACAAGCTTAGGAACAGTCTTGATTCCTGGTTCAGAACTAGACGTTGTAACGTCTGGCTTAGACATCACAATGTCTGGAATATTCTTCTCTTTTTCTCCACCTTTGTTTTTCTCTTTTTCCTTGTCTGGCACCTCAGATTCCTTAGGCATAGATGGTTCTGGATACTCAGTGCCACTTCTTAATGAGATAGCATTTACCTGTGCATTCACCACATCTTTATCATTTGACTTGGATGAAGATGGTGTTTCAGTTGTGGATGGAAGAGATCCATTCTGTCTTTGAGTAAGAGCTGAGGCTATCTGTCCAATTTGGTTCTCCAAAGTTTTGATTGAAGACTCATGGGTCTGTAAGGTTGCCCTACAATCACTTATGAAAGTTTTCATCAAGGCATCCAAATTGCTGTTGTTGTTATTCTGCGTATACTGCTTTTGTTGTTGAGGGGGAAATCCTGGGGGTATTGCAGGAGCAGCATTGCTAGCATTCAAAGAATTGTTGTTCTTCCAACTAAAATTTGGGTGATTTCTCCAATTTGAATTGTACAAGTTGGAGAAGGGACTGTTACCTTTGTTATGTGATACAAAGTTTACAGACTGGGGGTTATGGGGACACTCTTCGTAGACATGCCCTCCTTCACAATATACACACACTACTCCCCCAGATGGTGTTGGCTCAATAGCTGCAGCAGTCTGTGGTTCAGACGTGGCCACGTTTGGAGTGCTCAAGTTCTTAATCATGTTGGTCAGAGAAGCAACCTGAGCAGAAAGGGCAGTTACTTCACTTATCTCATGGACACCAGCCTTCTTTCCAGGAGTGAATCTATCAGAAGGCCAATGGGCATTGTGAGTGGCTATGTCTTCAATAAGTCTGCATGCCTCAGAGAAAGACATGTTTAATATGACACCGCCTGATGAAGCATCAAGTATAAGCCTGGTAGGTTGATCTAGACCATTATAAAAAGTCTCCATTTGAATAACTACGGGAATGCCATGGTGTGGGCACATTCTTAGTAATTCCTTCCATCTTTCCCAAGCCTCAAATAATGATTCCCCTTCTCTTTGTTTGAAGGAAGTGATGTCATTTCTTAACTTGGCATTTTTGTTGGGAGGGAAGTATTTTCCAAGAAATTTCTCAGCTAGCTCATCCCAAGTATGAATTGAATTTGGCTCTAAGGAGTTCAACCAATTCTTGGCCTTGTCCTTAAGAGAATATGGAAATAGCTTCAGTTGGAAGGCATCTTCTGAGACTCCAGGGATGACAAAGTTGCTACACACATCCAAAAATTGCCTTAGATGTGCATAAGGATCTTCTTGAGGGAAACCCCCAAATTGCCCTGCAGTCTGCAACATTTGGAACATCATTGGCTTGAATTCAAAGTGACCAGTATGAATAAGTGGTCTTGCAATGCCTGTTTGTAAATGTGCAGGATTGAGCACGGCATAATCACGCATAGGCCTGTCCCTGTCATTGACCATGTCTTGTGGCCCTGCATTGATGAGTTGCTGTCTCTGCCAGTGTTCATCATCAACATAGGTTTCTGTATGAGTTTGTGGTCCACGACCACGTCCTCCAGCATCAGAGTGCCTTCCTCCTCTTGGAGTACGTCCACCTCTAGAGCTTCTACCACCAGTACCATGTTCAGACATGATTGGTGGCTGAACTTGCTGTTGTTGTTGCTGTCTTCTTAGCCTTTGTTGTCTCCTTAGTCGCCTGAAGGTTCTTTCAGGCTCTGGGTAGAATTCAGGTTCAGATCCACTCCCTGGTTCTGTTGAACTAGAGCTTGAACTGGAACTAAGCATACGCTGTAACGTTTACCTGTTCACTCACAAAAACAACAAACAACACAGCAGAATTCTTTCACCTAGTGTTTTAATTCTTGTTGAACAATAAAAGTTAAATACAGTCCCCGGCAACGGCGCCAAAAACTTGTTGCGTCCGTGTGTGTTATAATCGCAATGTCAGTGCAAGTATACACGTCGTACAAGTAATAAAGTGGATAAAAGTAAGAGATCGTTCCCACGAGGATTGATTAACTTTCAGAGTTCAAGTCTTTAAAACACAAGTGAAACAAGTAGCAAATCGACACTAAAAGTTGATATTAAGACTAAGAACATAAATAAAGCAAGTAAATGAGAAGTGGGTGTGAATATGGAAGAGTATGAGTTGGATTGCTGCATGCAAGTAAATCTCCTCTAGTCAGACGTTATAACGTTTACACGCTAACACGTACAAATGCTATGTTGTATAGACGTTATAACGTTTGAACGCTGTTGCAAAAGAGCTGTGCTTTTCAGTCACAAAACGTCAAAGCTTCAAGTACTAGAATTCCTATGTCTAGGTTCTAAGTAGGCCTACTCCTGTATTTTAAGTACCCACAGCAATGTCCTATGAACTATTATCCATTCTATGTCTAGACTTAGATAAAAATGCCTAAATGTCTTTAGTGCACCTTTTCATTCACATAAATCTTTGAGTTCTTTTCATAGACCATGTCTGTACCTATGAATCTACTTATTTTAAGTGATCAATTCAAAACAAGTTTGGAAATATTAACATGCAAAGATTTAAAACGCATAAACATCAATACTTCATAACATTAAACTAGAGGTTCATTACATGCAAAACAGCAACCCAACTACAAATTGTTTAGCTCATGCTGAGCATCCTTACAGAAATAAGAGGAGTTAAAATCCAAATACCGTACATAGAGAAAAGGAGACTAAACGCAAAAGATACGCCTAAGTGGCCTTCCTTCATGTACGCTGTAAAGACGTTACAACGTCTGGGCTTTACAATAATGGCTGCGAATGGATATGGAAATTGGGGCCTTGAGAGAATTAAAAATGAAGAAGTCTGTGTCCAGAACTTCTCTCAGAAAAACTATCTCTGAAAAATGGGGGAAGGTGGATGATGAATGGAGTCGTGTATATTCCGCATGGTGCACCCTTGCCTTTTTATAGAGAGAGAATAGCCATGGTCAAAAGAGGTCACATGCTGCTGATGTCATTCCCCCACCTTCCAAGCTTGCTTGCGAGTTGACTCTGCCCTGAAGTGACACCGCACTGCTACAGTGCGTCAGCCGCGTCAGTGCTGAAGAAAGAGAAGATCTTCTTCATTTCCAGATCTCTGGTCATCATTACATGCGCGCTAAAATGATATATATTATTTTCTTGCTCTGCTGTCCTTCTTCAGACGTGATGAGAGACGCTGCCACGTTCAGATTACTGCACAAACACAAGAAGCATCAAAACGCTCACAAAGGCGCCAATTGGCACCAAAATGCCTAGAACTTGTAATTTAGCCCCTATCTAACTAAAAGCAATAAACTAACAGAAACTTTACTAGAAACAACCTGCTATTGCCAGAGAACTTGCATGATTTAACTTTGAATACGTATAAATAACTCATATAAATATGAGTTATCAATTGATGATGAGGCCATGGGGGCTACAACTAAGATTACTAAAGATGTGATATGGGGTGTATGGACCGTGTTGTTAATAATTATGATTGTGGTTTTTGTCATGGAGTCTCATGCATACATAAGGCTGCGGTCTGAGTTTTATATTATGATGATAAGGCTGCGATCTGAGTTTCTAAATTGAAATGATAAGGCTGCGGTCTGAGTCGATATTATGATGATAAGGCTGCGGTCTGGGAAAATGGTACCACATGCATAACTGTATCGCATACATCCTCATGATAAGCTTGTGAGTTGCTGATTGTATGAATTATTGCTATTGTGTGACTGTATGAGTGCGATACTATGATGAAATATACTTCTTATTATAGTCTTTATTATATGGTTCGAGACTCACCCTTCTGTTGTTGTTTACCACAGGTAGTCCTGAGTGAAGGCTTATTCCTTTCACTCCCGAGTCGGTCTGCTCTGATACGTGACACCTAGGGGGTGGGCTTAGGATTCTAGAGTTATTCATTTGCTGTTGAATTTCTATTTAATGATTTTGATGAGGCTGTTGTTCGGCGCGTTAGAGATTATGTTATTTTTCCGCTGCGAGACATCTAAATTTTAATGTGTGGATTTTATTGGTGAAGTCATGAGTACCCTAAATTATTTAATGGTGTTGCGTATTATAACATGTTGATCGTTGTTAGATTAAGATTATGTGTAGCATTCCATTGAAAATGAAATTTTGAAACTCTAATCTCTATGATAAATAGCCGGGTAGAATGGGGTGTTACAATTGGCGTTATTGATGATGATATAACAGGTGATGTGCCTATTTTGTTGGCTAAGGTGATAGGTGATGGGTCTATGACCATTTGTTGATGTTGGTGTTGTTGTGTCACTTAGATGACTATTGTTGTTGATTGTCTCTGGTGCATTGTTCATGGTGTCGCATACATTCCATATGCAGTTATTTTGGTAATGAAGGCTTCGGCCTTGGAGCTATAGGTGATGATGATGATGCTCAAAAACTTGGTGATGATATAGGTGATGATGCCCTTATTGGCTATTTTATTGGTGATGATTGGTACTGTAACACCCCAAAAATAATAGATTAATTTATTTAATTAGTTAAAAGAAATTGGGTGGTAGAAATAATAATATAATTATTATTTATTACTTATTAAAATGAGTATAAGGTGTTTTAAATAAAATAAGGAGCAGTATTGGAATCGGATAAGGTGTTGTAATTAAATTGGGCTTAAGCTGCGGGGAAGCCCGCAACCCAAGCCCGACAACCTAAGCGCATATAAAAGCAGAGATTTTAAGGGTTTGGTTCATTTGAGAAAAAGAAAGGAAAATGCGAATAGAGAGAGTGGGAAGGGAAGGAGGGCGCGGCGCCATGAGGAGAGGAGGAGAGGTGAGGTGCGCAAATCTCAAGGAGAAAAAGGAGAAGGGTCGTGTTGCGGGTTCTTTGGAGCTTACGTATGGAGTTATCGTGTTCGTTATAATCTAAGGTAAGGGTGGGTCTCATCTTCTCTATAATAGGGTTTTATGATGGGGACTAAGTAAGGGTAGGCTCTATGTGTGCCGTTTTATGCATTTCTAGAGATTATTGATGAACCCTAGGCATATGATAACTTGTTATTTGAGAAATTGTGGTTGATGGGGATTTTGAGATAAATGTGATAATATGTATGTTCAAGGTGATTGGACGCGTTTTGATGATGATTTGGTTGTGTTAGATGGTGTTCATATGCAATTGGTGATGATCGGTATGTTTGAGAATGGTTTGATTTTGTTTGATGATGTTTTGGCATGATTTGGGGGTGTTTAGAGCAAGAATTCTGGTTGCTGGGAGTGTTCTGGGCGCCAGGCGCCCTTGCTGGGCGCTGAGTGCCCGTGTGTGTTGCTGTCTGTGGAGCGCTGGGCGCTGAGCGCCCGTGTGCGTGTGTGCGTGTGTGGCGCTGGGCGCTGAGCGCCCATGTGCGCGTGTTGCTGTGTTGCGCCTAGGCGCTGGGCGCTGGGCGCCCGTGTGTGTTGCTTGCGTGTTGCGCCTTGCTGGGCGCCAGGTGCCTGGGCGCTGGGCGCCCAGGGCGCCAGTTTCAGGATGTTCCCAAATGTTTTCGAAAACTGTTTTCGCTATAACTTTTGACTCGGGTGTCCGTTTTGAACGATTCAAAAAGCGTTGTGAAGCATTTTCAGTTGTCTATCTATGTGTTCCTTTTTTAAAAATAAAAACTCATAATTTCTGATTGTTGCTGGGCGCCCAAGTGGTTGTTCCCGGTGGTCACTGCGGTGACATTGAAAGGATGTTTTGGTGTCTTTGAAAATCTCCTTTGAGCATAACTAACTGTTTTTAACGTTTTAGTGTCAAAATGGGTGATTAATGACTGTTTTGCCCTTAGTGGCTATTATTACTCATTATGACGTGCAAAGACTGTTTTGCCCTTAGTGGCTATTATTAATTATTATGACGTGTAAATGACTGTTTTGCCCTTAGTGGCTATTTATTATTAGTTATGACGTGTAAAAGACTGTTTTGCCCCTAGTGGCCAAAGTTGTAGATAATGATGTGTAAATGACGAGGATACCCTTGGTGGTTAGTCAAATGACGTTTTTGCCCTCAGTGGTTATTGTTTGAGTTGATTGATGTTTATGTGTGAGTGACGATGAAAAACCAGTGACGTTTGGGGCCCGAAGGGCTAAGTGATGTTAAGGTCTAAATGGCCTAGTGACGTTGTGTGCTGATTGTGAATTCGATAGGTGCTGTGCTTTTGCGAGCAAACCGGTAAGTGACGGGTCACATAGTCGACTATGAATTGAATAATTGTGTGTTTGTGTACTGTGAGTGGTGCATGTCATAGTGTCTCATGCCCATATGCATAAACCCAGTGACGTTTTTGGGGCCTGAGTGGCTAAGTGACGATGAGGCCTTAAGGGCTAAGCGACGTTTTGTGAAAAGGTACCTCATGCATATACCCGCGAGTGGGTTGCATTTCATAAGCCTACATGACATGAGATGAGTTATTGTAAGTGATGTGAGTGATGACTCTGTTTTACCCTTGATGATGTAATTGACTGTTTTACCCTTGATGATGTAATTGACTGTTTTACCCTTGATGATGTAATTGACTGTTTATCCTTGATGATTGACTTGATGTTCGTGATGTAGTTGATATAGTGTCTTGGCTCTGGCATAGTGCTTATCATACGCTTTATTATATTGTTAGATGAACTCACCCCTTCTGTTTGAATGTTACCCCTATGCGGTAACGTGCAGGGATCCTTGAGTGAAGGCTTAGGTATCTTCACTAGCTGAGTCGGGTCGTCTGCTCTGATATGTAACACTAGGGAGGGGAATGAATGTTGTTTAAGTCATTTATGACTGTTGTGGTTATTGGATTTTTAGTATTGTAAGCCTGGCATAGTTGTAATGCCTTTTATGATTAAACTGTTGGATTTCCGATGTGAAGTTGTATTTTAATTGACCATGACGTTTTGAAGTTATTATAAGACTGTTTTCGAAAAGCGAGTTATTTGAAGTGTGACGTTTAACGAAGTAAGTGTGACATCCCTTGTGGTGTAATTAAATTTTGAAAACTCTGATATTTTTATTAAACAAAATTACCGGGTAGAAAAGGGGTGTTACATTAGTGGTATCAGAGCAATGGTTGGTCCGTCCGGCCATGTCATCGAGTCGTTGTGTCAGATAGTGACCAACTGTTGTCTTTCAGTGCTGACCATTGTTTATGTTGCAGGCACGCCAAAAGTTTCCATCGGTAAGTGAACTAGTGGGGGAGATGTCCCTACTAGTGTTGTGTGCCTTATTGTGTTTTCGGTGTGTGAATTGCGTTTGTGGGTTGTGGTCCTTATTGTTGACCTCCTTGCTGCGTGTTTCTAAATGGTATGCTCTGTTGTTTAAATGCGCACATGTGTTTTGGTTGGTATTGAGCTCGGTGTACCCTGCATCATATTCAAATTAATTGCCGCTTGTTGTAAAATATTAGATTGACATGCACTCAGATGCTCTTGTAATTGATGTTTGTTGTTAGATGTTGACTTGACATGTATTCGCATGCTCATGCATTTGTAAAGTATAATATTACATGCTCACCATCCTGAGTTGGTTGTCCCTTGAGTGTGAACAAACATGATTGCATTTTAAAATGGTAATTACAGCCTATGTTGCTTGACTGACCTTGTCATGTGTGTCTGCTGTGCCTGTATGCTACTGATAGCTTACCTTGTTGCATGTTACCCTCCTATGTTGCTTTGTCCGAACTGTCTTAAGTAGTCGACGGTAAGCCTCTGTGAGAAGTCTTGTGCAATGTGATTTGATGTTTGGAAACCAAATGCGTTGTAAAATTATTTTATGGACTATTTTAAGTTGTTACTGCACTAATAGCTATCGTGGTGTTTTAATCACTACAAGTGAAAATGTTTTCATTCAAGTGTACTAATTTGGTCCTCAACTCTTTTGGAAAATTGCGACCGGATGTAAGTATTTTAGCTGAGAACTACCACATCATTGAGTTACTATTTTGACTTGCCTAATTTCCTCTAGGTGTAACCTTGCGTGCCGGAGTTTTATGACAAAATCTCTTGGTTGTTACTTATGGATTTCTATCATGTGGTTTTGAAAATCTAAAAGTAAAGTGATTTCTGAAAGTGCTTTTGAACGTCCATTAAACACTTTTACGGCTGGATGCCGAGATTAGCATTGAAAATCACTTTTATAAACGATTCGGATTTTGTTTTAGCGGTTGCACTCTTGCGATATGCGTTACGTGGTTTTAAAAATCTTAAGATTTAGAAATGTGCATTTTGGACGCTTGTGCACTGGGGCCGAATTAACTAATTACTGTAAATGTTAATATAACTATTCTTTTGGGCTGACTAGTTGTAAAAAGGTTTTATATGTTAACCGTGTTCCTGTGTACTTAGTTGATAATGTTTCGTGGATTATCCTGAGCTATTTGCTATTGCTGTTTTATTTAAATAATTGTTGCTGTTTCTGAAAAATGATCATTGCTGTTTTCAGAAAATAATGTTGCTGTTTTATTCGGATAATCGTTATGGTTTTCTGCAAAATGACTATTGCTGAAAATGATTGTTGCTACCTTTTTAAAAGTTGTTGTTGCTGCTTCCTAAGGCCGCTGTCAGTGCTTTCAAGAATAACTGTTACTGTCCCTACTTTTGTACATTGCTGCTATTTTACGAGTTGTGCCTGTTTTTGGGTTGTTGACTGTCTCTATTTTTATGAGTTGTGCCTAATTCGATTGTTAACCGTTGCCGGTGCCTTAGCGCCCGATTGTGTGACTGAGTTGTTAATATTGTTGTCGTTGATGATGTTGCTCTGTTGTTGATTTTTAGTTGTTGGTGTCGCCTGAGTGGCAATTGTAGTTGTTGATGTCGCCTGAGTGGCAATTGTAGTTGTTGATGTCGCCTGAGTGGCAGTTGTAATTGTTGATGTCGCCTGAGTGGCAATTGTAGTTGTTGATGTCGCCTGAGTGGCAGTTGTAATTGTTGATGTCGCCTGAGTGGCAGAGTTGTTTGTGGATGTTGTTGTCGCGTTACTAAAATTATGAGACTTGTTGTACGACTGTTATGCACCCTGTGAATTTCGTTGTGATGTTATGATGATTGAAGTATTTTGTTATCCTTATGGGTAGATGAGTGGGGTAGGATGCGAGCTAGTTTATTAGAGTAGCGCAGTGGAGTAGAGAGTGAGCCTGATTATTACTGCTTGAAGTTACCTGGCTGAACAAGTAGGAGGGACGGCCGCCCAAGCACTTACCGCCGGTAATCAGAGCAATAGTAATCGGCATGAATGATAGCACTAGTTGTCTAGGTGGCCTTAGTGGAAGAGTGTTGGCGTGGACAGGTGGATTTCGAGGACGAAATTCCTTTAAGTGGGGGAGAGTTGTAACACCCCAAAAATAATAGATTAATTTATTTAATTAGTTAAAAGAAATTGGGTGGTAGAAATAATAATATAATTATTATTTATTACTTATTAAAATGAGTATAAGGTGTTTTAAATAAAATAAGGAGCAGTATTGGAATCGGATAAGGTGTTGTAATTAAATTGGGCTTAAGCTGCGGGGAAGCCCGCAACCCAAGCCCGACAACCTAAACGCATATAAAAGCTGAGATTTTAAGGGTTTGGTTCATTTGAGAAAAAGAAAGGAAAATGCGAATAGAGAGAGTGGGAAGGGAAGGAGGGCGCGGCGCCATGAGGAGAGGAGGAGAGGTGAGGTGCGCAAATCTCAAGGAGAAAAAGGAGAAGGGTCGTGTTGCGGGTTCTTTGGAGCTTACGTATGGAGTTATCGTGTTCGTTATAATCTAAGGTAAGGGTGGGTCTCATCTTCTCTATAATAGGGTTTTATGATGGGGACTAAGTAAGGGTAGGCTCTATGTGTGCCGTTTTATGCATTTCTAGAGATTATTGATGAACCCTAGGCATATGATAACTTGTTATTTGAGAAATTGTGGTTGATGGTGATTTTGAGATAAATGTGATAATATGTATGTTCAAGGTGATTGGACGCGTTTTGATGATGATTTGGTTGTGTTAGATGGTGTTCATATGCAATTGGTGATGATCGGTATGTTTGAGAATGGTTTGATTTTGTTTGATGATGTTTTGGCATGATTTGGGGGTGTTTAGAGCAAGAATTCTGGTTGCTGGGAGTGTTCTGGGCGCCAGGCGCCCTTGCTGGGCGCTGAGTGCCCGTGTGTGTTGTTGTCTGTGGAGCGCTGGGCGCTGGGTGCCAGCGCTGGGCGCTGAGCGCCCGTGTGCGTGTGTGCGTGTGTGGCGCTGGGCACTGAGCGCCCATGTGCGCGTGTTGCTGTGTTGCGCCTAGGCGCTGGGAGCTGGGCGCCCGTGTGTGTTGCTTGCGTGTTGCGCCTTGCTGGGCGCCAGGTGCCTGGGCGCTGGGCGCCCAGGGCGCCAGTTTCAGGATGTTCCCAAATGTTTTCGAAAACTGTTTTCGCTATAACTTTTGACTCGGGTGTCCGTTTTGAACGATTCAAAAAGCGTTGTGAAGCATTTTCAGTTGTCTATCTATGTGTTCCATTTTTAAAAATAAAAACTCATAATTTCTGATTGCTGCTGGGCGCCCAAGTGGTTGTTCCCGGTGGTCACTGCGGTGACATTGAAAGGATGTTTTGGTGTCTTTGAAAATCTCCTTTGAGCATAACTAACTGTTTTTAACGTTTTAGTGTCAAAATGGGTGATTAATGACTGTTTTGCCCTTAGTGGCTATTATTACTCATTATGACGTGCAAAGACTGTTTTGCCCTTAGTGGCTATTATTAATTATTATGACGTGTAAATGACTGTTTTGCCCTTAGTGGCTATTTATTATTAGTTATGACGTGTAAAAGACTGTTTTGCCCCTAGTGGCCAAAGTTGTAGATAATGATGTGTAAATGACGAGGATACCCTTGGTGGTTAGTCAAATGACGTTTTTGCCCTCAGTGGTTATTGTTTGAGTTGATTGATGTTTATGTGTGAGTGACGATGAAAAACCAGTGACGTTTGGGGCCCGAAGGGCTAAGTGATGTTAAGGTCTAAATGGCCTAGTGACGTTGTGTGCTGATTGTGAATTCGATAGGTGCTGTGCTTTTGCGAGCAAACCGGTAAGTGACGGGTCACATAGTCGACTATGAATTGAATAATTGTGTGTTTGTGTACTGTGAGTGGTGCATGTCATAGTGTCTCATGCCCATATGCATAAACCCAGTGACGTTTTTGGGGCCTGAGTGGCTAAGTGACGATGAGGCCTTAAGGGCTAAGCGACGTTTTGTGAAAAGGTACCTCATGCATATACCCGCGAGTGGGTTGCATTTCATAAGCCTACATGACATGAGATGAGTTATTGTAAGTGATGTGAGTGATGACTCTGTTTTACCCTTGATGATGTAATTGACTGTTTTACCCTTGATGATGTAATTGACTGTTTTACCCTTGATGATGTAATTGACTGTTTATCCTTGATGATTGACTTGATGTTCGTGATGTGGTTGATATAGTGTCTTGGCTCTGGCATAGTGCTTATCATACGCTTTATTATATTGTTAGATGAACTCACCCCTTCTGTTTGAATGTTACCCCTATGCGGTAACGTGCAGGGATCCTTGAGTGAAGGCTTAGGTATCTTCACTAGCTGAGTCGGGTCGTCTGCTCTGATATGTAACACTAGGGAGGGGAATGAATGTTGTTTAAGTCATTTATGACTGTTGTGGTTATTGGATTTTTAGTATTGTAAGCCTGGCATAGTTGTAATGCCTTTTATGATTAAACGGTTGGATTTCCGATGTGAAGTTGTATTTTAATTGACCATGACGTTTTGAAGTTATTATAAGACTGTTTTCGAAAAGCGAGTTATTTGAAGTGTGACGTTTAACGAAGTAAGTGTGACATCCCTTGTGGTGTAATTAAATTTTGAAAACTCTGATATTTTTATTAAACAAAATTACCGGGTAGAAAAGGGGTGTTACAGGTACCACATGCATATACTCGTTGGTGTGGGTTGCATCTCATTCATTTACTCATGACATTGGTGATGATTCTTAGTGATTGCAATTTGATGTTGTTGTGAAGCTGTAGATATAGTTGTCGTACTCTAGCATATTGCCTATCATATATGCTATTATAATGTTAGATATCTCACCCCTTCTGTTTGAATGTTACCCCTATGCTGGTAACGTGCAGGTGATTACGAGTGAAGGCATGTCTACCTTCGCTAGTCGAGTCGGTGTCGTCGCTCTGATACGTAGCACTCGGGGGATGAACGCTAGTCCTTATTAGTTGTCCCTATTATTTAATTGCTTAAGTTTTATGGTGATGTTATGATTATTCATTGAAACCTTTATTTTTATTCCGCTGCGTGGTGATAGAGTTACTGTCATGTAGACTGAACAGGTGTTTTTGGGGGTTCGTCCCATTTATGACGTGCTATGTATCGTACTATTTTTAATGGTGATTTTATTATTGGCGTGCGATGTTTTATTGGTGTAAATGTGGCATCCCTTGTGGGTGTAGTAAAAAAATGTTTTTGAAACTCTGATTTTTGTCAAAAGTTTACCGGGTAGAAAAGGGGTGTTACAATGTGGAGTTACTTATTTAAAAAGAAGGGTGAAGTGTTTGAAGTGTTTAATGAATTTAAACAATTGATTGAGAAATAGTGTGGAGAATCAATCAAGTGCTTAAGAAGTGACACTTCTCTAGAATTTGAAGACTATTGCAAGAATGAAGGAATTGTGCATGAGGTCATTGCTGTTAGACTATCTGATAACCTTAGAGGGGGGGGTGAATAAGGTTATGTGAAAAACTTGAATTCTTTTTAATTTTAAGATAATGCTAGTTTAAATTAAATGCGGAATATAGAATTTAAACTATATGCACTGACCTAAGTATGCTATAGGTATGACAGATCTAGATGCAGTAATGTATTATGCTAACTACGGTATGATTGGTTTTAACAATAAACAGATATTTATGTTTAGCGCAGTATAACAATAAACAAACACAAATGACAAATAAAGTAAGAGAGTAGGGATAGAGATACACCAGCACACAGCTAAGGATTTCAACACCGCTTCAATCTCCTGATTGAACGACCCAAGAGCACCTCCCAGGATTTCAATACCATTTCAATCTTCCCTGATTGAAAGACCCAAGATCACCTCCCAGGATTTCAAACCAACTCAATCTCCTGATTGAGAGACCCAAGAACGCTTCCCAGGATTTCGAAATGACCCCACAAAAGTAGATTACAATATAGAAGCTATGATCTAATCACCTCAAATAATATGACAATATAATAGCTGTGAGAGATGAGTGACTAGATCTATAGAAAATGATATTAAAGTGATAGCTCTATTTTTCTTTCTCAGATCTAGAAATTTGAATGAGAGAAGAAGAGAGAATTGTTGTGATTTGTGGTGTGTTTGAAAAGTGTGTCACACCTGCCTATTTATAGGCTTTTGGAAAACGTGAGATCTGGAAAAAAAAAACATTTAAAGAAGTGATTTATCGATTTTGGCATGAAGTTGTAACTTGGAAGAATCGATTCTTCACTTTTAGAAAACTTAGGAATCGATTCATTTGCCTTTGGAAAAATGTAACAATCGATTTTCAGGACATCCTTTATAGGTGAAAATCGATTCTTCACTTAGTTAAAACAATGAGGAATCGATTCATGGCCTATGGGATGGCTTGACAATCGATTTCAAGGCCTATGCAAAATAGTGAGAATCGATTCACGGCTTTAGCTTATGTATATGTAGAAATCGATTCTTTGTTTTAACATAGGCTAGGGAAATCGATTTCAACCTTTAAAATTGGATTAGGAAATCGATTTCATGATTTAGAAACTGATAGAAATCGATTTCTAGCTTTCCACAAAATTATTTTTAGGTTTAGGGCTTTGCCATGCATGCATAAAATATTTTCCAAAGCTTTCCATGCATGCATAACATATTTTCAAAACCCTAATTTTGATGCATGATGCATGTTTTCAAAAATCACCTCTCAGCTATTAAAATGTCATAGACCTTAAGTGATAGGACCTTACCCTTGGCCCTATTGAAAGCGGATAAACAATTAGGTCTTCATCTTCAAAGGTGGCTTCTTCTCCAAGTTGCTCCACTTTAATGCTTCATGCTTTTTGATTCCCGTTCTGAACTTTATTCAGCTTGAACCTGTACTTTCATACAGCTGCAACCATTAGTAGACAAGATGTAATTTGTTATCATTCAAAACAAAGAGTTTTTGTCCTTGGTTCAACAAACTCCCCCTTTTTGATGATAACAAATTACATTATGCATAGGGAGGCCATAATCAAGAAACAATGGCAGAAGCTCCCCCTAAGCATAAGCATAACATAATAAACAGTACAGCAGCAGGATAGCAGCAATTATTTATTTATTCCTTTTATCTAATAACATGCATATTCTCTCCCCCTTTGTTTTCATCAAAAAGGAGGGGGGGTGAGCACAGTCAAGCATAAGCACACAGTTAAGCATAAGCACTTTATAAACTAGCAAAGTCAAGCATCCCTAGCTTTCTACGGATTTTACAAAATTGAGCTTCGGCTAGGGGTTTAGTGAAGATGTCCGCTAGTTGGTCATCAGTGCCTACAAACTTCAATGCTATGCTCCCCCTAGAAACATGATCTCAAATGAAATGATGTCTTATGTCTATATGCTTTGTTCTAGAGTGTTGGATGGGGTTCTTAGCAATATTTATAGCACTAGTGTTATCACACAACACAGGCACATTTTCAAATAATAAACCAAAATCTTCCAAAGTTTGTTTCATCCACAGAACTTGTGCAACGCAGTTTCCAACCGCCACATATTCGGCTTCAGCGGTGGACAAAGCAACACTGTTTCGTTTCTTACTAGACCACGAAGTCAAACAAGGACCTAAGAAATGACAAGTTCCACTAGTACTCTTTCTATCTAATGTACAACCAGCAAAATCAGCATCAGAAAAACCAACTAAATCAAACATACTCGATTTCGGGTACCACAAACCAAAGTCTATGGTTCCCTTAACATATCTAAGAATCCGTGTTACAGCTTTTAAATGTGATTCTTTTGGACATGCTTGAAATCGAGCACATAGGCAGACAGCGAACATAATATCAAGACGAGAAGCAGTTAAATATAATAGACTACCAATCATACCTCGATACATGGTTTCATTCACAGGTTTACCTTGCTCATCCTTGTCCAATTTTGTTGCGGTCGCCATAGGAGTGCTAATTTCCTTTGCATCACTCATGTCATATTTCTTTAGTAGCTCTTTTGAGAACTTGTTTTGAGATATGAAGATTCCTTCATCCATTTGTTTTGACTTGAAGTCCCAAAAATAAATTTAGTTCCCCCATCATGCTCATTTCAAATTCACTAGTCATCATCTCAGAAAATTCCTTGCACAGATCATCATTAATAGACCCAAAAATAATATCATCTACATAGATTTGAACTACAATGATATGTTTTCCCTTGGTTTTAAGGAATAAGGTAGAATCAATCTTTCCGTTTTTGAAACCATTGGCAGTTAAATGTTTGCTTAGTCTCTCATACCAGGCTCTAGGGGCTTGTTTTAATCCATAAAGAGCTTTGTCAAGTTTGAAAACATGGTTTGGGTTTTTAAAATCTTCAAAACCAGGGGGTTGTTTTACATATACTTCTTCTTCTAAAAAACCATTTAGGAAGGCACTCTTGACATCCATTTGGTGTAGTTTGAAGTCCATGTAACTTGCAAATGCCAATATTATACGAATGGACTCCAACCTAGCCACTGGAGCAAAAGTTTCTTCAAAATCCACCCCTTCGATTTGGTTAAAACCTTGAACAACCAAACGGCTTTTGTTTAATATAATAGTACCATTTTAATCAAGTTTGTTGCAAAATACCCATTTGGTACCTATGATGGTTCTGTCAACAGGTTTTTCGACTAAATGCCAAACTTTGTTCCGTTCAAATTGTTCAAGTTCTTTTTGCATTGACAAAACCCATTCTGGATTATTTAAAGCTTCCTTGATATTATTAGGAACTATTTGAGAGACAAAAGCACTATGAAAGCATAAAAGATTAAGAGAAGAGCGAGTTGTTACCCCCTTTGAAGGACTACCAATAATTTGCTCCATGGGATGATCTCGAACGGATTTCCAAGATTTGGGTAAATCATCATGTGTTCTTCCATGTAGATGATCATCTATGTCTTGGGGCTCTCGTTCCACTTCAATTTCTTCTTGAGGTTCCGTTTCCACATCGGCTTCTTCTACACTTTCATTGTTCGATTCAGGTGATCTATTTTTGATCACTTCAACTACTTCATCCTCATCATCAACTTTCTTATCAAAAGGGTTAGTTTCATCAAAAGTAACATGTATAGATTCTTGCATAGATTTATCAATTTTATTGTAAACAATATAAGCTCTACTATGACTTGAATAACCCATAAAGATACCTTCAGTCGATTTAGCATCAAACTTACCCAACTTGTCCTTTGTGTTGAGAATGAAGCACTTACTTCCAAACACCTTGAAATATGAAATATTAGGAACTCTACCATTCCACAGCTCGTATGGCGTCTTGTTGAGAGAAGGCCTTAAGTATACTCGGTTTAGCACGTGACAAGCTGTATCTACTGCATGACCCCAAAAGTATTTGGGAATGTTGTGCTCGTTCAACATTGTCCTGCTCATCTCTTGTATGGTTCTGTTCTTCCTTTATACCACACCATTTTGTTGAGGAGTTCTTGGAGCTGAAAAGTTATGATGAACACCATATTTTTCACACCAAGTCCTGAATAATGAATTTTCGTACTCTCCTCCTTGATCGCTTCTAATTTCCTTGATGGCTAAGCTTTTCTCATTCTGTAACTTTCTGCACAACTTAGCAAACTCGTTAAAAGCATCACTTTTATTTGCAAGTAGAATGATCCAAGTATATCTAGAATAGTCATCAACAATTACGAATACATATTTGGATCCTCCTAGACTTACAACATCAATTTCACCAAATAGATCAAGATGGAGCAATTCAAGCACATTGTTGGTGGAAATAATAGGTTTTGATTTAAAAGAACATTTATGCATCTTACCTAGCTGACATGCATCACATAATTGGCCTTTTTCATATTTCAACTTAGGTAAACCTCTAACATGCTCATTCTTACTTAACTTAGATAGATGTTCTATACTAGCATGTCCTAAACGTCTATGCCACAGATCCACATCATCAATCAAGGAAGGCATGCATACAATATCATCACTTACATTGTCAAAGTCAACAAAGTATACAATGTTTTCTCGAAAGCCAGTGATAAAGAGTTTTGAAGTTCTATGAGTAATAAGACATTTGTCAACAGAGAAGTGCACAGCAAAATCATTATCACATAATTGGCTAACACTTAGTAAGTTAAATTTAACACCATCAACTAATAAAGCATCTTTAATTTTAATTGTGTTTTGCTTACCCACACAACCTTTACCTATTACTTGAGCAGATTCATTGTTGGCAAACTTTACAGATCCACTAGCTTTGTTGCTCAATTTCAGAAATAGTGAAGCATCACCAGTCATATGTCTTGAGCATCCACTATCAACCATCCACACATTTTTCTTTTTAGATGAAGGACCAACCTCGGAAGTGTCATTTGCCATTTTACATACCACATTGGTAGTGTCTTCATCTTTTTCACTTTCAGTGCCAAGATTGTCCCATGTAGCTTCAGATGTGTCATTTGCCATAAGACAAACAGCATTTACAACTTCTTCTTCTTCCTCTGTATCACCTTCAGTATCTGTGTTGTCCCATGTAGCCTTCATGGCTTTCTTGTATTTGGATTTCAGCTTTGGACAGTTTGCTTTTAGGTGACCCGGCTTGTTGCATTTGTACACTTTGGTTGATCATCTTTTTTCTCATACCTGTCTTCTTTGTTGTACCCGGACTTCTTTGAAAAATCACCCTTTCCAAACTTTTTGAATTTCATAAATTTTTTGAAATTCTTAGCAAGCATAGCCATGTCTTCATCATCAGTTTCTTCATCAGACTCAACCTCTTTCCTTGCTACCTTAGGAGTTTTAGCAGCAAGAGCAAGAGACTTTCTTTCTTTTATTACTTCTTTTTCCTGAACCTTCTTAGCAGCCAATACCACCTCAAATGCAAGAAGTGACCCAATCAAGTCTTCTTGGGGCAAAGTGCCAATATCTTTGGCTTCAGTGATTGCACAAGTTTTTGGAAAGAACTCACCAGTCAGAGATGCAAGAATCTTCCCATTTATATCTTTTTTAGAATACCTTTTTCCCAATGCCCTTAGGTTGTTTACAATCAGATTCAGTCTCTGGTGCATAGCTGCAACAGATTCACCTTCCTTCATTTTGAATGATTCATACTCAGAAGTGAGGATTCTGATTTTTGTATCCTTTACTTGGCTTGTACCGACATGTGTAGCTTCCAAGCAATCCCAGATCTCTTTAGCTGTCTGACACCCTTTTACCCTTCCATATTCTTCTTCACATAGAGATATGTGAAGAATGTTCATAGCTTTGGCATTCTGAGAGATTTTGTCTAACTCGGACTTTCTCAGCTCGCTCAGATCAATGGTGTAGATGTCTTCAACTGAAATTTCTTCTGCTTTGCCGGTAGCTTGAGTTTTTATAGTGTCTCCGTCAGCACCACCAGGTTTTGTAATTTTGATCTTCATAGGAATCAGTGGTCCTTCAACAATAATTCTCCACAGAGTGAAATCTATAGCCTGCACATGACATTTCATTCGACTACTCCAATAGTCACAGTTATTCCCATAGGTGGGTGAATAAGGTTATGTGAAAAACTTGAATTCTTTTTAATTTTAAGATAATGCTAGTTTAAATTAAATGCGGAATATAGAATTTAAACTATATGCACTGACCTAAGTATGCTATAGGTATGACAGATCTAGATGCGGTGATGTATTATGCTAACTACGCTATGATGTATTATGCTAACTACGCTATGATTGGTTTTAACAATAAACAAACACAAATGACAAATAAAGTAAAAGAGTAGGGATAGAGATACACCAGGAATTTAGCGAGGTTCGGGATAAAAGCCCTACGTCCTCGGCCTCCGGCTTTGCAACCTTTGGACTTGCTGACAACCACTATATGAAGAATTATTTACACACAGGCAACTTTCAAATAGCAAATCTCAATTCCCCCGAACTGAGAACCCGAGCACACAGCTAAGGATTTCCACACCGCTTCAATCTCCTGATTGAACGACCCAAGAGCACCTCCCAAGATATCAATACCACTTCAATCTTTCCTGATTGAAAGACCCAAGATCACCTCCCAGGATTTCAAACCAACTCATTCTCCTGATTGAGAGACCCAAGAACGCTTCCCAGGATTTCGAAATGACCCCACAAAAGTAGATTACAATATAGAAGCTATGATCTAATCACCTCAGATAATATGACAATATAATAGTTGTGAGAGATGAGTGACTAGATCTATAGAAAATGATATGAAAGTGATAGCTCTATTTTTCTCTTTCTCAGATCTAGAAATTTGAATGAGAGAAGAAGAGAGAATTGTTGTGATTTGTGGTGTTTTTGAAAAGTGTGTCACACCTGCCTATTTATAGGCTTTAGGAAAACGTGAGATCTGAAAAAAAAAACATTTAAAGAAGTGATGAATCGATTTTGGCATGAAGTTGTAACTTGGAAGAATCGATTCTTCCCTTTTAGAAAACTTAGGAATCGATTCATTTGCCTTTGGAAAAATGTAACAATCGATTTTCAGGACATCCTTTCTAGGTGAAAATCGATTCTTCACTTAGTTAAAACAATGAGGAATCGATTCATGGCCTATGGGATGGCTTGACAATCGATTTCAAGGCCTATGGAAAATTGTAAGAATCGATTCATGGCTTTGGCTTATGTGTATGTAGAAATCGATTCTTTGTTTTAACATAGGCTAGGGAAATCGATTTCAACTTTAAAATAGGATTAGGAAATCGATTTCATGATTTAGAAAATGATTGAAATCGATTTCTAGCTTTCCACAAAATTATTTTTAGGTTTAGGGCTTTGCCATGCATGCATAAAATATTTTCCAAAGCTTGCCATGCATGCATAACATATTTTCAAAACCCTAATTTTGATGCATGATGCATGTTTTCAAAAATCATCTCTCAGCTATTAAAATGTCATAGACCTTAAGTGATAGGACCTTACACTTGGCCCTATTGAAAGCGGATAAACAATTAGGTCTTCATCTTCAAAGGTGGCTTCTTCTCCAAGCTGCTCCACTTTAATGCTTCATGCTTTTTGATTCCCGTTCTGTACTTTATTCAGCTTGAACTTGTACTTTCATACAGCTGCAACCATTAGTAGACAAGATGTAATTTGTTATCATTCAAAACAAAGAGTGTTTGTCCTTGGTTCAACAATTGCTCCATACACCCCTCAACACAATGGTACTGTGGTGAGGAGAAATAGGATTATTATGAATATGATCAGAAGTATGTTGAAGGAGAAGCAAATGCCACATTATTTCTGAGGGGAAGTTGCTTCTACAGCAGCTTATTTGCTGAGCAGATGTCCAACCATGAGATGATCTCACTCCTCGTGAGGAGTGGTCAGGTAAGAAACCTAATGTGAAACATCTAAGAATTTTTGGTTCATTATGTTATAGACACATTCCAGAACAATTGAGAAAGAAGCTTGATGTAGAGCTCAATCTATGGAGTTATTTGAATATCAAGTTACTGGTGCATACCGACTGTTTGACCCTTAGAAAAGAACGATATTGATTAGTAGAGATGTAATTTTTGAAGAAAAGAAGAGTTGGAAGTGGAATGAACAGAACCAAGCAGATACAGTGGAGGATGGTGCAGTACTACTTGATTTAGAAGGTGAACCAGTGGTTTAGGCTACTGCAGAAGGTGAAGTTCAACTGAGAAGATCTCAAAGAACTAGGCAACCATCACAAAGGTTGCAATACAATGAAATGTTCCCTGACACATCTATAAATGAAGATGGTGAGGATAGAAGATGCATTGCTAAGCAAGAACTGGAAGCTAGCAATGGAGGAGGAGCTCAAAGCCATAAACAAGAACAATACGTGGGAATTGACTTCACTTCCAAAGAGAAAATTCCCATAAATAATGGGTTTTGAAGACAAAGTTGAGGCCAAATGGGGAGGTGTCCAAGTACAAAGTTAGGATTGTTGCAAGGGTTTTTTACAAGAACTTGGCCTAGATTTTAATGAGGTCTTTGCACTAGTCGCAAGGATGGAACTATAAGACTAGTGGTGTCTTTAGCAGCACAAAGAAGATGGGAATTGAGTCAACTTGATGTGAAGTCAGCCTTTCTCAATGGACCATTAGAGGAGGAGGTTTATGTCACCCAACCACTTGACTTTGAATCAGAGAAGCATAGAGACAGTGTTTTGCAGCTGCACAAAGCATTATATGGTTTGAAGCAAACTCCAAGAGCCTGGAAGAAACGGATTGATGGGTTTTTAGTGCATCTCAAGTTCAAGAAATGTGTTTCAAAACATGGAGTATATGTGAAGGATAATGGAACCAGTGATTGGATAATTGTGTGCTTGTATGTGGATGATCTCTTAGTGTCTGGTAGCAACACTAAGGAGATAGAAGAATTCAAGAGAAAAATGATGAGTGAATTTGAGATGACTGATTTAGGATGTCTTTCATATTTCTTTGGCATGGAATATGCAATAACTAACAGTGGCATTTTCTTCATCGGAGAAAGTATGCAATTGACATCTTGAAAAGATTCATGATGAGTAGTTTCAATTCTACAAGTGTACCTGCAGAAGCAAGAATTAAGCTCAAGAATGATGATGATGATGATGATGATGATGATGATGATGATGATGATGATGATGATGATGATGATGATGATGATGATGATGATGATGATGATGATGATGATGATGAGTGTGTTGATGCAACTTTGTTTAAATAGATAGTTGGGTCCTTGAAATACTTGTGCAACTCAAGACCTAACCTTGCTTATAGTGTGGGTCTCATAAGTAGGTTTATGGAAAGACCAAAGGCATCTCACATGTTAGCAGCTAAAAGAAATCTGAAATATGTGAAAGGTACTAATAATTTAGGTATTCTATTCCCTAGAACTAGTGAAATAGAAGCTGTGGTGGTGGGTTTCACATATTCAGATTGGAGTGGAGATGTGGGGTATAGAAAGAGCATAAGTGGATACATTTTCATGATGAATGGAGCACAAATCTCATGGTGGTCAAGGAAACAAAATGTTGTAGAACTGTCATCTTGTGAAGCTGAGTACATATCAACTGCACAGGGAGCATTTGATGGAGGAGCTTAGGGTCAAAGGAGATAATGTAATGAAGCTCAATGTGGATAACAAGTCTGCCATTGATTTGGCAAAACATCCTATGGCACATGGTCAAAGCAACCATATAGAGACCAAGTATCATTTTCTTAGAGACCAAGTGTACAAAGGAAAGCTGGAATTGCATCACTATAAATCAATAGACCAACTTGCAGATCTTAGGGATGTAAACGGGGCGGGGCGGGGCGGGCACAGGTACCAACTACCCGCTACCTCCCCCGCGAGATAAAAATGAGACCCATGCCCGCCCCATACCCGTGCAGATACCCGCATAGCGGGTATTAAATGGGTATTATCTCGTTGTGGGTACCCACGAATACTTGTTAGAGTTATAAAAATAATTCTTTATATAATAAAATTTGAAATACTATACAAAATTAATCTTGTTTTTGGACCAAACAAAATTAATCTTTAGAACACTATTTGTTTTGTTCATTTATATAAGAAACTTATGTATTTAGTTTGACATTTATCTTATCAATTATTTATAATAATAGAAACTTTGAAAATAACAACTCACTAATTATCCAAAATATTATGATAAAATATACGACCACAAGTTTATATTTTGACCTAGTTGTGTGTGTCTATATATATATATATATATATATATATATATATATATATATATATATATATATTGTTAGACTTTAGTGTAACCTTAGAGGGGGGTGAATAAGGTTATGTGTAAATCTTGGATTCTTTTCAAAATAAATGATAAGTTTGTTTAAATCAAATGCGGAAAAAGAGATTTGAACTTATCAGATATATGCAAGCAGGCAGATCAGGCACAATGAGATATTACTCTATATTCAATATTCACAATAAGGTTGTTTTATAAGTAATGCAATGATATTGAATATAGCAGACCTACAGTAGTGATAGAGAAGACGATAGATAAACAAATCTGTAGTACAGTGAGTATAACTATAACCAGATTAACAAATTCAGATCAGAGTAGGGATATAGTTATACAATAAATCCACTGAGTCATATTATAAACAGATCTAAATAGTATAGCTATAAACAGATCTTAAATAGTATGAAGAGTATGATTATAAACAGATCTGAGTAGTATAGCTATAAACAGATCACAGCAGTATAATAATATGGACAGATATAAACAATAAAAAATGTAAAGAGATAGGGATACAGATACACCGGGATTTAGCGAGGTTCGGGATAAAAGCCCTACGTCCTCGGCCTCAGGCTTTGCAACCCTTGGACTTGATGGTAACCTCTATATGACGAACAAATGTTTTACAAACAATCAACTCCAAATGGCAAATCCCAATCTCCCTGATTGAGAACCCAAGCTCCCCGCTAAGGATTTCTATACCGCTTCAATCTCCCCGATTGAACGACCCAAGAGCACCTCCCAGGATTTCAATAACCACTTCAATCTCCCCGATTGAAAGACCCAAGAACACCTCCCAGGATTTCAGCGTGACCCCACAAATAGAGTAACGAATACAAACAGAGATCTATGATCCAATCACCTCAGATATAATGACAGTATAGTGACTAAGAGATGAGTGATATGGAAAATAGAAAATGATATGAAAGTTGAAGCTCTATTTTCTCTCTCTCTCTCTCTCAGATTTAGAAGATGTATGTGAGAAGTAGAGAGGTTTAGAAAATGTGGTGTGTAGGTTGATTTGAAAATGAGAAACACACCTCCTATTTATAGTGCTTAGAAAAATATGAAAATGGAAAATACATTTAATGCACTTAGTAATCGATTATGTTGAATATGTGAAGCAAGTGCATAATCGATTATTTGATAGATATGGAAACATTGAATAGCTTGATAATCGATTATCTTATTTAGTTATTTTGAAGCTCTAATCGATTATTGTTGTCAAAAAAAGGAAGGCAAGGCAAGCAAGTAATGATTATGTGTTTTAGTGAAAACGAAGGAGTAATCGATTAAGTGATAAATAAGGAAACTTCCATTTGCTTCTTAATCGATTATGTGCGATGTGCAAATGAAGGCTAATCGATTATTTGCTTCCTAACTGATTAGGATAATCGATTAGGTGCTTTAGGAAGTGATAGGAGTCAAGGTCAAACTTTCCACAAAATAGTTTTTAGGTTTTTTGTTGCCACCTTATGCATGCATGCAATTTTATAAAATATTTTTCAAAACTATTTTGATGCACCATGCATGTTTTGAAAAAATCATCTCGCAGCTACTAAAAGTCATAGACCTTCAGTGATAGGACCTTACACAGTGTCCTAAACAAAGCGGATAAACAAATAGGTCTTGAACTGCTGAGGTGGCTTCTTCTCCAAGCTGCTCCATTTTAATCTTCCTGCTCTTTGCTTTATGTCCTGTACTTAATTCAACTTGAACCATTAGTAGATAAGGTGTAATTTGTTGTCATACAAAACAAAGAGTGTTTGCCATTGGTTCAACAAACTCCCCCTTTTTGATGATAACAAATTACATTATGCATAGGGGGTGATGGTAATGAAAAATCTTTTTTCAAAAAGCTCCCCCTAAGCATATGCATAATAAAATAAACAGTACATCAGCAGGATAGCAGCAATTATTTTGTCCCCTCACATATACCATGCATATATTCTCTCCCACATATAACATGCATAATATTCTCTCCCCCTTTGTTTTCATCAAAAAGGAGGGGGGTGAGCACATAGTATATGAGATAATCACAAACAGACATAATCACTTTGTAAACTAGCAAATGAGCACATAGCATATGAGTTATCAGAAATAGTAGTTCATGCTATGCTCCCCCTTACTTGGTGATCCCCCTTAATAATTTTAGAATGCAAGGCTTTAGCAAAAAGAGGGTGGATCATCATGGTTTTAAAAATATGATACCCAAGATAATCATCATTGGTTCAACAATATAGGTATCATTTTTAACATCAAAAATATGTTGCATCAAAGATCTAGTATAATAGCACTTGAGAAAAAGCTTTGATGCATACAAACAATTACTTCACATAAGTGTTTAATACTTGATAAATATAGTTGTGTTTTCCTTACCCACACAACCTTTACCTATTAAGCAGATTTATAGTTGGTATACATTACAGATTCACTAGCTTTGTTGCTCAAGTTCAAGAGTAGTGAAGCATTACCAGATTCATGAGCTTCGTGTCTCAGCTATCAAGGTACCAATCCCCTATACCTTGAAGCATACCTGCACAAAAAAATCAAGTAGGAACTTTTGGTACCCATTTCTCTTTGGGTCCTTTGGGGTTAGTTATCAAGGGGGTTTTCACAATCCACCTTGGTTTCTTACAGGCAGGTATAAGGGTACCAAGCTCACATAATTTACGGATAGGGCATCTAGGTGAGCTATGGTTTCCCTTTTGACAGTAGGTGCATGAGAAAACAATGGGTTTATAACTTGAAGTAGATGCAACAAAAGTTAATTTCTTGTTTAAAATGGAGGAGGTGGAATTACCTTTGTACCCAATTCCTCTCCTATCAACATATTGATGTTGAGAGTGAAGCAACTGAGTCAAGGTCTTTTCACCAACCTCAAACTTTTTCAATGTTTCTTTCAAAAGTTCATTTTCAACTTTGGCATTTTCAAAATTTTGTTTAAGCTCACAAAACTCAAGGTTGACAGATTTATGCAGTTCATTCTTTAATCTATCTACTTCATTTTCAAGTGTCTCAATTTGAGTGAGCATGCTTTTGTTGCTCTTTGTCAATTTTTTGGATTTTAACAAGAGAGCTTCATGTTCAAAATAGAGAGCTTCAAAAGCCTCACTCAAATCTTGACTACTACAACCATCATCAAGTAAATCATCATGCATAGAGGAATCAGAAAGACTAGAAGAGTTAAGGCTTACCTTAGATGAGTCATTTGCCATATGACAAACACCATTTGCAATTTTCTCTTCTTCGTCTGTGTCACTATCAGTGCCAAGACAATCCCATATAGTAGCCTTAGGTGTTTCACATGCCGTGAGACAAATGGCATTTGCAACCTCCTCTTCTTCACTGTTAGTATAGTTGTTCCATGTAGCCTTCTTAGCTTTCTTGGATTTCTTTGAGTTATTTCTCTTTTCAAGTTTGTTGAATCTCATGAATTCTTCAAATAATTCAGCCATGTCTTCATCATCAGATTCTTCATCAGACTCAACCTCTTTCCTTGCTACCATAGGTGTTTTAGCAGCAAGAGCAAGAGATTTTCTTTCTTTTACCATTTCTGCTTCTTGATCTTTGTTAGCAGCCAATACAACCTCAAAGGCTAGAAGTGACCCGATAAGATCTTCTTGAGGCAGAGTACCAATATCCTTGGCTTCGGTGATTGCACATGTCTTTGGAAAGAACTCACTGGTTAGGGAAGCAAGGATCTTCCCATTTATATCTTTTGTGGAGTACTTCTTCCCTAGAGCCCTCAGGTTGTTCGCGATCAGGTTCAGTCTCTAGTGCATAGCTGCCACAGATTCATCTTCCTTCATTTTGAAGGCTTCATACTCCGAAGTGAGGATTCTGATTTTTGTATCCTTCACTTGGCTCGTACCGACATGAGTGGCTTCCAAGCAATCTGATAGGCCGCAAGTATACGGTTATATCGCGTAATAATAATATCGATCCACAGGGAGTTATATGTAATTACCAATCTAGTTTCAGTGGTGATTAGCTGAAAAGAAATGATTAAGTAGAAAATGTTTGGTTTTAACTTTGAATATAAAAGGCGTCTTGGGATCATGGTTAGATCACAATGATGGTAATAGAAAAAACCTTTAACTATTCTCTATCTTATAATTTAGTTTGTTTTAAGGACAAGGTATTCTTGCGGTTTAATTCAAGTTTCCTTTCGGACAACAAGAACGTGTCTCGAAACGATGATCAAGCCTATTCTCATGGTTGATCATCGCCGAAACCCATTAAGCACAACCTTATTGTCCCAAAGTCACCTCGGCTATTCTCATGCTTTGGTTACTTTGTCTAAATCCATTTGTTCTAATGTCAAGCTTCACCTTTCCGTACTTCGCTTGACATTTGGGTTATACAAATTTGTATAATGGAATTAGATTAAAAGTCAAAGCAATCATAAGATAGGGCCTAGCTTTGGGATTATTTAGGGACCATCATTGGATTGTTTCCCATAATCCCAAGACTAAGAGAAGTCTACTCACAATTGCTCATTGTAGACAAGGGAGTAGAAGAGAAGGACATAATGTAAATAGAGAGAAATAAAATAAAGCGTGTAAAAGACTGAATTGTAAAAAGGGCAGAATAACAATAACCTTAATAGAAACTTGCAAGAACTTTTACATAAACTTGGAGTGAAAATTACAAAGATCCAAGATGATTGTGAAGCTACATTGGGGTCCTTTTTATAGGCCAAGATCAGAGACAAAGCACTAAATATCAATTACAATCCATAAAGACAGAATGGGAAGAGTTGTAACATTTTTGGCCATCAGAAGGGACGCACGGATCGCGCCTCCCAGGCGCACGGGTCGCGCCAGGGCGCACGGATCGCGCCTCCCAGGCGCACGGATCGCGCTCAGGGTTTTTCAGCTTCCTTCCATTTTGCGAACCAGGCGCACGGATCGCGCCTCCCAGGCACACGGATCGTGCCAGGGCGCACGGATCGCGCCTCCCAAGCGCGCGGATCGCGCTCAGGGTTTTTTCAGCTTCCTTTCATTTTTTCAACTGCCCTCCAAAATCTGATTTTTGCACCTTCTATTTCTTATTCTTCTCCCCATCCTTTTGCCTTTTTATCCTTTGCTCTTTAAGCACTAAAATTCCTCAATTGCTCCAATAATAACCTGAGAATAGAAACCAACAATTTGTAGTAAAATAGCTCTAAACTAGAATCAAAACAACAAATAAACTACTTAAAATAAGTACTAAAAACATACTAAAACATGACTTATCACAATCCCAGATTTCCTTTGCTGTTTGACATCCTTTAACTCTACCATATTCTTCTTCACATAAGGATAAGTGAAGAATATTCATTTCTCTGACATTTTGAGATATCTTATCCAACTCTGACTTTCTCAGCTCTTTCAGGTCAATGGTGTAGATATCCTCAACTGGCACTTCTTCTTCTTTGCCGGTAGCTTTACTTTTGATTTTCATTGGGATATTTAGAAATAGAGGCTATCACAAATCGATTTAATTAAGCATTATTACTAAATTATGTGATGTTGAAATAAATAATTAACATTGCTTAAGTAATAGGAATTTGACTAAGATCATTAGATTAAGTCATGTCTTGGTAAGATTAGAGGAATAGGGACTAAAGGGTATTTTGGTCCTTGCAACCCCTTTTTTTTTATTGATAGCCCAGCTGAACACCACACAACACCACCTCATTTCAGTTTTTCAGGAAAAAAGAGAGATTTTGAGGGATAGAGAGAAAGAGCTAGCGAGAGGGAGAGAAGAGAAGAGAGAAAAAGAAATTCTGGATGCATGCCTGAGATGATTGCACCATCTTGATCCCTACACCCTCCTCTTCCTACTGACATAATTTTCATAATCAACATCCTCCCCCTCACTCATTCACCATTTTCGACCCACAAAGCTTCATAGAGCAAAAATGGAGTTGTAGTGCTTCATGTGGGTTGCATGTCATCTTAGAGCTAGAATAGAACCTTGGGAGACATCACCTTGCTGTTTGAGGTAATTAGGGAAGAGAGTCAGTAGCTCAAATTGCTGGGATTCGAAATGGAGAGGGCGTAGAGTTCATGAAAACGAGAAGGACCGTTACGGAGCAAGTTTGTGTAAATTCGGTGTCGTTGAACTCTAAGTGTTTCAGAAATTGCGTGATTTACATCACGTTAGGTGATTTCTATAACTCGCTTAGGGAATGTGTGTGTTTTTTTGAGTCTCCACCTTGTCGAAAACTGTTTTTCTAAAAACAGTGACTTTTAACAATAAGTTATGTGTTTGATTGTTGAAATGTGCTGAATTGGATGGTATATGCCTGCTGTAATATACTGCTACATGGTGTGTTTATGTTTGGGTCTCGGTAGGAAGGGAAATGGGAATCAGAATGGAATGGATTAACTCATGAAAAGTCTGTTTTCTGGAAAACTGATGGAGACGCACGGATCGTGTGCCTCTGAGCACGGGTCGTGCGCCCCCATCTGATGCTACAAGAACTGGATTTTTAAACACGCACGGATCGTGCGCTTAGTCGCACGGGTCGTGCGTATGTTTCTGGAACTTTCTACAACTTTATTCAATAACGCCCGGATCGTGCGCTTAGTCGCACGGGTCGTGCGTATCTTTCTGGAAAATTTCTACAACTTGTTCAACAGCGCACGGGTCGTGCGCCTATACGCACGGGTCGTGTGAGACTTTCTAATCTTCAAATTCAAAGTACCTTTTATCCATTCCAAATGATTCCAATCCTCTTCTAATCCATTCCGCAATGTCCCCCAACAATGTAAAGATACCGATGTCATGAGATTGAACATGTTTACTAGAAAACTTGTGTATTATGAACAAAATGGAAGACCGTACTTAGAGAACGCGAGAGAACATATGTCAAGAAATAATAATGATACACGGTACTTGACTGATATGATACACGGTACTTGACTGATATGATACACAGTACTTGACTGATATGATACACGGTACTTGACTGATATGATAAACGGTACTTGACTGAAATGACTAACAGCCCATTGCGGGTACATGGATTTATAATGTATAATAAATACAAGAGGAAAAAGGGTGACGACCCTTAGAGGTTAGCATACTAGGGGAGGGGAAGTCATGAGCCCCAAAACCTAGACTCAAGACTTTTTCGCCCACTAGAAATAGCGGGATGGGTTCACTAAAGTCAAATAAGTGCCTATAAAATAGGTAGACTGAGGTGTTATGCTAAAAACATGGAACAAAAGATTGTATGCTTCATGTGTGGCTTAGGAGGGCCATGAGCATAAAGGTTACAGGAACTTAAAATATTTCCACATGGTTGCTTTTAGAGCCACGAGTGTAAAGCAGGGCATAATGAACTGCTAGAGTTAGTAAGGGGTCTCGATAGGACTCACTGAGATAATGTTTATCTCACCCTTCATATTTGTGGTTTTAACAGAGAAACAGGGGAAAGTTTTTACAGAGAAACAGGGGAAGGCAAAGGCGACAAAGCACGGTTAGCTGGTGCGACTCTGGGAGTCATTGAAGACCTAGTTTAATGTTTTAAACCTTGTCCCTTTTATTGTTTCTATGTTATCGATTGTATAACGATCATGTATCAGTTGTAAATCGTTTCCGCTACTTTATGTTTTGAGTATTGAACACCAGGATTTTGTACAAGTCTTAAGTTTTGAAACTTAAGCATTTTCAGGGAGTTTATGAGGTTCAGAGAACCATTTGATATGTATTATCGAAAGTTTTAGTTGTGTTCAATATCTCAATAACAGGAAGTTACTCTGATGTATGCCATTGAGGGCATTTCGGTGATTCTATATGATAGAATTCATCGGGGTGTTACATTATGGTATCAGAGCAGTTCGACCTAGTCGGGCTTAGACAGTTAGGGTGGTTTTGTCCCTCGAGTAATTCTGCTATCTTGCTTCTTGTGATGCTAAGAGACATTGAGACTGATCAACTTAATACTTGGTGTATCATTTGCAGAACTATGGCACGAGGATCGAGGAATAACCCACCGATTGATCCGCATTCTGCATGGATGCAGAACATGATCGAGAGACAACAGAAGATGATGGAAGATATGTTGCAAATGCAGCAGAATGCTCAAGCTCAGCCTCAGCAAGTCCCTGAGCCTCAAGTTGACCCAAGGAGGGTTTTCTCTGAATTTCTGAAAATGAAGCCGTCCGAGTTCAGAGGAGGACCGGATGTCATGGAAGCCCAGCATTGGCTAGATGAGATAGAGAAGATTTTCGTAGCTATGCAAGTCACTGATGAGGACAAGCTGAGATTAGCAACCCATATGCTAAAAGGCGAAGCTAACAACTGGTGGACTAATGCCAAAGCCATGATGGTAACTATGGATACTCCCCAGACTTGGGAACATTTTAAGCAGGTAATTTTGGAGCAGTTCTTTCCAAGGGCCATGAGGTTCGACAAGGAGAACGAGTTTCTGACTCTCACCCAAGGAAGCTCAACTGTGGGTCAATACGCGGCTAAGTTTGAAGAGTTATATCAATTCTTCGGTTTGGCCGGGTATGCCCCCAATGACAAGTGGAAAACCGAAAGGTTCAAGTATGGGCTAAGGGAAGACATTGCTCAGAGTTTGAGTTCTTTTGCTTATACTAACTATGCCGCCATGGTTCAGCAAGCACACATAGCTGAGAGCGACTTGAAGAGGTTATATGCAAGCAGGAAGGTATTCCATCAGAATAAGAAGAATGCTGGATCATCCAACAATCAGACGGGTCCCAGGCACAACTCCAACAAAGGGAAGCAGGTTCAGTCGTCGAACTCCTCAAGGTTCAGTACATGTTCCAACTGTGGAAAGTATCATCAGGGTAAATGCCAGATGGGATCCAACCAGTGTTATTTCTGCAAGAAAGAAGGTCATTATGCACGGGACTGCCCAGAGAAGGAGAAGAGTCAAGGAGGCAACCCTGCTGCTACTACAACCCATGGGAGGGTTTACACCTTGGACGCCCAGAAGGTCACACCATCAGATAATCTACTAAGGGGTATGGGATCTCTTTTTAATAACTCCGTTAGTATTTTATATGATTCGGGTGCGACCCATTGTTTTATATCTCAAGTTTGTGCCGAACGGTTGGGATTGGCTTTAACTCCCTTGCCACAACCAATCTCCATTAAGACTGCTGCTGAGGGTAGTGTTCAGACCCAAGCGATATGTGAAAATTGTCTTCTATCCGTTGGAGACAGGAATTTTGTAGTAGACTTCATTTGTTTACCAATGAAGGGCATGGACGTCGTCCTAGGCATGAGTTGGATGACGGCCAACCATGTGACTATAGATTGCTTCCATCGAACTATCGGTTTCGCCTCCGAGTCAGTGGAGCTACAACCGCCCAATTCTGAAGCTGTTATTTCTTTCACTTCGGCCAGTAACTATCTGTTCCGAGGCGCAGAAGCTTATGTCATGATGCTGTCTGCATCCACTGAGACAGGTTGGGATTTATCTTCTGTGCAAGTTGTTAATGAATTTCTTGATGTGTTTACTGATGAAGTTCCTTCGTTTCCTCCGGATCGTGAGGTGGAATTCTCTATAGAGTTGGTTCCGTGCACTGGGCCTATTTCTATAGCCCCTTATAGAATGTCGCTGTTAGAGTTGAGGGAATTGAAAGTTCAACTGGAAGAGCTAATTTCCAAATGGTTCATCCGGCCGAGTGCCTCACCATGGGGTGCTCCAGTATTGCTTGTCAAGAAGAAGGACGGAAGTATGAGATTGTGTATTGATTATCGTCAGTTGAATAAGGCGACTGTCAAGAACAAGTACCCTCTACCGAGGATTGATGATTTGCTAGATCAGTTGAGGGGAGCCTCTGTATTTTCCAAGATTGATTTGAGGTCCGGCTATCACCAAATCAGGGTACGAGCTTTGGACGTCCCGAAGACCGCTTTCCGTACGAGGTATGGACACTATGAATTCGTAGTGATGCCCTTCGGTTTGACCAATGCTCCAGCCGTATTCATGGATTATATGAATCGGATTTTTAATCCCTATCTGGATCAGTTTGTGGTGGTGTTCATTGATGATATCTTGGTGTTCTCTAAGACAATTGAGGAGCATGTGCAGCATCTCCGAATGGTTCTGAACGTACTCCGAGAGAAGAAGTTGTATGCTAAGCCGTCCAAGTGTGATTTTTGGATGCCCGAAGTTAAATTTCTGGGCCATGTGATATCTAGGACTGGTGTTGCAGTGGATCCCAGTAAGATCGAAGCAGTGGTAGACTGGGAACAACCATCCACGGTTACTGAAGTAAGAAGTTTCTTAGGATTGACTGGGTATTATCGAGGATTCATTCAAGGATTTTCCCAGCTGGTTCTTCCACTCACTCGGTTAACTCGCAAGGGTCAGCCGTTTGTTTTGGGACTCAGACTGTGATAATTGTTTCACGGAATTGAAGGATCGTTTGACTTCTGCACCTATCCTGATTCTTCCAAATCCGTCCATAGGATTCCAAATCTATTGCGACGCCTCTGGTAAGGGTTTGGGATGTGTCCTAATGCAGAATCAACAAGTAGTTGCTTATGCCTCCAGGCAGTTGAAGCCGCATGAAGAGAATTACCCAACTCATGATTTAGAATTGGCAGCGATTGTGTTTGCTCTGAAGATTTGGAGACATTACCTGTATGGGTCTCGTTTCGAAGTCTTTAGTGACCACAAGAGCCTTAAGTATTTGTTTGACCAAAAGGAGCTGAACAACAGACAGAGGAGATGGGTAGAATTCCTGAAAAATTATGATTTTGAGTTGAAGTACCATCCTGGTAAGGCTAATGTTGTGGCCGATGCTTTAAGTAGAAAGTCTATCCACACTGCAGAGTTGATGATGTACGAGATGTCTTTGTTGGAATCATTCAGAGACCTTAATTTGAGGGTGAAGTCAAGAAGGAACGGGTTGGTGTTGAGTCACATTCGGATTTCCAGCCCCTTGAGAAATCTAATTCGCTCAGCCCAAGAAGGTGATGTGGAGTTACAAGCGCAGAAGAGATTGCCGAGTTACACCGAAGACGGTGATGGTGTAATTCGTTTTGATGGTAGAATATGTGTGCCGAATGATGAAAATGTGAAGAGACAAGTCTTAGAGGAGGCTCATAAGAGTCAGTTCTCAATACATCCTGGGTCTACCAAGATGTATCGAGATTTGAAGCAATTGTACTGGTGGCCGGGTATGAAAGTGGATATTGCAGAGTTTGTGTCTCGATGCTTGAATTGTCAAAAGGTTAAGATAGAGCACCAGAAGCCAGGTGGCCAGTTACAGACGTTGAAGGTACCTGAATGGAAATGGGAAAGCATATCTATGGATTTTGTCATGGGATTGCCACGGTCCCAAGCCGGAAATGATTCTATTTGGGTAGTGGTGGATCGCCTGACCAAGTCCGCTCATTTTATTCCAGTGCGTTCGAATCACAAGGTTGCTAAGTTAGCAGATGAGTATCTCAAGAATATTGTGAAGTTGCATGGAACCCCTACAAGTATCATCTGTAATCGAGATCCCAAGTTCACATCTCGATTTTGGAGAGCATTGAATATGGCGTTGGGAACAACAGTATGTGTTAGCACCGCTTACCATCCACAGACAGACGGGCAGACGGAGAGAACGATTCAGACATTAGAGGATATGTTGAGGGCTTGCGTACTCGATAGTGGAGGCAGATGGGAGGATCATCTTCCATTGGTGGAGTTTTCATACAACAATGTACAGTTACCATTCTAGTATCGGAATGGCTCCATATGAAGCATTGTATGGAAGGAAGTGCAGAACACCATTGTGTTGGTGGGATGTGGGTGAGCAGAGATTGTTAGGACCGGATTTGGTCCGTGAGACTACGGAGAAGATCCGTCAGATAAGAGAAAGGATGAAAGCCGCGCAGAGTCGACAAAAGAGTTATGCGGATAAGAGGAGAAGGCCGTTAGAATTCGAAGAAGGAGACCATGTCTTTTTGAGGCTTTCTCCAACTATCGGGACCGGTATTGCCTTGCGAGCGAAGAAGCTCAGTCCTCGGTATGTCGGACCCTTCCAGATTATCGAGCTAGTTGGGCCGGTAGCGTATCACATTGCATTACCTCCAGAATTGTCCAGATTACATGATGTGTTTCATGTATCGCAGTTAAGGAAGTATATTCATGATCCGAATCAACCCTTGAGTTATGAATCGATCGACATCAGACCGGATTTGTCTTATCAGCCTACTCCAATTAGGATCATCGAACGTGGCGAAAAAACGCTCCGAACGAGATCAATTCCTATTGTCAAGGTGCTTTGGGACGGTGCATCACCTGACGAAGCGACATGGGAAGTAGAGGAGAACATGCGGATGAAATATCCCCATCTGTTCAATTGAGGTACGTTTTGTCAATTTTGAGGACAAAATTTTTAAAAAGTTGGGGTGATTGTAACATCCCCTAATGAGCTAATTTAAATTATGTAAATTAGCAAAGAAGTTAGGTAAATTATTGGCTAAAGGGGATATTTAGAAATAGAGGCTATCACGAATCGATTTAATTAAGCATTATTACTAAATTATGTGATGTTGAAATAAATAATTAACATTGCTTAAGTAATAGGAATTTGACTAAGATCATTAGATTAAGTCATGTCTTGGTAAGATTAGAGGAATAGGGACTAAAGGGTATTTTGGTCCTTGCAACCCCTTTTTTTTATTGATAGCCCAGCTGAACACCACACGACACCACCTCATTTCAGTTTTTCAGCAAAAAAGAGAGATTTTGAGGGATAGAGAGAAAGAGCTGGCGAGAGGGAGAGAAGAGAAGAGAGGAAAAGAAATTCTGGATGCATGCCTGAGATGATTGCACCATCTTGATCCCTACACCCTCCTCTTCCTACTGACATAATTTTCATAATCAACATCCTCCCCCTCACTCATTCACCATTTTCGACCCACAAAGCTTCATAGAGCAATTAAAAATGGAGTTGTAGTGCTTCATGTGGGTTGCATGTCATCTTAGAGCTAGAATAGAACCTTGGGAGACATCACCTTGCTGTTTGAGGTAATTAGGGAAGAGAGTCAGTAGCTCAAATTGCTGGGATTCGAAATGGAGAGGGCGTAGAGTTCGTGAAAACGAGAAGGACCGTTACGGAGCAAGTTCGTGTAAATTCGGTGTCGTTGAACTCCAAGTGTTTCAGAAATTGCGTGATTTACATCACGTTAGGTGAGTTCTATAACTCGCTTAGGGAATGTGTGTGTTTTTCTGAGTCTCCACCTTGTCGAAAACCGTTTTTCTAAAAACAGTGACTTTTAACAATAAGTTATGTGTTCGATTGTTGAAATGTGCTGAATTGGATGGTATATGCCTGCTGTAATATACTGCTACATGGTGTGTTTATGTTTGGGTCTCGGTCGGAAGGGAAATGGGAATCGGAATGGAATGGATTAACTCATGAAAAGTCTATTTTCTGGAAAACTGATGGAGACGCACGGATCGTGTGCCTCTGAGCACGGGTCGTGCGCCCCCATCTGATGCTACAAGAACTGGATTTTTAAACACGCACGGATCGTGCGCTTAGTCGCACGGGTCGTGCGTATGTTTCTGGAACTTTCTACAACTTTATTCAATAACGCCCGGATCTTGCGCTTAGTCGCATGGGTCGTGCGTATCTTTCTGGAAAATTTCTACAACTTGTTCAACAGCGCACGGGTCGTGCGCCTATACGCACGGGTCGTGTGAGACTTTCTAATCTTCAAATTCAAAGTACCTTTTATCCATTCCAAATGATTCCAATCCTCTTCTAATCCATTCCCCAAGGTCCCCCAACAATGTAAAGATACCGATGTCATGAGATTGAACATGTTTACTAGAAAACTTGTGTATTATGAACAAAATGGAAGACCGCACTTAGAGAACGCGAGAGAACATATGTCAAGAAATAATAATGATACACGGTACTTGACTGATATGATACACGGTACTTGACTGATATGATACACGGTACTTGACTGATATGATACACGGTACTTGACTGATATGATAAACGGTACTTGACTGAAATGACTAACAGCCCATTGCGGGTACATGGATTTATAATGTATAATAAATACAAGAGGAAAAAGGGTGACGACCCTTAGAGGTTAGCATACTAGGGGAGGGGAAGTCATGAGCCCCAAAACCTAGACTCAAGACTGTTTCGCCCACTAGAAATAGCGGGATGGGTTCACTAAAGTCAAAGAAGTGCCTATAAAATAGGTAGACTGAGGTGTTATGCTAAAACCATGGAACAAAAGATTGTATGCTTCATGTGTCGCTTAGGAGGGCCATGAGCATAAATGTTACAGGAACTTAAAATATTTCCACGTGGTTGCTTTTAGAGCCACGAGTGTAAAGCAGGGCATAATGAACCGCTAGAGTTAGTAAGGGGTCCCGATAGGACTCACTGAGATAATGTTTATCTCACCCTTCATATTTGTGGTTTTTACAGAGAAACAGGGGAAAGCAAAGGCGACAAAGAACGGTTAGCCGGTGTGACTCTGGGAGTCATTGAAGACCTAGTTTAATGTTTTAAACCTTGTCCCTTTTATTGTTTCTATGTTATCGATTGTATAACGATCATGTATCAGTTGTAAATCGTTTCCGCTACTTTATGTTTGAGTATTGAACACCAGGATTTTGTACAAGTCTTAAGTTTTGAAACTTAAGCATTTTCACGGAGTTTATGAGGTTCAGAGAACTATTTGATATGTATTATCGAAAGTTTTAGTTGTGTTCAATATTTCAATAACAGGAAGTTACTCTGATGTATGCCATTGAGTGCATTTCGGTGATTCTATATGATAGAATTCATCGGGGTGTTACAGATAGAGAAGATGATAGATAAACAGATCTGTAGTACAGTGAGTATAACTATAACCAGATTAACAAATTCAGATCAGAGTAGGGATATAGTTATACAATAAATCCACTGAGTCATATTATAAACAGATCTAAATAGTATAGCTATAAACAGATCTTAAATAGTATGAAGAGTATGATTATAAACAGATCTGAGTAGTATAGCTATAAACAGATCACAGCAGTATAATAATATGGACAGATATAAACAATAAAAAATGTAAAGAGATAGGGATAGAGATACACCGGGATTTAGCGAGGTTCGGGACAAAAGCACTACGTCCTCGGCCTCAGGCTTTGCAACCCTTGGACTTGATGGTAACCACTATATGACGAACAAATGTTTTACAAACAATCAACTCCAAATGGCAAATCCCAATCTCCCTGATTGAGAACCCAAGCTCCCCGCTAAGGATTTCTATACCGCTTCAATCTCCCCGATTGAACGACCCAAGAGCACCTCCCAGGATTTCAATAACCACTTCAATCTCCCCGATTGAAAGACCCAAGAACACCTCCCAGGATTTCAGCGTGACCCCACAAATAGAGTAACGAATACAAACAGAGATCTATGATCCAATCACCTCAGATATAATGACAGTATAGTGACTAAGAGATGAGTGATATGGAAAATAGAAAATGATATGAAAGTTGAAGCTTTATTTTCTCTCTCTCTCTCTCTCTCTCTCAGATTTAGAAGATATATGTGAGAAGTAGAGAGGTTTAGAAAATGTGGTGTGTAGGTTGATTTGAAAATGAGAAACACACCTCCTATTTATAGTGCTTAGAAAAATACGAAAATGGAAAATACATTTAATGCACTTAGTAATCGATTATGGTGAATATGTGAAGCAAGTGCATAATCGATTATTTGATAGATATGGAAACATTGAATAGCTTGATAATCGATTATCTTATTTAGTTATTTTGAAGCTCTAATCGATTATTGTTGTCAAAAAAAGGAAGGCAAGGCAAGCAAGTAATCGATTATGTGTTTTAGTGAAAATGAAGGTGTAATCGATTAAGTGATAAATAAGGAAACTTCCATTTGCTTCTTAATCGATTATGTGTGATGTGCAAATGAAGGCTAATCGATTATTTGCTTCCTAATTGTTTAGGATAATCGATTAGGTGCTTTAGGAAGTGATAGGAATCAAGTTCAAACTTTCCACAAAATAGTTTTTAGGGTTTTTGTTGCCACCTTATGCATGCATGCAATTTTATAAAATATTTTTCAAAACTATTTTGATGCACCATGCATGTTTTGAAAAACTCATCTCTCAGCTACTAAAAGTCATAGACCTTCAGTGATAAGTGTAACACCCCGGTATTTCTAACATGTAGAGAGACCGAAAGATGCACAGATTGCGGAAATTCAGAGGACACAGTTCCTGTTTAAGTTTTGGACATACAAACTTTTTCCGAAATAAAACATAATCGGAAATAACATTACTTCATAAAATAGAAGTTTATCGGTTCCATACCGAGTGGATTACAATATCCCAGTCCAAATACCAAACAGAAACATAAACGGTTCATATAACTCATAATCATTACAAGTTTATACAACCAATAGGACAACAAAGGAACAAGGAGAAAATACTAAGTCTTCAGCACCTCCAAGAGTATATCAACTACTCGTGCACTATAGTCTTCCTTTTTCCCTGCTTCTCTGAAAAACAACAAATATGGATAGGGTGAGATAACATTATCTCAGTGAGTCCTACCGTGCCCCCTCACTGACACTCGGTTCAATTATTAAACCGTTAACAATGTTTAATTAGCTACCAATAGCCATAATCGAAATACCAAGCAAATCGTGTTCTCTTTTATGTTTTTAATAGCTTAGCTCAACCGACTGCACAACTGCTAATCCCGGTAGCTATAGCTTAACATCTGCCGACTGCACAACTGCTAATCCCGGCAATGTTAACTTATAATCAGTAACTTAGCACAAGCCGACTGCACCTCTGCTAATCCCGGCAACCCGTGAGTTGACCACGCCAAAACACATTCAGGGCCTAGGTAAGGGGTCATGACTACCCTCCCTAGTATGCTACTTGTCGGGTCGTCACCCAACGCGATTTATGTATGACAATACATAACGATTTCTCGAGAGTTAGATAATATATATCTTTCCGATCACCAAAGGATCTATCACAATATCTTTTTAGATAATTTATATCTTATCGATCTATAACCCGTTTTGATGAATTTATAAACATCCGGCATTATAATCATATTGTAATGTATTATTGACTTATAACCCGTTTTGATGAATCTCTAGACATCCGGCATTATAATCATATACAGTTGATATATATATATATATATATATAAATATATATATACATTCTATCCATCAGACGGTGTACCCACACGTATACTAGGGTTTCGGTTTTTCGATCAAATAGGCTTTCAAAGCTCTTTTTCAAAAACCATGAGTTGAACAAGTTCAAAATAAGGTTTTCAGTGAGGCAATCCCTTTTTGAATGGTTGAGAAAGAAATTAGAGAAGGTTCGGGATCAAACGGAGCAACAAAACGAGAAAACGGAAGCCGGTAACAGAACTACACGCACGACCCGTGCCCAGGGGCACACGACCCGTGCGTGGTGCACTACTCAAGACCCATCTACCAGAGGGAAGCGCACGATCCGTGCCCAGGGGCGCACGACCCGTGCGTCCCGTTCTGTTTCCAATACTTCCAACCCGAAGCAGGCGCACGACCCGTGCCCAGGGGCGCACGGTCCGTGCGACCTGTGTCTGTTACCAGAATTTCTCATTTTCCTCATTTTCGCTCTCCGTTCTCGTCCGATTCGATTTCTAATTTCAATCACCTGAAACTCAGAAAATTCCCAGAATATATATATTTCTAGTAGTACACAATTCATTTCATTTCAACGACTTATTAAAATTCTCAATAAACCGTAAAACACCGTTTTGACTTAAAAACGCTTTTCGATTCTAAGACTTTTGAAAACAGAAAATATGACCAAGGGATTCCATGTCGAAAACATGTTCAAAATATTAAAATACCCTATCGTGAGTAGAACTCACCGTGATGTCGTTTTTGCTAGGAACCACGATCAAAACGTGAAACAGCCGAACACTAGAACGCACGAACAATCACCAACAACGCTGGAACAGCAGCTATCTTGACTGAACGGCTTGGAGCAGCAACCCAATCTTTCACGATCTCCCCTAAATCGAAATAAAAGTTTGAGATTCCCCCCTCTTAATAGCAACACTGGACATGCAAGAGAAGTGGCAGCTCAAAACCCCATTATCTTCAACCTTGGAGCTTCAAGATTCAAAAATGGCGCATAGAGGAAGAGTGAGAATCAGCCCTTGTCCTTGGTACCATTGAACTCAGAATCAAAAATGGAGTAGAGAGAGGTTTAGAAGACTTACATGCAATGAAAACTTGAGAAGCTCTCCTTTCCTCCTCTTCCTCCTCCCTTCGCCCTCTTTCTCTCTTTTCTCAACTCTTTTTTTTCTCTTTTCTCAACTTCAGCTGAAAGGTGTCCAAGTGAGAGGGTGAGTTCAGTATGAATATGGGCTGGGGGGGTTTATAATGATGGTGTAAAGACCATTTTGCCCTTGGCCCATAAAGTGATAGCTTAGGAGTTGAAAATCCTTTTTGGTACAAAACCTTCTCGATTAATTCAGTTCTGACCCGAAGTTCCTCAATTCATTCGGTTCGAAATTAATTATAATCTTTACGATTACATTTTAAATTACTAGGGGTGTGAAAAGACAGATTTGCCCTTCGGCTCCAATTCCTCATTATTCTATGAATAAGCCACCTCTCAATGGAGAATAGGTTTTCTTGACGAATTACTCGACTATTAATCCCCGAGACGCGACCAATTATTCCCACAAATAATTAATCGGCCTCCGGCATCATAATACGAGTCTTTAAAAATTAGGGATGTTACAATAAGACCTTACACAGTGTCCTAAAGAAAGCAGATAAACAAATAGGTCTTGAACTGCTGAGGTGGCTTCTTCTCCAAGCTGCTCCATTTTAATCTTCCTGCTCTTTGCTTTATGTCCAGTACTTAATTCAACTTGAACCATTAGTAGATAAGGTGTAATTTGTTATCATACAAAACAAAGAGTGTTTGCCCTTGGTTCAACATATATATATATATATATATATATATATATATATATATATATATATATATATATATATATATATATAAATGGGTGTAATTAGGTACATATGTTACGCGTACGGGTATCCGCGGGTTATTTTATGCACACGGCCGCGCCCCATTTGTTGACGGGTATTTTTATTGCCCGTTTATTTTGCCCACGAGTACCCATTAACAGACCCACCCCGTGCCCGTCTTAGAATGAAGACCCTAGAGAATTTGAATTAGGATGGTGTGAAGTAATTTTCTCTTGTTATATATTGTAATTTAATTTTATCATTTTTGATTCATGACGATAAACATTACAAGTTATTGAAATAACTATTTTCTATATTTTTTTATTTAGAATGTCCTTTGTTGTTTTAATTATTTATTAATGTATATTTTTGAAGTAGTTTTAGCTGGTTTTCTATTGTAGTTCAAATTAGTAAATAGTAACCTTGTTGTATGTTACTCAGTAATATTGACTAGTTAGTTTTTCTTTTTATTGACACATCAGCATGTACTGCCATGTGTAACTGAGTGGCATAACCATATTCGATTATAACCATATTCGATTAGATCACTTTCATCTCCCTCTCCCTCCATCCCTCCCTGTGTGTGTAGCTTACCAGGGAACATTATGCGCAATAGCAGTATAATTATTTAAAAATGTATATTTTATTTTTTATAAATTATTGTTTTTCTTTTGAGTCCTAACAAAAAATATTACCTTTTGTTGGGATAATTATTTTTTATAGTATTTGTCCTGTAACACCCCGATAATTTCTAACTTGTAGAAATTACTGAAATGCACTACTGGTCTATATCAGAGTAACTTCCTTTTTAAGATATTGAACACAAACCTAACATCGATGCAAAACACATCAAGCGCACTTACATAACTGAACATAACTTAATTATGACAATTGAAATTCGTTCCTTACATCACTCAACTTAGTGTTCAATACCAAAATAAGAAGTCTGCGGAAGCGATTTACAACTTTTACAAACGTAAGTCATACAATCGAACAGTCTAAGATACTGAAAGAAAAATACATGACAGAATAACTAAAAGCGTCGGCACTCCTCAAGTAGCTTCCGGCCCATGCCTCATCATCTTCAACTTGTATCTCTGGAAAAAAAACAACAACAATGATTGGGTGAGACAACTTGTCTCAGCGAGTTCTATCGAGACCCCTTACTAACTCACTCGATTCATTATGCTTGATTCATAACTCATAGTCCTAATAATTGACTATGTGGCTAATTCTAACGTTGTCCTCATAACCCTTAAGCCGGCTACGAGAGGTAACACTAACACATGATTTTTAGCATGTCACCGGTCATTTGGCAAAATAAACTCCCGGTGAACCCAATCCACTAATCACTAGTGGGCAAACCTCATGGGGCCTAGGTTCATAGGGCTCGTGACTTCCCCTCCCCTAGCACACCAAACTGAAATAGGGTCGTCACCCTAGACTGAACTGATGTATATATTTTAATATGCCTGAACATGAACATAACATAATACTAACTTGACATAAACATAACTTAGTCTTATTTTTAACCTTAGGGCCTTTAGTCCGTCTTACCTTATCATAACGTGATCTCACTCGTGATTTCTAAGGTTCTTAACTTAACTCATAATTATTCACCATTCAATCCAAACATAATTACATCAACCACACTCAGCATAATCATAATAACATTCATAATAATCAATCACAATCTCAATTAAATTATCACATAACTCAACATTCAAAGCGTATTCTCACAAAGCGACTTGATATCGGTTTTCGCAATCCGAAAGACCAAACCAGACGACATCGGAATTTAGCGAACGACCTCTCTACGGAAAGCTTATGAAGTCTAGTCTCTGGCTGTATTTTTATAATTTCATAACGATGAGTCAAATAGTACTGTAACACCCCGAAATTAATTAAATAGTTATTTAGTATTTAGTTAATTTAATTAAATAGGAGTTGGTGATAGAAATAATAATAATAATAATAATGATAATATTGGGTGTTTTTTTTTAATTATTTAGAGGGTGGCGATATTTAGTTATTTAAATGGGCTTAAGTGGATGGAGGCCCGTGATCCAGGCCCATGATCCAACCTAGGCGCATGTGACCAGGGGTTTAGTGAGTGGCGCCTCACTTGTGGAAATTAGAAGCAAATCGTGAGTTGAGAGAAGAAAAGAGAAAACGCGAAGGAGAGAAGAAAGAGAGAGGGAAATCGGCGCAAGGAGAAGGAGAGAGGAAGAAGAGGGGCGCGAATTCCAAGGGAGGGAAGAGGAACTCAGTTGCGGTGGTTACTCGGCGTGCACGTGGAGGAGTCTCCGTCTTCGGTGAAACTAAGGTAAGGGTGGGTCTTGCCTTATAATAGGGAACATAATGGGATGTATGTAGGGGTTAGGTCCTATGTCCTGTTTATATTGATTTCTATGTTGTTTATGATATATGAATATGTTGTTGTTATTGTTGTTGCTCATTGTGATGATATGCGAATTGTTGCTTTGTAAGATGAATTTCGAATTGCGTACTAAGTGCTCGAATAAATGTATAAATGATAATGTTGGGCTTAATTAATTGAGTTTGGAGTAATTTTGTGGTGTTTGAAATAGTTGATGATGATTGAGCACTCGGTACTCATGTGTTGTTGTTGATGAATTGATGTTTTGGGTGTTATAGGCGCATAAGGCGCCATTGTGGTATTTTTTTTTTATTGTTGCTGGAAATTGTTGTCTAGGTGCGGAATTAGGCGCCCTTGAGTGGGGTGCCCCGCGCTAAGTATTGATGTTGTCGGAATTTTGGTCATGGAAGTAGGCGCCCTTGTGTTAGGCGCCCCGTGCCAAATTGTTGTGTTTTGGCTAAGTGTATGTTGTGTTGTGTTGGTGTGCCATGTGCTAAGTGCATTTTATGTTATGTTGTGTGCTTTGATATTTTGATGTTTTCAATTGAGAAGAAACGATGTTTTTATTTGAGAAGAAATGATGTTTTTATTTGAGAAGAAATGATGTTTTTAATTGAGAAGAAATGATGTTTTTATTTGAGAAGAAATGATGTTTTTATTTGAGAAGAAATGATGTTTTTATTTGAGAAGAAATGATGTTTTTATTTGAGGAGAAATGATGTTTTTATTTGAGAAGAAGTGATGTTTTAAAATTGAGAAGAAATGATGTTTGGGCTGAATTTATATGAAAATCTGGTTTTGATAGTGTGCTGGGCGCCAGGTGCCTGTGCTGGGCGCCAGGTGCCTGTGCTGGGCGCCAAGGCGATGTGTGTGTGTGCTGGGCAAGTGTGGCGCGCGCCTGGGCGCTGGCGCCTGCTGTGCGTGTGTGTGTTGCACGCTGGGCGCTGGGCGCCTGTTCGCGTGCGTGTGTGTGTGGCGCGCGCCTGGCGCTGGGCGCCTGTGTTGCGCGCTGGGCGTGTGCGTGTGTTGCCTGGGCGCTGGGCGCCTAAGGCGCCTGTTTCCAGCAGTGTTGCCTAATTTTTCCTAAATTTGTTTTTAACGTAACTTTTGACTCGGGTGTCCGTTTTTGGTGGTTCAAAGTGCGTTACGACGCTTATTTTATTGTCTATCTGTTTGTCCAAGCCAAACCAAAATTTAATATTTTTCCCCGGCCGTTTCAGAAAGTCCCAAGTGACTGCGTACTAGTTGTTGTTTGGATTGGAAATCGTTACTGTTCCTCTTAAATAAAATGTTGGTGTTCTTCATGAGACTAAGGTGCTGTTCCTTGAAATTTTTAATGGTGTTGTCACGGTGAAAATAATGTGCTGTGTAATATTGTGGTATGCAAATATATATATATATGGTGTATATTGTTATTGGTGAATGGGGTCTGTAATCCCCTTTTGGGTGTTGGTGAATAAACGACTGTTGGTGAATATGCTATGCCATTATTTATTTGGGTATTCTGGTGTGTGATGCATTGTCATGGTGTCGCATAATCATATGCATGATTTTGGTGAATAGGCTTCGGCCTCGGGCTTCGGCCTTATTATAAATTTTGGTGAATGCCCTCAAGGCTCATTTTGGTGAATGGATCCACATGCATATGCCCAGTGGAGTTTTGGGTTGCATCTCATACATTAAACATACGTTTGGTGAATATTTTGGTGATTAATTATTTTGGTGATTACTTGGTGATTATTTATTTGGTGAATATTTAGTTGGTGCTGAACTGGTGATTAAAGTGAATATTGCTGTGTCTTGATGTAGTCCTGTATCTGTATATACTACTCCTTATGTACTTTATTATGGGGTTTGAGACTCACCCCTTTTGTTGATTTTACTTTACAGGTAACCGTACTTGAAGGCTTTGACCTTCACTCCCTTGAGTTCGAGTCGCTCTGATACGTAGCACCTGGGGGGCGTCTTATTAGATAGTGATTTGTCTTGTATGACTTGTTGGATTTTAATTTAAAGTTGTAACCATATTTTTGAGTAATGGCCGCCCATGATGCCGCGTAATGTTTTTAATTTAAATTAAACAATTGACGTGTTTTTGAAGTAATTGTAGCATTCCGTTTCAAAAAAAAAAAATAAATAATTTGTGCACTCTGATAATTGATATAAATGAAAGGGGTAGAAACGGGTGTTACAAAGTGGTATCAGAGCAGTTCGGTCCGTCCGGCCGGTAGTCGAGTCGTCATGTTGAGTAACATTGAGTTTGTTACTCGTTTCTAAATTCTGTTTTCTGTTGCAGTGCTAGAATGGCCAGACGGGACGATGCTGCAATTGCTGCTGCCTTGCAGGCTATAGCCGGGGTGATGGGTAATATACCCGGTGCTGTTAATGACGGGACGCGCAATTTGGCTACATTCCAGAGAGAGAACCCACCCACCTTTAAGGGTCGGTACAACCCGGATGGAGCGTTGTCATGGCTGAAGGAGATAGAGCGGGTCTTTCGTGTCATGGAGTGTACTCCAGCTCAGAAAGTGAAGTTTGGGACTCATATGCTAGCAGAGGAAGCTGACGACTGGTGGTTGGGAATGCTGCGAAGATTGGAAAATGCTGGTGAGGAAGTGACTTGGGAGGTTTTCACAAGAGAGTTCAAGAGGAAGTATTACCCTGAGGATGTGCGAGCCAAGAAAGAAGTGGAGTTTTTGGAGCTGAAGCAGGGAGACAAGACTGTGGCTGATTATGCCGCCAAGTTTGAGGAGCTGGCTCAATTTTGTCCTTATTATGCTAACGATGCCAATTCTGAATTTTCAAAATGTGTCAAGTTCGAGAGTGGTCTACGTCCTGATATAAAGAAAGCAATTGGATATCAAGAGGTTCGGGTTTTCGCTAGATTGGTTGATAAGTGTAGGATCTATGAGGAAGACAGTTCTGCTGCTTACAAGGCTGTGAAGGAGAAGAGAAATTCTCAGTTTAGGGGAAAGCCCTATGATGTTTCAGGTGGGAAGGGCAAGGGAGAGGAGAGTTCGGGCAGGAAGCCAAGTGGGGGAGACGCTACTGCGGACATTGTGTGTCACAAGTGTGGAAAGCCGGGACATAAGAGTCCCGATTGCATGACCTTCAAGTGTTTCAAGTGTGGCAAGGAGGGCCACGTAGCTGCTAAGTGCGAGAAGAGAGACGTTGTTTGCTACAACTGTGGGGAGATGGGACATATTAGTACTAAGTGTTCCAAGCCGAAGAAAGAGAAGTCTAGTGGGAGGGTGTTTGCCTTGGTGGGCACTGAGTCTTCTGAAGAATGATGATCATTTCGGAGGTATGTGTTTCGTTAGAGTTTTCCGCTAAACCTATTGTCGATACCGATGCTGCTTATTGTTTTAATACTGCTGAATGTTGTGAATGCTTAAGTCTTGTGTTGTCATCTCTGATTGGTCTTATGTTGCCTGGTGCGTTCTTTGTGTCCCTTGTCGATCTTCGACAGAGACCTTGTTGCGAGTTTTGTTGTTTGTCGTTGGGTGAATTAATTGTAAACGTGGGTACGGACTAGTTAGAGTATAACCGTGAGGATGTCAATTGTCGTAGCCAGCCGGTGAGTTAGGGAGATGTTGATGCGAATTTTCGAGGACGAAAATAATCTAAGTGGGGGAGAGTTGTAACACCCCGAAATTAATTAAATAGTTATTTAGTATTTAGTTAATTTAATTAAATAGGAGTTGGTGATAGAAATAATAATAATAATAATAATGATAATATTGGGTGTTTTTTTTTAATTATTTAGAGGGTGGCGATATTTAGTTATTTAAATGGGCTTAAGTGGATGGAGGCCCGTGATCCAGGCCCATGATCCAACCTAGGCGCATGTGACCAGGGGTTTAGTGAGTGGCGCCTCACTTGTGGAAATTAGAAGCAAATCGTGAGTTGAGAGAAGAAAAGAGAAAACGCGAAGGAGAGAAGAAAGAGAGAGGGAAATCGGCGCAAGGAGAAGGAGAGAGGAAGAAGAGGGGCGCGAATTCCAAGGGAGGGAAGAGGAACTCAGTTGCGGTGGTTACTCGGCGTGCACGTGGAGGAGTCTCCGTCTTCGGTGAAACTAAGGTAAGGGTGGGTCTTGCCTTATAATAGGGAACATAATGGGATGTATGTAGGGGTTAGGTCCTATGTCCTGTTTATATTGATTTCTATGTTGTTTATGATATATGAATATGTTGTTGTTATTGTTGTTGCTCATTGTGATGATATGCGAATTGTTGCTTTGTAAGATGAATTTCGAATTGCGTACTAAGTGCTCGAATAAATGTATAAATGATAATGTTGGGCTTAATTAATTGAGTTTGGAGTAATTTTGTGGTGTTTGAAATAGTTGATGATGATTGAGCACTCGGTACTCATGTGTTGTTGTTGATGAATTGATGTTTTGGGTGTTATAGGCGCATAAGGCGCCATTGTGGTATTTTTTTTTTATTGTTGCTGGAAATTGTTGTCTAGGTGCGGAATTAGGCGCCCTTGAGTGGGGTGCCCCGCGCTAAGTATTGATGTTGTCGGAATTTTGGTCATGGAAGTAGGCGCCCTTGTGTTAGGCGCCCCGTGCCAAATTGTTGTGTTTTGGCTAAGTGTATGTTGTGTTGTGTTGGTGTGCCATGTGCTAAGTGCATTTTATGTTATGTTGTGTGCTTTGATATTTTGATGTTTTCAATTGAGAAGAAACGATGTTTTTATTTGAGAAGAAATGATGTTTTTATTTGAGAAGAAATGATGTTTTTAATTGAGAAGAAATGATGTTTTTATTTGAGAAGAAATGATGTTTTTATTTGAGAAGAAATGATGTTTTTATTTGAGGAGAAATGATGTTTTTATTTGAGAAGAAGTGATGTTTTAAAATTGAGAAGAAATGATGTTTGGGCTGAATTTATATGAAAATCTGGTTTTGATAGTGTGCTGGGCGCCAGGTGCCTGTGCTGGGCGCCAGGTGCCTGTGCTGGGCGCCAAGGCGATGTGTGTGTGTGCTGGGCAAGTGTGGCGCGCGCCTGGGCGCTGGCGCCTGCTGTGCGTGTGTGTGTTGCACGCTGGGCGCTGGGCGCCTGTTCGCGTGCGTGTGTGTGTGGCGCGCGCCTGGCGCTGGGCGCCTGTGTTGCGCGCTGGGCGTGTGCGTGTGTTGCCTGGGCGCTGGGCGCCTAAGGCGCCTGTTTCCAGCAGTGTTGCCTAATTTTTCCTAAATTTGTTTTTAACGTAACTTTTGACTCGGGTGTCCGTTTTTGGTGGTTCAAAGTGCGTTACGACGCTTATTTTATTGTCTATCTGTTTGTCCAAGCCAAACCAAAATTTAATATTTTTCCCCGGCCGTTTCTGAAAGTCCCAAGTGACTGCGTACTAGTTGTTGTTTGGATTGGAAATCGTTACTGTTCCTCTTAAATAAAATGTTGGTGTTCTTCATGAGACTAAGGTGCTGTTCCTTGAAATTTTTAATGGTGTTGTCACGGTGAAAATAATGTGCTGTGTAATATTGTGGTATGCAAATATATATATATATATGGTGTATATTGTTATTGGTGAATGGGGTCTGTAATCCCCTTTTGGGTGTTGGTGAATAAACGACTGTTGGTGAATATGCTATGCCATTATTTATTTGGGTATTCTGGTGTGTGATGCATTGTCATGGTGTCGCATAATCATATGCATGATTTTGGTGAATAGGCTTCGGCCTCGGGCTTCGGCCTTATTATAAATTTTGGTGAATGCCCTCAAGGCTCATTTTGGTGAATGGATCCACATGCATATGCCCAGTGGAGTTTTGGGTTGCATCTCATACATTAAACATACGTTTGGTGAATATTTTGGTGATTAATTATTTTGGTGATTACTTGGTGATTATTTATTTGGTGAATATTTAGTTGGTGCTGAACTGGTGATTAAAGTGAATATTGCTGTGTCTTGATGTAGTCCTGTATCTGTATATACTACTCCTTATGTACTTTATTATGGGGTTTGAGACTCACCCCTTTTGTTGATTTTACTTTACAGGTAACCGTACTTGAAGGCTTTGACCTTCATTCCCTTGAGTTCGAGTCGCTCTGATACGTAGCACCTGGGGGGCGTCTTATTAGATAGTGATTTGTCTTGTATGACTTGTTGGATTTTAATTTAAAGTTGTAACCATATTTTTGAGTAATGGCCGCCCATGATGCCGCGTAATGTTTTTAATTTAAATTAAACAATTGACGTGTTTTTGAAGTAATTGTAGCATTCCGTTTCAAAAAAATAAATAAATAATTTGTGCACTCTGATAATTGATATAAATGAAAGGGGTAGAAACGGGTGTTACAAGTACAGTTTTCACAAACAAGGCAGTAGGTCCAGAAAATGGGGCAGCAACTGTGACCTAGATTGCAATCTTCCTAAAGTGATCAAAACTTACTCAATTAACCTGAAATTTGAGCCTAAACAGTAGTAAATTAAGTCTAATTTTCAATGAAATCCAAATCATTCTGAGAGGAGCTCAATTGCAACCACAAATCCCAGAAAACTGACCCTATGTCCAGAATGTCCCCCGAATATTACCCTAACTTGTGAAGCCTATAACTTGAGCTACAAAATTCCATATTCAACCAAATTAGAGCCAAATTAACGAGCATTCAGTCTAGTTTCTAAAATGATAGACCTCCTGATTTTCTAGTCAGTAATTCGTTCCCAGTAACTGAAGTACTGAACCTACTCCAGAATATCCAAAAATAGTGAAATCAACCAACATAATTAACGCCAAGCAAACACCAAATTAATCCAACATATATTTCAGTCACACTCAGTATTGACACCAAAATTAAATCCCTAAGCGAGTATACAACTCACCTTTGGCGATGAAAATCGCACACAACACCGAAACTCCGTAAACACGAACGAACCGTAACACACGAACTCTCCGAATCCGCTCCAACGCACACAAAATCGATCGCGGGTGAATCCTCAAACTTGACCAGTTACTGAAGCATCCCTGAATGCATCTCGAATCAACCCGAACTACTTCGAACCGCTTTTCAACTTTGAACTCAGCTACCCGAAGTGCTCCTGCTGTTTCCAGCAACCATGTGACATTTTGCAACGGACATAACTCAGTCAATTCTCAACCAAACATAGCAAAAAAGGTGTCTATTGTGAAGGGAATTTTATCTAGTTTCTGAGGGTTCAGGTTTCACACACATGCATCCAGTATTCATAGAGTTATAAAGGAAACAATGGAACTGGGTCAAAACTGAAGCTGATTGAGAAACGAAACTTGTGGACATGATAACTCCCTTCATTATCAATGAAATCGGATGGTTCTTGGGCCTAAACTAGAGGATTGTTTGTCTAGTTTCTAAAAAAACAACAATGATTTAAAACGGAGGTTTGTACAGTGAGATATGTGGAAATTACTGAAGGTGGGTCATACGGGTTTCCTGCAGAAGTTCAGCTGAACTTGTATCTTCAATCTCTTGGCTCTATAATTCGAAAATGGCAAATGATGATCTAGGGAGGGTTAGGCTCAGAAGTTTGTACCAGAAGGAAGAGGATGAAATATGGAGCTGAAAGGTGTAGGAGATGCTTACATGCAAGAGGAAATGATGGTGTTGATGATGGCTTCTCCTCCTCTCTCTCGCCTCCCTTCTCCTTTCTCTCTTCTTTCCCTTCTTTCTTTTTCTTTGTTTCAGTTTCTGAATGAGAATGGTTGAGTCAGCTGAGTGCTAGGGTGAAGGGATGAGGGCTAAAGTGGTGTGAAATGACCAAAATGCCCTTGGCCCACTAGGTCATGGTTTTGAGACTAAAACTCCTATAATTCTATAGTTATCCCTTAGGAATGGTTTTCTCGACTACTCACGCTCGAGTCGCGACTAATTATTCCACCCAAATTATTAAGTCGTTAACTAGTGTTAGTATAATTTCGTTGGATTTAAACAATCCAAATCGGAAAGTAGTTTGAGCTTTTGGTGATTAATTTGATAAAAATATAATTAGGGATCCAATTTTTAAGATTTGAACGGAACCTCCAATTTGTTTGAGACAACCCTACACTTCATTAGAGACTCCATCAATTCATCTTTCTTCACAGCATAACTACTGTTCCACTCGCTCTTGATCCCCTTCTTTCGCCGACAATGAGAGCTTCCCATATGCTATATAATTTTTCTACAAAACTCCATCAGATCTTGATCTCGTACGCACTTGTTCCAGATGGCATCACTGTGATTACTAAGAAACCCATGTTAAGATTAATCAATTTCTTTCTCACCCTTCTCCTATTATTGAGTTTTAACGTTGTTACTGAGGGTCCAGAGGACTGAGGCTGTGGACAAAGATGATGACAATCTGAAAGAATTGTTAGCATTAGACAATTAATTGGAGAGGAAGCCGAACATGACAGTGTTAAGTTATTGGAAGCAGAGGTTTTAAACATGGTTATGGAGAAATTTGGAGATGAAGATGGAAATAAAGGAGAAAATATAAATCTTACTTTTAATATGAGAATTTTTCCAATCGAGCTTTTAAATAAGTTAAAATAAAAATAATTAAGTGTAAAAGCCAAATAAAACAGAAGTTTGCCACATCAGCATTTTTCTAACGAAGAAGTTAACGGAATTATGAAAAGATAAAAGTTTGAATTTGTAGGGATTTTTTTGCAAGGTCTAAACCCGAATGGCCAAAAAACATATTGAAGCAAAAAAAAAACATCAGAGTGGTAATGGGAAAATAACTCATACCCCTGACCCGATATGGAAAGTGCTGCGAGATTATTGCAAGGCCAGTCAGCAATTTATTTTAGGAAAAAACGCAAATACAGTACTTTAGGTGCTGGTTTTGCCGTTCTTCAAAGAAAAAATAGGAAAACTGCTATTAACCATCATACAGGCGTATTTTTGTAAATAGTTTTATCATTTTAAAGGAAAAAAACAAGTTTATATTGTAGTGTACGTAAGTCTTGCTCTTTATTTTAACACTTTTATTTATTTATTTATTTATTTATTTATTATAAATCTATATTAATTGTTTATGATTGCGAAAATCCACAATTATCTCTTTTTTTTATAAATCGGGTATCCTCTGCACGCAACTGCAGAGACCAACCCCATCCACAATTACCTCTTATTATATAAAACCGATTCTATATAATTTTTTTGACAAACAAGGGCGTTATATAATAGAAATAGAATCTTTTTAAAAAAGTTTGTAGGTAAATAAAAGTATTAAATTTTGGCTAAAGTGCTCCCGGGGTCCCTTATCTTTATTTAAAGTAACGAATTAGTCCTTTATGTTTTTTTTGTCCCAAATAAGTCCTTTATCTTTCAAATTTTTGACACATAAATCCTTTTCCGTTAACAGTGCTGATTTATGTGTCAAAAAAAAGATTTATGTGTTAAAAATTTGAAACATAAAGGACTGATTTGGGACAGAAAAGGATTTATGTGTCAAAAATTTAAAACATAAAGGACTGATTTGGGACAAAAAAAAGATAAATGACCAAATCGTTACTTTAAATAAAGATAAGGGACCCCAGGAGCACTTTAGCCTTAAATTTTTGCAGCAGTAGCAACAATAAAGAATATTAATATCACAGATGTTATATCAATCAATTATATAAAAGAAAATGAAGAAAAAGTTTTTATTTAACTTTTATAGGATAATACTTTAATACAAGAATAACATATAGTCCTTCTTTATTAACTTTTTATTTTATTTTTGACTAACTAGGTAAACAAAAATAGGCTAATTGGGTCGGCAACCTCCATTTGAATGACAAGGTGAAAGATCATCATGTCCCATAGCAGAGGTGGGCGGCGGGTTATAACACCAACAACGCCCATTTACGCATTTTGCCATCTCTCCAAGCTTGCATCCTAGTAAACAATCTACATATGTCTTACAAGATGAAACACCTTCAAAATCTGCATGCACATACAATACAATTGAATGTAAGACTATGTAAAATATGAAGAATCAAAAGGTAAACAAGTTTGAAGTGGCAAAATTTAGAGAAAAAAAAAAAGAAATTCACTTAATTTGGAGGTTGGTTTCAAACCTGATGCAATGATTAAAAAGGCAAACAAAAATGTCAATTTGAGAACAGAAAACTTTGTAGCGTCCATTGTGTTACGTACTTGTGTACATAAAACATGTTCTACATATGTGTATTTATATAGACAAATGGTGAGTCAACACCTTGACCATATTATTATTTTCAATAGATGCATTAATATTTTTTGGCCAAAGGATGCATTAAATGTAAAAACTATATTTTTTTATACAAGTCAAACAAATATGCTAATATTTAATGAACATTTTTATATATGATAAATAAATTAAGTGTTTACATTATTAATGATGATTAAATTTAAATAACTAGGTCTTTTTATAATTATATAAACATTTAATACAATTTATTTTAATCATTAATGTTGAATAATACATAGTTTGTTTTATTCTTTTACGTATGTTTTTTTTGTTACAAGAAATTTAGGTGAGTTGGGCTCCGGGGAATTCTTTTAGTATCTAATCTTTTCTTATCAAATCTATCTATATTCTTTTTTGTGATAGAAAATGTTAGTGGGGGAGGGAGAAATGTTAGTTTCTCGGGTTTGAACGCGGGACCTCCTGCTTGCACACATTTAGTGCACTCATTCGGTATTTTTCCCCACCAAGTGAACTACCTACTTGGGATATATATCTATATTCTATATATATAAAATTATAAAATAGACGTCTTATATTTTTGACAATTAGGCAAAAATGAAGGTAGATGTATATTCATTCATAAAAATTTTCTCTTTCATTTTCTATCCCACTTTAATTCAAAATCCTCTCTCATTCTTCACTTTTCGCTCTCCTTTTTTACTTTTCAATTCATTTAAAATTCTCTCTCCTTCCTCACTTTTCTCTCTCATGCGTCAGTAGCAACGGACAAAGGGTCATAAAAATAGTTTTTTAGTCCCAGTAAAGTAATTCGATTGGTAAGCTAAGGGACACCAAAGGAAAACCTATAGAAGATCTAGGGTTCAAAAATCAAAAACTAATATTTTTCTATTTTAAAAGAGGACTTTCTTAACCTCCTCTTGTACCCTGTTATATGTTAGTGTTTTGTATTTTATTAAACCATGTTTGTTGTCTTCGATTTTTTTTAATCATGATTTCAAAAAACTCAAAATCCTAGAGATATAGTGAATTTAATAATCATATTTTTCGTCAAAATATGAAACAACTTTTCCAATTTTAAAGTTTTGTGAATTGGATTTCATTTGAGTACCGACAAAAGCATTATTTTTAGCAAGTATAATTTTCAGTATAATTATATTTTATATTTTTTACAAAAGCATTTATTTTACATAAAAGGAATATTTTATTTTTTTAGTCTTGATGTATACCATTGTTCTCCAAATAGTCATTTTCTTTCTTTTTATCTTTATAAGTGTATTTATTTTTATGAAGGATAACTTTTCTTTGGAATTAGGGCGTAAAAATATTAGCAAAAATATTATTTTGGTACAATTATTTTTTAATATTATGTGTTCGTAACTGTATATTTAGTTTACTTCTAAGTTATTATTTTGTTTTTGAATCTCGACAAGGAGAGAATATTTTTTATATTTTTAGGTTGTATACGCATATTTTGCTTTTGAGTTTCAAACAAGAAACTTTACAAAGTTTTTGTACAATTTTATCATTTTTGATTCATGACGATAAACATTACAAAGTTATCAAAATAACTATTTTCTATATTTTGTATTTAGAAGGTCCTTAGTTGTTTTAATTATTTATGAATGTATATTTTTGAAGTAATTTTAGCTTGTTTTCTATGGTTACTAAGTATAATTGACTAGTTAATTTTTCTTTTAATTGCCACATCAGCAGGTACTGCCATGTCTAACTGAGTGGCATAAAACTTGTAATTACATTCACTTTCAACTTAGTTGGATCATAACCATATTCAGTTTCATCTCCAACTCTCTTTCTCCCTGTGTGTGTGTGTGTGTGAATATTCTCTCATCTTTGAAACGTGAATCAGAGTGTGGAACAATTTGTTCAAACAAATTGGCACCAGAGCAATCAGTGAAGACGATCCAGGGCGACGATGGAACATGCAGGCGGCAACAATGGTCATTTTCCGACGAAATTACCAGTGCTCGACAGAACGAACTACGATCGGTGGGTGCTGCAAATGAAAGTTGTCTTTCACTATCGAGAAGTGCACGAGGTTGTTCGCAACGGTGTTACGGTGGTAGGTGGCGAGGCGTTGCGTGACCAACGGAAGAAGGATAGTAAGGCGGTCTTTCTCATCTATTAGTGTGTTGATGATGATGCGTTTGAGAAGAATGCACAATTTGAGACAGCGAAGGAAGCATGGGACGTGGTTGCAACCAAGTACTCCAGCGATGCAAGTTTGAAGAAAGTAAGGTTACAAATGCTGCGTAGGCAGTACGAGTTGCTTTAGATGGGAGAGAAGGATTCAATTGCGGAGTATTTCAACAAATCGACGTTGTTGATGAATCATATGCGTACCAACGGTGAGATGATCTCCAATCAATTGAAGATTGAAAAGGTACTTCCAACTCTACCTCCTAGATTTGATCATATAGTGGTTGCGATTGGACAATCAAAAAACCTAGAAACAATGCAGGTTGATGAACTCCAAGGTTCACTCGAAGCAAATGAAGCTAGGCTTAAGGAGAGAGTAAATGATAATAATAAGGAGAAGGATACTGTGGAAGCCTTAAAAAAAATTTTAAGAAAGGAGGTGAGGGTTGGAAGAAGAAAGGAAAGGAAAATTGGAAGAATCAGAATTATAATAACAATTATAAGGAGAATAATAGAGGAAATTATGTTTACAAAGACAAAGGCGAGTCTAACAAGCTAGAGACGTGATGGTAATGATAGTAAGAAAGGGAAGAAGAAAAACAGTAAGAAGCATTTCAAATGCTATAATTGTCAAAGATATGGTCATTTTGTTGATGAATGTGTAAATGAAATAGTTCCAAGAAAAAAAAGAAAGATGATGAAGTGCAATTTGCTGGATATGATGATTCTGACTTAGAAACAGTTATGTTAATGGAAAAAACTGAGGATTAAAAGGAGGTTTCTGAGCCGTGGTACCTTGACACAGACTGTTGTAGTCACATGTCAGGCAACAAACACTGGTTCTGTGAACTATAAATAGTTAGAAGGAAGGTGAAGTTTGCAGACCACAGATACATAATTACAGATGGAACTGGAAAAGTGTTGATTAAAGGGAAAAACGGTAAGAAGATTTTGATTAGTGATGTACTATATGTGCCTGAGATAAAGAGTAATTTGCTGATTTTGGGACAGCTACTTGAGAAAGGTTTCAAGATGAAGATGGAGGATAATTTCCTTGAGGTACTTGACAGCAAGAACAGAGTGGTACTGAAAGCACCTCTCTCCAAGAATAGAACTTTCAAAATTGGTGGTAAGTGGTGAACCAGCAATGTTTGAAAGCTATTGTTGATGAAGGAAGTTAGATGTGCATTAGGAGATATGCCACGTATAACTGCAGAAATAAAATAGAACATGGTGAAGAGGATGCCACCTATAACTGAGCCTGATGAGGTGTGTAGTGGTTGTTGTGAAGCCAAGCAACCAAGAAAAGAGTTCAAGTCACATGTGCCAACAAGAGCAGCACATAAGCTTGAAACCATTCATTTTGATGTGTGTGGTCCTTTTGAAGTAAAGACTTTGAGAGGTAATCTATTTTGTCACATTTATAGATGACTTCTCTAGAATGATGTGGATTTACTTATTTAAGAAGAAGGGTGAAATGTTTGAAGTGTTTAAAGAATTTAAACAATTGATTGAGAAATAGTGTGAAGAATCAATCAAGTGCTTAAGAAGTGATGGAAGTGGTGAGTACACCTCTCTAGAATTTGAAGACTTGCAAGAATGAAGGAATTGTGCATGAGGTCATTGCCCCATACACCCCTCAGCACAATGGCACTGCTGAGAGGAGAAATAGGATTGTTATGAATATGATCAGAAGTATGTTGAAGGAGAAGCAGATGCCACATTATTTCTTGGGAGAAGTTGCTTTTACGGCAGCTTATTTGCTGAACAGATGTCGAACGATGAGACTTGGTGAACTCACTCCTCATGAGAAGTGGTCAGGCAAGAAACCTAATGTGAAACATCTAAGAATTTTTGGCTCAATATGTTATAGACACATTCCAGAACAATTGAGAAAGAAGCTTGATGATAGAGCTCAATCTATATGGTGTTAGTTGGATATCATGTTACTGGTGCATACCGACTGTTTGACCCTGAGAAAAGAAAGATAGTGATAAGTAGAGATGTAATTTTTGAAGAAAAGAGTTGGAAGTGGAGTGAACAGAACCAAGCAAATACAGTTGGGGATGGTGCAGTACTACGGGATTTAGAAGGTGAACCAGTGGCTGAGGATGGGAATTGAGTCAACTTGATGTGAAGTCAGCCTTTCTCAATGGACCATTAGAGGAGGAGGTTTATGTCACCCAACCACTTGGCTTTGAATCACAGAAGCATAGAGGCGGTGTTTTGAAGCAGACTGCAAGAGCCTGGAATAAACAGATTGGTGGGTTTTTAGTGCATCTCAAGTTCAAGAAATGTGTTTCAGAACATGGAGTATATGTGAAGGATAATGGACCCAGTGATTGGATGATTGTGTGCTTGTATGTGTATGATCTTTTAGTGTCTGGTAGCAGCACTAAGGAGATAGAAGAATTCAAGAGAAAAATGATGAGTGAATTTGAGATGATTGGTTTGGGATGTCTTTCAAATTCCCTTAGCATGGAATTTGCAATAACTAACAGTGGCATCTTTCGTCATCAGAGAAAGTATGCAATTGACATCTTGAAAAGATTCAAGATGAGTAGACGCAAATCTGCAAATGTACTTGCAGAAGCAGGAATTTAGCTCAAGAATGATGATGATGATGATGATGATGATGATGATGATGATGATGATGATGATGATGATGATGATGATGATGATGATGATGATGATGATGATGATGATGATGATGATGATGATGATGATGATGATGATGATGATGATGATGATGATGATGATGATGATGATGATGATGATGATGATGATGATGATGATGATGATGATGATGATGATGATGATGATGATGATGATGATGATGATGATGATGATGATGATGATGATGATGATGATGATGATGATGATGAGTGTGTTGATGCAACTCTACTTAAATAGATAGTTGGGTCCTTGAGATACTTGTGCAACTCAAGACCTAACCTTGCTTATAGTGTGGGTCTCATAAGTAGGTTTATGGAAAGACCAAAGGCATCTCATGTAACATCCCTAATTTCGGTTAGTTTCGTTTTATGAAATTAACTAGCGAATTGTTATTCGACAAAATAATAATTCAAGTCATGGACATGTTAAAAGCGTGAAAGCAACATTTAGTTGCTAATAGTATGAATTGTGTGATTGTTGTGAGGTAGAAATAGAATTACATGAGGATTAGGGAGCCAAGGGCGTTTTGGTCATTCCCATATCATTCGAACCCCTAACCCAAACTACACGACACCAAACATATTCCTTAACTCCATAAGACCACAATCACAATTTTTAGAAGTTAATTATGAGTTAGTGGTTAAATAGAAATAAACTAAGGTGAGGAGCTAAGTGGAGGCCATTTTAGTCCTTTCCCATCCACTTAAAGCCTTGCCCTGCTGACCAAGCCTCACTTCACCAAAAACCAGAAAAACATAGAGTGGGAGAGGGAGGAGAGTTCGAGGGTGAGAGGGGGAAGAAGAGGTGATAACTCTATTTTATATAGACTTATTCATACAATTAAACTTGGATTATTGCTTATCTTCAAGAACATTAATATATAAATATAGCTTATTTATTAAGAAACAACATTTTAAAGATTCAAATGAATAAGGACAATGAATTGGGCAAAATGCATATATCTTGTTAGGTTTGATGTTTCTATTCAGTGCAGCTACTTCAGGTGTGCCCACACTGCCTACACTAGGAGTGCCCACACTGCCTACACCTGCTAAACCAGCACTTTGGACCAAAACATCCAAGGACCATTCCAATGCTTCAACACTTGATATGTGACGTCATGCCTAGTCATATGGAGCAGATCCACTTGCAGAATTCGGCGCCTACTATCAAAGACTAGTTGAGAAGCTCACTCACTCAAGGCCATGTGGCACTCATTCATTGGACCACCCCATGTGAGCTTCATGCAAAGCGACCAATTTGAACAACTTGCTTGATGGGAGGTCTGCAACTAACCATGGTTAATTATCTCAGTTACAATTTCGCGCCAAAGGAAACCCTCCAAGGGAGGCAAGCTCTCATGCCTATAAATAGAAGCCATATCTTCACTTAGAAATCATCCTTCATCCATTTCTTAAAGGATCACTTAAGTTTAGTTTTATTTTCAGTTTAGTTTAGTTTTATTTACGTTTCTGAAGAGAAGGAAGGTAAGGAGGTGCTTGACAACCACTCCCTTCACTTCTACTTGGAGGAAACTTGTGTAAGGATATCATCTTGTACTTCTACTTGGAAATCTCATGCAAAAGTTCTTCTACTTGAGTAATCTCTATCTCTTTTAGTTCTTTTGCAATATTACTCATCTTGTTATGTTCCCTACAGATTCTTTCTATTTTATAATGAGTAATATGAACTAATTTCCTTAAGTTGAGATGTTGTAAGCTTTGTAATGAACTTCTAAGTAAGTATATGTGGTTCAAGTAGTGTATGTATTTTAACTCTTGTGCAATACTTCTTTCAAAACTTATTCTGAATTTGATCACCTTAGAATAGGTAAACTTGTAACAGCAGACATGGGTTACATTTAAGACATCAAGAGTTGATAAGAATAAGTGTTTGTAACATCATCTTTGTTAAACTAGCTTTAATAAAGAATTGCTTGTTAAAACCATGTTAAGTCCTAGACATAGGATAACATAGTTCTTAGGGTGATACAGTGGGCGCTTAAGAGACAAGAGTGAACCTATTTAGCATGCCTAGACATAGGAAGCTTGTAATGAAACTCTGAAGAAAGTGACTGAAAAGCACACACTCATGCAGCTGCACTCAGTGTACCTACACTTCCTACACCACTAAAACTCTTAGAAGTAAGTTACTTGGTGAAAACATCTCAACTACTTTATCTAACTGATTTCCTTCACATATTTACTGTTTATATTGTTTAAATACAATTCATAAACTCCAACCAATTGTGAATAGTGTAGACACACTAAGTATACACTCTAAGCAACATAGGGTTTTCATAATCCCTGTGGGTTCGACCTTTTCTTATCATTATATTACTTGTGTGACTATGTATACTTGCATACTATTTTCCACACCAAGGGGCTCAAAGTTTCACTAAAGTCCCATGCATGTAAGTGTTTTCCTCTCCATCCTCTTCCATTTTTCATTTGCTTTCCAATGATGCCATTCATTCAAGCTGAATCCTTCTCCTCCTCATCTTGCCATTTTTGATCATTGAAGCTCAAAGTTGAGTTTTTCCTCCTCGAAGCATTGCATGTACCATTGGAGCCTTAGAAGTGATTTTCATCAAATGGGTGAAGCCACATTGTGATTTGGTTGAACTTGGAAGTGATTTCAGTAGCTTTAAGAGGTTGAGTTTCGAATTTGGAAGTGTGAGAAGTTCAGTTTCGAATTCTAGACCCGTTCGGTGCAAGTTCGTGATTACGGGGATTGTTCGAGAGGTTACGGTTCAATCGTTTCGCGTGAGGTGGTGAGTTCTCGCGAGTTCGCCAAAACGGTGAGTTCTACTCACGCTTAGGATCATTTTTGTATTTCTGAAATGACCGCTATATGACTGGTTTTGTGGCTGTTCCGTGGTTTAGAAAGTTTTAAGAGTCGAAAACCGTTTTCGGGAAAATTGCACTTTACGGTTTAATTATCAAAATATGTGTTAATATGTGAGTTGTTGTTTGGACTGGATTGACTGGAATATTGTCTATGTTTATGTTGGATTTTGATCGGAATACGGATTGGACTCGAACGGAATTGCGAAAACGAGAAAACGGAACGAATTGGTGTATTGACAGAAGCGCACGAGTCGTGCACCAGCTTCGCAAATGATTTTAAAAAGAAGGCTCAGTGCGCACGGTCCGTGCGCACGGGTCATGCGCCTAAGGCACACGGACCGTGCGTGAGCTTCTGTTACTGCACACCGAATTCTCGTTTCGTCGCTCCTTTTGATTCCAAACCTCTTCTAATATCCTTTCCAACCCTTTGTGATGATTTTTCACTTTTAAGACATTGTTTTTGACATGTTCAAAGATGGTTTTGAAAATTGCCTTCAAACCTATAAATGTTTCAAAAACCGAAATGTAGTACACGTGAGCGGACAAGGGTTATATTTACCAACAAGGAACTAAGTTCAATCAAGTTTATGTTTATGTATTAACATGAATGACATGTAATGAAAAGGGATGAATAAACATTGTAGCGACCAAAAAATCCGAGAGAGGATTCCTCGAAGGTTCAAAAAATGAAGCCGCCACCAAAGTTTAATTATAAGGGTAAACATTGGAAAATCCCTTTTGGAATGGATAAGGGTCCTTGAGACCAGATTAGGGTTCGGGAGTCGGTTATGCGTGGGGAAGGTATTAGCACCCCACGACATCCTTCCTAATGAAGGTTACCTGCGAACTAGTTGTAGGAAAGAATATTAATTTTGAAAATATTTATTTTACCCTTTTATTGTGAATTAGAGGAAACTAAGAGAAAGAAAAGACTTGATATTTTTTGAATTGAAGAATAGGATTATTTAGGAAAAGACTAAAAAAGGTTTTTTGTTAGTACAATTGACAGAGGTCGGCCGCCCTCTGCTCCTACGTATCTCCTGGTAGAGAATCAAATCACACATAGTTCTTGGTAGAAAAATTTGTTTGTTGGTGTATTTTATTTAGGGATTTTAGGACTCCTGAGTGATCAGTTCATTTGTCCTAAAATAATGACTAACCCGACTGTACAGTCGGCTTAGTCCCCTACTTTGGGAAAATGGAGTTTTTTGAAGTTTGGAAGATAGCTTGATGTGTGGTGGTTTGATTTTATTTGAATAGGGGTTTTAGGACTCTTGAGCCGTACGGATCATTCGTCCTAAAACGGTGACCAACCCGGCCGTACGGCCGACTTAATCCCCTATTTTTAAAATTTGATTTGTGGAAAGAAAAGTGTTTGTATTTTTTTCATTTAGAAATTGTTTGTTTTAAGTAGGGATTTTAGGACATGATCCGTAATGGTTCATCAGTGGCCCAAAAAAGCAGACTAACCCGACTGTACAGTCGACTTAGTCCTCTATTTATATTTTTTTGAGAAAAGGACTATCTATTTTCATAAGAAAAAAATGGATTTGTGAAAGAAATTATTTATTTGTAGAAAAAAGGAAAAGGGAACGAAAAAGGGGTGTAGTGGTAAAATGGGTTGTCATTAGCTGCAGGGGTTTGTATTTTTAAAAGGGAGGTGTGGAAAGCAGAAGCCCAGTTCGTTTTTGTGAACTGGCCTGTGAGAATGCGGGCTTTCAGTAGGGGTGGTTATAGTAATGAAACGAGGGGGTGTGTTTAGTAAACTGAAATAAAAAAATAAAAATTAAAATGAGATAAAATGGGAGGGGGGTATAAAAGGGAAAATTAGGGTTTTGTAAACCTAATTTCTTTCTCTTCATATTGCTGCGCCGCAGCAGCCATACTCTTGGGAGGGAGAGAGGTTTTGCAAGCAGTGAGAGAAAAGAAGGAGGGAACGCGAAACAGAGAGAGGGTGAGGGTGAGAGAAGACGACGGAGAGGGAGGAAGAGGGAGATGACGACGGGGAAGATGACCATGGGCCAGCGGCGGAGCAAGGTGGCGTCGTCTTGCGGTGGCGACGTGGTAGTTTTCGTCGGAGCTCGACGGTGGTGTTGTTGGTAACTGACGCGCGTATGGTGGGGAAGACGGCCGTAGGCTACAATGACGTCGCACGATGGAGACTAAGAGACGCGCAGTGGCCAAAAAGGGGGGCGTGCGGTGGTTGTGGCGGTGACGCTCACGAAAGGGGTGCTTCGCGAACGCAAAGGGGAAAGTGATGACGGTTTCGGCCAGGAGAGAGAGGGATGATGCGAAGAGGATGGTCACGGTGCCAGGGATTGTTGGACTATATGATAACCTTAGAGGGGGGTGAATAAGGTTATGTGCAAAACTTGCATTCTTTTCAATTTTCAGACAATGCCAGTTTAAATCAGATGCGGAATATAGAACTTAAACTATGTGCACTGACCTAAGTACGCTATAGGTATGACACTTCCCAGGATTTCAAACCAACTCAATCTCCCCGATTGAGAGACCCAAGAACACTTCCACGGATTTCAAAAAACCGCTTCAATCTCCTGATTGAACGACCCAAGAATACTTCCCAGGATTTCGCAATAACCTCAAAATAGAAGATTACAAATGAGAACCTATGATCCAATCACTTCAGACAGTATGACAATATAGTAACTGAGAGAGATGAGTGATTTGGAAAATCGAAGAGCTTTAAAAGATATGAAAATGAAAAGCTCTTTTTTTCTCTTTTCTCAGATCTAGAAAGTGTATGTGATAACTAGAGAAGATGTAGTGTATTGTAGTTTGAGGTGTGTTTTCATTTGAGAATCCACGGTCCCTATTTATAGAAAATGTAAAACACTGACCGTTGGAATAAAACAAGAGACACAATAATCGATTATGTGCTCTGATAGTGCATATGGCATAATCGATTATTTGCCTATAAATGGAATATATTGTAATCGATTCTTTGCTTAAAACAAGAAGTGTGTAATCGATTATGTGCTTCAAAATACTAAGCATGTAATCGATTCATTGCTTAAAACAAGGGAATGTGTAATCGATTATGTGCTTCAAAATAGAGTATGTGAAAATCGATTTTATGCCTTTCACACTCAATATAAAATCGATTTTGTGCTCTGGAAAGGCTAGGCATGTAATCGATTCCTTGCTCTGAAAATTGATGTCTCTTTCAAAAAAGGAAACTAAGTAATCGATTCTTTTCTTTTAAAACCAACTTGGAAATCGATTATCCTCTTTCATTTGGAGTTAGAAATCGATTTCATACTCCAATGAGAAAAGATAAAATCGATTCTTTCATTTACAAAACATTTTCTCATGTTACGTGCCTTTCTCATGCAAGCATGCATTTGAAAAAATATTTTCCTAGGCTTTTAACACAACAATTTTATTTTTAAAAACATTTTAAAAACATCGTCTCTCTTCTACTAAATGTCATAAAACTGAAGGGATAGGATCTTAAATTTGAGTCCTATCAAAAGCAGATAAACAATTAGGTTTTCAACTTCATTGTTGCTTCTTCTGCAAGCCATTGCACTTTAGTCCCTGCTCTTTGATTTAATCCCTGTTCTTTGATTTTGTTCCTGTACTTTCATTCAACTGCAACCATTAGTAGATAAGATGTAATTTGTTATCATACAAAACAAAGAGCGTTTGTCCTTGGTTCAACAAACTCCCCCTTTTTGATGATAACAAATTACATTATGCATAGGGGTGATAATAATGAAAAGTTTGCAAAAAGCTCCCCCTAAGCATAAGCATAAAAATAATACAACTAAACCAAACATATAATTACATTATAAGCATAGATAGCAGCAGATATTTTCTTCCCCACATAATCACATTATAAGCAGATATTTTCTCCCCCTTTGTTTTCATCAAAAAGGAGGGGGGGTGAACACATAGATACATAATCATACTATAAACTTGCAAAATCACGCAACAGTAGCACATAGCATAAGATAGATAAAAAAATAGTTTAATGCTATGCTCCCCCTTACTTGATGAACCCTCTGATTGATTGTAGAATGCAAAACTTAGGCAAAAGAAGGTGGACCATCACAGTTTAAAAAAGATATTATAGAAACTAGGATACCCATGAGATATGTCATGCTTGGTTCAACAATATAGGTACCATATTTATCTTCAAAAAAAGGTTCCATCAAAGATTCAGCATAATAACATTTAAAAAAAAAAAACTTTGATGCACACACAAAAAAAACTTTTATCTCACATATGTGTCTAATACTTGATAAAAATCTTAAGTTCTTCTATATAACACATTTTCAATAGAGGTGAATAAAAACTTTACCAATCTAACCTTCACCGGTGATTCTTCCTCTATTGTTGTTATCACAAGTCACATGACTGCTGTTTCAGGGGGTGAGTGTTTAAGAACCTTTTTGCGTCTCCAGTCATGAACTTCGAGTCTCTGCTATCAAGGTATCGATCTGACCCCCATACCTTGTGTAACACCCCGATATTTTTATTGACTAAAAATGCCCGAGTGCACATTAGAACACATCAGAGATACACAATTCCTGCCTAAATACTGAATATTGCAACGTAGTTCAACTGAATAATAACAAAACAGTCTTGATACACATAAGACTATAAGATGGTCTCAGACCAAAATATTCAGCAACTACATCATTCAGTATCATACAAAATAGCGGAAGAAAATACATAATATTGTGATACACAGAATACAAGGGAAAACACAAACTAAGCACAACAGCTAAGTCTTCGGCAACCATCCAAGTACAACCTACTCGTGCTTCTTGGATCTCCTCTTTCCCTGTTTCTCTGTAAAACAACAACATTTAAACAATGAGATACAATCTCAGTGAGTTCTACCGAGACCCCTAACCACGCTCTCGGTTCATTTATAAAACCTTTACCTGGCAATCCTGTTATTGAATTGCTATTATTCATTGGTAATTCGATTAATGAATTACAAACATAAACTGGTAATTCTATGTGAATTACAAACATAATCTTTTTAGTATTTAGCACGTCACCAACTACCGCAAGCTTAGGTGAACCCCGCATAGCCAATAGGTGTACAATGTCTAAAGGCAAAAGTAACAACATAGGGGCCTAGGTCAAGGGCTCATGACTTCCCTCACCTAGTATGCTATTTCATAGAGGTCGTCACCTCGACTAGATATAATATATATATATATCAAGAATCATAGACCGGTTTAGATGAATACTTAATAAACATCCCGCGTCAATTACATAGTTCAGTAAATAGAACGTACCATAGACCGGTTTAGACGATTTAACAATCATCCCGCGTCATTTATACAATATCACGTAGGACTCATAGTCCGCTTTCTTTTTGATAAAAACATTAAGTCCACATTCGCTCTCGCATACTAACTCGACACTTTTCAACATAATTTTCAATATCAAAAACAGTTCATTTTGCCTTAAAAATAGGATATTCAGTTAGGCCTCTGAATAAGCTTTCCAACGCATTTTAGAACACCTCAATCGGGTTCCCGGATCAAAAGATATCGCGAAACGAAAAACAGTGTTTGGTTGCTGAAATTCTGCCAATCTGCGCTGGAGTCGCGCCTGGAGCGCAAGTTCCGCGCGAACTGGCAGAAAGTTCTGTCATTCAGCGCTGAAGTCGCGCCTGGAGCGCAAGTTCCGCGCGAACAGGCAGAAAGGGGGTCTGTTAAGGCAGATTTTGGCGATTTCGCGCGAAAACCGCGATTCCGTTCAATTCCGATTTTTGTTCCGATCGAAAACAGATTAAACAAACAGAAAAACAGATTCAACCAATATCACACAATCATACAAATCAATCAATGTCTCAATCAAAACGGTTTCTATCAAAAACGACATATTTTCCAAATAATGGTTTTCGTTCCAAAATCTCTCGAAATCAATTAACGTAAAAACTAACGAGACACAAAAACATCCTAAGCGTGAGTAAAACTCACCCTTGAAGCGAGAGCCGATATCGAGCCAAAATCACCGAGACTTCAAAAATCCCCCAAACGCGAACCGAAAATCACCAATCCGCTTTCAACTTCAATTAAAGCTTCCAATCCGCTTTCAATCTTCGTGGGGCTTTATTCTAATCACTCTTCAAACACTCGTACATCCGACCCGCGAGAAATCTCAACTTTGACCTAAACACCAACAACTTGATCTTTAAGGTTCCAAGCTCATCCAAGAATCCAAAGCTTCCCAATCAACCATGAAGTACCCCAAATCACTATTCATCATCCCCTAGCTCCATTTGCCCCTATTCACATAAGACCTCAAATTCAATTTCACCAAAACCTAACCTTTGATTCCTCTAAATGCTTCAAGACTTTAATGATTAAGCTACCCAAACAACAATATGGTCTCTAATCAAGATTAACCTATCGAAATCAACACAATTTCGGATTCCCCCACAAAACCCTAAGAAAACGAAATGCAAAAGGGAGAGGAAAATGGAACCTTAGCTTACCTAGCTTGGAAGGGTGGGAGGGGAAGCAAAGATGATGATGAAGATGATAGTTTGGGATGGTGGGTGGAGCTCCTCTTCTTCTTCTTCTTTTCCTCTTTCTCTTCCTTTCTCCTTTTCTCTTCTTTCCTTCTCTGTTTCTTTTCTCTTCTGCGTTTTCTTTCTTTTATTCTTTCCTTTCTTCTTTCATTTACACACACACACATACTTATTTAATAAATAAATAAGTGGTAGCGTGGTCCAATTACCGTATTGATCTTAATCCCTTATTCTGATTTCGAAACTTCCTTGACCCGTATTATCCGGTTAACGATCTAATGCCATCAATTAAATAATTTTAGCACTCAATAAATTTACCAATTATGTACTAAATTGATTTAATTGGGTTAACCTCCAAATAATTCGATTAATTATTTTGAGGATGTTACATTCTCCCCAACTTGAAAGAATTTTGTCCTCAAAATTTGAACAAACATTCCTCGAGATGATAAATACGGATATCGAGTCCGCATATCGTCTTCCAATTTCTTAAGTTCGAATATAACAAGCTTCTTCTTTTATCGGTATAGATTTTCTGCCCAATCAGTGCACCAACTACACATTGGTCTTTCTTGGATGATACCTCACTCGAAGTCATAAGCAACGTACAACCTCATGCTACCTTCCTTCTTTGACTAGCAACACTGGAACATCCCATGCAGACGTACCCGGTCGAATGAACTTCTTTGATATCAATTCTTTAAGTTGGGATTTCGATTCCTTTAATTCTAAGGGAGACATTCGACAAGGAACTATAGAGATTGACCTGACTCTCAGAATTCATGCTATTGAGAATTCTACCTCTCACTATGGAAGTACGGAAGAAACTTCATCCTTTATAACATACAGGAATTCATTCACCAGCTGAATAGACGACAATCCTAAACACGGAAAGATGTTCATACTTCTCATAGGCAAACAAATAGATTCTACCACAAAATTTCTGTCTCGTATGACAAGTAGATAATTTTTTTTTTTTTGACACTATGCTTGAGCTATAAAACAATGGGTTGCACTCGAATCATATAATATACTAACAAAGTTATTGAAAAGAGATTTCATACCCCTCAGTAGATTGTCCTTAGGTGTGATTGTCTGAGCATCCAAAGTGTTGATTCGTCCCTGCCTCGGAGCATCTGGTGTCCCTTTGAAACTCTTCTTCGCTGGGCACTCATTTGCATAGTGGCCCTCTTCATTACAATAATAGCACCGATTTGTCCCCTGACGACACTCACCACGATGACGGTTTCCACATATAGCACAATTATTGAAGTTGGAGGGATCCACTGATTGCACCTGCTTCCCCTTGTAATCGTCCTCCGTGAATTGCCTGCTTGGAGTAGAAGATTCAGCAACTTTCTTCTTACCCCTCAAATAATCTTTCCTTTCGGCATACATTTTCCTCAGATCCTCCTCAGCAACATATGCCTGTTGTACTAAGGCAGGATAATTAACCAGAGTGTAAGAACTGAGGCCTTGGCTCACATCCGCTCGGAGACCTTCTTTGAACATTTGCATCTTCCACATATCATTTGGGGCATACCTTCCCAACTCATAGAACTGAGACAGTCTTTCAAATTTCGCAGCATACTCCCCAACCGACATATCACCTTGCTTCAGATTTACAAACTCTGCTTGTTTACTCAGCTTCTTCACCGAAGGGAAATATTGCTTCAGAAATAATTCCTTGAAGTTGTCCCAAGTTAGGGGAGTTTCTTGGAGTTCCATCATATGCCTTGCATTACACCACCAGGTGTGGGCATCTTCATCGAGCACATTTGCCGCAAATATTACCTTCTCTTCTTCCCCGCATTGCAAGGTTTGAAAAATTTTCTCCATTGAATCAATCCAATAGTAGGCGGTCATTGGATCTGATCCTCCCTTGAAAGTCGGGGGCTTCATCTTTTGAAATTGAAAATATGCCCGGTTAGGATCTTCCTGATGGGGTTGAACATTGGGCTGCTGCAGAGCCAATTGGTCATGCTGCATTTGCAACATATCCTGCATCATCTTTTGCTGATTCTCTATGATATTCTGCATCCATTCAAAGTTTGGATCAACAGGAGGAGGAACGCCTCTACCTCTTCTAGCCATGATTCTGCGAAATATGCACAAAGTATTAAGTTGATCAAGCTCAATGTCTAATAGCATACTAAGAAAATCACGACTGGAGAAAGCAAAGACCCTAAAAGCTAAGTTCGACAAGGTCGAACCGCTCTGATACCAACTGTAACACCCCGATATTTTTATTGACTAAAAATGCCCGAGTGCACATTAGAACACATCAGAGATACACAATTCCTGCCTAAATACTGAATATTGCAACGTAGTTCAACTGAATAATAACAAAACAGTCTTGATACACATAAGACTATAAGATGGTCTCAGACCAAAATATTCAGCAACTACATCATTCAGTATCATACAAAATAGCGGAAGAAAATACATAATATTGTGATACACAGAATACAAGGGAAAACACAAACTAAGCACAACAGCTAAGTCTTCGGCAACCATCCAAGTACAACCTACTCGTGCTTCTTGGATCTCCTCTTTCCCTGTTTCTCTGTAAAACAACAACATTTAAACAATGAGATACAATCTCAGTGAGTTCTACCGAGACCCCTAACCACGCTCTCGGTTCATTTATAAAACCTTTACCTGGCAATCCTGTTATTGAATTGCTATTATTCATTGGTAATTCGATTAATGAATTACAAACATAAACTGGTAATTCTATGTGAATTACAAACATAATCTTTTTAGTATTTAGCACGTCACCAACTACCGCAAGCTTAGGTGAACCCCGCATAGCCAATAGGTGTACAATGTCTAAAGGCAAAAGTAACAACATAGGGGCCTAGGTCAAGGGCTCATGACTTCCCTCACCTAGTATGCTATTTCATAGAGGTCGTCACCTCGACTAGATATAATATATATATATATCAAGAATCATAGACCGGTTTAGATGAATACTTAATAAACATCCCGCGTCAATTACATAGTTCAGTAAATAGAACGTACCATAGACCGGTTTAGACGATTTAACAATCATCCCGCGTCATTTATACAATATCACGTAGGACTCATAGTCCGCTTTCTTTTTGGTAAAAACATTAAGTCCACATTCGCTCTCGCATACTAACTCGACACTTTTCAACATAATTTTCAATATCAAAAACAGTTCATTTTGCCTTAAAAATAGGATATTCAGTTAGCCTCTGAATAAGCTTTCCAACGCATTTTAGAACACCTCAATCGGGTTCCCGGATCAAAAGATATCGCGAAACGAAAAACAGTGTTTGGTTGCTGAAATTCTGCCAATCTGCGCTGGAGTCGCGCCTGGAGCGCAAGTTCCGCGCGAACTGGCAGAAAGTTCTGTCATTCTGCGCTGAAGTCGCGCCTGGAGCGCAAGTTCCGCGCGAACAGGCAGAAAGGGGGTCTGTTAAGGCAGATTTTGGCGATTTCGCGCGAAAACCGCGATTCCGTTCAATTCCGATTTTTGTTCCGATCGAAAACAGATTAAACAAACAGAAAAACAGATTCAACCAATATCACACAATCATACAAATCAATCAATGTCTCAATCAAAACGGTTTCTATCAAAAACGACATATTTTCCAAATAATGGTTTTCGTTCCAAAATCTCTCGAAATCAATTAACGTAAAAACTAACGAGACACAAAAACATCCTAAGCGTGAGTAAAACTCACCCTTGAAGCGAGAGCCGATATCGAGCCAAAATCACCGAGACTTCAAAAATCCCCCAAACGCGAACCGAAAATCACCAATCCGCTTTCAACTTCAATTAAAGCTTCCAATCCGCTTTCAATCTTCGTGGGGCTTTATTCTAATCACTCTTCAAACACTCGTACATCCGACCCGCGAGAAATCTCAACTTTGACCTAAACACCAACAACTTGATCTTTAAGGTTCCAAGCTCATCCAAGAATCCAAAGCTTCCCAATCAACCATGAAGTACCCCAAATCACTATTCATCATCCCCTAGCTCCATTTGCCCCTATTCACATAAGACCTCAAATTCAATTTCACCAAAACCTAACCTTTGATTCCTCTAAATGCTTCAAGACTTTAATGATTAAGCTACCCAAACAACAATATGGTCTCTAATCAAGATTAACCTATCGAAATCAACACAATTTCGGATTCCCCCACAAAACCCTAAGAAAACGAAATGCAAAAGGGAGAGGAAAATGGAACCTTAGCTTACCTAGCTTGGAAGGGTGGGAGGGGAAGCAAAGATGATGATGAAGATGATAGTTTGGGATGGTGGGTGGAGCTCCTCTTCTTCTTCTTCTTTTCCTCTTTCTCTTCCTTTCTCCTTTTCTCTTCTTTCCTTCTCTGTTTCTTTTCTCTTCTGCGTTTTCTTTCTTTTATTCTTTCCTTTCTTCTTTCATTTACACACACACACATACTTATTTAATAAATAAATAAGTGGTAGCGTGGTCCAATTACCGTATTGATCTTAATCCCTTATTCCGATTTCGAAACTTCCTTGACCCGTATTATCCGGTTAACGATCTAATGCCATCAATTAAATAATTTTAGCACTCAATAAATTTACCAATTATGTACTAAATTGATTTAATTGGGTTAACCTCCAAATAATTCGATTAATTATTTTGAGGATGTTACACCTTGTAGCACACCTGCACTAAAATCAAGTAGAGAATTTTGGTACCCAATTCTCTTTGGGTCCTTGTGGGTTAGTCATCAAGGGGTTTGTTTTCACAATCCACCTTGGTTTCTCACAGGCAGGTATAAGGGTACCAAGCTCACACAACTTACGAATAGGGCATCTAAGTGAGCTATGGTTCCCTTTTTGACAATAAGTGCAAGAGAAAACAGTAGGTGTATAGCTTGAAGTAGCAGCTACAAAGTTTACTTTCTTTTTCAAAACAGAGGAGATGGAACTACCTTCATACCCAATACCTCTCCTATCAACATATTCATGTTGGGAGTGCAGTATCTTGGTTAAGGTATTTTCACCAACCTCAAACCTTTTTAAAGTTTCTTTCAAAATTTCATTTTCAACCTTGGCTTTTTCAAAATTTTGTTTAAGCTCAAGAAACTCAAGGTTGAAAGGTTTTATTTCATGTATCTCATTCTTCAACTTAGCTACCTCATTTTCTAGAGTTTCGATTTGAGTGAGCATGATTTTGTTGCTCTTTGTCAATTTCTTAGATTTTAACAAGAGAGCTTCATGTTCAAAATAGAGAGCTTCAAAAGCCTCACTCAAATCTTGACTACTATACATATCATCAAGTAAATCATCATGCATAATTGAATCAGTAAGATTATGGTTATCAAGGATTACCTCAGATGTGTCATTTGCCATAAAACAGGTAACATTTGCAACCTCCTCTTCTTCATCTGTTTCGCTATCAGTATCAGAATTTACCCATGCAGCTTTCTTCTGTTGGTACTTGGATTTCTTTGAGTAGTCGCCATTTCCAAGCTTGTTGAATCTCATGAAGTCTTCAAACATTTTAGCCATGTCTTCATCATCGGTTTCTTCATCAGACTCAACCTCTTTCCTTGCTATCTTAGGAGTTTTAGCAGCAAGAGCAAGATGTTGAACCAAGGACAAACACTCTTTTTTTTGTATGATAACAAATTACATCTTGTCTACTAATGGTTCAAGCCGAATAAAGTACAGGACGGGAATCAAAAAGCAGGAAGCATTAAAGTGGAGCAGCTTGGAGAAGAAGCCACCTTTGAAGATGAAGACCTAATTGTTTTTCCGCTTTCTTTAGGACACAGTGTAAGGTCCTATCACTTAAGGTCTATGACAGTTTAAATAGCCGAGAGATGATTTTTGAAAACATGCATCATGCATCAAAATTAGGGTTTTGAAAATATGTTATGCATGCACGGCAAGCTTTGGAAAATATTTTATGCATGCATGGCAAAGACCTAAAAACAATTTTGTGGAAAACAAGAATTGATTTCTATTATGTACCAAAGGCCAAGAATTGATTTATAGTATTTTCTAAAGGCCATGAAATCGATTTTCAAGCAATCCTAAAGGCCAAGAATCGATTTCTTAATCACATGTTTAAAGCTTGAAATCGATTTCTACATATACTCAAGGTAAAGCTAAAAATTGATTTCCCTCTTTTTGCATAGGCCTTGAAATCGATTTTCAAGCTCTTCCTTAGGCCATGAATCGATTCCTCATTGTGTTAACTAAGTAAAGAATCGATTTTCACCTATGTAAGATGTCTTGAAAATCGATTGCTACTTGTTTTCAAAGAACAAAGAATCGATTCCCATGTTTTCCAACGAGTAAAGAATCGATTCCTCACTATTTCAACTATCCAAAGAATCGACTCTTGAGGCTTCTAAGATGATAAGAATCGATTCATCTATATTTTAACTCCAATCAACAATCGATTCTTTTCATTTCATTAAACATTTGTTTCAGATCTACGCTTTCCTAAGCCTATAAATAGGCAGCCTCAAGTCATTCTTCAGCACACCACATTTTCACAACAATTCTCTTCTTCTCTCATACGAATTTCTAGATCCTGAGAAAAATAGTGCTATCACTTTCATATCATTTTTATAGATCTACTCATCTATCACAGCTATTATATGGTCATATTATCTGAGGTGATTGGATCATAGCTTCTATACTGTAATCTACTTTTGTGGGGTCTTTTTGAAATCTTGGGAAGCGTTCTTGGGTCTCTCAATCAGGAGATTGAGTTGGTTTGAAATCCTGGGAGGTGATCTTGGGTCTTTCAATCAGGGAAGATTGAAGTGGTTTTGAAATCCTGGGAAGCGTTCTTGGGTCTCTCAATCAGGAGATTGAGTTGGTTTGAAATCCTGGGAGGTGATCTTGGGTCTTTCAATCAGGGAAGATTGAAGTGGTATTGAAATCCTGGGAGGTGCTCTTAGGTCGTTCAATCAGGAGATTGAAGCGGTGTTGAAATCCTTAGATGTGTGCTCGGGTTCTCAGTTCGGGGGAATTGAGAGTTGCTATTTGAAAGTTGCCTGTTTGTAAACAATTCTTCATATAGTGGTTGTTATCAAGTCCAAAGGTTGTAAAGCCGGAGGCCGAGGACGTAGGGCTTTTATCCCGAACCTCGCAAAATTCCTGGTGTATCTCTATCCCTACTCTTTTACTTTATTTGTCATTTCTGTTTGTTTATTGTTATACTGCACTAAACATAAAACATCTGTTTATTGTTAAAACCAATCATAGCGTAGTCAGCATAATACATATCCCTATTCTGATCTGTTTATCTATCGTCTTCCATATCACTACAATTGATCTACTTTCTACTATATTCAATATCACTACACTTCTTATAAATAATCTTATTGTGTATATTGAAAATAGTATAACATCTCATTGTGCCTAAATCTGCCTGCTTGCACCATATAAAGTTTAAATCTAAGTTTCCGCATTTGATTTAAAACAAACTTATCAAGTTTTTTTGAAAAGAATCCATGATTTACACATAACCTTATTCACCCCCCCCCCCCCTCTAAGGTTATACTATTGTCTAACAAGTGGTATCAATAGCTAGAAATTGCATATAGAGCTTTACATATCGCAATTTAAATTTTATTTATCTATCTGTGATCATGGGTTCTTTTATGAAAGAGGGGATGTCCTTCAATAGGCCACCCATGTTTGATGGGACTAACTATGACTATTGGAGTAGTCGAATGAAATGTCATGTGCAGGCTATAGATTTCACTCTGTGGAGAATTATTGTTGATGGACCACTGATTCCTATGAAGATCAAAATTACAAAACCCGGTGGTGCTGACGGAGACACTACAAAAACTCAAGCTACCGGCAAAGTAGAAGAAATTCCAGTTGAAGACATCTACACCATTGATCTGAGCGAGCTGAGAAAGTCTGAGTTAGAGAAAATCTCTCAGAATGCCAAAGCTATGAACATTCTTCACCTATCTCTATGTGAAGAAGAATATGGAAGGGTAAAAGGGTGTCAGACAGCTAAAGAGATCTGGGATTGCTTGGAAGCTACACATGTCGGTACAAGCCAAGTAAAGGATACAAAAATCAGAATCCTCACTTCTGAGTATGAATCATTCAAAATGACGGAAGGTGAATCTGTTGCAGCTATGCACCATAGACTGAATCTGATTGTAAACAACCTAAGGGCACTGGGAAAAAGGTACTCTACAAAAGATATAAATGGGAAGATTCTTGCATCTCTGACTGGTGAGTTCTTTCCAAAAACTTGTGCAATCACTGAAGCCAAAGATATTGGCACTTTGCCCCAAGAAGACTTGATTGAGTCACCTCTTGCATTTGAGGTGGTATTGGATGCTAAGAAGGTTCAGGAAAAAGAAGTAATAAAAGAAAGAAAGTCTCTTGCTCTTGCTGCTAAAACTCCTAAGGTAGCAAGGAAAGAGGTTGAGTCTGATGAAGAAACCGATGATGAAGACATGGCTATGCTTGCCAAGAATTTCAAAAAATTTATGAAATTCAAAAAATTCAGAAAGGGTGATTTTTCAAAGAAGTCCGAGTACAACAAAGAAGACAGGTATGAGAAAAAAGATGATCAACCAAAGTGTTACGAATGCAACAAGTCGGGTCACCTAAAAGTAAATTGTCCAAAACTGAAATCCAAATACAAGAAAGCCATGAAGGCTACATGGGACAACACAGATACTGAAGGTGATACAAAGGAAGAAGAAGAAGTTGCAAATGTTGTTTGTCTTAGGGCAAATGACACATCTGAAGCTACATGGGACAATCTTGGCACTGATAGTGAAACAGATGAAGACACTACCAATGTGGTATGTAAAATGGCAAATGATACTTCCGAGGTGAGCCTTAATAACCCTAGTCGTTCTGATTCAATTATACATGATGATTTTGATGATGGGTATAGTAGTCACGACTTGAGTGAGGCTTTTGAAGCTCTTTATTTTGAACATGAAACTCTTTTGTTAAAATATAAGAAATTGACAAAGAGCAACAAAAGCATGCTCACTCAAATTGAGACTCTTGAAAATGAGGTAGTTAAATTGAAGAATGAGCTACATAAAACAAAACCTTTCAACCTTGAGTTTCTTGAGCTTAAACAAAATTTTGAAAAAGTCAAGGTTGAAAATGAATTTTTGAAAGAATCTTTGAAAAAGTTTGAGGTTGGTGAAAAGACCTTGACCAAGCTACTTCACTCTCAACATGAATATGTTGATAGGAGAGGTATTGGGTACAAACGTAATTCCACCTCCTCTGTCTTGAACAAGAAAATAACTTTTGTAGCTGCTACTTCAAGTTATACACCTACTATTTTCTCATGCACCTACTGTCAAAAAGGTAACCATAGCTCTCTTAGATGTCCTATCCGTAAATTATGTGAGCTTGGTACCCTTATACCTGCTTGTGAGAAACCAAGGTGGATTGTGAAAACAAACCCCTTGATGACTAACCCCAAACGACCCAAAGAGAATTGGGTACCAAAATTTTCTATTTGATCTTAGTGCAGGTGTGCTACAAGGTATGGGGTCAGATCGATACCTTGATAGCAGAGACTCGAAAGTCATGACTAGAGACGCAAAAAGATTCTTAATACTCAAACAACAGTCATGTGACTCGTAATATCAACAATAGAGGAAGAATCACCGGTGAAGGTTAGATTGGTAAAGTTGTGCTCACCTCTATTGAAAATGTGTTATATAGAAGAACTTAAGAATAATTTATCAAGTATTAGACACATATGTGAGATAAAAGTTTTTTTTTGTGTGTGCATCAAAGTTTTTTAAGTGCTATTATGCTGGATCTTTGATGCAACCTATTTTTGAAGATTAAATATGGTACCTATATTGTTGAACCAAGTATGACATATCTCATGGGTATCCTATTTTCTATAAGATCTTTTTTAAACTGTGATGGTCCACCTCTTTTGGCTAATATTTTTTGCCCTCTACAATTAATCAGAGGATCATCAAGTTAGGGGGAGCATAGCATTAAACTGTTTTTGCAAGTTTATAGTATGATTATGTATCTATGTGTTCACCCCCCTCCTTTTTGATGAAAACAAAGGGGGAGAGAATATGCATGTTATTATGTGGGGGAGAAAAATATCTGCTGATGTGCTGTTTATTTTGTTATGCTTATGCTTAGGGGGAGCTTCTGCCATTGTTTCTTTATTATGGCCTTCCTATGCATAATGTAATTTGTTATCATCAAAAAGGGGGAGTTTGTTGAACCAAGGACAAACACTCTTTGTTTTGTATGATAACAAATTACATCTTGTCTACTAATGGTTCAAGCTGAATAAAGTACAGGACGGGAATCAAAAAGCAGGAAGCATTAAAGTGGAGCAGCTTGGAGAAGAAGCCACCTTTGAAGATGAAGACCTAATTGTTTTTCTGCTTTCTTTAGGACACAGTGTAAGGTCCTGTCACTTAAGGTCTATGACAGTTTAAATAGCTGAGAGATGATTTTTGAAAACATGCATCAAGCATCAAAATTAGGGTTTTGAAAATATGTTATGCATGCATGGCAAGCTTTGGAAAATATTTTATGCATGCATGGCAAAGACCTAAAAACAATTTTGTGGAAAACAAGAATTGATTTCTATTATGTACCAAAGGCCAAGAATTGATTTATAGTATTTTCTAAAGGCCATGAAATCGATTTTCAAGCAATCCTAAAGGCCAAGAATCGATTTCTTAATCACATGTTTAAAGCTTGAAATCGATTTCTACATATACTCAAGGTAAAGCTAAAAATCGATTTCCCTCTTTTTGCATAGGCCTTGAAATCGATTTTCAAGCTCTTCCTTAGGCCATGAATCGATTCCTCATTGTGTTAACGAAGTAAAGAATCGATTTTCACCTATGTAAGATGTCTTGAAAATCGATTGCTACTTGTTTTCAAAGAACAAAGAATCGATTCCCATGTTTTCCAAAGAGTAAAGAATCGATTCCTCACTATTTCAACTATCCAAAGAATCGACTCTTGAGGCTTCTAAGATGATAAGAATCGATTCATCTATATTTTAACTTCAATCAACAATCGATTCTTTTCATTTCATTAAACATTTGTTTCAGATCTACGCTTTCCTAAGCCTATAAATAGGCAGCCTCAAGTCATTCTTCAGCACACCACATTTTCACAACAATTCTCTTCTTCTCTCATACGAATTTCTAGATCCTGAGAAAAATAGTGCTATCACTTTCATATCATTTTTATAGATCTACTCATCTCTCACAGCTATTATATGGTCATATTATCTGAGGTGATTGGATCATAGCTTCTATACTGTAATCTACTTTTGTGGGGTCTTTTTGAAATCTTGGGAAGCGTTCTTGGGTCTCTCAATCAGGAGATTGAGTTGGTTTGAAATCCTGGGAGGTGATCTTGGGTCTTTCAATCAGGGAAGATTGAAGTGGTTTTGAAATCCTGGGAAGCGTTCTTGGGTCTCTCAATCAGGAGATTGAGTTGGTTTGAAATCCTGGGAGGTGATCTTGGGTCTTTCAATCAGGGAAGATTGAAGTGGTACTGAAATCGTGGGAGGTGCTCTTGGGTCGTTCAATCAGGAGATTGAAGCGGTGTTGAAATCCTTAGCTGTGTGCTCGGGTTCTTAGTTCGGGGGAATTGAGAGTTGCTATTTGAAAGTTGCCTGTTTGTAAACAATTCTTCATATAGTGGTTGTTATCAAGTCCAAAGGTTGCAAAGCCGGAGGCCGAGGACGTAGGGCTTTTATCCCGAACCTCGCAAAATTCGTGGTGTATCTCTATCCCTACTCTTTTACTTTATTTGTCATTTTTGTTTGTTTATTGTTATACTGCACTAAACATAAAACATATGTTTATTGTTAAAAACCAATCATAGCGTAGTCAGCATAATACATATCCCTATTCTGATCTGTTTATCTATCATCTTCCATATCACTGCAATTGATCTACTTTCTACTATATTCAATATCACTACACTTCTTATAAATAATCTTATTGTGTATATTGAAAATAGTATAACATCTCATTGTGCCTAAATCTGCCTGCTTGCACCATATAAAGTTTAAATCTAAGTTTCCGCATTTGATTTAAAACAAACTTATCAATCTTTTTTGAAAAGAATCCAAGATTTACACATAACCTTATTCACCCCCTCCCCCCTAAGGTTATACTATTGTCTAACACAAGAGACTTTCTTTCTTTTACAACTTCTTTTTCCTGAACCTTCTTAGCAGCCAACACCACCTCAAATGCAAGAAGTGACTCAATCATGTCTTCTTGAGGTAAAGTGCCAATATCTTTGGCTTCAGTGATTGCACAAGTTTTAGGAAAGAACTCACTAGTTAGAGAAGCAAGAATCTTCCCATTTAGATCTTTTGTTGAATACTTCTTCCCCAGTGCCCTTACATTGTTCACTATCAGATTCAGTTTGTGGTGCATAGCTGCGACAGATTCACCTTCCTTCATTTTGAAGGCTTCATACTCAAAAGTGAGAATTCTGGTTTTTGTATCCTTCACTTGGCTTGTACCGACATGTGTTGCTTCCAAACAATCCCAGATTTCTTTTGCTGTCTGGCACCCTTTTACTCTTCCATATTCTTCTTCACATACAGATAAGTGAAGAATGTTCATTGCTTTGGCGTTTTGAGAGATTTTGTCTAACTCAGACCTTCTCAACTCACTCAGATCAATGGTGTAGATATCTTCAACAGCAACTTCTTCTGCTTTGCCAGTATCTTGAATTTTTGTAGTATCTCTCTCAACAGCACCACCAGGTTTTTTAATTTTGATTTTCATCGGAATCAGTGGTCCATCAACAATAATCCTCCATAGAGTGAAGTCTATAGCTTGCACATGACATTTCATTCGATTACTCCAATAGTCATAGTTAGTCCCATCAAACAAGGGTGGCCTATAGAAGGACATCCCCTCTTTCATAAATGAACCCATGATCAAATATAAATAAATTAAAATTGCGAGATGTTAAGCTCTATATGAAATTTCTAGCTTTGATACCACTTGTTGGACTATATGATAACCTTAGGGGGGGTGAATAAGGTTATGTGCAAAACTTGAATTCTTTTCAATTTTCAGACAATGCCAGTTTAAATCAGATGCGGAATATAGAACTTAAACTATGTGCACTGACCTAAGTACGCTATAGGTATGACAGATCTAGATGCGGTGATGTATTATGCTAACTACACTTATGATTGGTTTTAACTATAAACAGATATTTTTGTTTAGCACGGTATAACAATAAACAAACACAAATGACAAATGACAAATAAAGCCCTACGTCCTCGGCCTCTGGCTTTGCAACCTTTGGACTTCATAACAACCACTATACGAGAAGAACCTCTTCAATGTTTACAAGCAAGCAACTTCCCTATAGCTAATCCCAATTAACCCTAATTGAGAACCTGAGCACACAGCTAAGGATTTCACAACCACTTCAATCTCCTGATTGAACGACCCAAGAGCACCTCCCAGGATTTCAAACCAACTCAATCTCTCCGATTGAGAGACCCAAGAACACTTCCCAGGATTTCAAAAAACCGCTTCAATCTCCTGATTGAACGACCCAAGAATACTTCCCATGATTTCGCAATAACCTCAAAATAGAAGATTACAAATGAGAACCTATGATCCAATCACTTCAGACAGTATGACAATATAGTAACTGAGAGAGATGAGTGATTTGGAAAATAGAAGAGCTTTAAAAGATATGAAAATGAAAAGCTCTTTTTTTCTCTTTTCTCAGATCTAGAAAGTGTATGTGAGAACTAGAGAAGATGTAGTGTATTGTAGTTTGAGGTGTGTTTTCATTTGAGAATCCACGGTCCCTATTTATAGAAAATGTAAAACATTGACCGTTGGAATAAAACAAGAGACACAATAATCGATTATGTGCTCTGATAGTGCATATGGCATAATCGATTATTTGCCTGTAAATGGAATATATTGTAATCGATTCTTTGCTTAAAACAAGGAGTGTGTAATCGATTATGTGCTTCAAAATACTAAGCATGTAATCGATTCATTGCTTAAAACAAGGGAATGTGTAATCGATTATGTGCTTCAAAATAGAGTATGTGAAAATCGATTTTATGCCTTTCACACTCAATATAAAATCGATTTTGTGCTCTGGAAAGGCTAGGCATGTAATCGATTCCTTGCTCTGAAAATTGATGTCTCTTTCAAAAAAGGAAACTAAGTAATCGATTCTTTTCTTTTAAAACCAACTTGGAAATCGATTATCCTCTTTCATTTGGAGTTAGAAATCGATTTCATACTCCAATGAGAAAAGATAAAATCGAGGAGGACCTATTACTAATTTCAGTTTATTAGTACATGTTACAACGACAGTTCTTTACAAAATAACCTATTTACAAACTAGACTTGATAAAACCTAAATAAACAAAAACGAAAACGTGTAGACCAACCTTTTTTCCAAAGTTCCTCTTGTTATTATTGCTTACTGATACTGCTTGCCCACTGCTACTGTTGATTACTGCAGCTGCCCTTCGTCGTTTTAGAACCTTTTTCTTGGTGTTTTGTTATTAATTAGGGTTTCAGCGTGAAACCCTAATCTTTTCATTCTAAATTTTCCATGAATTTTCGTGTCTGATTTTCTGTGAATTTTTGGTGTTTTTTCTGTGTGTATCAGGCTTGTTTATATAGGCAAAATAAGGTTTAGGAAATTAAAAGGTTGATTCTGACCTGATTTTGTTTCCTATTTGCAGGTTTTGGGCTTGTTTGGGAGTCTTGGGCATCAAGAATAAGCCCATGGATCAGCTGCTGTTGCTGTTTTGTTTTTTTATCATTTTTTGTTCATTTTCGGATTTTTGTTATTTTTGTATATTTTGGTGATATTTTGTATTTTTTTAGATTTTTTTGGATCATTGTAAATATATTTTTTATTTTCTGAATTACTTTATTATCATTTTTTATGGTTTTGATCAGATGACTAAATTAGGTCCAAAATACCAATTATAGGCCCATTTAAAAAAGAGGCTCAACAAGCTAGATGTAGGCCCAAATAGATAAATGACCCAAAATATTAGGCAAAAGCCCATTTATTAAAACTGGCCCAAACTATTAGACATACACCGAAATTAGACAAACTGGCCCAACATATTGAGCGTAGGCCCAATTGAATGAAACACCACTCATTTGCCTAAATTAGAACAAGATAGTATTGAAAGCGTTCAAAATATCGTTCTTGTAACGATATTCCCTGGGACCTATGACACGCGGACTAAATTAAAATGATTGCGAAAAAAAGTGATCGGACAAAATTGGGGCATAACAAACATTTTCATCAAAGACTGTTGAGGTTTAAATATATAATATATATCGAATACAGGAAACGTCCCAATGCGGGTATTATATAAAAGACGGCCCAAAGCGGGTGGATATATAAATTATATCAAAAGGATGGGTGACGACCCCAGTAGATTAGTATACTAGGGGAGGGGAAGTCATGAGCCCCAGAACCTAGGCCTCAGAAGGTTTGAAGCTAGCGTAAGCTAGTGGAGAGGTTCAATGGTAAAGGCGTGGTCATTACCGGAGATGTACTATGGCATGACAGGAAAAGCTATATGCACGTAGGACCTATATTGACTACGATTAAAGGAAAAAGGAATAAATGGACCGAGAGTCATTGTGAGGGGTTACGGTAGGACTCATTGAGATAATGTTTATCTCACCCTTTATATGTTGTTGTTTGACAGAGAAACAGGGAAAGAAGAAAGCGACGAGGCACGAGTAGGAGACGTGCTTGAGGAGAAGTTAGAAGACTTGGTTCTTTTATCTTTGATATTGAGTTCCCTTGTTGTCTTTGTAACTCGATAATATGACTTGAATTTGTTTTAAGTTATGTAATCGTTTCCGCTTTTCTTGTGATGGTATTGAACACTAGGTTATGAGGATATCGAAAGACATGGAACCTATATGGTTTTTAATTAAGTTATGAATGTTAAGACTGTTGATGTTAATCATCGAGAAAAATTTTAGTTGTGTTCAATATCTAAACATGAAATATTACTCTGATGAATGTCATTTCGTGCATCTTAGCATTTCTACTCGATAGAAATATTAGGGTGTTACATCTCACATCTTAGCAGCTAAAAGAATTCTGAGATATGGTAAAGGTACTACTGATTTAGGTATTCTATTCCCTAGAACTGATGAAATAGAAGTTGTGGTGGAGGGTTTCATATATTCAGATTGGAGTGGAGATGTGGGGGATAGAAAGAGCAAAAGTGGATACATTTTCATGATGAATGGAGCACAAATCTCATGGTGCTCGAGGAAACAAAATGTTGTAGCACTGTCATCTTGTGAAGCTGAGTACATATCAAATGCACAGGAAGCATGCCAAACTCCATGACTTGAAAAATTGATGGAGGAGCTGAGGGTCAAAGGAGATAATGTAATGAAGCTCAATGTGGACAACAAATCTGCCATTGATTTGGCAAAACATCCCGTGGCACATTGTCAAACCAAAAATATAGAGACCAAGTATCATTTCCTTAGAGACCAAGTGAACAAAGGAAAGCTGGAACTGCATCACTGTAAATCAACAGACAAACTTGCTGATCTGTTAACCAAGCCATTGAAGAATAGCAAGTTTCTGGAGCTCAGGGATATGCTTGGAATGAAGACCCTAGAAAATTTGAATTGGGGTGGTGGGAAGTAATTTTAGCTTGTTTTCTATTGTAATTCAATTTTATCATTTTTGATTCTTAGTTGTTTTAATTATTTATTAATGTATATTTTTGAAGTAATGTTAACTTGTTTTCTATTGTAATTCAAATTAGTAAATAGTAACCTTGTTGTATGGTTACTCAGTAATATTGACTAGTAATTTCAATTTCGTTCACTTTCAATTCAGTTGGATCATAACCATATTCGATTAGATCACTTTCATCTCCAACTCTCTCTCTCTCTCTCTCTCTCTCTCTCTCTCTCTCTCTCTCTCTCTCTCTCTCTCTCTCTCTCTCTCTCTCTCTCTCTCTCTCTCTCTCTCTCTCTCTCTCTCTCTCTCTCTCTCTCTCTCTCTCTCTCTCTCTCTCTCTCTCTCTCTCTCTCTCTCTCTCTCTCTCTCTCTCTCTCTCTCCCTCCCTCCTCTGTGTGTGAATTGAAACCAAGAGCTTACGAGGGAACATTATACAATAAGGTATAATTATTCATAAATGTATATTTTATTTTTTATAAAGTATTGTTTTTCTTTTGAGTCCCGACAAGAAAATATTACATTTTGTTGAGGTAATTTTTTTTATAGTATTTGTCTTTATAAACATATATTTTTCTTTTGAGTTTTTATAGGAAAACTTTACATGTTTATTGCATTTAAGCAATCCTAACAGAAAACACTTATATGATGTCACTAGAAGTATTTTTTATATTTTTCTTTGTAAATGTCTTTGTTTTCATTATGTTTTTGAGGCTCGGTGGGTAAGTAAGGTGAGGGATGCTTCCTACTTATAAACTCTTTTTCAGGCCATATCACATCCGATATGGGCCTCTTAACACACCCCCCTCACGCCCAGGAATAGACATCAGGAGCATGACCCGAGTGGCCCAGGAATAGACATCTGGAGCATGACCCAACAATGGGTGGCCCAACGGATCTTGGATACTCTGATACAATCTTAGAATGTTGATTGGGCCTAACCCAACCCCACAAAACCGACTTGTAAGGTGAGGGATGTTTCCCACTTATAAACTCTTTTTCAGGCCATATCACATCCACAATTACCTCTTATTATATAAAACTGATTCAATATAGTTTTTTTACAAACAAGTGCGTTATATAATAGAAATAGAATCTTTTTTTTAAAAAAATTTGAATGTAAATAAAAGTATTAAATTTTTGCGGCAGGAGCAACAATAATATATTACGGATGTTGTATCAATAAATAATATAAAAGAAAATGATTGAAGAGTTTTTATTTGACCTTTTATTTTATTTTATTTAACTTTATAGGATAATACTTTAATACAAGAATAACTTAAAGTCCTTCTTCATTCACTTTTTATTTTATTTTTGACTAATTGGGACACAAAAATAGGCTAATTGGGTCTGCATTCTCCAATTGTATGATGTAACATCCGCAAAATAATTAATAGAATTATTTGGGTGTTAACCCAATTAAATTAATTTAGTACTTGACTGGTAAATTTATTGAGTGCAAAAATTAATTATTGGTCGTTATCGGATCGTTAACCGGATAATATGGATCAAGGAAGTTTCGGAATCGAAATTGGAGATTTAGATCGATATGGTAATTGGATCACGTTACCACTTATATATTAATAAATATATATATGTATGCGTATGTGTGAGTGAGAAGAAAAAGAAAGAATTAAAAAGAAAGAAAGAAAAGAGAGAAGGAAGCGTGAGAAACAGAGAAGAAAAGAGAGAAAATGAGAGAAAAGAGAAAGAAAGGGTGAGGAGGAAGAAGAAGAAAAAGGGGAGGGTTCGGTTCATCAAAACGACTTCCTTCCAACACGAAAAATGCTCAGCGTTACTTCCTCTTCGATTTGGTACCAAGATCTTCATCATCAACCCTCTCTCTCTCACTTTGCCATTTTCGAACTTGAGAGGGAAAATCGGAGTTTCGATGGTTGTAACTCAAGGGAAAGCTAAGGACGATGTTTAGGAGCGAGCACGAGGTGGATTACTCGAGTATTGAAGATCGATTGGGTGATTTGGAGTTGAAAATCAAAGATTGGGGTTATGGATGAATAGTAGCTTTTGGAGGTAGGGATGATGAATAGTGTCCGTGGAGGATTTCGAGGGATTTGGCATTTCGGTCAAAAGCGGTTTCGTGATCGAGTGGGAAGCTTTGGAAGCGGATAGGGTGTCGCCGGAGCGGGGAGCGTTCGTGTGGCTACTCGGTGATTTCGGCTCGATCGTGGATCACGCGTCGAGGGTGAGTTCTACTCACGTTTAGGATTTTACATTTCGAATTAATTGATAAACTGTTTTATCGCTTTCGCTGGACTGGAATATTATGTGATACTGTCTGATTCAGGTTAGGAATCGATTGGGGCGAGTCTCGGGTTGCGTCGTGTTAAAAAATGGAATTTTTGGTGATTTGATTCGAGAGATTTTGATTTAAAACCGTTATTTGGAAAATCGCCGTAATTTGATAAACTTCGATTTGATTAAGATTTTGATTGATTGTTTGATGTTGATTGGGTTTGATTATATGTGTGTGAAAACTGTTTTCGATCGGAATTAAAATCGGAATTGAGCGGAATCGCGGTTTTCGCGCGAAACTGCCAAAATCTGCCCTTGACAGACCCCCCTGCTGTCTGTTAGCGCGCCACTTGCGCGCCGCGCGCCACTCGCGCGCCACTTGACAGATCCTACTGTCAGCTCGCGCGCCACTCGCGCGCCACGCGCCACTCGCGCGCGACTTTGCAGATTTTCAGCAACCAAACACTGTTTTTCGTTTCGCGATAACTTTTGATCCGGGAACCCGATTGATGTGTTCTAAGATGCGTTGGAAAGCTTATTCAGAGGCCTAACTGAATATTCTATTTTTAAGGAAAAATGAACTGTTTTTGATATTGAAAATTGTGTCGAAAGGTGGTCAACTAGAGTGCGAGTGTGAACTTGGATTTTATAAAATGTGGATTAAAGTGTTTCATTGATTGTCTGATTTGATGGACCGTGGGTTCATGGTACTGTAGATATATATGTTTATATATATATATATATATCGAGTTGGGTGACGACCCATGTTTTGACATACTAGGCGGGGCAGTCATGCTCCCCCAACCTAGGCTCCGTGCCAATAGGAGAATGTACTATTGGTAAGGGGGTTCACCGGGTATATAGCACTGGATTGCAGTCGGTGTTATGTCATGAGTTTGTTGTACGTACACCGGGGTTTAGCACTTTATTGCAGTCGGTGTCGTACTGTGCGATACACCGGGGTTTAGCACTTTATTGCAGTCGGTGCCGCACTTTGTTTGTTCACGTTCACCGGGGTTAGCACTTTATTGCAGTCGGTGTCGTGATGATTTTTAAAAAGGATTTTTAATTGAACCGAGAGAGTTAGTAGGGGTCTCGGTAGAACTCACTGAGATTGTATCTCACTGTTTAAATGTTGTTGTTTTACAGAGACACAGGGACAGCGGAAATCCAAGAGGCACGAGTAGGTTGAGCTCGGACTGGATGCTGATAGCCTAGCTTTATGTTTAAGCTTATTTCCCTTTTGTTGTCTGTATACTAAAACATTATGTATTTAGTGTATATCTTTCTTCCGCTTTCTTGTATGATACTGAATACTATAGATGCTGATGGTATATGGTCTGAGAACCATATTGTCTTGTTGTAAATAAGACTGTTTGGGTTTTATTCAGCGAAAAATTTATAGTGATATTCAGTGTCTAAGCAAGAAATATATCTCTGATGTGTTACTAATGTGCACCTGGATATTTTTAGTCAATAGAAATACCGGGGTGTTACATATGACAAGGTGAAACATCATCATGTCGCATAGCAGATAGAAGTGGGCGGGTTATAGCACCAACACCGCCCAATTTGGCATTTTGGAAGCCATCCACGTTTACATTTGGGTTCACAGTCTCTGTTTGTCTTACAAGGTAAAACACCTTCAAAATCTGGGGTACATACAATACAATTAGATGTAAGACTAATTTTGTATGTAAAATATGAAGATTCAAAAGGTAAACAAGTTTGAAGTGGACAAATAGAAAAGAAAATAGAAATTCACTTAATTTGGTGGTTAGTTTCAGACCTGATGCAAAAATTAAAAAAGCCAACAAAAATGTCAATCGGAGAACAGAATATCTCGGAGTATCCATCTTGTACATAGAACATGTTCCATAGACTCATATTTATATAGGAAAATCCGCAAATAGTGAAGCAACACTTTGTCCATATTATTCTTTTCAGTGGGCATAAATGTAAATAATATCTTTTTATACAAATCAAACAAATATATTAATATTTTATGTTCGTGTATATCGAGTATCCTCTACGCGCATTCCTAAAATATTTTCGTGTAAATCAAACAAATATATTTACATAAAATATATTAATATTTTATGTTCATGTAAATCGAGTATCCTCTCGAGTCGGGTAGGACGACAATGGACGACAAAACTCTCCCTCAAAAGTTTTAACACTGCTGCACTCCTATGGCTTTAAGCTGGAAGAGACTGAAACCATCGCACCCAAACGCTCTTAGATAAATATATTAATATTTAATATATTGATATTGAACATATTTATATATAGTAAATTATTTATTCATAAGTCAAATTCTCTCTTCTTCTTTATTTCTCTCTTTCATGCAATGGTAGCAATAAATAAAGTTAAATGTTGACAAAAACATCACATGTGAAATTACTAAAATAGACATTTTATATTTTTGACAATTAGGCAAAAATGAAGGAAAATTCATATATTCATTCATAAGTACCTAGTTTTTGACTTATCTTTTTCTTTTTTCACTTGTATTAAAGAAAAAAGAAAATAAGTGTCTCCTTTTTCACTTTTCATCTCAAGTCAAATTCTCTCCCTTTCTTTATTTCTCTCTTTCATGCAATGGTAGCAATGAATAAAGTTAAATCTCGACAAAAACATCACATGTGAAATTAATAAAATAGACATCTTATATTTTTGACAATGAGGCAAAAATGAAGGTAAATTGATATATTCACTCATAAGTATGTAATGAACCCAAAGACTAAGGAAATGCAAGTAAAGGCACAAGTGAGCAGCTATGTATAGCACTCATGTGATGAGGGAGATTATTGAATCATTTTGTGTGAAATTTCTCCTCTCCGATATGGCGATATCTCTCTCCTACTATTTGATAGTCTTCTTCTCTCCTCTTTGGTTCACTACCTTTCGTCTTCTTGGTATAATTCATTCCATCGTGTAACTACAACAATGGCTTGATCTTCAAGCTAGTTGAATTCATGTATTCAATTGTGCAATTGCCCTCGGTTGTAATTGAAGATTCCATTGATTTCAATTGAATACTGTTACCTTAATATTGAGGTTCATTTCATTGGTGCTTTCATTGTCACCATGGCAGAGCAAATTAACATCGATGGATCGACTTGATGCTCTCGTGGAAGCTTTATGCGAGGAAAACAACGTCACACCTTTGAGCTCTCACCATGGTGTTGCGAATTCAGGTATAGAGACAGTACTATTAGAGACGATACACTCGGTTCTGTCCGACCTCGAGTACGATTTCAAGTCCATGGCTGACTCGTGTAGAGAAATTGAACATTGTATGGCAAAAGGTGCACAAGAGATAAGGCGGTCATGTACAAGGATTTGTGATCTGTTGTAAGAAGAAATTGATGCATCGGAATCGCTGGATGTTGATCATTCAGAATCAGACACGGAAGAGATCGATGCTTCTAAAACAACAAATGTTGCGTTTCCGGTTTCAGGCGAAATTCTTCCTCACATGAAGCCAATCGAATAATGCTCTGATTCACTACACGATGATCATGAGTTGATGCACATTGCTTCGCTGACACAGGATGTGCTTTTTTCCGTTCTGAAACCGGATATGTTTTCTCTGGTATGTGAGTCGCAAACACACCTCACTTGTGTTCGACAAAATGTCACAACACAGTCGCTGTAACATCCCCTAATTACCTAATTTAATTTATTTGAATTAGCAAAGAGGTTAGAGTGAAATATTAGCTAATTTATTATTTAGCACAAGAGGTTATCATGAAATGGTTAGTTGGCAAGCATTGCTAAATTATGTGAGGTTGAATTAAATAAAAGATTGTACTCATGCATAATTAAAATATTATGTTAAGTTGAAAAGAATTTAGCTAAGTCCATTAGATTAGGCCATATCATAGTATAAGAAATAATCAAGTTGCTGAAGGGTACAATAGTCCTTGTACATGATTAAATGAGGGGTATTATTGTCATTTTCTAGTGAGTGGGTCAGCTGGTCACCCAAGACCCAGCCAACCACACCCACACCCCAAACACTCTATCATTTTTGAAGCTGAAAACAGAAATAGAATGGAGAGAGAGGGAGGAGAAGTCGAGAGAGGGAGGAGAAGTCGAGAGAGAGAGGGTGGAGAAGAAGGGAGAAACCCAGCTATAAACCTTCATGCATGTTTAATCTAAAGCCATCATCCTCCACCATTTTTCTTCTTCGTCCCATTGATCTAACTTTCTGAGCAAACAGCTAAACCACCTTCAATTCACCATTGTCATACCTTTGAAGCTCCAAGCTCAAAAATGGAGTCCTAAAGGTTTGCATGTCTTGTTAGAGCCTCACATTCAGTCCTAAGACCTTTCTTCCTTTGCCAAAGACCTATTTGAAGTTCGATTGAGCAGCGGGGGGCTTTGTCACGTGGCTGTCCAAGCGATCGAATATCGGAGTTCGTTGTTGGAGAGGATTCGGGGCGAGTTCGTGTCATTTTGGAGCGGTTGAATTCACGGGGTTTCGTTGTTTGTGATTTTCATCACAATACGGTGAGTTCTATACTCGCTTAGGGACGTTTTGTTGTCGAGTCCTGTTACTTTCTGAAATGATATTATGGAAAATCCGCTTTGTGAAAACTTGACAAAAACGTTTTTATCGAAAAACCGTTAATGGTAAATGGTTCGAATTGATGAGATTGTTGTTTGATGATATGTATTATTTCGATTGTTTATTCGCTTTCTCTGGTCTGGAATAATAATTGTTATGTTAGGATATCGACCGGAACGAAATTGGAATCGAAACGGACTTGGAAAAATGACACGAAACTGGAAAATTGGCTACTGGCAAGGACGCACGGATCGTGCCTCACAAGGGCACGGGTCGTGCGCCTTGTTCACAGTAGCCCAGAAAATGGATTTTTGACACAGCACGGGTCGTGCGCCCCTGGGCACGAACCGTGCGTGACCTACGCAAATCAGCCTTTTTAAAATTTAAGACACGCACGGGTCGTGCGCCCTTGTGGCATGGATCGTGCGCCCTGTAAGTTTTTCAAAACTGAAATTTAAGTGATACGCACGGGTCGTGCGCCTCTGGAGCACGGACCGTGCGGATCCTTCTGTTACCCTAAGTTAAAATCCCTTTTAATCTGTTTCAAACGATTCCAATTCCTTTCCGATTGATTCCCCAATGTTTCCCAAGGATGGAAACACACTTATGTCATGAAATGAAAGAAGTTTGAGGTAAATCTCACAAGTTATAAAAGTAAGGAAAACCGTACATTAGCAAGACGCGAGGGTACACAAGTTAATTCATAAATGTCAAGGTAAGAAATGTTAATTCACGGCAAAATACCTTCCCTCGTGGAAGGGTAGACGGTACATGAATGAATTCCAGACAGCCCAATGCGGGTACATGTATATATATAATATATAATAAATACAAGAGGTTAAGAGTGACGACCCTTAGAGGATTTAGCATACTAGGGGAGGGGAAGTCATGATCCCTAAAACCTAGACTCAAGAGGTTTCGCCCACTAGTAATAGCGGGATGGGTTCACCAAAGCCAAAGAAGTGCCTAAAAATAGGTAGGCTGAGGTGTTATGCTAAGAGAATGAAAAGAAATGTAATACGTAGTTGCCTAGTAGGGCTACAAATTACAAGAGGTAAAATATGATATGCTTCATGTGTCGCTTAGGAGGGCCATGAGCATAAAAGTTACATGAAATTAATATATGTCCACGTGGTTGCTTATTAGGGCCACGAGTTCAATGTAAAGCATAATGAACCGCTAGAGTTAGTAAGGGGTCTCGATAGGACTCACTGAGATAATGTTTATCTCACCCTTCATATTTGTGGTTTTTACAGAGAAACAGGGGAAAGCAAATGCGACGAAGCATGGTTAGCCGGTGCGACTCTTGGAGTCATTGAAGATTGAGTTTCATGTTTTGGACTTTTATCCCATTCACTGTTTCTATGTTATCGATTGTATAACGATCATGTATCAGTTGTAAATCGTTTCCGCAACTTTATGTTTTGAGTATTGAACACCAGGATTATGTATAAGTCTTAAGTTGTGAAACTTAAGCGTTTTGATGAAGTTAGGTACGGTTCGGAGAACCATTTGATATGTATTATCGAAAGTTTTAGTTTGTGTTCAATATTCATTAACAGGAAGTTACTCTGATGTATGCCATTTAGTGCATTTCGGTTGTTCTACATGTTAGAATTTATCGGGGTATTACATTCGCCGCCACCAAAACTGTCAGAGCGAGTGATGACTCTAATGTCGCCATTCACATGGCATGTACTCAAGCATACCATGCCTCCTTCACCTGCAGAGCCGCCAGACCCCAGTCACAGAGCCATGGTTGTTGCACGACAGGTGTTCGATGAAAAGGATAACATGACTTTAGGTGCGTCAAATTCTAAGTTCATACAGAATTGTCGTTCTGCACCAACACCATACACAATGCTTATTTTAACGGGTTTGGTTTACCAAGATGATATATATTCATTCATAAGTATCTAGTTTTTGACTTATCTTTTTTCTTTTTTCACTTGTATTAAGCAAAAAAGAAAATAAATGTTTCTTGTTTCATTTTCTATCCCACTTTAATTCAAATTCTCTTCTCATTCTCCACTTTTCACTCTCTTTTTTCACTTTTCATCTCAAGTCAAATTCTCTCTCCTTCTTTACTTCTCTCTGTCTCTCTCATGCGTCGGTTGCAATATATAAAGTTAAATCTCGACAAAAACATTACATGTGAAATTACTAAAATAGACATATTATATTCGGTTGCAATATATAAAGTTAAATCTCGACAAAAACATTACATGTGAAATTACTAAAATAGACATATTATATTTTTGACAATTAGGCAAGAATTAAGGTAAATTGATATAATCATTCATAATCAGTACCTAGTTTTTGACTTTTCTTTTTCTTTTTTCATTTGTATTAAACAAAAAAGAAAATAAGTGTCTCCTTTTTCATTTTTCTATCCCACTTTAATCCAAATTCTCTTCTCATTCTTCACTTTTCACTCTCCTTTTTCACTTTTCATCTCAAGTCAAATTCTCTCTCTCTCTCTCTCTCTCACACACACTCATGCGTCGGTAGCAATAGGTAAAGTTTAATCTCGAAAACTAACATTTGCTTATATTCTATATATACAAAAACATCACATGTGAAATTATTAAAATAGACATTCTTATATTTTTGACAATTAGACAAAAATGAAGGTAAATTGATATATTCATTCATAAGTACCGAGTTTTTGACTTTTCTTTTTCTTTTTTCAATTGTATTAAACATATATAAAAAGAAAACAAGTGTCTCCTTTTTTCATTTTCTACCCCACTTTAATTCAAATTCTCATCTCATTCTTCACTTTTCACTCTCCTTTTTCACTTTTCATCTCAAGTCCAATTCTCTCTCCTTCTTTACTTCTCTATCTCATGCGTCTATAGTAATAGATGAAGTTAAATCTCGAAAACTAACATTTGCTTACAAAAAACCATTTGCATCCTTTACTTTTATCTTTTCTTTCTCCTCCTGTGTGTAACACCCAAAGTAATTTTTAATTACTTTGTTTTTAAAGAAGCTTGAGTTTTAAATTGATAGGTTGACTTTTTGTGTTTAGTGAATTGATTTCCTTAATTGATTGATTTACGTAGTTGATAGTGGACATAAATTATTGGGTGATTGATTGTGTCTTACATGCATTAAAGAAAAAGGGGAGATATTTAAGTCTGAGTTTCGAACTTCATTAGATAAAATACACTCATTTGGTCTTTAGTCAGACCCAAACAAGTTGACCTTCTTACCCTTCATTTAAACCCCCTATAAAACCACATGAGCTGAAAAGGGAAACACAACACACACTCTCATAAGTTCAAATTCAGAAATTTAGAAAAGAAAAGAGGGAGAGTGAAGAGAAGAGTGAGAGAGCTCGAGGAAGAGGGAAGAGAGAGCTTCATGGGGGTGCTTGCATGTCCACTTCACCTCCTCCATTGAAGCTTGTTCACAATCCAGCAACTCAAACTCACCATTCTCACTCCTTTCCATTCATTAATTCATTAGAAAACCCTCACTCTCAAACAACCACAAATCTGCCCAAATCACAACTATGGCAAAAACCTTGAAAATCCCTCTTGCATGTGCATTTTCCAGCAACTAGGAAGCCATAGGAAAACATCTAAGCTTGCAATACTCATCAAAGAAGGATTTCATAACCCACATTGTAGATTGAGGACTATTCTAACTTTGGAAGTGAAGGGGGTTTCAAATAGAAAAGCTAAAGGAAAGGGAGTTTCATCGTGTCCTAGTAATTGCCATCAAGTCCTCAACTAAGGTGAGTCATTTGCCCTTTTTACATGTTTTCAATTGATAAATTCAGTTGTGGGCTGTTGATAATGTGAAAGAATGCATGCACGTTGGTTTGAATGTGTGAAATTCATGAAATGATTAAATGGTTGTAATGAGGTTGTAAATGTTGTCCTGCACATGTTTTAACTTGATTTTACATGTATTGAGTTTGTATTTCGGGTTGGTTAAGGATTTGGGGTCGATTGGGTGCTCAAGGGATGCTCAAACAACCTTTAAAAATGGTTTTCTGGTGCTGTACATGCAACACGGGTCGTGCGTATTTAAGCCCGGTCCGTGCGTGTCCTTCTGGTTGACAGTTTTTTTCGTTAGCCTTCCGACTGTTTTTTTCGTATATTTTGATCCAAAACTCCGATTTGAGTATTCTTGGATGCATTGGAAAGATGATGAGAAGAACTACCACTATAATTAAACATTGAAAAGTATTTTCAACTTAATCAAAGAGCCACCCTAATTTACCTTAGCTTGTAACATTTGATGCATTGAATTTAACATGTTCTCCATTGATCTTGTTGTGCACAAGGTTGTCAAACTCGAGAGTCTACATAGACTCGTGGAGAGTCCGTAGACTCGACTCATAAACTCGACTCGTAGACTCATAAGAGTCTATGAAATTTAAAAATAACATTTAAAACCTATAAATAACACATTTAATGAATTATATATATTTAAAGTATATGAATAAAATTTAAAATTAGCAAGTCAAAATTAATTCTATACTTTTTTTCGAGAAATATTGTATATAAATTTCTTATTTTAATAAAATATGAAGGTGTAGAAAAAATGTGGAGGGCATTCCATAAAAAAGAACTTTTTTTAGTAACAAAATAAAAATGAAAAATGAGTCTGATGGGTATTCTCACGGGTGGTTGCTTAATTTCCTCATGTATTTTCACTTCATGTACATTCCCCATAATCTAGTAATCTCGAAAAAAGAAGAAAGTGTAGTGTTGTCAACACATTAGCTAGTCCATGTGATGTGGCACTTCGCCATTGGCAATTTGGCATTGAGATTCCAATACATTTTTCTTTCAACAGCTATGCTATTAATTAATAGTTACATTCTCGAGGCTATCTACCCAATTTATTAATATTTCTCTCTTTTTCATCCCTCTCTCTCATCTTATCATATGTTGTTCATCTTCTTCAAGTTTGACAAAGTAAATGGCATCCCCACCTCTCAAGAAGTCAAAGCCCAAGCAAAATAAAGAAAAAAATGATAAACGGGTGTTTAAAAAGATGAGAGAAACAATATCCTTCACAGCATTTTGGTATTTTTAAGTAATTGTAAGTAGACTCGTGGACTCGGTCTCTAACTCGCCAGTCTATGCGAGTCTGAACGAATTTACCCGATTCTATGCGAGTTTACCCGAGTTTACAGCAGTTGCGATTCTGCATGGAATTTGACTCGTTTTAGGAGAGTAAACTCGTAAACTCGTAGACTTGTGCGAGTTAACTCGCGAGTGTGACAACAATGGTTGTACAATTACTTTGAGTGTATTGGATTGTGATGTTCTCAATTACTTGTGATTGGCTCAACATTGATGTGTTTTAGAGTTGAGGATTCATTGATATTGCGAATGTTGTTTGGTAACTGTGTTGGCTTGAATTTAAAGTGTGATATTGTTGCTTTGTAAGTTGGGTTTTGAGTTTAGGTTGAATTGGTATCACACGTGAAGCTCAAAATTATCGATAACAAGTTTTATTGAATTGAACAGGGGGCACGGACCGTGCGCCTTGGAGCCCGGTCCGTGCGAAGGTCATTGGCAGTGGAGCTTGTTCACTCGCCGGGAGGCCCGAACCATGCGCCCTCGAGCCCGGTCCGTGCGAGACCTTCTTTCACCCCCTCCCAAAACGCCTCATTTTCACTTCCTTTTGATACCAATGCTTGCCCATTCCTAATCTCAATCTAAGATAATGCATTTGATTTGTATTTGAGTAATTGTAATGTGATTGGAAGTGACGGTTGAATGGTTTTGTGTCCAATTAAGTCTTTTTCGAAAACGCGAGTGAGAAAACTATTTAGTACATATATAAGTACACCATAAATAAACTAATGAATGGATGATGTACTTGGGGCGGTGTCATGAACTATCTCAAGGCCCAAGAGGTTTTATGCTAAGGTTTTGCTCAATTATATATTGAGTGGGTTCCCCATAATGTACGTCGTAGCTTTTATATTATGTAAGTCTAAGACGTTAGGGGGATGCATCATAGGTAAAATAATAAAAGATATTCTAAGCGTATTAGTAAGGAGTCTCGAAAGAACTCACTGAGATTATGTAATCTCACCCCTCATATTTGTTGTTTTTCAGATAAGCAGGTGAAGGAATGCTCAGTGAAGAAATCCAATTAGTAGTGGATTTGCAAGTCTTGGAGTTAGCATAGGTTTTGGATTAGCTCCAATAGTAGGACCTTTTGTGATTGTCTATATTTAAGACAAGAACTTGGTTGTATTACGTTTTAAGTACTTATGTATTTATATTTGGATAAAGTTATGTGTCGGCTCTGATAAATGATTTTTGAACTAATGATTTAACTTGTATTTGAACTAGGTTTTGTTTTGATGAAAAACCCTATCAATATGAGTCATTTGAGGTTGTTATATTGATCCAATTTAAAAATGCATACACTGAATGGCCTAAAAGGTAACGTCTCGGATTTTTATTGTCAGCTAAAAATCTAGGATGTTACACTGTGCACCTTCTTTTTCATTTAATTTTTTATTTTATTCAACCATGTTTGTTACCTTCAAAAAAAAAATTCAATCATGTTTTTAAAAAACTCAAAACCCCATAAACTAAATTCTGGCGTATATTTTATCATCTTACTTTTCATCTAAATATGATATAGTTTTTCAAATTTAAAGTATTGGTGGATTGGATTCCATGTTTGGCTTTTCATCTAAATTTAAAGTATTGGTGGATTGGATTCCATTGTTCTCCAAATAATTATTTTCTATATTTTTGTCATCATAAGTGTTTTTATTTTTTATAAAGGATTACTTTGTTTTGGAGTTTGGGCATGAAAATATTATCTATTTTAGCATAATTATTTTTAATATTTTGTCTTTACAAATGTATATTTTTTTTTCTAAATCATTGTATTGCTTTTGAGTCCCCACAAGAAAAAATATTTTTTTATATTTTGCCTTTGTATATACATATTGTAATACCCCAAAGTAATATTTATTACTTTGATTGGTAAATGACTTATTTTTCTTAAAGTCCTTTGTAGACATTTCAAATGATTTGATTGATTTGGTAAATTAATTTAGCATTTTATGCGATAGGCTGCAAGTATACGGTTCTATCGCATAATAGAAAGTATCGATCCACAAAGACTTATGTGATTACCAATATTATTTTCCGGTTATGATTAGCTAAAAGGACTGATTTTAGTAGAAGAAATTTTTGTTGGTTTTAAATTCAGAATTATAAAGACGTCCTAGGATTGTAGTGGTTTCATCTCAATGGTAGAAACATTTCACAATCCCTCATTCATCCTCTATTTTATGTTAAGGTTCTTTTCTAAGGACGAGATATTCAACGGTAACTCAAGTTTCCTCTCGGAATACAAGAGTGTGCCTCGAAACAATAATCAAACCTATTCTCATGGTTGATTATTGCCAAGACCCCTTAAGTACAAACCTTATCGTCCCAAGACTCTCAAAACTAGTCTCATGTTTTGATCATTTTGTCTAACCTCATAGTTCTAATATCAAACTTCACGTCTCGGTACTTTGTTTGATATTTGAGTTATGACTTTAAAAATAATGAGGTTAGATTAGAATAAAAACTTTGATAAAATAGAGTCTAGACTTGGAATTGTTTAGGGATCTATCATTGGATTATTCCCACAATCCCAAGACTAGAAGGGTCTACTCACTCATGATCATTGAAGACAAGGACTTAGAAGGAGCAGAAGAAGAAAACATAAAGATAAATGACAAGAAATGTAAATGACAGAATTATAAATTGCGAGAATGTAAATGACTGAAGGTAAAGGAAAGCGATAAATTGCAGAAAGTAAAGTTGCTGGAAAGTAAGAACAGGAAATAAAAGTTGCAAGAAAGTAAAGAGCAGAAAATAAATTGCAAGAGCTTTAAGAAAATAATAAGAGCTTTGATTCACATTGAGAGTAATTTTGCTCTGACAAAGGATCATCCTAACACTCAGAAATGGTGCTATTTATAGGCCTAGGATCATCAAATGTGTTTAACATCAATTACAAGCAATGAAGTACAAAATATAACAGCTTTGGAAGCTGAAACACGTGCACCGGTCCCGCTTCAAAGCGCACCTGTCGTGTGTCTCACGCAGGCGCCACTTGAATTTCCAATGGATTAACGACCACGCACCGGTCGTGCGCCTCACGCACCGGGCTTCTCACGCACCAGTCGTGTGTCTCATGCACCGGTGGCGCTTCTCATGCCGCTTCTTCTAATCATGATCTTTCTTGCTCCCTTTTGATCCTTGTTTCATCCTTTGCTCTTGGGAGTTGAATATTATGCCTTTTAGCTCTTGTATTCCTTTCTCGGCTCCATAATTGTCCTGAAAACGAAAATAAAGCAAAAAGTAGTAAAATAGCTCTAAAATGAATCTCAAATAACAAACAACTTACTTAAAACAATGATTAAAAAGACGACTAAAATGGACTTATCAAACTCCCCCATGCTTGAATCTTTGCTTGTCCTCAAGAAAAACTATGAAACCCATTAGACCAATTTTGGAAAAAAAATTTAAATTCAAACAAAAACCTTAAGTGAATCGAAGGTAAATTTCAGCACTTCTTCTTTTGTTCGAGACTTACTACTTGGGCTTTTTGTGAATTAAGAGACAAGTTTGAGGTATCAGCACATTAGAAAATATATCAATGTCACCATAGAACCTGTTCCCTAGCATTCTTAAGCTTGGGTCTTCCATTCACTAGACCGGGTCTCAAAGGAGAGTCTTTATACGCTGGGCATTCAAGCATTTTTTTTTCTTTTTCTTTGATTTCACATGTAGGCCAGCCACTTTTGATTTTTAAATTTTTCAATTTGAACTAAAGTGGTCAGCCCTTTTTGCTTGATGTACTAGTTTGCATTTTTTTTTCTTTTCTTTTTCTCTTTTTTTTCTTGTTCTTGATACCCCATCTCAGACACTTTTCTCCAGTAACCTCGCATCCTGTGAATGTCACCAAGAGAACCAGATTACTAGTTTCCTTTCAATCTTCCTAATAGTACTAATAACCCAAAACCAGTCTCAAGGGTGTGTGTGTGAAAACCCAAGAAGCAGCAACAAACAAACAGTTATTTCATTTTTACCAGCCAGTCCACCTAGATGAATGCTATGAAACTCAAAATTAATCCAAAAGAGGCCCTTTAAAACATGCTTTTAGGAAATTCACAAAGACTTGTAACAAGGGGATATGATATTTATTCAAAACAAACTAGACTCAATAAAAACAAAAAGCAAGAAAAACAGTAAAACAGAATAGAGTATATGAGAGGGGTAAGAAAGCTCACATTGATTGGGATTTTGTAGCTTTTCTTCTTATTCCAGGAAAACAAAACATAGGTAAACCAGTGGGTTGAACGATGACTCAAAAGATTCCCATTCCTCCTTGGAGAAAACAAATACATTTTTGTATATCCCTTTTAAGCAACGTGTGGCTGAGATTCCTCAAAGTATTCTCATTTCTCCCTGGAGAATGTAAATACATGCTTATTCATAGTAACAAGAAAAAAAACATTTAGTCTAACCGATACCGAAAAATCAATCAATATCACAAAAGTCCCCAGCAACGACACCAAAAACTTGATAGGCCGCACGTATACGGTTCTATCGCGTAATAAAAAGTATCGATCCACAAAGACTTATGTGATTACCAATATTATTTTCCGGTTGTGATTAGCTAAAAGGAATGATTTTAGTAGAAGAAATTTTTGTTGGTTTTAAATTCAGAATTATAAAGGCGTCCTAGGATTGTGGTTTCATCTCAATGGTAGAAACATTTCACAATCCCTCATCCATCCTCTATTTTATGTTAAGGTTCTTTTCTAAGGACGAGATATTCAAAGGTAACTCAATTTTCCTCTCGGAATACAAGAGTGTGCCGAAACAATAATCAAACCTATTCTCATGGTTGATTATTGCTAAGGCCCCTTAAGTACAAACCTTATCGTACCAAGACTCTCAAAACTATTATCATGTTTTGATCATTTTGTCTAACCTCATAGTTCTAATATCAAACTTCACCTCTCGGTACTTTGTTTGATATTTGAGTTATGACTTTAAAAATAATGAGGTTAGATTAGAATAAAAACTTGGATAAAATAGAGTCTAGACTTGGAATTGTTTAGGGATCTATCATTGGATTATCCCACAATCCCAAGACTAGAAGGGTCTACTCACTCATGATCATTGTAGACAAGGACTTAGAAGCAGGAGAAGAAGAAGACATAAAGATAAACGATAAGAAATGTAAATGACAGAATTATAAATTGCGAGAATGTAAAGTTGCACTGACAAAGGATCATCCTAACACTCAGAAATAGTGCTATTTATAGGCCTAGGATCATTAAAGGTGTTTAATATCAATTACAAGAAATGAAGTACAAAATATAACAGCTTTGGAAGCTGAAACACGTGCACCGGTCGAGCTTCAAAGCGCACCTGTCGTGTGTCTCACGCAGGCGCCACTTGAATTTCCAATGGATTAACGACACCCACCGGTCGTGCGCCTCACGCACCGGTCGTGCTTCTCACACACCGGTCGTGTGTCTCTCATGCACCGGTGGTGCTTCTCATGCGGCTTCTTCTAATCATGATGTTTCTTGCACCCTTTTGATCCTTGTTTCTTCCTTTGCTCTTGGGAGTTAAATATTGTGCCTTTTAGCTCTTGTATTCCTTTCTTGGCTCCTTAATTTTCCTGAAAATTAAAATAAAGCAAAAGGTAGTATAATAGCTCTAAAATGAAACTCAAATAACAAACAACTTACTTAAAACAATGATTAAAAAGACGACTTAAATGGACTTATCAATTGGTGTTTCTTAAAGTCCTTTGTAGACATTTCAAATGATTTGGTTGATTTGGTAAAATAGTTTAGCATTTTATGCAATAGAATTACTATTATGATAAATCAAGTGTAGGTAGAAAGGGGGGTTGTATAAGTGATAACTCTATTTTATATAGAGTTATTCATGCACTTAAACTTAGATAATTGCTTAATTTCAAGTATAATATGTGTTAAATATAGTAGTATGAATAAAATAACATTTATGGTTTTAAGATGAATGACATTCACAACTTAGCATTTTGTATATATATTGGTATGTTTGATGTGTTTGTTCAGTGCATCTGCACTAGGATAGACACTGCATCTGCACTGGAAGCATTTCCACAGTACATCTGCACCTTAGTGCTTCTGCACCTTTCTGCACCAAGACGGATAACCCCACATTGGAAGCACCTCAATTCATACCAATGCATAAACACCTCTATGACATCATGATTAGTCACAAGTCACATGGAGGCACATGCCCACTTGCAAAAGGAGGTGCCTACAATAGAAGACCATCATGAAGGGTCATTCGTAAAGGACACATGGCCTTCCACGATTGGACCTCTCTTTGAGGTGGAGTGTTGGATTGAATTCCCAGCAAACATGTTCTGAAAAGTAACCATGGTTAACCCCTCTAGGTTAACTTTATCTCCAAGAAAACCCTCACTTGAAGGAAATCTCCAAGGCTATATAAAGGCTTCACTTCACTTGATCTTAACATGATCTATATACCACCTTTACTACTTTTCTTGTATTTTCATTTTTTAGTAGTAGTTAGGAGTAAGAAGGTAAGGAAGGAATTGACGACTCCCTCCTTCACTTCTTCATCAAGTTAGTTAAGTAGAAGGAATCAGTGCATCCGCACCACTTGGAATCTCATGCAAAGGAACTTCAATTTGTGTAACTTCTACCTTATTGCTTTCTTTTGTATTATGCATATTAATATGTTCTTTGCAGATTCTCTATATAATGTCTAATATGAGCTAAATTTCTTTAGTTAAGATGTTCTAACTTTATAATGAGCTTTTGAGTAAGTTATTGTTTTTTAAAAGTGGTGTATGCATTTTTTGTTCTTGTGTTATACTACATCCATATTGTTTTAAGGTTAATCACTTAAAATGAGTAGAGTTATATTCACAGACATGGTTTATAACTAGAAATCAAGAACTAATAAGGGTGAGTGTTTTAATGAAGGCTTTGTTAACTTGTTTAATAAAGAAAACTTTGTTAAAACCATGTTAAGTCCTAGACATAGGATAACATAGTCCTTAGGGTAATGCAGTGGGTACTTAAAAGGCAGGAGTGTACTTATTTAGCAACTTAGACAAGAATTGTAAGAAGGCAAGAAAGGAATTGACAACTTCTCTCTTTACTTCAAGACAAGTTTTAAGAGCTTGTAACGAAACTCTGAAGAAAGTAGCTGAGAGGCACATACTGGTGCAACTGCACTCAAGTGCATCCGCACCACAGAAAACACAATACTCTTGAAAGTGATTTATTTAGTGAAGACATCTCAACTATCATTCTCAACTGATTTCCTTCATATTTTCTTACATATTTACATTCTGTTTTCGTAAACATCAATACCCAAAATTGTGAGTACTGTAGCTGCACTAATTTATATGCTTTCTAAACATACAAAAGTTTAACCAATCCCTGTGGGTTCGACCTTTCTCATCACTATCTTACTTGTTTGTGACTGTGTATACTTGCACACTTTTTCACACACCAAGTTTTTGGCACCGTTGCCAGTGACTGCCATTAATTTTTGTTGTTTGGATTTATAAATTAGTGTTTTATTACTTTGGTACATTTTGTTTTCTGTGCAGAAGCATTAGGTGCGGATGTACTAGCATATGCGCAGAGCCAAATCACCAGAATTTAAGTTAGACCCTGAGATAGAGAGGAGATTTAGGAGCTTGCAAAGACAACAAAGAACCAAAGACAGAGGTTCTAGCATGACTTCACCACAACAATTCATCAACATGGGAGCAATAGGTATGTTAAATAACAGAGATAGGCCAATGAGAGAGTATACTATGTTTGATCCTAAAATCATACAAACTAGCATAGTTAGGCCTGAAATCTCTACAACACATTTTGAATTCAAACCTATAATGTTCCAAATGGTCAATTTGGCGGATCTCCCCATGAGGATCCCCATGAGCATTTAAAACAGTTTTTAGAAATATGTAGTAACTTTATCATTCCTGGTGTTAGTGAAGATGCATTTAAACTTAAGTTATTTCCATATTCTTTGAAAGATAAGGCTAAATCTTGGTTGAATTCATTAGAGCCTAATTCTATTCATTCATGTAATGAAATGGCTGAAAAGTTTTTAGCAAAATATTTTCCACCCATCAAAAATGCTAGAATGAGAAATGATATTACATCTTTTAGACAAAAAGAAATTGAATCATTGTTTGAAGCATGGGAAAGATGGAAAGAGCTTTTAAGAAAATGTCCACATCATGGTCTGCCTGTCATTATTCAAATGGAAACAATTTATAATGGTTTAGAACCCCAAACCAAAATAATGCTTGATGCATCATCTGGCGGTGTGTTATGAAATTTGTCTTATAATGAAGCATGTGAATTGATTGATAGAATTGCAACAAATAGCTCTACTTGGCCTACTGAGAGGGTGAGTGCCCAAAAGAGACCATCAGGGGTACATGAAATTAGTGAAGTATCAGCCCTATCTGCTCAGTTAGCCTCACTGACAAACATGTTTAAAAACCTCACTTCAACCAGTGCACCTGCACCTGGTGCAGCTGCACCAACAGAAAACACTGCAGCAGCCATAGAACAAGCCCCCCTAGGTGATACAAGTTGTGTGTATTGTGGAGGAGGTCACTTGTATAAGGAATGTCCTAGCAATCCTATCTCTATCAATTATGAAGGGTACAACCAAAATAACAACCCTTACCCAAATACCTACAATCCAGATTGGAACAATCACTCAGATTTCTGGTGGGGGAGTAATAATGCTGCTGCACCGAATGCAGCTGCACCATCTACTCCACCAGGATTCCTTTCTCAACACGTCCAAAGACCATCTGCACAAGAAATGGACAACTCCATGGAAGCCTTATTGAAAGCATTTATGGGTAAAACAGATGCATTTATGGATAGGACAGAAGCATTTATGAGTGATACAAAAGTTCAAATTCCAACTCATAATGCCTCCATCAAAAATTTGGAGAATCAAGTGGGACAATTAGCAACAGCTCTGTATCAAAGACCAACAAGAACACTACCATCAAATACAGAAGCCACCACATCCCACAGACCAGGTAAGGAATAGTTGAAAGCCATTTCTCTTAGAAATGGGAAGGATCTTGCAGAACCATATGAGATTGAAGGTGAAGGTAAGATAGAAACTGAAAAAAATAAAAAGAGAAAAATTTGCAAGATGCAAAAGCACCTGATGCACCTGCATCTAAAGAAGTTCAAATGCCAAGGTTAGTTCCTGAATACCCTCCTCCTCCTTATCCTCAAAGATTAAAAAAAGGCACATGAGGAGAAGCAATTCAGTAAGTTTCTTGAAGTTTTAAAACAATTACACATTAATGTTCCCTTAGTTGAAGCACTTCAACAAATGCCTAATTATGCTAAATTCATGAAAGATGTGCTTTCAAAAAGAAAAAGATTAGGGGATTTTAAAACAGTTGTTATGTCTAAAGAATGTAGTCTAATTTTGCAAAACAAAATTCCAAGGAAATTGAAGGATCCTGGCAGTTTTACAATTCCATTCTCAACTGGAAAATTTTATACAGGTCATGCATTGTGTGATTTAGGTGCAAGTATCAACTTGATGCCTAAATCCATATTTACACAACTTGAAATTGGAAATGCTAGGCCTACTACAGTGACACTTCAACTTGCTGATAGATCAATAGCCTACCCAGCGGGAATTATTGAAGATATTTTGGTTAAGGTTGACAAATTTGTGTTTCCTGCAGATTTTGTTATTCTTGATTTTGATGCAGATAGAGAAGTGTCAATTATCCTTGGAAGACCATTCATAGCAACTGGGAAAGCACTGATTTATGTACAGAAGGGAGAACTAACCATTAGCGTAAATCACCAAGAGGTGAAATTCAATGTGATGAATGCTTTGAAGTATCCTACAGAGGATAATGAAGAATGTAACACCCATTTTCTACCTGGAAAATTTTGGGCGTTACAAAGAATGCTCAGCCATCATATCTCTTGATCAAATAGTACAGAAGCAGATCCATAAGCACTATGATCATCTCACCAATGCTCTTGCATCTAATGCTCCTGCACTGCTAGGTGAAGACATGGTGGTAGAGAAGAGTGTGAGAAGAAGACACGAATCAGAAGAAGAAGGGAGTGTTAAAGAGATTGAGCCTGAACCGGACCCTAAAGAAGCACTCAACAAACAACCAACTCTCCCACCCCAATGCCCATCTCACAAAAATCCAACTCCACAAATTTTGGTGAGAGTGTATCCTAATGGGGAAGTGGAATTGTTTGATAAAGCCGCTGGTTTCACATTCAAAATCAATGACAAAAGGGTGAAGCAATATTATGGAGCACATGTGGTGAGGGACAAGGGCACCACTCATTTTCAAAATCTCTAACTCAAAGAGATAGTCAGGCTGAAGACTCTTAAATCAAGCGCTTATGGGAGGCAACCCATGCTTTTGAAGTATTAATTCGGTTATTTTTGTTTAATTTTATGTTTTAAGTGTTTTGTAGGAACACAGGTTTTAGTGCAGCAACATTTGATGCACTTGCATCACAGAAACCTGATGAACCAGAACCAACAACTGAGGTGGCTGGTGCAACTGCATCAAGTGAAGATGCACCAAAAGCAGAGGAGCCCAAGAAGCCAAAAAGCAGAAGGTAAAACATGCAGCTGTAAGATCAAGCACAAGACTGAGAGGTGGCCCAAAGAAAGAGTAAACTTTAAATGTTGTTTGTTTCTATCTATTATGCTTAAGTACTTTGTTTAATTACTGCAAGTTTTATCCCACATGTACTAACCCCACTCCCCATTTTGAACACACTTCCTTTTTGAACAAATATTTTGAACTCAACTTAGAGTAGTGAGAACACTGCTCACTTTTAAATTGGGGGGAGAACTTCACTTTATGCATGTGCTATGTTTAATTAATGTGTGTTTGTTTTACTAATGTGTGGTTATTTTTAGTATTTTAGTATGTGCTAAATGTTTGTTTTAAGTACAAGTTATTTGTCTATATGTTATGTGAGTAGTTTTTCAAATTTTCATTTGATGTAATTAACAAAGCTTCTCTTGAAGTAAGTTGAACTGTTTGCAAAATGAGAAAAAATTTCGAAAACAGTAAAGTTCATGAGTCAATTTGTGAAATAAGTATATCAAACTTGTTTTAAAGCAAAAATTTCATTGACTTTGAAGCATGATCAGCTTGAATTCTTTTTCAAATGAGACTACATAAAATGTGTTTAGAAGATTTAAAAGGATAAAAACGAAAGAAAAGGCAATAACAAATGTAGAAATATTAATTATTACATAATAATTGGGTTATCAGGAGTTGGGCCATCTTCAAAAAGAGGAGCATTGGAAGATTTCTTCTCATCAGCTTGCTGGACATCTTCATTGCTGGCCAAAGCTTAGAAGGGAAGTGTTGATGGTAATCTCAATAAAAAGCTCTTGGAATTTTAAGGAGCCTCTTTGAAAAATAAAAGTAATTGGAATGATGCCAAATTCAAAAGTATCTTACCAATATCATCCCAAATAGAAAATATAGAGATGGGCTAGATGATGGAAATCATGCAAACATTGAAAAGATCATTACATGAAAAGGAGTCTATGTAATTATATAGTTTAACAAACTGAAGGTAATATGGACTTATAGAATAGTTTAGAGTGTGCCCATATAAAAAACATTATGCAACTAAGAAAAGATAAACTCTCAGCTGTACTAAAGCTACTATCCCACTATCTCTACCATATGCTGCTAGCATTTACTATACAAATCAAATAAAGGCTAAAAGCAATAAATAGAAATCATGCAAACATTGAAAAGATTATGGACTTATATAAAAGATGTGAAATACAATTGTGAAAACCTAAACAACCTACAAACTCCTGAAACATGCCAAACCAATGAAATAGGATCATACATTTGTTTATAGGGTAAAATGAGAAATTTAAGTAATGGTAAAAATACTAATAATTACCGTATCTAGAGATATGACAGTTGAAAACTTCTTTGAAGCCAACTTCTTTGAATCCATGAGTTGAATGGTAAGTCTAAACTTTGACACTAAAACAGATTAGCGAATTGATGAGACTGAAGTTCAAAAAAATCAACAACAACAGGTGTGATTGAGTTAGGGTCATCAGGGTAATTATCAGCTACAGCTGATAAACATTGCTGGTCGAGAATTCATGCGAGTGAAATAATAATGTGTAGGATAGTAAATATGGTATGGCAAATATCAAAAGTAACAAACCCGACAGTATAAATTTGCAACATTGAAATCATTATAAGTAAAGAAATTAAAAAAGGTAAGTGTTAGCCTGCATTTTCGACAGGCTAAATTAAATGCAGTCAATGAGGTTTGACTTGTCACTTTAAAATAGAAATGTTGATTTTCGACATTGGGATGGTAAAACAAATCGGTGATCTTTGATTTTCTACTACTTCACAAAGGCGGTGAAATTGAGGGCTTGAAGGCAATACTTCGACAGAAAGGGGAATAAAGCAGATTACGGCTAAAGCAGTATCGTCGAAGAACGTAGCAGTTACACCGTCGAAGGATACGGCAGTTGTTGTCGAAGAACGTAGCAGTTACGCCGTCGAAGGATACGGTAGTTGTTGTTTTTAAATTCCTTTGTACAGTTATAGATATAGCCGTTGTAGGTAGTTGCAGTTTCTCCATAGTATATATAGTGGTTTCTTAGAGAGAAAATGGGTCACAAACTCTCATACATATTTCTCACGCTCAGAATTCCAAATTACAGAGAAACATGAGTTACAGAAACCAGATGTATGATATTGTGTACCAATTTCTCTTATTTCAATGCAATCTAGTCATGTTTCCTTAAATATTTCTGCAATTTACTTGTTTTCTGCACTTGATCGAATTCAAAAGATACGTAAGGCAATTCGACAGTTTCAACAACTTTAAAATTGTCAGTTATTAGAAATAGCATCAAGAACATTCATAACTTTTTCTGTAAAACTATAGCACAAATGTCCTAAGATTTACTGGTTGATCTTGCAAGTAACAAATTCTAAACCAGCGGTTGTTTACCAAAATTCACGGTAAACAAATTGGCACGCCCAGTGGGACCCTTTGTGCTAAGTTTCAGAATCATTTGAAACAATTTCCGAATTGGTTCTTGAAACATAAACTTGTGATCTGTTGTGTGTATGCATTTAAGGAGTGGAAAACATCTTTCAGAGATGGCACGTTCTGGTTCGAACAACGCTTCGACGTCTAATGCACAGAATCCACAGAATTCACAAGAACAAGCGTCAATGGGTGACGCTAGTGTTGCAAATGTCACGGGACCAATTGCTCCTACGCCCTCTTCGACCATAGCAGGGGTAACTGCTCCTGTAACCGTGTTGACTACAGCGGCGTTAACACAGCTATTGATATTAGGGTCTTCGACCAACCCTCTAATGGCTAATCCCTTAGTTGGAAATACTTTTGATACAAGGTTTCCAAATATCTCTCAATTTAGGGGTTACCCATATGGTATGCCAATAGCCATGATGGCAGCCCTTTAGAAAAATATGTCTACTTATGCAAACCTTGCAGTCACAGCGATTTCCCCTCTCCATGGTTCACCAGAGAGCATTTTTGGTCGAAACGCTCAACCTGCCTTAACCACATCATCGTTGCTAGCCTTAAGGCAACAAATGGATGAGAGTAACCATGACATGGTCAATATGCTGACCCAACAAATTGGTACGGTGTTCAACCCCTTAATGCAAAACACGAACCATAATTAGCATATGTTGGCTAATCAAATGGGGAGAATAGCAGATTTCTTTGGGGTGGCCTGTCGAAAACCTTGTGGGTCAAGGACAGCAAATTGCTGTCGAACCACCTCCAAGAAGGGAAGTCGAAGTAAACCCTGAGGTTGTGTTGGTCAACAGAGGCCAGAATGCTGATGAAGTGGTTAGACAAGTTCAGCAAAACAATTTTGGACTCCAAAATAACTTGGCTAATCTCGTCGAAACCATTTTAGCCCAGAATGGCCTCAATTTGGGCCTGCATAGGCCTAATTTTGTTTCACCCTTGTCAGATTATGTGTTGCAAACCGAGTTGCCTAGAGGTTCGAAAATTCCCAAGTTCACAAAATTTGCAGGGGAAACTAGCGAATCCACTGTCGAACACGTTGCCCGTTATTTAACTGAGGCTGGTGACATAGCACATAATGAGAATTTGAGGTTGAAATACTTCCCAAATTCCCTTACAAAAAATGCTTTCACTTGGTTTACAACTTTACCCCCCACATTTCATATTTAACTGGGGGCAATTAGAGAAAGCATTTCATGAACAATTCTACATGGGCCGGTCGAAGATTAGTCTTAAAGAATTGGCTAGCATTCGACGCCAAGTGGCAGAGTCTATTGATGACTATCTCAATAGATTCAGACTTCTCAAGGCAAGCTGCTTTACACAGGTGCCTAAACATGAGTTAGTCGAAATGGCTGCTGGTGGCCTCAACTATTCTATCAAAAAGAAGTTAGACACATCGCACTTAAGAGATATGGCCCAATTGGCTGATAGGGTTCGACAAGTCGAAAGGCTAAAAGCTGAAAAGGCTAGAACCAGTAGGTTGAATAAAAAAGAAAAGGTTTCATACGTCGAAACTAATGATAGCGACCAAGAAATTGATGTCTCTTACGAAGATGTCGAAGAAGAGGTCAATATGGCTGAACTAAAACCTGGACCTCCTTATACTTGTAAATTATTGAAGCCTTTAGATGGGAAAAATCCTGTCGAACCTAAAAATGATAGATTTGTTGCAAAAACGTATACATTTGATGTTACTAAATGTGATCAAATATTTGATCTTTTGGTTAATGATGGTCAAATTATAGTGCCTAAGGGCCTAAAGATACCACCATTAGAGCAACAAAAGAAAAGAGGTTATTGCAAGTATCATAACTTTTTAGGCCATAATACATCTCGTTGTGTTCTTTTCAGGGATTTGGTCCAAAAAGCACTGAATGAAGGAAGGCTGAAATTTGGAGACAGATCTATGCATCCAATGAAGATTGACACTGATCCTCTTCCAGTAGCAGATGCTATGTATGCTGAACCAGCCGAAATCAATGTGGTGGAAGCTATTGAGTTTACTACTGCAGATGTTGACAAGAAAGGAACAATTGAACGTTCAATGAACAACGTCGAAATGGGCACTGAGGACGAGTACAATGAGAAAATTCAAGTGGTTTACCCCAAGGCTGAAGAAAAACTGGTCGACTTCCTTAACCGTTGCAAAATTAACAACACGGGGGTCATGTTGTGTCCAAGGTGCAGTTCTGTTTTCGACAAGAAGGCTGCAAAAGAACCTAGAAGGATTCAAACCTCAATGGAAGAGGAAAGCAAGGTGGGTAGACAAAAGGCCAAAATTCAACTTCAACAACAGAGGAATACCATATAAGGTAACTTCGACCAAGAATCCTCAGAAGGCGCAAATCAAAACCTTTGTGCCACCAACTAAGTCACATGTCGAGAAGTGGGTGTATTCTGGTGGTAAAGACACAGGTCATCATTCAACTACGGTCAAAGGAAGTACAAGCATTGCAAAACAGAGCAAGGAAACTGGGTCGAATAAGTATGCCTACAACAATAACTACAAGGGAAAAAATCTGATGACAAGAACACAATGGCATAGGTATCAACGCCAAAAGAAAGCTGTTGCTGCTACAGGAAAGGGTGAGAACTCCAACAAAAGCAAGGGTAAGCAAGTAGCTTCTTTTGTCGAAGTTCCCAGGAAGCCTGCAACGGAGAGAATATTTCCTCCACTGTCGGTTATTAAGGAAGGTCTTGATCCAAAAGAGGGCCTCAATTTTGATGAGGAAATGGGTTCTGGTTTCACTGATTCAGAACCTGACTTCGACGTGATATGCAATGTAGTCTCCATTCTCCCAATTGAGTTCGACGTGGTTTCGGAGGTAAACGAAGTCGAAGAAGACTTCGATGAAGACATGGCTAAACATAAGCCAATATGCTACTATGTTCTGAACAATGGCTGCATTGAAGAGTAGAGTGCTGTCTTTGAAAGGCCAGATGGGGGGATGAAATACCACCTTAAACCATTATTCATTCAAGCTAAGGTCAAAAATGTGGGTGTCAACAAGGTGCTAGTCGATGGAGGTGCTGCAATTAACTTAATGCCCCAATGTATGCTCACAAAGATTGGCAAGTCTGACACAGATTTAAGGCCACACAATGTAGTGCTCACTAACTACGAAGGCAAATCTGGTTATTCACTTGGAGTAATTGAGGTCGAACTTGTTGTTGGCAGCGTTAAGAGGTTAACATTGTTCATGGTTATTCCAACCAAAGCAAATTTCAACTTGTTGCTTGGCAGGGAATGGATACATGGAGTAGGAGCAGTCCCTTGGACCTTACACCAAAGAATCACTACAACAAAACTAGCAACCGGCAGCGGTTATTCTGCGGCGGTTGTGGGTAAACCGCCGCTGCTTATCATTTGGCGGCGGTTGGGTCGGCGGTTAACTTGGCTGCCTCAGTTAGTAAGTAAACGACGGCGGCTATTTGGTAATCTGCGGCGGTTTGTTATTTGGGAGTCAAGCGGCGGCGGTTATGAGCAGATACTGCGGCAGTTATGAGCAGATACTGCGGCGGTTGTAAATTTTTCGTGTCAAAAATAACTCTCCCTCCCTTTTTTGTCAAAAAAAAACTGCCGCCCTTTTTTTGACCAAACCACTTCTTTTATTTTTATTTTTATTTTAATAAAAACATTAAAATAACAAAACGCTCTGATCTTTTCTCTCCCAGAGCGCTCATTTCTCTCACTCACATTCACGACGCAGCGTCGTCTTCTTCTTCTTCTCACGACTCCGCCTCCAACTCTCTCTGTTTCATTCTCTCTCTGTCTCGAACTCTCTCGCATCCGCGTCCAACTCTCAGGTGCGTGTTCTCTCTCTCTCCCTCTCATTCTCTCTTTCTTTAGGGTTTTGAGTTTTAATCCCATTTCTTTTTCCCATTAGAGCGAAAACCCTCCTTAATACTCTGTTGCTTCATTTTAATCTTCGAAGTTTGTTACTTCAAGGCTTTAGAAATTGCTGATACTCATTCTCATTTTAACCCTCCTTGATGCGACTGTCGCGAGAGCTGATGCGAATGCTTTGCATGAGGATGTTGAGAGTTGAGGGTATTGTTAGGATGTAGAGAGTTGAGGGTTTGTTAGGTCCTTTGTTGACTGCTTTGTCGTTAATTTCTGCTTTTGAGAGCCCTAAAACATCACCAGACCTAAAGTTTAATAATGTCGGGTTTTGAATGCCTGATAGATGTTTGGTCCAGTTTGGGTTTCCGTGGATTACATTTGCAGACGTGTTCGTTAGTATCTGTTATTATTAGTTGAACTGTTAAGGAACGTTGCTATGATGGATTCACTTTCCTGTTCCATCGAGTCTTTTAGTTGTCGTTGACACTGGTTTACTTAAAGAATTTCAGATGTCATGGGATTTTTTCCACATCTGTTCTTCATATTAAGTTGCATGGTTATTGTAAAAAAAAAATTAAGTTGCATGGTTCTTGTTGATGATGGTTTATCTGCAATTTCTTCTTCACAATGTATTTGATATATAACCATTGCCAGTTGAGGGGGGTAGCAGATAATTGTAGCATCACTGGTTGCTGCTACTAGGAGTTTTTAGATTAATGGAATGATTTGATATTCCATAAGAAGCTTCTGTTTGTCTGTTACTTTCTGTTGGTTCACCATTTATCAATGGTCTTGCACATGAAGCACACTATGCATTTCCTTGTTGGCAATTTTTTCAAAACTAAGTAGAAAATTTTGACAAAATGGTATATAATGTAGTTATTATACAATAAAAATGATCATCATTCATATTTTCGTTCAGAAGAAAATTTGGTCAATCAAATGATTAGTTCATGAAGAGGTTGTAGCTTCCATAACATAGCTTTAGACATGAGTGTTGACATCCGTGGTTGCTTTATAGTATTTCTTCTACAGTGTATTTCCTTGTAAAATTAACTTTTATGTTTTTTTTATGCCTTATAGGTAGGGATGCTAAGATGACACTCTTAATCAATACAAGATGATCAGCGGTCGTACGCGGGTCAAAATAATTAAAAAGGATTAAGAATGTAGTACAAGGTGAGAAACCTTGGTCGTCTCACAAGGATCTCTAATACTAAAATTACCAGAATTAGGAACAAAATTAACAATAAAATAGGGGGGTTTGTTTATGAAGAAAGCGATTTGTGTTGGGGGTTTTATCAAATTAAAGAGACAATTGATTCACCGGTTTTCGGATGCGCGTCTCGAATTTATCACAGGTTCTAAAAACAACAATTCATTTAATTTCAAATTCTCAATTGACATAAACTAACTAAACAAGCGCTAATCAGTTTATACGAATTCACACTGTTTCGAGCAAGCGCCGAAACAATGGGTTCAATCGGTCACGGGAGCGGACATGCGCCGTTTCGAACACAACCAATGTCATAACGGAATTCTAATCAATCCCTCTATCAATTTCTACTCGAATCAATTAATCTAAGCAATCAAGTAATTCGAATAATCAAAAATTACGAAACAGAATTGCATACAAACAAGCGTCATACACAACTGAAACGCGTTTTGCAATAAAAACAGAACGATTACTAAGCAGAAAAACGAACTGAGAAGATTGCATACATTCAAAACTAAAATCGAAATTGATAGAGATGGAATGAAGGAAATTAAAACAAAATTGTATTAAAACATCAGATACCGAACCTCAAAACCCGTAAACGGCAGCCTTTCACCGATGAATCAACTTGGGAGTTTAGGCTTCCATGGAGGTTAGAGCACAAAAGTTTTGTAAAGCGAATGATAATGTGTAAGATAGATAAAATGGCTGCTGACCAGCCAAATCTATAAGACTAAAACGAAATACCTAATCACTAAATGGGCTATTGGATAAAAACCCGTTAACAAATTAATATTCGGTCCAAAACCCGTTTTACACAGTACTGCTTCGGTAATTCGCAGTTTTCACCTTCAAGACTTCAGAATTGGGTTTCGCGATCAACAGAAGAATTCTAGCTCTGTTCCTTAGCTTTCCAACGCATGCTCGCACGCCTCAATCGGATAACCACAGCCAAAGTTATGACCTGCAGAGCAGATAGGGGTCAATATGCAATAAAAACAAGAATTAATCAAGAAATTACTATATTGCTGAAATAAGGCCCAAAATCTAGAAACGCGCTAAGACTTAAATATTAGACACAGAAAATAATCAAAAATACCAAGTGCAAAGCTATAAAGAGTGCATTAAAATGCCCTGATCACAAGACAAGAAGAGTAGAGGTGTCATTTCTCATTTCAATTAATGACTTTTTATTTCTGCCCAAATACTCTCTATCTCTCATTTCTTAATCAATACAAGGCTTTAGAAATTGCTGATACTCATTCTCATTTCTCATTTCAATTAATGACTTTCTATTTCTGCCCAAATACTCTCTATTTCTCTTTCTTGTGCTAATTTACCGATTGAATAAGCTAATTCGTCTTGTTTGTTTTAATTAGGGGCTGATTTTTGGCTTTTGTGTTTCAATTGTTGACTTGTATTATATATTTGAAAGGAATAACTCTAAGTATCTATCAAGAGTGATGTTTTTTTACTTTATTAGAATTTCTTGAAAAAGAATGCCTTCATCTGCATATGAATACAGATTTCTGATCAACTCTTCTTAAAAGAGAGTTAGTTTATGTATTGTACATGATTGCTAAATCACTAGTTGTCATGAAATAACATGAGCCCACCTTAATATAGTGGTAAGATGGCAAAGATGAAACTTACACAGAAAAACATCAAGCAAACAGACGAAGTGATGATGTCCATTGTCCATGTCTTGCAACGTTAAGCAACTTAACCAAAATGATTGAATGAAAAAATTTCCTGGGTCTAGAGATTGTTTGACTGTGCTGTGAAGTCAATGAAAACTGCTTTAGTATGAAAGAAGGGAAAAATGCTATTTTAGAGAAAGCAGGAGACTGGAGCTTCTCCTAGGAAACAAATACAAAATTAAAGAAAGGTCTTTATTGTTAATGGTGATTTATATAATTGGCATAGCCTTTTTAAGGAAGCAATATGTAGACTTCACCTTAGGCTTTACTTTTGCTGTTATTTAACTTGTCTAAATCATACTCTCTTTATCTAAATATGGTTTTGCAGCAATGGCTAAGAGAAAGAGGTTTACCCCCAGAACTCAGTCCGCACCTGTTCAAGTTCAAGAGAATGCTCTAAATATGAATCAAAGTGCATCTCACCTATCACCACAAAGTGATCATTTAAGTGATATTGACCCATCTCTTGACTTTGACAATTACTTTGATATTGCCGATGAAAATTTTGTACCCACTGACACGAAAAAAGCCGACTAAATATTGGCCAGTTAATGTCATTGGTATGGAATTTAATTTTTAATAGTTTGGATTAATTAATAATATTTAATGAGTTACAAATTTTAACTTTCATTTTTTCTTTTACTTTATATTCAGTTGGGGATGGAGAGCCTAAAGAAGATCGTCTAAGAGTACAGGACTTGTTTTCGTTTCCTAATGACAAGAAAGTGATCCTAGATTGGAATTGAGAGGGTCAACCAATTTGGACATGCTGCTCAGTGGCGGACCCAAGACCCCGGGGTCAGGGGTGTCAAATTTTTTAAGGCCGGTGTCAAATGAGTGCAAAACTTGGTCTACTAGTACAATTTCAAATTTTCAGGGGTGTCAAAATTAAAATTTCAGGAGATTTAGGCTATTTATATAGGGTGTTTAGTGCAAAAAAAAAATTCCAGGGGGTTCAACTGAACCCCCTGGTATAATGCTAGGTCCGCCACTGATGCTGCTGGTCTTTTAGGGGGTTATTTAGGAGCGCTTGCAGCTAGCTATGATATCTTCCCTATCAATTATAAAAGATGGCCAAAGGTTCCAAGCAAACCGAAGTAATCATGATATTTTGCTTTTTAATTGAGTTAGGAGACTAATCATGATATTTTGCTTTTTAATGCTACTGAAGATACTTAAAAGGATTTGCTTCTTTCAAATCCAAAAAGCTAGTTAGCATGCAATCCTGACAGACATTATGATACCAAATGGAAATATAACAGCAGTCCTGAAGTTAGTTAGCATGCAAGTATAATAACCAATTAGCCATATTATAGATTTAGTGAAACTATAAGACTGTAATATTTATTTGATAGGGCTAAAAAGTATGTTCTCACTAATGTATTCCCACAACTAAGCAAATGTTTGCACTGTAAAGATTGTGCAGGGATCTATGATTTGGCTTTGTAAGATTTGTGATTTGGCTTTGTAAGATTCGTAACATTACTAGAGATTTTCAATGAGTCTTTTGTTTTGTTAACTGATATTATAATTATTTTTGTGTAATTTCAGGCTGTAGATTTACGTTCACTTGCTAATGCAATGCGCTCTTCATCTACCAGTCACGCACCAACACATGGACCAACATCTACTCTTTAGATTTAGGATTTGTTATTATAATGTCTGTTAGGATTGCATGCTAACCATTGAAAACATGTTCTTATATCGGGGAAACTTGTACACTTAAACCTCGCATCTTTTGATATTTTTGGACAACAATACCATTTGATATTATTGTGTTATTTTACTTTTAATGTATGAATGAACTTTTATTATTTATGTTGGTTTATAATTTGATGCATTTTTATCATACTTCATTTTATTTTTTAAATAATTTGAGAAAATGTTGTTATAAATAACAAAACTACCGCAGATAGCTAAGGATTCTGTCTTCTTAAATAGCTTAGTGGCAGTTCTAAACCGCCGCAAATATCCAACCACCGCAAAATCCCTCAAAACCGCCGCAGTAGTCTGGCTATTAACCAACTATTTAGCGGCGGGTATTAACCGCCGCAAATGGCAAACCGCTGTCTAAACCGGCGCAAATGATTACTCTAGGCGTTTATTCCAGCGGTTACCAAAACCGCCGCAGAGTTTCCTCGCGGCGGAGGTAACTGCAGCGGATCTGGAACCGCCACGAAAGGCATTTGGCAGCGGTTAAAACCGCCGCAGAATGCTATTTGAACCGCCGCCGCTTTCCTGTTTTGTTGTAGTGAATCTCCATTTGGAGAGAAGGCGGATTGGTCGAAAATGTGGAAGGTGATCAAAGCTATTTTTTAGCAGAAGTAGATCACATCACAAAGAAGACCTTCGATAAGCAATTGGCAAACATTGCGCCATGTACACCTTCTGACAGTGCCTATGTACCCCAAGACAATGTTTATGCTTCACTAGACCTTCACCCTACTCATGGATTTATTTGGGAAAGGGAGGTAATTGGTGAAACAAGCTACCCAAAAGGTTACAGCAAACCTACTGGGTGGGATGGACCCTAAATAATTAGTAATGTCTCAACCCAGTGCATGGGAAAAGATTACGGCCTATGTGGCTGAAAACAAGCAAAATGCGGCTTTAGAAGCCGAAATGCAACAAAAAGTGGTAGGTGAAACCATTAGACATGATGATAAAGAAAATATGGTCGAAGACCAAAGGCTAGACTGTATCTATGATGACGAGCCTTTATGATTTGAAAAAGACCCAATGGGTTCGACCAAGAGAATTCAAGCACAAGATCCCTTGGAAGAAATTGACTTGGGAGATGCCTCTATAAAGAGGCCAACGTTTATTAGTGCTAAAATCGACAAAAGTTTGAGAGATCGAACAATAGAGCTCTTGAAGGAGTACAAAGATTGCTTCGCATGGGATTATAATGACATGCCTGGTCTGAGTCGAGAAGTAGTGGAATTGAAGCTGCCAATTCGACTAGATAAGAAACCTGTGAAACAAACACCAAGAAGGTTTGCACCACAAAGCTTATCAAAGATCAAAGATCGAAGAAGAGATCGAAAGGCTACTCAGGAGCAGGTTCATCAGAACTGCAAGGTATGTTGATTGGTTAGCCAATATAGTTCCTGTAATTAAGAAAAATGGCACTCTTAGAGTCTGCATAGATTTTAGGGACTTAAACAGTGCTACGCCAAAGGATGAATATCCCATGCCAGTGGCAGAAATGTTGGTCGACTGAGCAGCAGGGTTTGATTATCTAAGTATGCTTGATGGGTAGAAGAAGATGTGTCGAAAACAGCATTTCGCTACCCTGGGGCTTTAGGTGTTTATGAATGGGTAGTAATGCCTTTTGGCCTAAAAAATGCTGGTGCAACATACCATAGGGCAATGAATTCTATGTTTCATGATTTTATAGAAAATTTTATGCAAGTATACATAGATGACATTGTTGTTAAGTCTTCAACAGAAAGTGGTCATTTAGACCACCTTTGACAATCATTCGAGAGAATGAGAAAATATGGATTGAAAATGAATCCAATCAAATGTGTCTTTTGTGTTTGTGCAGGTGATTTCTTGGGTTTTGTTGTGCACAAAAAAGGCATTGAGATCCATCAAAACAAGACGAAAGCGATCTTGGAAACGAAGGCCCCTTAGACAAAGAAAGAATTACAGTCTTTAGTAGGAAAGATTAACTTCCTAAGAAGGTTTATTTCAAACCTAAGTGGCAAGACACAAGTATTTTCGCCATTACTTCGACTGAAAAAGGAGGATGTGTTCAGATGGGATCTAGAACACCAGAAAGTCTTCGACGAGATCAAATCTTACTTGACTAAATCACCTATGTTGCTTCCCCCTATTAGGAACAGGGTAATGAAATTGTACATAGCAGCGTCAGAGACGACAATAGGTAGTATGTTAGCACAAGAGGATGAAAATGGTGTTGAAAAAGTCATTTATTATCTTAGTAGACTATTGAATGATGCAGAAACGAGATATCATCCAATTGAGAAACTATGCCTTTGTTTGTATTTTTCATGTACAAAATTGAAGCAATACATAAAGCCTGTTGATGTGTATGTTTATTCGCATTATGATATAATTAAACATATGCTGTCAAAACCAATTTTACATATAGTCGAATTGGAAAATGGGCTTTAGCCTTATCTGAATATTCACTCACATACCAGCCTTTGAAAGCTGTTAAAGGCCAGGTCATTGCTGACTTCATTGTAGACCACTCTTTGGTCGAAGCAACGTTAAGCATTGTGGATGTTCAACCCTGGAAGTTGTACTTCGATGGGTCAAGCCATAAAAATGGTACAGGAATTGGAGTACTCATAATATCTCCAACAAAGATACCAACAAAATTTAAGTTTAAAATCGAAGGACATTGCTCCAATAATGAGGCTGAATATGAAGCCTTGATAGCAGGACTTGAAATGCTTCTAGAGTTGGGGCAAAAGCCGTCGAAATCAGAGGTGACTCTGAACTAGTTGTGAAACAATTAACAAAAGAGTACAAGTGCATCAAAGAACACTTAATAAAGTACTTTATTACTGCCAATGCAATGTTAAAACGTTTCACTCATGTTGACATTAAACATGTGCCTAGAATTGATAACCAAGAGGCAAACGAGTTGGCACAGATTGCTTCGGGCTACAGAGTTTCTAAAGAAAAACTGCAAGAGTTGATAGAAATAAAAGAGAAGCGTTGTTCGACAGATAGTTCCAACACACAATTGTCAATGCCAAAACTTGAGGGGGCAGACAAGTCAGAAGTGGTGTCACCTCCAACTAAAATTGAAAATTTTGAAATTTTTTCCATTGACAATATGTCGAATGATGATTGGCGAAAACAAATTGTCGAATACTTGGAAAATCCAACAGGAGCAACTAGTCGAAAAACCAAGTATAGAGCCTTAAGCTACATGATTGTTGGAAATGAATTGTTCAAAAAGACTCCTGAAGGAGTTTTGCTTAAATGCCTAAGTGAAAACGAAGCGTATTTGGCAATATCCAATACTCATAGTGGTGCTTGTGGCTCACATCAAGCAGGTCACAAGATGAAATGGCTTTTATTTCGGCAAGGCGTGTATTGGACAACTATGTTGAAAGACTGTATAGAGTTTGCTAAGGGTTGTCAAGAATTCCAAAGGCACGCAGGAGTTCAACATGTACCCGCAAATGAATTGCATTCAATAATTAAACCCTGGCCATTTAGAGGTTTGGCTTTAGACATAATTGGTGAGATTAGACCAGCTTCCTCGAAAGGCCACCGTTATATATTAGTAGGCATAGATTGAAACAAGTGAATGGAGAAACAGCATCATTCTTAGGTTGTGGTGGTGGTTGAGGCTTAGGATTTGGGGACTTTGGAGGGTTCTCATTCTTGTTGCGGTTCCTTTGAATCTGATTACGGCTATGACCCTTGAATGGTTTGCCAGTTGGCTTCAGAACCGCTCCTATTTTCTTGTTGTTTGAAATAAACAATACTTCATCTTTCTGATCTTGTTTCCGAGATTCCTCCTCAATTCGGAGTCTGGTGATCAGACTTTCTAGAGAAAACCCTTTGGTTTTGTGCTTGACAAAATTTTTGAAATCCTTCCAAGCAAGAGGAAGTTTGTCAATAACAACAGCTACTTGAAACTGTTCATCTATGGCCATGCCTTCAGATATAATTTCATGAGCTATTTTCTGAATCTCATGTGACTAAGTCTCTACAGATTTTTCATCTGTCATCTTGTAGTTAAGATAGCGGCTAACAGCATATTTCTTAGCACCAGCTTCCTCAGTATCATATTTCTTTTTCAGAGCATCCCAGACATCCCTGGTGGACTTGCCGGTACTGTAATAAACATAAAGATCATCAGTTAGTCCGCTAAAAATAAAATTCTTACAGAGATAGTCATGCTCCTTCCATAGGAGTATTTCTTTTGTTGTTTTAGCCCGTTCTTCCTGTTCAGCTGTTTCATTTGCCACTGGAATCTCAACTGTCAAGACATTGGCAACCTTTTTCTCAGTTAAGAAAAAATGCATCTTTTGAGTTCCGCTACAATGATCATGTGAACAGTGATCACTACAATGATCAGGTGAATATCATATTAAGAGTTACAAACTCTATCTTTGATATGAATATGAATATCACTCAAATCAATTGTGAAGTAAGAACTTAATACAATATGAACAGGTGATCACTATATATACTGCACCTTCTACAAAATTCCAACTAACTAACTAATTGTGAAAAGTTGTTACAACTAAAAACTAATTTTAACTAACTTCTAAACTAACTTCTAATAAAACAAAGGGAGTATAGGTCTGAATGTAGTTGAAGGTAGTTATGGGGTGAGGTGGAGGTACATGGTAGGGGTGTGTTTCATGGGACTGTTTTGCAATCTATTTAATTGCAAAATAGTCAATTTTTATTTATTTAAGAATACTAAAGTCAAACTACAGTCCCTAAATAATTTTTAAACCTCATCACCACAACAGAAAAGGCCATCAGGGGCGCTTTTTTTTATCCATTTGGGGCGTTTTCGGGCGCCCCTAAAGCTTGCGCTCCTGTAGATGGTGACCAACTGGAGCGCTTGTAAGAGGCGCCCCTGATGGCCATAGCGCAGGTGACCAACTGGAGCGCTTGTAAGAGGCGCCCCTGATGGCCATAGCGCAGGTGACCAACTGGAGCGCTTGTAAGAGGCGCCCCTGATGGCCATAGCGCAGGTGACCAACTGGAGCGCTTGTAAGAGGCGCCCCTGAATTTCAAAGGACAAAGGACATCAGGGGCGCTTTTCCTAAGCGCTCCTGATGCTATATTTTTTTTTTTAAATTCTTTTTACCAAATCTAACCAGTTCCAAATCTAACCAGTTCCAAATCAAACCTGCAGCAACAACAACCTAAAATAACCAATTGAATTGGGGGATCAAATTTTCAAACCAGCCAATTCAAAATCAAATTCCAAATAAAAAAACTCATAAATGCATCTAATATCCATACATAGAGAGAACAAAAATAATATGACATCCAATGTAGCAACAAAATTTACATGTCCACAAAGTAGCAACAAAATTTACATGTCCACTTATTGAGTACAAACAAGCTACCCAAAATGAGCAAAAAAACAAGCTACCCAAAATGACTTGAATTTCGATTTTGATTAATCAAAGAAGCAACATAATGACACCACTCGCCTTTGACATCAGTAAGTATGTCATCAGAAAATGGAGCTCCAACCTCGTATCCTGGAAAATACTTCCAAAATAAAATAAAATAAAATAAAGTTAGAACTAAGTTGTTAAATGCTTGATATGGAATTGCTAGCTTATCAAAAAAGAAACTATATAAATTACATACATTTAGGGGAATTTCCATTTGTATGTCAGTGATTATGTCCTTCATATACTTCATAACGTAGTATCCACAATCAACATTGTTTGGTTGTCTCGGACACTACAAATCAAAAAAAAATTAATTGTTAAAATGCGAGCAAAATTTACATGGATAAGAATAATATTGATTATAAACTTACCTTTATTACTATCCAATTTGTTTTATTGTTCCCACCTCTAGTCCTAACCTCATTTGATGCCCAAAAAGTTGCCAAACAACTGAAACATCATACATATAACTATATTAATTAATCGAAATAGATACATAATTAATATTGAAATATGCGATGTATCTAAATACACACCTTTCAAACATTCCTCTCATCATGGCGTGTTTGCTATAATCACCGTGACACGAATCCAAATAGAAAATTCTATTTCTCCTAGCATCAATCACCAACAATACCCAATGTACACTACCAAAATATTTCGATAATTAAATAAATAAGACATTTTTGAAAAAACACATTATATATATATAGAGAGAGAGAGACAGACAGAGAGAGAGATTAAATTTCTTACCCTCCTAAGTTAATGGGTGCCAAAAACCAGCAATCACAGCTGCTTTCAAGTGCCGAAGCCAAGCGTGTATTGATATAGGCTTTTATCGCTTCCTTGCTTTCTTTAACCGCTTCCTTCACGTCCTGAAGTTGCTTTTTTGTCATTTTTTTGTCAATATGAAGGTTGCGTAGAAAAGTACGTTCGGGATCCAAAAATATAAATCTTTGTCTTTCTTCCATGGTGCTCAAAATCACATGGTACAAATACCTATAGTTAAAATGTAGACAAATAAATTAACATATGATAATAAATGTACAGTGGGGAGTATGTTGATTTACATATCAGCAACAGGAATGGTAACAGGAATGCCTAAGTCATGGTATTAGCACACAGTTAGTATGGTAATGGGGAGTATGTTGATTTACATATCAGCAACAATAACAATTTAGTTGGAAAAAATTAGTTGGAAAGATTACTGCATCATGTTCTGCATTTTTCGTTTACAGAATAGCACACAATACCTCCATTAGCTGCAACAATACCCAATAGCACACAGAGTGGAGGAGAGGAATTATATAAAGTGGTGTAACAGAATGAAAGGGGATGAGAAAATTAGTTGGAAAAATCTGGGCAAGCATCATGTTTGAGGGAGAAGGAAGGGAAGCCTATCGTATTCGTATCTGATTTTTGAAGATAGAAATGATGATTGGGGCGGTGCACTGCGGGCGCGGGTGATGGTTTTCCTGTCCCTTTCTAATGTCTTTATTAAAGTATAAATATTTAAAATACAAATGAAAGATGATGAATAAAATAATTTTAAGATTTTTGTTATCAGTTCAGCCAATGAACTTGAATGAATATATCAAAGTCAAGTAATCCCCTGCTAATTACTGATGATGACAATGCCCCTTTTTACCGAAGAAGAGTTTAAGAACATCATTTTTAATATGCTCCATGATAAAGTTGCCTTGAACCAGTGGCATTAACCATGGTTTCTACAACACATTCTACCCTACAAATGGTAAAGACATTTTTAGGCATGGTGTTCTTTAGTGGAGCAAAAAGCAACATATATTGTTCCTAACCTTCTCCATCTTGAGCAATTAAATTTAGAATAAGTGCACAACACCTCATATAAAATCATTGAACACCAAGCATAAGTGTCTGACAATCAAGTTCGTTTAACAACATACCAATAACATACTATTGGTGTTACACTTTTCCAAAGAAATTGCTCACAACTTTCTATCAATATTCCATTCAACCAACTTGTCTGAAATAACATCAGACCGTTGGAACAATAGTTTCCAATTACTCAGAATCTCACTCACAGAGAACTGAGATGTGCACACACACACACACGAGAGAGAGAGAATTTGGAGGGAAGAACTGATCTTAACAGAATCATTTATTGTATTCAACTATATTGAAAGTAAGTTACAATTGAGTATTTATACTTCTCACAACTAACATGCATCAGTAGCTAATGATATGTCAAATGCAGAAAAATAAACTGGTCCTAGTGATATATTAACCTCACAGCAAGGCAATTACCACTTATTTGAATTACAATCAACAGAAAAGGCCATCAGGGGCGCTTTTTTTTCAGTTACACCACAACAGAGAAGTTCATATCCTATTTCTCGTTTACAGTTCTGCATTTTTTCTGTTCGACTCTTCTTTAGAATTCTGTTTTGTTATTGTTAAGGAGTATAGCTCCATAGTTTCTTATATTTTACAATACCACGTTCCTATTAGTTTCCATTCACTTATCAAGTAAATTTGCGGCCACTGTAATTGCATCATTGATCCTAACAACGATAACAATAATGATAATAATTATACCTGATATATATTTGAATAGTAGCCGCAGATGCCCACTTGTGCTCATATACCTCTTCAAGTTCTTGACTTGAAAGGAAAATTGTGTCGGCAACTCCGAAGATGTCTTCATCAATCGATACGTGTATCAAATCAGCACCAGACATTGTGGAGGCATGAATCCTTATATAAGTGATGAATTCCCCCAAGGAGGGTGGTTGGGATTGAATATCCTTTCCCTTATCTACTTGCCGAGACACGGATTTATTGCGAGCACTAGAAAGGGGGGGCTGGGACCGAATTTCATTCCCGCTACAAACTCCCCTAGACACTTGCTTCTTGCGAGGTTGGGATTGACTCCCATCCCGGCTAGACACCTGCTTCTTGCTTCTTGGTACCTATATATTTAAAAATTTAATTAGTTTTCAAGTATGGGACAATAAGCAATGAATTATTAACAAATGTATTAATTGCTCCTTACATTGATAAGATTTGATGGCCATGCCACGAAAGTGCCAAGTGCATCATTCACAGTCAAAAGAGTCATGTCTGCAGTATCAATTGGTACCGGCAATTCAGCATCAGGGACAACAACAAACTGAACACTGACTCTCACATGATTTGAAGGCATAGGAAGATTGTGCAAGGTGGAGCCCTCAGTGTTACAAACAAAGCCCTTTGCAACCAAAGTAAGCGGGTTTGATATAAATAATTCACATTGACAATTGTTAACCTCATTGGACGCAATATTGCAACTATCCCTGAAGCTATCTGGGTCAGGAGATGGTACATCATTAGTCCTTGGACCAACTCTATCTTTTAGTTCTTTAAGTTCTTGTACTAGCATCGATACAGTGGCTTCCAACCTTTTTTCTCTACTTTCTCGTTCCGCTTCTTTTTTTTGCCTCTTTGAAGTCCAAAATGTGGTTGGAGTAATACCAAATCCCAAACCCCTTACACGTCCTGGATATTCTTCAATTGCCAGTGCACGGGCAAGGATGTCATTCGGACCATCACAATTTGAAATATCTCCTTGTGATACTGATTGAGATATTGATTCCTGATTCACAAATATTATTTAAGTTTAATTTATTCACCTACAATGAAAGACAAGAATTTTATCATACTTACAATTCTTTGTGCCACCTCTCTCGTTCTTGGGTGGTCAACGACACCATCTTTGTTTTGTCTTGCTTCTAACCATAAAACATCTCGGTCAATAGATTCCTGAGCAGGATCTTTTCCTTGCTCCCGCAGCTATTAAAATTTACCGTCTATTACTAAATAATTCAGAAGATTAATTTAATAAATTAAAGATAAAATAAAAGATAACGTGCTTACCATTCGCTCTTCAATCTCAGCATAACCTGTAACACCGGCTCTCCAAGGGTATTCAGGACGCTGCGCTCTCTCGCGATTTTCTTGGCTCCTTCTCTATAAAGACACATGTTTTTACATGAATACCTTATAAGTGTCAAATATAGGTATATGTATGATATGTAATTGTACAAACCCGGAATTCCTCTTCTTCACGTGAAATAACAAATGCCCTCCAATCCTCCAATGGTATACTATCTGCATACGGTGGTGGAGGATGGCTTCTGATGTTCCCGTCATCATCTCTCACCATCTTTGTTAGAGTTGATCTGTATTTTCTATGCGCCTTTCCAGCTTTCATAAGACAATAGTCTTTATGAGAGTCATCCACATCAAAGTATTTCTGCTTACATTCAACAAAATGATTATAAATAAACTTACATATTTAATTATAAAATAACCTAAAAGTCAAAAATAAGACTCATACTTGTATCATATGCCATAGCTCATCCTTATGCTTCTCGAGTAAGGCCTCCTTTTTACTAATCCAACTGCTGATTGTAATTGGTACATCCTGCCTTGCTCTGACACCAAGGAACATTTTCAATTGTTTCCCGTTGGCACCAATTGCTTGATTTTTAGCATTCCATTGGACCTGCATTATTACTTGGGTAAATTAGATAACAAACAATTAAAAGTACGTAACAAAATTAGTTAATTAGTAAGTATCGTACAATAAGTTTAGGAAGGCCTTTGTTTCCCCGATTGATTATATTCTTTTTAACTGTCATTCCACGACGAGTGAACTTTTTTTGGGGCTGATGTTCACTCTCATGACCACTGTCATGTGCACTATCATCACTCGGGGAAGTCATCTCACCTGCAACACAATAAAACAATTGCTATTAGGCTATATGTTATTTTAACAATTAAGTTAATTTTTAATTACAATATGAAAATGAATAAAAAAGAAACTCTGCATGATATATTATTACCTTTTCCTTTTCCTCGATCTAATGTTACTAGCCACTTCTTTAATTGTATGATATTTTGTTTTTTGCTTCCTACTACTTTGTTTTCGACGAAACGTAATTCCATCGTTATGATCATGTCTAACATACAAAATTTCCTCTGTAGAAGTATTTTCCCGTATTATTGGTTGTGATGACCCGAAGAAAGGGTCGTCCTCAATGTCAATATCTTCATGAGCTTGATCCCCGAGGTCATTCACCAAAAATTTTTTGTTTGTCAATAAAACAATGCACCAATTCATATCAACTGGATCAGTGACATAAAACACTTGTTGGGCTTGCGAGGCTAAAATAAAAGGTTCATCTTTGTACCCTACCTTGTTGAAATTCACCCGCATGAAGCCCATGTCATCTATTTGTACACCATTATTATTGTCAACCCAATTACATTTGAACACAGGCTCCGAAAACATATTGTAATCCAACTCCCATATCTCTTGTATGACACCGAAGTATGACATATTCGCGTAAATGGGATTTCTATCTTTCGCACCTGATGTATGCATAGTTTCAGCTACAAGAGTAACCCCACTATTTTGCATTTTACTCTGATCATCATGGAACTTTGTATAGAACGTGTACCCATTTTGTAGATAACTAGTGTAAGAGAAAACATGTATAGTTGGACCTTTTGCTAACCATCTCAATCTTTCAGAAATCGCAGTAGGATTCGAAACAAACTCAATATCAATTTGATCTTTTAGCCACTGTATGAAACTCCGATTGTGTTCTTTTGTTAACCAAACTTCACTCTTAGTTGGGTAGTCACTCTTAAGAATTTCCATGTGTTTGGCAACATAAGAATCAATCTGATTATCATTGTGCAGAACATATAAGTGTGCTTGCTCTAGTTCTTTCCTGGATACCCTCACTATTTTCCTTCCTGTTATCCCTTTACCAACACTTCCAATGTGACGTTCCCTTGGCATCCCAACAGAATATTCAACACTAGATAGATAGCCGGTGGAGAACTCAATAGCTTCTTCAACAATGTAGCGCTCAGCAATGCAACCCTCGGGTCGTGATCGGTTTTTAACATATCCTTTTAATATCTTCATGTACCGCTCAAACGGGTACATCCATCTCATGTAACATGGGCCAGACAACTGTGTCTCTCTAACTAGATGAACTATCAAATGAATCATTATGTCAAAGAATGAAGGCGGAAAAAACATCTCAAGCTCACATAAAGTGACAGTAATTGATCTTTGCAGAGCTGGTAACTTTCCAGGGTCAATCACTCTACTACATATCGCCTTAAAGAAGAAACAAAGTTTAGTTATGGATTGACGCACTTTCTTGGGCATAATGGATCGTATACCAATGGGTAGCAAATTCTCCATGAGAACATGACAATCATGAGACTTTAGAGACTTTAACTTAAGGTCTTTCATCGATACAAGGTTCGTAACGTTTGAAGAGTACCCCTCTGGAACTTTAACTTCATGAAGAAAATTACAAAAGACAGTTTTCTCTTTTCTAGATAGAGTATGAGCAGCCGGAGGTAGATATGTACGTGTACCCTTCTTTATCGGACCCAATTCTGGTCTCAACCCCATACTAACCAAATCTAACCTTGAATTGATCGTATCTTTAGTCTTTCCTGGCATATTGAGTAAGGTACCAATGACACTTTCGAATACATTTTTTTCAACATGCATCACATCAATGAAATGTCTTACGTATAATGACTTCCAATATGGCAATTCAAAGAAAATCGATTTTTTCTTCCACCCTCGTTTGGCAACATCTCCTGCAAAAGGTTTCCCAAACTTAATGTCTACATCTTTCACCTTTTCAAATAGTTGTTCACCGGTCAAAGGCGAAGGAGCTTTACGAGTTTCTGAATTCCCATTGAATGCCTTTCTCCACACCCGATACTGATGAGTTGGAGGCAAAAATCTCCGATGGCCAAGATATATATTCTTCTTACCATGTTCCAACCACATCCAATCTGTATTATCTTCACATATAGGACATGCACACTGACCTTTATTACTGTACCCAGATAGATTGCCATATGCTGGAAAGTCATTAATGGTGCCAAAAATCATAGCCTTCAGAATGAAATTTTCTTCTCTGAACCCATCATACACCTCTACCCCAATCTCCCACATTTGCTTCAAGTCTTCTATTAAAGGAGCCAAGTATACGTCAATATCATTTCCTGGTTGTTTGGGGCCAGAAATTAACAAAGACAACATCATATACTTGCGTTTCATGCAAAGCCATGGAGGTAAGTTATAAATCGCCAAAATCACAGGCCATGTACTGTGGGAGCTACTCTGGATACCGTGCGGGTTAAATCCATCCGCAGACAATGCAAGGCGTAGGTTTCTTGGGTCATGCCCAAAATCGGGATAATCGATATCAATCTTTTTCCACTGCGGAGAATCTGCAGGGTGTCGTAGCATACCATCTTTAATCCTTTCATCGTCATGCCAAGTCAACCATTTTGCGTCTTCCGAACTACGGTACATACGCCTAAATCGAGGGATTATGGGAAAATACCACAATACCTTTACTGGAGCAGATTCTTTCTTCCTATACCGTGATGCATTACATTTAGGACACGACTTTAACAATGCATGTTCATTCCGAAATAAAATGCAATCATTTGGACAAGCATGTATCTTCTCGTAGTTCAAACCAATGGTGCCTAACATTTGTTTTGCATCATACGTCCGAGAAGGGAGCACGTTGTCTTTCGGCAACATATCTTTCAATAGTGCGAGTAACTCCGTAAAGCTCTTATCTGTCCATCCGTGGCAAGTTTTCAAGTTATACAGCTTTATCACAGCCAATAACTTTGTCAATTCAGTACAGCCCGCATACAACGGTGTCTCCGCATCGGTTATCAACTTCTCAAACATTTGAGGACAGTCATTAAGATCATCTTCAACCGCCTTTGTCATCTCTTCAAATTCGTCGCCATCAACTGTATATGTTTCAGGATAATCAACCGGATCACATCTTTGAGTGCTATTATCCATATTCGAAGGTTCACCTCTTTCCTCGCCATGCATTGTCCAACAAGTATAACTTTGATCGATTCCGTTGGCCTTTAAATGTCTTTCCAACTCAAGTGCAGTAACTCGATTGGCGTAGCAACATCTTAAACAAGGACACTTGAACTTACTAGAAGTTCCTAAACGTTGAACGGCAAAGTTCACAAAATATTCCACGCCTTCGCCATATTCTTTCGATAGACGATTCGCAGACATCCAATTTCTATCCATATTAGACCGAAATTTAATATAAATTCCTGATAAGAGAACTTAAACATATTAGAATAACACACAAAGTACAATTTTTCTAACCTAAGACATCAGAGTTAGTTCTTTTATAGTTTAACTTAAAAATTTTGCTATATAACAACCGAAATTTATTATATCTAATTTCCTGATAAGAGAACTTAAACATATTAAAGGTGAAAAACACACAGAGTACAATTTTCTGAACCCAAGCCATTCAACCTTGGATAACGTCTTTTCTATGCAATTTAACATCCATCATCATGCAATTTAATCCAATTTTCGATTCAATTTCAACTCCAATTCAAACAATCATCAATTTCAAATACACCAATACTTATGAGTACATATGTCAATTGCTCAAGTGTCTAAACAATAACCACAATAAAAAGAAGAGAGAATAAGAAAAGTACCGTAACAAGGGGAAGCAACAACGAACTTGACCTAGATGTGAACGGCAACAAGACAGAACTCGAACCTCCGCAAAAAGTACTCGAACTAGACATAAAAAAATGAATTAATCAACAAGTAGGAGTAATATGCAAATCAAGTAGGAGTAATATGCCAATTCAATGAACTACATATTGTTACATTGTTTTATATAGGTCGTAAGCTGTTTTCATTAGCTATTCTGAAGAACTTATTAAAATCAGCTAATAGACATGACATAGGACCCGTTTGTAATTGATTAAAAAAGTAAGTGATTTTATGTTGAAAATTTTAGAAATTAGTCTTTAGAGATTTTTTAAGAAAAGCTGAAGCTGTTTTGTATTTGTGTAATATAACGAAAATCCCTTTTTTTAAAAAAAAAAAAAATCATTCTATGAAAACTGATTTTTATGAGAAGCTACTTAAAATAACTTCCCATTTTAATCAGTTTTTTAGATTCTAATTTTTTTGAAAAGCTGGAACAAACGGATAGAAAACTTTTAATAGATTATTTTTATAAAAAAAGTGATTATTGTTAAAAAAAAAACTGTAACAAATGAGCTCATAAGCTATATTCATAAGTTTTTTCCAAACACTCAACAAGTACTTATATCATTAGTTGAAGCTGCATAAGCTGTCCATAGGCCAGAAATAAAAGATTGTTTTGATATAGGCTAGACAATGCAAGTAAAAATAATGAACATAGACAAGTATTTCAGGAGAATAGTGCTTAAATACATGAATGACATGCTTTATTGGTAATTTTCCTCTTGACACAAAGAGAACATGTTTGCACATTTGGTAAACTGGTCAAGAACGAGTACTCTAAGAAAGGAGTCTACTTATGTCTTAATAATATTCTGTACTTTGATTTTTCTTTTGAACAGTTTTGTAATTTGCTTAATTAACCTCGCCCCTTTCTTTTGTAATTTGCCAAATTGATCAGAAGTTATATCATATATGAAGAAAAAACAGAAAAATAAATTTTGATTCAAAAGAAACTAGTGGAGAACTAAGGCTCTAAAGTGGGTCAATATATTTTATGAACATTAGGCGCTTGATAGGACCAAAGCCCAGATTATTGGCCAGGTTGAAAATGCGTGCATGGCTCTTGTACAATATGGTAAGTTGGTAACCAAACATAGAAGGAAATCAATCTACAGTTCTGGCTACGATAAACACAAAACAAAGGACTCTGCCCTATCCTAAAACAGAAACAAGATTCCCCCACTTTGTCTCATAATATTAACCAAAAACCCAAATGTTTTGCTTAAACGTACCTGTAAAGCAGAGGACAAAATAATCAAAACGAAAAACTCACAGCGGAGCCAACGTTTTTACTCCAGGATCCGCAACTCCAGCAACTCCATGTAATGCATCATAACTTCAATAAAATTATAGAAGGTCGCCTTCAAGTAAGTCCCTCTGGGAACCTAGGAAACATAATAGAGAAAGGGGAATCGAAATAGGGTTTTTATCAAAGGGGGAATCGATATATAGTTACTAATAGAAATCAAAATCAAACCCAGTGGTGGTGGCATTACTCACCAACAGCGGAAGTCAGAGAAGTTTGTCTCTGGTCGGAGAAGGCCGGACACCGTTTGGAACAAAGAATGAGAGCGGTCGTCGTATGTGTAGCAGTGCTGGCGGTGCGCTGTGGCCGGACACCGTTTGGAACAAAGAATGAGAGCTGTGGCGGTGCGCTGTGGTCGTCGTATGTGTAGCAGTGCTGGCGGTGCGCTGTGGTCGTTAGTAACACTCTAATCTAAATGGTTTGGAGAGGGAGAGGGAGAGGGAGAGGGAGAGTGAGTCGTCGAGGGAGTGTTTAGGTTTGGAGAGGGAGAGTGAGTCGTGGAGGGAGTGAGATCTGATGAGAGGGAGATGGGGAAATAAGAAATTTTAATATAAGGCATCAGGGGCGCTTCTAAAAAGCGCTCCTAAAGGCCCTGCGTGTTTTGGCCTTCAGGGGCGCTTTTCTAAAAAAACGCCCCTGAAGGCCAAAACACGCAGGGCCTTCAGGGGCGCTTTTTAGAAAGCGCCCCTGATGACCAAAATACGGAGGGCCTTCAGGGGCGCTTTTAAAAAGCGCCCCTGATGGCCCTCCGTATTTTGGATATCCGGGGCGCTTTTTAGAAAGCGCCCCTGATGATGGCGCCCTTTTTTAACAATTCTGTTGTAGTGCATTAAATATTCCTACCCTTTACTCAAACCAAAGCAATAATTATCACTTAACAAGTATGAGTAAATAATCACAACAAAATAATCATATTATGCTAACAAGAAATTTGCTAACTAAGTCTTAGAATTCTCATATCTTAGATTCTTTTCTTCAAATAACACCTTATATTACCTATTAAACCATCATGGAACAATATTCGTTATTAGAACATAAAAATCTTCTAAAGGGATTTCTCTTGAGATCTATTCTTAATCTAGTGGGATGATTTTTGGGGTGTTACACACATGCGACACATTTGAATGAGGTAATGAAGACGTTACATAGGCAGGAACTAGTCAAAAACTAAAAGAAATGTCATTTTGCTTAGCCTATAGTGGAGTGTTTGAGGCTATGGGTACATTCATTTGGTGATGGGGTTGAGACTATTAAAGAAAATTCATATACGAGTTAGGGGAACGAGTAAAAATTCTCTCCATTAATTGATCTCCCTAAAATAGAGGGAAAAAGAAGAAAACATAAAAAGAAGGAAAAGTTAGATAACTAAGTGAATGGATAAATAGAGTATGTCAAAATTTTCTCTAGCAATAAACTACATAAGTTTGAGTAATTAGAGATGTATAATTAATTTGATATAATTTTTGTGTAACAAATGTTTTAAAGTCAGGGGCGGATCTTCTTGGGAGCAGGGGATGCCACGGTACCCCCCAATTTTTTAAAAATTTACGATATACACATATATTTTATACATAATATTAGGTTATATATAATTAAACGAACATTAATCAACAAAGATCTTGGATGGTGTAGTGGTTTGGCATGTTCCTAGTGAGTTCCAGCAACTTGGTTCAAACCTCTCGGCTTGCATTTTGTGTATTTTTGGTCATTTTGTATATTTTTGTCAAAATTAAAACAAAAAACTGCTCCTAACAGGGTGTTGAACCGCAGACAATATTATTGACATACTTAAAATTTACCATTGAACAAAATGACAGAAATAAAATATATGGTAAAAGATATTTTATATATTCGTTACTAATGTGGTACCCCCCAATATTTTTTCCAAGATCCGTCACTGAAGGTGAGGGTGATACTGATACCAGGCCTATTTCAACAAGGAATATTTTTGAGCTCTAAAAGCATCTACAAAGAAATTTATATTTACTTCACCTCAAAGGGGTCAGTGCGGATTTAAAATATATGTATATTTAGCAAATTTTATATAAGTAAACTTATAACCTATAAATCTATGTATATATAGTAAATCAAAGCCATAAAACAACTCTGTCACGGTACCCCCAATTTTTTAAAAATTTACTATATATACATATATTCGTTAATGAATCATTAGTTTACTTATATAAAAAAAATTGATATTAATATAACCAAAATGGAGAATTCTATGATACCTTTGAATTTTGTTGGGTAACATACCCTATAGGCATAATTGGTTCAAAATTTAAATTTATTTTAAAATAACTAAATATAAAAATGACATGTCATCAAGTGATTGAATATTACGTACTATATCCAACAAAATTATAGGGTATCAGAATGTTCACCTAAAATAAATTACATTGGAATTGATGCATGTCATAGTCCTATGTAGCAAAATTCCATGATTAGATAGTTGATTCTTACTCTTTAAGATTTGGCTCTTGGAAGAAATGTCATGAAAAGAAGTTAACTTTTTTTTATTGGCAAGGTTAGTGGGGTGGGAGAAATGTTAGTTTTCAGGGTTTGAATCCGGGACCTCAATGAAAATGCTTTTACATGACAATGATAGTACCTAATAGGTACTATTTCTAAGAGTGTAATAAGTACCTTTACAAGCATATTCTCTTTTTTCTAATTATGAGCTCATAGATCTTCATTTATTATTAAAAAAAATAGTGTATTGATTAGTGAGATCCATTTGGTAAACCTGTAAATGCTGAGTTGGAGAAATTTATTAGTACTAAGAATAAAAAACTATAAGTTACAATTTTTTTTAACAAGTTTTCACACTGGATTTTAGGAACTGGGTAGTAATCCAAAAGAAATAAAAACATTTCAAAATTCAATCTAGAAGTATTTTGATCTTTACAAAATACTCTCTCCGTCTCAATTTAACTGTCATTTAAGGTTACGCACGAGTCTTAAGAAAATGATTAGATATGCTATTTTTTATGCTCAAAAAATATGGTAGGAATATAATACCTCTATATTATTATGAAGAGAGAGGATTGGAAACCTTGGAAATACAAATAAAAATTAGGGTATAGTTGGAAAAAAATAATCAATGTTGCATTGGTATTCTAAAGTGACAAATAATTTGAGACAAAGAAAAATCACAAAAAAGCACACTTAAATTGAGACGGATGGAGTAACAAATACCCGTCCCAATAGTCTAAAAAAACCATTCTTGATACATTGGAGCTTGGTCCTAACTAGGATCTAATGCTCTTCAGCCATACCCTCTCCATATCCTTTCTCTTTCTCATATATTATCTATCATATATTATCTCACTTATTTTTACCATTATTTTTTCTTTTCCAAATATCTTAGATGAGAGAAGGCCTTTTAAGTCTTAGGTTCTCTTTGGCTAATCAAATCCGCTAGCTTATAACAGATAAACTCAATATTGTAAGTGTTTGACACTAACTTATAGCATTTTTTCACTAGTTTATAACATTTTTTGAAACACTACTTGAAGTAGCATTCGAACTTATAGTTTATAGCTTATAGCGTTTAGTTTTTTTTCTCATTTTTACCCTTATTATTTTAACTAAATTCATTATTTATCCTCTATTAAATAAATCCACTCTTTCATTTTTAAGCATTAATTACAAATACCAATTTATGGCATTTTATATTTATTTATTTTGGTCTAGGCGTCTTTGACCCCCTCTGGTATCCAGGGGAAAGGGGCCAACCCAGGTACTAGCCAAGTCCACCCCTTAAGATGAAGTGCATTAACCACTTGCACCCAAACTTGGAGTTTATGTCATTTTATATTTATATGCTAGTTCAACCGTTAATTTTACCAAGCACATTAAATTCAATATGTTAGCTTATCCACTATCAACTCATCCGTTATAAGCTAGTTTATCACTATCCGCTAGCTTATATGATATCCGCTCTTTTTTACCAAACAGAGCTTTAGCACAATCATAGCACAATAGAGCGAGCTTTAGCACAATCATAGCACAATAGAGCATCGTAAAGGGTCAATCATATCACAAAGCAAAACACTCTTCTATAAGTTACTAACACAATCTAAATCACATGGTAAAAAAAGTTTACAATTTGTTTCGATACACTAGAAAGCCGCACATTACTTGAGAATTAAAACCTAGAGTAGTTTATAAACACTTGCACCCTTAACTCAACGAGATGTCTTTTAGCTACGGTCAAAACTGTAAAACTCACATGTAGGCCAGAGCAAACAATACCGTAAAAGATAATGTCAGTATTCAAGGTCGAAACACTGACGCATCAGATAGGGCCCATAGGCCTTTTGGCCCTTTAGCCTTGACTCGGGGACTAATGTTTTGATACACTAAGAAGTCTCACATTGCTTAGGAATCAAAGTCAATGGTAACCTATAAACACTAATATCTTTAGCCCACTGATGTGCTTCTCAACCACAAACAAAATCGTGAAGGCTCACATGTGGGTCAAAACGGACAATACCTTAGAAAACAACGTTGTGACTCGAGTTTGGAACTCGTGTTTGAAACACAATTCATACAATTTGGTTAACTATTTTAATAATTTAAATATTTATATAATTATTATTAATATAGAATATAGAATCATCTAAAATTATGAGTAAAAATGATAGCACAACACATAAAATAAAGAAAGCGGATCCTCACAAAGTGGCAGAAAAATAAATGACGTTACTATCATTTTCTTAATTTGAATGACGATACTTTCCATTTGCCATTTGCCATTATCAATTTTTTGAATAAAAAAACAACATCCCTTCGTACAATTATATCCATCACCACGATCTACACTTCCCTTTTTCCATTTTTTTTAAGAATAAATTGTAGCATTATTTTTCAAAAAGGAGTGGAATTAGGAAGAACTTTCCCACCCGTGCAAAGGCAGAAAACAAAAATGGTTGATATGTTCCACATAGAAATAGATATATAGATATAGAAACAACCCCATATTTGGCAAGCACAAAACTCGATGAATTTGTTATTCTTTAAGGGAACTCTATCTCCATTTTTTTTTACGGGAAACTTTATCTCCATTTTACCACTTCACACATTGCTTATCACTTCATAAACCACAAATAAAATCTTAGTACAAATAATCTATAAAAAAAAGACCTTAGTAAGAATAAGAAAAATCCAGCTTGCTAAGTACATATGGAACAAATTGTCTCTTTGGAGTCATGATTGAGTGTATGTTTGGTTGCACGTTTGCAACCTCTCAACTCACGTTTACACCCATAGAAGCGCTTTTCTCCTGTTTGGTTGTTCCCCATCGCGGCGGCGGCAACATAATTCAAGTTCGAAACTCACGGCAGCTTTGAAGCAACAAATCCTAGCTTCTGCATTCAACCTGATTCGCGTTCAACATGATCCAACATGTGAGTTCTCTGATTTGCCCTTCATAAATTCCCTCATCACCATCGTTCCCTCTTTCAGCTGCAACATTGATTTCTCCCTATTTTGCACAACTCATCCTTGTGAACAGAGAGGAGATGATACACAAAATTTTCTTGGGGCTTCTTCTCCATGTTGTTTCGCGATTTAAACCCTATAAAATCAGACTATTTCGGCGTCTGAGTTGAGAGATCAAATCGGATCTGCCGTGGGTTGTTCATAACCCGTTTTCTGCAATTGATGTTGCGAAGAAGATGAGTGCGGGCTCACAACTATTTGATAATTTGATAATTTATATTTAGTATTTTTTTTGTAACTAGAATTTGTGCTTATGCGCTACAGTTAAATACTAAATACTAACTTATTAGCACTCTTCAATTTAATGACAAATATTTGATAATTTATATTTAGTATTTTTTTGAAGATAATTTATATTTAATATTATTATGCTAATTTAATACTACTTCTGTTAACTATTTTATCAAAAATTAAGTTTCTAATATAATTTTAAGTTGAGGCCTATTTTGGTAATTTCATGCTTAAAAGCACTTTTGATCTAATCTATCCAAACAACAATAGTTGGTGAAAATCACTTTTCGGTAAATGTATCCAAACAAAAATCACGTTACCTTAAAATCACTTTTGACTAAACTCAATTCTACAAATTCAATTCTAGTAAACTCAATTCTCCTCGCCGTGCAACCAAACATACACTGAAACTTGTAAACGCATGTTCAACTAAAAACTACAATATTTAGCTTCAAGATAATTGTGAGTTTAGAGTAAAATGAATGCAAATCCAAATTCTTGAAACCATAGAAGCGAATCAAAAGATGGTTGAGATGTGAGAGGCAAAACGTACGAAAAATGTAGCATGTGTTTGGAACAACGGCATATTTCCCAAATTTAAGTAAAATCACGATAATAATTTCACAACAACTTAGAAGTTAGGCTTTAGAGCTTCTATTTTTTCATGGCAAGACAAGACTCACTTCAGTGTACGTCTCGTTTTATAAACATGGAACTGAATGTTATTATAAAATGTAAAGTCCAACTCCTCCCCACTACATTAACATAACCGATACTAACGCGATCATCGATGAAAAACCGCATCCACATAGACATTAAGAAACAAAGCTTCCGGATTGCCGCGCGTCTACATGTAATCTACCGTGGTTCCAATAAATGATTCTATTAGCATAGAAGTCTAGAAGAAAAAAAAATCTATCAAATTATTTTCCACTTCTCAGTCAAAAGCCAGTTGTGTTTGAGGAGTTCAAAGTCTAACTAAGCCACCAAATCGTTTCCTTCCTACCCACACCTAAGCCAAACACATTTGTCACAAAATGAAAGTAGGAAAAGTGAAAGAAAAAACCACATCTAAAATGTATACTAGTAAAACCCCTTTCACAATACAACCTTGTTCTTTTTCTCCTTCTACTCTACAGTTCCTCTCTCTACAGTTCTTTCTCTATCTAGATTTTCTACATCATTAGCTTAATTGATCACTTAGTTTTCTGCTTAAAAATCACCTTCAAACTACTTTCCCTTTACTTAACCCATGGATCTACTATTTACACCCTCTAACCATCTCCAATTCTTCATGAAGAAGATCCTTTCAGCTTAAATTCGGATCACAGGAGTTTTTGTTCCGAGCAAGGGTTAAAGTTGCGGAACACAAGAGAGATAGAGAATAAAGAGGAAGAAAATTAAGAGAAATTGAAAATGAAAATGAAAATGAAAATCCCTTGTTGTTCGGTTTGCCAAACGCGGTACAATGAAGAAGAGCGAGTTCCGCTTTTGCTTCAATGCGGCCACGGTTTCTGCAAAGAGTGTCTTTCTAGAATGTTCTCGGCTTCGTCGGATGCTACGCTGACGTGTCCACGGTGTCGCCACGTGTCAACAGTTGGCAACTCCGTTCAGGCTTTGCGCAAGAACTTCGCCGTGCTTTCGCTTATTCACTCCGCCGCCGATGCATCTGCCGGCGGCGGCGGTCGAGGTTCGAATTTCGACTGTGATTGTACCGATGAGGATGAAGAAGATGGTGATGACGAGGGGGAAGTTGATGACGGCGATGATGAGGAGAAGCGGCGCCGGAATAGCCGTGGGTCACAGACGTCAAGTTCCGGTGGTTGTGCACCGGTTATTGAGGTCGGTGCACACCAGGACTTGAAGCTGGTGAGGCGGATTGGGGAAGGGAGGAGAGCTGGCGTTGAGATGTGGACGGCGGTGATCGGAGGTGGACGATGCCGGCATCATGTGGCGGTGAAGAAGGCGGTGATGACGGATGGAATGGATTTGGATTGGATGTTAGGTAAGTTGGAGGATTTGCGTAGGGCTTCGATGTGGTGTAGGAATGTGTGCACTTTTCATGGAGCTATGAAAATGGAAGAGAGTTTGTGTCTTGTGATGGATAGGTGTTATGGATCGGTTCAGTCTGAGATGCAGCGCAACGAAGGGAGACTCACTTTGGAGCAAGTTCTAAGGTTTTTGGAGTTTTTCTTTTGTTTTGTTTGCTTCTCTATTCAGATTTAATAATTTATAATTTACTGTTCATGTTGTTCTTCTGATTAATCTACTTGCAAGAAATTGATTTGACTAGGTAGTGAGTAACAAGTAAGAAGCATAGCGAGTGATTATTCTGTTGAGTTAGTTTAGTTTCTCTTCATGTTTGATGAGTAATCAAATCATGGTTCTTCTGTCTTGGGTTAGTTTTGTTTGCTTCTCTATTCAGATTTAGTAATTTACTTTTCATGTTGTTCTTCTGATTAATCCCCTTGCAAGAAATTGATTTGACTGGGTAGTAACTAGTAAGTAACCACTAAGAAGTTTAGCGTGTGATTATTGTCTTGCATTAGTTTAGTTTCTCTTGATGTTTGATACTCTGATGAGTAGTCAAATCACGGTTCTTTTGGCTTGGGTTTGTTTTGTTTTGTTGTTTTCTCTATTCAGATTTAGTAATTTACTGTTCATGTTGTTCTTTTGATTAATCTCCTTGCAACAAATTGATTTGACTAGGTAATCAGTATTCAGTAACCACTAAGAAGCTTAGCGAGTGATTATTGTCTTGGTTTAGATGAGTTTCTTTTGATGTTTGATTAGTAATCAAACCATGGTTTTAAATTAGTTTCACCCTGCTATTGTGAAGTGATGATGTGGTTGTCTTGTCAGAGCCTCGTTACTGAGATCACATTTTGTCAAGTGATGTTGCCCGCCATTTGAAACCATGATGAGTAACTACTAAGAAGCATAGCGAGTGATTATGTCTTGAGTTAGTTTAGTTTCTCTTGATGTTTGATGAGTAATAAAATCATGGTTCTTTTGTCTTAGGTTAGTTTTGTTTCGTTTGCTTCTCTATTCAGATTTAGTAATTTACTTTTCATGTTGTTCTACGAATTAATCTCCTTGCAAGAAATTGATTGACTAGGTAGTAAGTAACCACTAAGAAGCTAAGCTAGTGATTATTGTCTTGGATTAGTTTAGTTTCTTTTGATGTTTGATACTCTAATGAGTAATCAAATCATGGTTCTTTTGTCTTGGGTTAGTTTTGTTTTGTTGTCTTCTCTATTCAGATTTAGTAATTTACTGTTCATGTTGTTCTTCTGATTAATCTCCTTGCAACAAATTGATTTGACTAGGTAGTCGGTAACCACTAAGAAGCTTAACAAGTGATTATTGCCTTGGGTTAGTTTAGTTTCTCTTGATGTTTGATTAGTAATCAAATCATGGTTTTAAATTAGTTTCACCCTGCTATTGTGAAGTGATGATGTGGTTGTCAGAGCCTTGTTACTGAAACCACATTTTATCAAGTGATGTTGCCTGCCATTTGAAACCATGACGAGTATTGTAGCAATTTCACTGCAATCTTTGTTAGAGTTTGTAGTAAAATGAAGTGTTGCTATGTCTCTTCTAGTCAATGACTAATCACGTTTGGAGGGAAACACTATCTAAGTGTTCATCTAGGCTTCAGTAAAACAAAATGGTTTATTTAATGTCTAAATTTATCACTGTACAGCTTCTTACTTTCACGTTGTTTAGAAAAGGTTGTCAGAATAATTCTGTCCTTTGATTTAATTGCTTGTACTTCTTCATGTGATAGGCAGCTTAAAAAAAATTTTGGTTGAATGAGTTATTCAGTATAGCATGTCAATAGCCCATGAGTCCATCACAGCTATGAATAGTAACATCGAAATTTGCTATATGTAGATATGGGGCAGACATTGCACGAGGGGTTGTTGAGCTTCATGCTGCAGGCGTTGTTTGCATGAATTTAAAGCCTTCCAATCTTCTTCTTGATGTAAATGGTCATGCTGTGGTTTCAGATTATGGACTTGCTACAATTCTGAAGAAGCCTTCCTGTTGGAAGGCTCGACCTGAGTGTGACTCCTCAAAGATCCATTCCTGTATGGAATGTATAATGCTCAGTCCACACTATACAGCACCAGAGGCTTGGGAACCTGTGAAGAAGTCATTAAATTTATTTTGGGATGACGGAATAGGTATATCTCCCGAATCAGATGCATGGAGTTTTGGTTGCACATTGGTGGAGATGTGCACGGGTGCCATTCCGTACGTGGAGCAACTCATTCTTTACTCAAGCTTTTTTATTATTTTCTTCCCTCTTTTTTTTTCAAATTTCTTACCGAAAGATCTATGCTTGTGCAGTTGGGCTGGTTTAAGTGCAGAGGAAATCTATCGAGCAGTTGTTAAGGCAAAGAAACTGCCTCCACAATATGCTAGTGTGGTTGGTGGTGGAATTCCAAGGGAGTTGTGGAAAATGATTGGAGAATGCTTGCAATTCAAGCCATCTAGAAGGCCTACTTTTAATGCAATGCTGGCTTTATTTCTCCGTCATTTGCAAGAAATACCACGCAGCCCTCCTGCAAGCCCAGATAAGTAAGTTTGTTAAGTTCTTACAACCATGACTGCATATTCAAGGTTGGTTTTATAGCATCTGATTGTGCAATTTAGGTGTTTATGATTTAGCATGCAAATGTGAGCTTGATTTGGAATGTGAACCAAATGCATAATTGTCTTTGGGGGTGTTTGGGTAAACAACTTAATTAAGTATTTTTTCGACAAATGCTTATCATATAAGAGTTTATATCATAAGCGCTTAAGTTCAATGAGATATTTGCATGTGGAAATGTATTCTGAAAAGCTAGCTGTATTCTCAACATTTGTTTTCAATCTAAAAATAGATATTGGGAATGGATGGAAATGGAAGAGGGTACGAGTTAAGCTCTTCATAAGGTGTTCCTATAAGCTGTTATGGGAATATTATTTAAATTAGCTGAAAGCAAGATATAGGCATGTCATAAGCTCTTTTGATAAGTTCTTTCAAACACTTGCACAAGAGTTTATGACATAAGATAAACCCAAGGATACTCCTCCAAACACTCCCTTGATTAGCAACAAACAGTGATTGTCTTATACAATGTTATATTTATCTGTCGATGCAGTGACTTCGTTAAGGGCTCTGTATCAAATGTGACGGAGCCTTCCCCAGTACCTGAATTAGAAGTTCCTCAGGACCCACACCGTCTCCATCGACTTGTGTCTGAAGGGGATGTCAACGGTGTTAGGTTGGTATCACAAATTGTATTGCTTGAGCTAGCTTTTACTAAAATTTTGTGTCTGTCATTTCATTCATTTTGTGTATTTATTATACAGAGACTTTCTGGCAAAGGCTGCATCAGAAAATGGCAGCAACTACATATCTTCTCTATTGGAAGCTCAAAATGCTGATGGACAAACGGCTCTCCACTTGGCTTGTAGGCGTGGCAGTGCAGAACTTGTCGAGACAATTCTGGAGTATGAAGAGGCAAATGTTGATGTCTTAGACAAAGATGGGGATCCTCCTCTTGTTTTTGCCTTAGCAGCTGGGTCACCGGAATGTGTTCGTAGCCTTATCAAAAGAAACGCTAATGTGAGGTCGCGATTGAGAGATGGCTTTGGCCCATCAGTAGCTCATGTTTGTGCATATCATGGCCAGCCAGATTGTATGCGAGTATGTTTTCCTTAAATTCTACTTTGATGTATCCTCTTCTTTATTAGAGCTATATTCACCTAAAATATCTATGGGCAAATAACAGGAATTACTTTTAGCTGGAGCTGATCCCAATGCAGTGGATGACGAAGGTGAATCTGTACTGCATAGGGCAGTTGCCAAGAAGTTTACAGACTGTGCTGTTGTGATTGTGGAAAATGGGGGCTGTAGATCAATGGCCATCTCAAATTCAAAGAATCTGACGTGAGTAATGACTTAGATTCAATTTTCTATATCTCAGAATTTGTATGCCAACTGCTAAGTGTGTCAATCAGTGTAGAGGTACAAAAACATAATCAACTATTGGGAAATACATTAACAGATTAGATATTATACAAGGAAAAACATAATATATGAAGTTGCTTTGTCATCTCAAATCTGTAAGTCTCTTCTGATTTTCTGTATGTTTTTTTAGCTATTTAGTATTAGAGGTGAACTATTTGAGATAAAAATGAAAGAAAATAGTTTCTGTCATTCTGATATTAGTGAAAATGATTTGAGTTTCAATGAGTATTTCCGATACAATATTTACATGAGCTAGTGTATGCCTACGTGAATACGATATATTTGAGGTGAACTGGTTAAGAGAAATCATATTAGTGAAAATGAATTGAGTTACATTAATTGTTTTTAATATAATCTTTATATTAGCTGGTTAGATATGCCTTAATGGGCTATGTTATGTTAGTAGGTCTGTTTGCAGGAGTTAGCTAATTGTAATGGGTTAACCATCTCAAATAGAACTAGAAGGAGCGTAATACATTCATTAGTTTGACATGTGGATAATTAGGAGGTGTAGACCCTCGAAAAACATCATACCGGTTGGTTCCTATCAATTGGTGTCAGCAATTTTGATGAGGCAAGAAAACTCATGGGTAGAACAAGCTTGGAACCGAGAGTTGGGGCTCCTAAACGAGGGTTGCAAGACATGTGGCTGTCTTTGCAACTATTCAGGGAGGAATTATTGCATGCCATGTTGAGCAGATAAGGGAATTTCTGGGTAATCACGAAGGAAGCCCAAACATGGGCAGTAACCATGACTGAAACCCCAAATTTTGTTGAGAGCAGTGGTGGAGACCCAATCTTGGTGGAGGCCGCGACAAAAACCCTATTCTCAGGAGAAGCAAATCCTCAAGTGGGAGATCACAAACGGCTGAAATTGAAGGAAAGGTTCAGTATCTTGAATCAAGATTGGCTGGAAAGCCAATATCTGTATCAACAACAGCAGGGAAGAAAGGGGAGGAAACAACAGTAATTGTGGGTCTCGAGACCACTGAAGGTAAAACAAAAGTTGCAAGAACCCGCAACACTTTTGGTGGGTTGGGTCTTGGGCTAGCCGAATGACGTGTTCTTACAACTCGAGCTGCCTGAAGCAATGTTATTGTTGGGAGAGAAAGAAGTCTTGAGCAGGAAATCATGAGCATGGCAGCAAAGCATCCACCGCCAGAACGACCGGACAGTGACTCTCACTCGAAGCTACCAAGACTGGCTGTTGAACTGCAGAATATACTGGCTGTTGCAAATGTCCAGCATGGTGGCCGAGCTGCCACTGCCAAAACCACTGGACTAGCCTTATGGTGGGGTGCGCAAGAAAGCTTCAATGATCAAGATGGAAAGGAAGCGAGCTTCTGCACCAACCCTTTGTTCTGTTTGCATCATGCGTGGGAAGAAACAAAAGGCTGGATCAGTATCCTAGTTGCAGACACAGGGCATAGTGGTGGCCTTAAAGAGTTGGATTGTGACGTGGCCCAAGTGAAACACAATTATAATTACGAAGTTCTCTCAATGTGAGCTCTCGGATGCTGTCCAAAAAGAATAATTAAGTTGCAACATTCTCAATCATCCATACTAGGGTGGTCACATTGTCCATCAGGGAATCCAAAGGTGGGCAATCCAGTCAGACATTCACTGCCGCTGTTGGTCCTTGTTTAAGTGGGTGTTTCAAGTGAGTGAGTTTTAAGGAAGTTGTGATAGTTTGTTGGGTTGTTAGGAAAGTTGGTTATAATTGGTTGGGTTGTTAGGGAAGTTGTGATAGTTTGTTGGGTTGTTGGGAGAGTTGGTTATAATTGGTTGGTAGTTATTAATTTGTTAGGTCATTCCCTTCTATTCCCCCATGTAGTGGAATCCTATAAATAAAGGATTCCACCCCCCTTTTAGAGTATCTTTTGTCATACCTAACGTTTAGTCGTGACCGGGTGAGGCTGGATTCCAGGTGAAGCCGGAGGGCGGGGAGCCTATTCTCCCTATTGTAACCATTTCATATCAATAACATTCTCCTTTCTTTCCCTTTACATTCCTTTCCGATTCTTGATTGCATCCAATTCCTAATTAGCTAGCGAACGTTAGGTTGGTGGCCTAACAGCTGCCAAAGTCTACATCCATCCATTGGGACCCTGGTCATATTTTAATATTTTTATGAGAGCCACTGTACTTTGGGGAGGGGGGAATATTGTTAGATATAGGCCTTAATGGGCTATGTTATGTTAGTAGGTCTGCTAGTAGGAGTTAGTTAATTGTAATGGTTTAACCATCGATAAATAGAACTAGAGGGAGGGAAATACATTCATTCAAGATAGACAATTGGACAGTTTGCAGGTGCAGACCTTCGAAGCTCGGAAGCACCATTCTGAACTCGGGAATTCTCCTTATTTTCTTCATAATACCAGTTGGTTGTTGTCACAAACAGCTAATGACAACTGTCTATAACAGAAAGCTAGCCTAGTTAGTAGTTACAATGGTGAATGAAACTCATCTGTTCAATATACTATACAGACACACTTAGCATTGGCAGCACCTTCATGTTGAAAGATGCAGTTTACCCAAATGCGTTTACCTTCTGTAAATCCATTTTACAGTAAATCTACATGGTGAATGATTGAAGCTGACTGTCAATATATTACATAAGCGAGGCTTGTTCTTATCATCTCATCATCACGATGCTTTCCTGTTATATTTTGCTGTAAAAGTTTTTGGTCACTTTGTAATAGTTTACTTTTGTGAAAAAGGATGAATGATAACAGCATGAATCTTTATACTTCAGAATTGTATAACCCTTTAGATAGCATATTAGCTGGTTGAGAATATCTTGTTGATGCCAATCACAGTTTTATAGTTTGAATATGTGATCAGGTTTGATTGACATTTTTTTGACAAAAGGTTTGATTGACATTGACATGTGCTGCTTTCTTGAATAATTGTCATCTATGATTCTATGCATTATTTGAACGTAAAAAGTTGTTTGTTTTCACTCTGGCTGATATCTTTCTGGTTGTTTAGTCTATTTGAGCATTGATCTTAGCTTTTCTGAGAAGTAAGGGAAAAGGAGAAAACGTGAAGCTCAAGTGCACACTCATTTATAATTAGGGCATGTCATGCCTGGATTTGCTGAAGTTTTAGGAAAATGTAGCTTGTAAGATGAAGTTAGTCCAAAAACACGCCAAGAATTTGACTAAATTTTCACATAAAATAGCCCTTGAGCTTAATACACTCTCGATAATATATTGATTATAAGCTTTTGCAAACAAAAAAGAAAGCTGGTGTAATATGCACCAACTAAATAATGTTGTTAACTTTGACATTATATTTGCTAGTAGCCTAGTACAGATGCCCTTATAAAATAGATAATATGAATACTTATGCTTCATTACTTCATGTAAAAGTCATACTGCATCCATCAAAAACAATATAGTTATTTCTTTTCACATTGTTACTGGTTTTTTTATTTTGATAAATTATAAAGCTGTTATTATGGATATTCTATTTATTTTTGCTCATATATGGTAGACAGTAACACTACTTGATCGAGATGCATACTCCTTAGTATAGTTTAATATATATATTCTCTTTGCCTCTATGTAGCTTGGCTTTCTGCGTGTATCCTAGGATTTCGCTTTTTTGATGATAGAGTTAGGCATGAGCATGGTTCGGTAGGTATTAAAGATTATAGCTTTTGCTGTTACAGTACAGTAAAGTATTTTTACTCACTATCCTATTGTTCGCGGGAAAACTAAAAATGAGAGAAAGCCAGTTTCTCCTGTTTGAATCAATTGTAATGAGATATTGTTGGCCCTTATTTGAGTAGTAAAGGCTATGACATGAAATATTTTCATCATTTCGAACAAGGGTTTCTGATCTTTGATGCTTACAATTATTATTAGGAACATTATTACGAACTCTAACAAGAAATCATTTATACGAAATCAATTAATAGACTTATGGATCTGTCACTATCTTCCAAAGGAAACATTTAAACTTAATCTGATATTTTAACCATACTTAGATTCGGGGAATCACATTGCTTTATTTATTGGGATTTTACATGATGATATTGCTTTGCGATTACATTTGTACATAGGAAACTCCTTTTATGTGTCATTTTCTACATAATTGAATCCCACGTAATGGGATAAGGTTTGGTTGTTATTGGTAGTTATTGCATGTGCTTTGCATATATGATCAGACACTTTTACTCTGATGTTGCAGACCGCTGCACTTGTGTGTAGCAACATGGAATGTTGCTGTTGCGAAGAGATGGGTGGAAGTTGCAACTTCTGATGAAATTGCTGAAGCTATTGATATACCGAGCCCTATTGGCACCGCATTGTGCATGGCAGCTGCTTCTAAGAAAGACCATGAAAGTGGTATCCAAAACATCATTGCTTGATAATGATATTGACAGCTGGCTATATTTTTTATTGAACTATTTTTTTATTTTCCTCAAAATTTGGTGTTATATTCTTTCTAATTGATTTACTTAGTCCATTCCCATAAAGTTTCCTGAAACAAACCAAGGGGTTTAGAATTAAGATGTTACAGAAGCATCCCTTTTAAAGCTGTAATGTTGGTTGTTTTTAATAACTATGATGATGTTTCAAGTAAAAAATGTCCAAAGTTTGTCTAGAAATTGTTGAATATTGCCGTATGTAAATTTCAAGGGTTCAGATAGAAAGGAGAGAAACACTACTGTTGGAGGGTAAGAATCCTTCATTGCAGGAAAAACTGAGACCAAACTTAAACAAGAAAAAAATCAAGAATGGATCAAAGCTGCCATATCTAATGTCAACCTTAAAGTCGCCATTGGCCAAGAACCAAAGGGTTGCCAAAAAGATGATCTTATCCTGTAATGAGTGAGAGGTTGTGTTGTGAGATACCCTCAAAGATGCGAATGTTCTGCTCCAAGCCTCCAACAAATACACTAAAGAACTGCAAAAGGCCAAAACTGTGTATGATGCCACCAAATTTTTGCTTCATGGTTGACAGCCTTGATCAGCAGCAACTGTTTCAAGTAGGACCAACACTCCCCAACAACCCCAATCAAATTGTTCCATGTGAAAATGGACACCTTGAAGTGCAACTATCTGATTGAATATGAACAACTGTGCTTAAGACACGTCAGATTCCAGAGTCGGAAATGGCAGAAATCTACTAGTTTTTGAAATGGCAGAAAACTGAATAGAATCAAGTAATGCCGAAAAGGATTAACTAGCTTCCCTATCATCCCAGTTTCTATGGAAGTAAAAAAGCCAAGCAATTGGGGAGCGCTGACAAGAAAGGAAGCTTTTAATACGGAGATTATGCTAAGTAGGCAGATTATAAAGATTACAAAAGGCCTCTGGAAAAGAAACCTATCACTAAACATCCCCAGAACCTGATGTGAGAACGGTTACTTGTCTGAATTCTGAAAGGGTCCCCTAAGTGATAAATTTCCAGGGAAAAGCATGAGTGCTGAGGAGCATTTGATTGTTGGGTTTATGTCCTACCAATTCTGATTAGAAGCATATTCTGTTTGAATAATTTGGTGCGATGAACTAGTCTTTAAAGGAAAGCATTGCATTGTAACCATTTAACTGCCAGAGGACAGAGCAACATTTCCAAAAAGCAAATCCCCAAGAACCCATCCTTCAATTGTAGGTGTGCAATAGATTTCTCAGCTAACAAAACTATCTCTTATCTAGTCTCTCATTCATACCAAAGAAAGTTCCTTGCGATCTTCTTTGTTCTTTGAGCCACGCCTACCAGGGATCTAAAACACAAGACATAGTTGAGTGGAATGTGAATAATTGACTGACAAGCTTTGCCTAAGATTGATTTGGTCATTCAAGAGGAATAAGCACCACTCTCTCTTTGTACATATTGCTTTTGTGTTCTCTCTAACCTCTGTATGTTGTTACCTTTCTTGACTTCTGTCCAGATTTATAGGACTTTTTGTTAGACCTGCCAATTGATTGTATTAAATAGAAAAAAATATATTTTCCATTTGGTACTGTCAAAGCATGAAGTTAACCTGGCTTTTCCCACGTGTTTGACTCCAACGTCCAAGCAACTTTCTAAGAAGTCCCTTTGAACCCATTATTGCTACCTAGAAATCATAACAGCTTGATTTTATTCCTGATCTACACTTTTCTGGTGACCTTTGTGATTTTCCCAAGATCAGAGTTAGCTTTCAAGAGCCATATGGTTGGAATGTTGGAATCATTACTTAATGAACTATCTTAAGTATATAACCAAATGCTACCTGTATGCACTCATTTTCATTGAAGAGTAATTATTATTTTCAGTGTATCTTAGAATGTTCGTAATTTGTTTCTTTATTCTATATTTAATTAGAGATAGGAGTCTTATTTTAGTAATGAATATTGGTTAGATCTAGCTCGTGGTGTACTTGATCTAACTCTTTGTATAAATCAGTATTAGGTGCTTTGTACTTAATGCATGTTGTATCAACCCATTCTTCTCTTATATAACAGAACTATAGAAATTCAGTTTCTTTATGATTTAAAAATTAAAAGATAGATTATTATACCTAGAATGAATGGTTTATTTATTAATGTAACGTGATGATGCTTTCATCTGCATTTGGGTGGAAGCTGGGGTATCTTCTCTGTGTTTGATTGTTTAATTGCTATGCTCGTTTTGATCATAATTGAAGTATGCCCTTGAGTGTGATAACTCAATACTGTTCAGTTGAATCCCCGTTTATCTTGATAATGACAATTCAAATTTGAGTTTTCATGCATGGATATTTTAAAATAATTTATGCTATTTCTTCTCTTCAGACAGTAGTTGAATTTTCTAATATTGCTTGTACATGTCATTATATAGAGGGGAGAGAACTGGTGGGGCTATTGCTTGCAGCAGGAGCTGATCCATCTGCTCAAGATTCACAAAATGGGAGGACAGCTTTGCATACAGCTGCTATGACTAATGATGTGGACTTGATTAAGGTAAGTGAATCAGCTTTTTGATTAAAATGATTTGTTCATAAATATTTTGTTGGTGCTAACATGTTTTGGTTCCTTTTGTATAGGTTATTCTTGCTGCTGGTGTTGATGTAAACATTCGTAATGTGCACAACAGTATACCTCTTCATTTGGCCTTAGCTAGGGGTGCAAAGGCATGTGTTGGACTGCTTCTAACTGCTGGGGCGGATTATAATTTGCAGGTTCTCTTACAAGTTCTCAGTTCCCCTATATGATCACATATAACTATACTTACTAATAATTTGCAGATTATAATAATTTGCGGATTATAATAATAATAATAATAATAATAATAATAATAATAATAATTACTAATGTTGAAACTTCACATCAACTAGAGTAGAGATATGATCAAAGTAGTTGTTATTGGTTTTGGTAAATCCCCACCCCTTGAGCTAGTTATTTTGGGTGGAGTTAGGCCTAGGCTAAATTCTAACTAATATGGTATTAGAGCATATCCTAGATCTGCTATTAAGCCACCCACATTTGTCCACACTCTACTCTAGATGTTTAGTTATGGGCATGATAGGGTGTGTTGATAGGATCGACTAAGAGATATGGCCAAAGTAGTTCTTACCAGGCATGATAGGGTGTTTTGGTAAATCCCACCCCTTGAACAAGCTTTTGGGGTTGAGTTAGGCCCAATTTCTAATCATCAATGATGCTAAACTTTTGATCTGGGAGCATTATTAAAGATGGTTCTTTCACTTCTTTGGTCTTTGCTCTGTGATGTCTTATGTTCCCCCTGATTTTTCATACGTTATATAATATTGTTTTTATTTACTCTATTAGAACTTCAGCATATGACTTATTGATTTGAGTTCAGTATATAATGTAGCTACTCTTTATTATTCGAATAATTTTATCTTCCTGGTAAATTAAACCGTTAAAGGTGGTTGTAGGGCTGACAAATCAAAGGAACATAATTCCTATTAAAATTCAGCAAGAATGCTGCCGAAGACATAAAATGAATGTCAAAATTATTTCTTTTATATAATTGAATATGGAACAAATTGTATCGTTGATATATTTGGGGTTATGTGCTTGCTACCATGAGACTGAATTGTATGCTCCCACCAAGAAAAATGACACTGGCTCGTATATATTATTGTTTGTTTGATTTTTCGTGCTCCTTATGTATTTGAGCGTTTTGGACTGACATTTGTGCATGATCCAAATATGAGTATGTAAAACTTATTTTTAGGCTGAAATTTGTTCACTTAATGGAAAATTGGAAATAATTGAAAGTTAACATTTTCCCTATCTTTTATAAGGAAGCTTCAATATTACATTAACGCCCTTGTTAGTTATCATTCTAATGTAATTTTGTGCAGGATGACGATGGTGATAATGCTTTCCATATAGCAGCAGAGACAGCAAAAATGATACGTGAAAATCTGGACTGGCTTATTGTTATGCTAATGAATCCCGATGCTGATATCGAAATTAGAAACCACAGGTAAGTCACTGGCTCACAGCTAAAGACACTGCATTTTGATTAAATTTCAATTACTATTTTTGATTTACAATAAACATATCTGAATAATTAATATTTGTCCACATCAACATGTTAAACACGTTGAATTCCAAATCACTATTGTGACTGATAGGTTTGTTTTGTGATAGTGGCAAGACACTACGTGACATCTTAGAGGCTCTACCCCGAGAATGGATATCTGAAGATCTAATGGAGGCACTCATGAATAGAGGAGTTCATTTGTCTCCTACAATGTGTGTGGAAGACATCATTTTCTGCAACTCCTTATTGGATAGAATATTTATTGTCTATCCATGTGTGTCAAATATGTATTAAGATTTGTTTACTTATTGCTATATGTAGATTTGAAGTGGGTGATTGGGTGAAGTTTAAAAGAACTGTCACAACTCCAACATACGGGTGGCAAGGTGCTAGACCAAAGAGTGTTGGCTTTGTGCAAAGTGCTCCAGACAGAGATAATCTCATTGTTTCATTTTGTTCGGGAGAGGTTCGTGTATTGGCAAATGAAGTTGTAAAAGTCGTTCCATTGGACAGGGGACAACACGTACAACTGAAAGAAGATGTAAAAGAGCCTAGGTATGATTTTGCACAACTGCAATACTTTATTGTGTATGGGATGTAATGACTTCTTTAATTTATTTTTGTTTATTTTAGGTTTGGATGGCGTGGGCAGTCACGTGACAGCATTGGAACAGTATTATGTGTTGATGATGATGGAATCCTCCGTGTCGGGTTTCCTGGAGCATCCAGAGGATGGAAAGCTGACCCAGCAGAGATGGAACGGGTTGAGGAGTTCAAGGTTGGAGATTGGATTCGCATTCGTCCAACTCTTACCTCTGCAAAGCACGGTTTAGGATCTGTTACACCAGGAAGCATTGGCATTGTATATTGTATCCGACCTGACAGTAGTCTGTTAATAGAACTGAGCTATCTTCCAAATCCATGGCATTGTGAACCAGAGGAGGTTGAGCACGTTGCTCCCTTTAGGGTAAGAAAAATATAGATTATTTTCATTCTATGACTTACTATTTATCTCCTATCTTTGTTATATGACTTTTATTAACAAATTTTGTGTTACAGATTGGTGATCGGGTGTGTGTGAAGCGATCTGTTGCAGAACCTAGATATGCCTGGGGTGGTGAGACACATCATAGTGTCGGGAGAATAAGTGAGATTGAGAACGATGGTCTCTTAATAATAGATATACCAAATCGACCCATACCATGGCAGGCTGATCCATCTGATATGGAGAAGGTGGAAGATTTTAAGGTGGAAATTATTTCCATTGATGTTGATAAGTAGTTTCTTGCAATTTAGTTTGTATCTTCATATATTTTTTTGTGAAATGCGTTATTAGTATCTTGCTCTATTTAAATTGATAATATATCTAAAAACAGGTTGGAGATTGGGTCAGAGTGAAAGCTTCAGTATCTTCTCCAAAATATGGATGGGAGGATATTACAAGGAACAGTATTGGGATAATTCATAGCTTGGAGGAGGATGGTGATATGGGTGTGGCCTTTTGCTTCAGAAGTAAGCCTTTTTCTTGCTCAGTCACTGATGTGGAGAAAGTTCCCCCTTTTGAGTTGGGGCAAGAAATTCATGTGATGCAATCTGTTACTCAGCCACGGCTTGGGTGGTCTAATGAATCACCGGCTACTGTTGGAAAAATAGTGAGAATTGACATGGATGGTGCTCTCAATGTAAGCCTTGGTTATTTATTATGTTTTAATTTTTTTCACAAGAAACTACACCTTCAATGACTTTCTAACTAACTATAACTTCTAGAGTATCTTCCATAACTACAACTAAACAAGACCTGATACAGTCTTATCTTTAGCTGTTTAGACAGCGATAGACTCAGTTTATTATGTTCAGCTTATAAACACTGCCAAGGAGTAGTGTTCAGCTGGGGAAATTTTGCCAGTTAATATGGCTAAATTCAAATTTTGGCAGAAAACTTTCAAAAAGGCCATCCTGTATCATGAAATCTGTCTCGGGTTTCTCTCTATCTGGGCGTGACTGATTTAAAACTCAAACTCAAATTTGAATCTTGAGTTTAAATTATTATCTCTATTATACTCTAAAAAGGAGTTTAAATTATTGATTGGCCAAGTCATACCCCCAAGTAAGGTAGACTAAGTACAAAAAATGTTTCCATCATCACAACAATAGCTTCTGCAAAAGTAGCGACACGGTGAGTGCGTGAAAAAAAAACTTTCCAAGTGCAGCACATTCAGGCGGAAGTCATTTTAAGAAGCCCACCTATTATTTAGCTTTGCAGGCACTTCTGCCTATCTATTTTTGCTATACGAAATTGAGAAAATTAACTAAAATATTGCCCACTTTTACTATGCGATTAGCTAAACATTGTATGGAACATTCCGTTGCCAGTGTTTACAACAAGTAATTTAACTTTGTTTTGTTCGTAGGTGAGGGTCACTGGTAGACAAAGCTTGTGGAAAGTTTCTCCTGGAGATGCAGAACGACTTCCAGGACTTGAAGTTGGGGATTGGGTACGCTCAAAACCAAGCCTGGGAACTAGACCAAGTTATGACTGGAATAGTGTTGGGAGAGAGAGTTTAGCTGTTGTGCATAGTGTACAGGATTCTGGATACTTAGAATTGGCTTGCTGTTTCCGTAAAGGGAAGTGGATCACTCATTATACAGATGTTGAGAAGGTTCCTAGCTTTAAAATTGGGCAATATGTTAGGTTCCGCCCTGGTTTGGTTGAACCTAGATGGGGTTGGAGAGGAGCTCAGCCATCATCTCAAGGGATTATAACCAGTATTCATGCTGATGGAGAAGTCAGGGTTGCATTCTTTGGTTTGCCGGGACTGTGGAGAGGAGATCCTTCAGACCTGCAGACTGAGCAAATCTTTGAAGTAGGAGAGTGGGTGAGATTGAAAGAAAACGCAAATAATTGGAAATCAATTGGACCAGGTAGTGTTGGTGTCGTTCAAGGAATAGGGTATGAAGGAGATGAAATGGATAGAAGCACTTATGTGGGCTTTTGTGGGGAGCAAGAAAAGTGGGTAGGGCCAACCTCCCATCTTGAAAAAGTTGACAAACTCTTTGTTGGACAGAAGGTTAGAGTTAAACAATTCGTAAAGCAACCTCGATTTGGATGGACTGGGCACACCCATGCTAGTATTGGGACTATACAAGCAATCGACGCTGATGGAAAGCTTCGAATATACACTCCAGCAGGTTCAAAAACTTGGATGTTGGACCCATCAGAAGTGGAGGTGGTAGAAGAGAAGGAGCTCTGTATTGGAGACTGGGTAAGGGTTAGAGCATCAGTTTCAATGCCGACTCACCATTGGGGGGAAGTGAGTCATTCAAGCCTCGGGGTGGTACATCGGATGGAAGATGATAATCTGTGGGTGGCATTCTGTTTTACAGAGAGGTTATGGCTTTGTAAGGCATGGGAAATGGAACGGATTAGGCCATTTAAAGTAGGGGACAAAGTAAGGATAAGAGATGGACTGGCATCGCCACGGTGGGGATGGGGAATGGAGACACACGCTAGTAGGGGACAGGTGGTAGGAGTAGATGCAAATGGCAAACTAAGAATAAGGTTCCGATGGAGGGAAGGGAGACCCTGGATAGGAGACCCTGCTGATCTTGCCCTTGATGAGAACTGATGTACAATTTTCGGAGCATGGAAGCTTGTATCATGATAAATTGATTCTCTCATTCAGATCTTTGGCCTATGCTTTTCTGGGCCTGATCGTGTGCAAGAAATGGAAAGCTTTATGTACGCACGCTGCTACCAGATGTGCTCTGAACTATGTAACTCCTACTGTCTGAGTTGGAATGCAGTTTGACCAAATTTATTGATGTTAATAAACAGAGTGAAAGGGTTGAAGTTGTGGAGAAAGGAAGATTGGGTTGCTGACAGAGATATAGATATTTAAAGGTAGCTAATGCGAACTATTGGCAATTGGCCCATTTATATTCATTACTCACATATAAGTTTGTAGCTCCAGATTTTGAGGTGTATATTTATATATATTTAATATTGTTGTACAAACTGTACTAAGCAGTAAACTTAATGCATTTTTTACTCACAATATGCAGTTGCATAATTCTTGAATAGAATTGATTCCATTATACAGCGTCTGCAACATTTTAATCCTTTTTTTAATTGAAAAAAAAAATACACATTTTAATCTCTTTTGTTTCTGAATTGATACAACAAAAATACAGGGACATGATTGTGAGCATTTCCCCCTTGCAGTCCAGTTAGCCCTACAATTCATTGCTCAATAGCAACGCTTCTGAAATTTGCCATATTTTTTGACAAAACATATTTGCCTTGTTTTTTTAGGTCAATAATACAAGAACCTAGGGGTGGGCATGGGTACACTTTGACTCAACCCATAAAATACAGGTTGGTTCGGGTAACTTGGTACCGAATTGATACAGTATCAGAGTACTGTGGCTACTAATTCTGAAACAGAATAGACACGGTACCTTGGTACCGTATCGGTTAAAAATTCTGGAGAATTATGACAGATATTTTCTTTGCTTCAACGATTTGGATTCCACCGACACTTTTGATCAGCGGCCTATATTTAGTCAAATTTCTTTAGTAGTTATTGGAACCTCCGTCCTTTGTGTTAGAAAAAGAAGTGGATGAGATTTGTTGTGGTATTTGTGGGAGCCGTAGCAAGTCAGAACCGCCTGGTCCTCCGGACAACCCCAATATGGGTACGTAGATGATGATGTCCTCGCAACATCAGTAGGAGGAGTGGCCTCAGCAGTTGCGAGCTGCTCAACATCGGCAATATTAGCATCAACAACCTCGTGTGATGGGTCCACGGGGCAGTGGTTGGGGCTGACTAGTTCATCTGTCTTCCTTTTAAGGACGAAAGCAGTAAGCCTTGGCCCACGGGGTCGTGCCTGGTAAGGACTACCTTTGGTCTTTGTCATACCTAAAGTAACGAATAAACAGGTACAATACTAAGATGCAGTGTCGATTCAATACCTTAGTACCACACTTATTATTTAAAAAAAATGAAAAATTTGGTTTTTCAAAAAAATTTAAGGGTTCGGTACTAAAGTATCGAACCATGCCTAACACGAAGGAAAAAAACGCTGAAACCAGAATGAGAGAGAGGGAGGGAAATGGAGGCTCACTTGAGCTTCAAGGAGGAGGAAGAGTGCGACTGAGAGAGAGGGAGTCCGTGAGAGAGAGAGGGGGGGAGAGTGTGGGTGAGAGAGGGAGCGTTCAGAGGGAGTGTATGCGTGCGAGTGAGAGAGGGAGAGTTCGAGAGTGAGAAGTGAGGGAGTGAGGGGGTGAAGTGAAGAAAATGGAGGGAGAATGTGGGAAGTCGTTTTGAGGGAGGGGGTCTTTTGGGGATTTTTTTAAATATGGGGGTGTGTGGGAGTAGGAAGGGATGTTTAATAAGAATGGCCCAATATGTGATCTTATGTCAAGCTAGAGTTTAGGAGTTGGACCAAAAAAAATTAAAATTTAGGACTATTTAAAGATATATCATGCAATTGTTTATAGAAAAAGAAAGTAATCTTGAAGTCTTTATTATTATGATATTGAATTGTCAAATGGTTTCATAACAATTGATACTTGGATTGCAATTCAAAATTTGAATTATATATATGTTGTTCATTACGTTGATGATGAATGAGAATTCAATAAAAAAATACTAAACTTTGATTTGAATTCTAAACTTGTTACCTTCGGTGGTCGAGCTTCATTGAAGCTGAGGGGAAAAAAATACTAAAATTAGATTTTGTCTTAGTACAAGTACTATCCTATTCCTGCACTGTTCCTACTATTTTACTTCCTTCTCTCTATTTCCCTCCACATTCTTTTTTTGACAAAAGTGTTTCCCTCCACGTTAACCTCCTTTGTAGTTATTTTGCATTTATTTTGTTTTCCTTTTTTTATATTGATGGTCTATCATCTATTTGGACCATGTGTGTGGAATTTAATCTCAATAGTGCGCATATATGCTTTTGTTGGGATAAATTAAATGCATCAGTATTGATAATGATACATCTTTTTTCATCATACAAATTCAATCCCTCGTTTATCCGAGCTTTGGCAGAATCACTTCACCACGATTAAAAAAATTCTGTTAATAACAGAATAGCGTTTCCTTTTCATTGTATATGTCTATTTTTCGACTAGCAATATCATGCTCCAAAACATCATGCTATTTTGAGCAGAAAAACACAATAAAAATAGTATGCATGTGTATATCTGAAATATCATCTGATTATTGTTCATCATACTTATACATTGTTAAATACTATCCCATCCTATTTATATCACTAACTAGTGTCCCTTCCAATCTTCCATATGAAGATTTGCAAATTTCCAGCTTTTCAGCTAACAACAACTAGCTGAAGTAAACGTAGGTAAACAAATGATATATGTGACTGAAAGTACTATCTCATATCAGAATATTAACATAAGTATTTTTCTTAGCCAACGGAAAGTGCGTATAAGTGTTTCTGGAGAAGTTTGATGAGTGAGCTTATGAAAAACTGAAGTGAAAAACTAAATTTAACTCACGTGAGAATTTACTAATAAAAGACTCGGTCATTACAAAAACATCATTTCCACTTTTCCTATAAGTGCCTGTTGAGGAGTTTATTCAAACCAACTTATATCTGTTATAGCAAAGAATTGATTGATTAATTACTTGGAGGGGAGTGGCAAAAATCTTCCTAAACAAACTCAAAAATGGGTCAGCTAGATCCAAAAATGCAAAACCATTTCAAAATACTCCTCTGGCTGAACCCGAAAGCCCGAGTTCTGCTGGCATAAAGCCCATCAACATCTTCAATCTTTTCATGCTACTGCAGTGTCCAAAACACAAGAGTTATTCATACTCAGACATAAATCTGGCTTGTTTAATGTGCACTTATAGGTGAGAGGAGAACATCGTAGTCATTACATCTGACCATAAAAGGTCAAGATTAAAATTAAAAAAAAAAAGTCATGTGCCTTTTTTAATTTAGCATGCGACTTTTTAAACTTTTCAAAAGTTTTAATCTTGACCATCCATATATGATTTGTATGGCTATGATGTGTTCCTCTCACGCTCACATAAATAAGGCCCCCTCACTTGATATGTCCCATGTGCCTATATTCCCACAAAATATCCCAATATCTTAGCTTTGAATCTAAGTTGTATTTCACAAAGATCAAATGAGTAAAGCTTATTTAGAAAAGCATAATCCTGCACATTATACAAAAAACATTTGCTAGGCTACCATTTTTTATGAATGTAACAATTACCTATCTGGTAAGGAAGGAATACGCTCTTCAATTACTCGAACAATAGTTGAAGATTTTGTGCGTTTCCTAGATGAAGCTGAACATTTTGTACGTTTCCTATGTGAAGATTGTTTTTTTTTTTGTTTCTGCATAACATAGAACCAGATAGTCAATGTTGACTGTACAAGTATCGCAATAGGATGCACATTTAAATGATACAAATTATTAATCTCTAGCTATTAGTAGATAAATTTAAACCAAAAACACAAGTTAAATGTTATTTTTCACTTTTCACAATAAATTAAAATTAAGAACCAGCATCATCCTCATCACTGCCACTGTCATCACTTTCTTCTAATGGCTCCATGTAAGCATCAATGAAATCCTGATCAAATTCAATGTCCGACAACAAATCCAAAACAATTTGTTTTGTCTGAGCACTCACACTAAGTATGCAGTCAACTTCTTCTTCGATATGCTTCTCCAGGAATGATAAACTACGGGTGGTGCTATTGGAACCCTTATTGATAACATTTAGAACTTGTGACAAAGACTTTGGAATGATGTCCATATCACTGCACTCAAAATATTTACAAAATGTGCCCGCAATCCCTTATCTGATATTGTAGCCTTTGGTTCTATGAGAAGCTGTAAATCTCTTAGTGCTGACAATGCCACTACTTTTGGTGGTTTGAGTGACCATATAGCACTCATAAGTCATAATGTCATTCTGCAGGGACTTCACTTCAGGTGAGAATTGGTAAAATTCTACTGAAAACATGTTATGACAACCACTTGCCAATTTTAGTGATAAGTCTGCTACTGCCATGGCTTTGGCTAATGGCTCTTGTAGATCATTTCCTCCATCAAGTTGCAAAAGCATCTCCCTGCTGATTTTGTCCACTAGCTTGATTAGATGGTCTCGTGCCCATCCTTGTCTGCTGATTTTGTCCACTAGCAACTCCTTTAAGTTTTCTACGCATGGCAATCAAGGTCTGAGATATGGCAAGTATTGAAGTAACGTGCAGGTAATCCCGAATGAAGGCAGTTTACCTTCGTTTGATCGAGTCGGTGTCGTCGCTCTGATATGTAACACTCGGAGGGAATGAACACACGTTTTAATATTGATGCTATGTCATTTCTTTGTTGAAACCTTAAGATGTTATTTCGTTGTTTTTGAGCTGTTTTGAAGTGTTAAGACGCTACGTCTATTTGAGTTGACTTATTATGAATCCGCTGCGAAGTAATTAAAGAAGAATTATTTTGAGGACTAATTGGTTGTTTTATCGGTTCAACCGAAAGCGAATTGTATCTGTTTTCAAAAAGCGAATTAACCCGTCTATTGTTCCTTACGAAGCAAATGTGGCACTCCATTGTTTGTTGAAAAAGATTTTTATGAACTCTGATATTTTTGCATTATTTTGCCGGGTAGAAATGGGGTGTTACATTCTTGGCTAAGTTCTTTATCAAAGTAATAGAAAAACATGCTCGATAGATTATTAGCCACTTCCTTATGCTTATCAGAGTTTGCATTCATAAGGTATTCATGCACGCCTAAAATGGGAAGCTTTGGAAATATGAGATACAAAATTTCAACCCCACAGTGATCATAAACCCGAATATGGAGTCTACTCAAAAGATTCAAAAAAAATCATTCCAATCCAGCCACCCATGTAGAGCCCGTTTAAAGGGCTCAAAACCTTTCGTTGCCAGCCGTGTCACAAAGGAACACATTATCTAGTGTTTCAGCCTAATATTTTATTGCAAACATTGTAGGGAAGTCTTGCAAGGTCCTTTTTGTATTCAAAAAAATAATAACCACCATCATTATAGATCAAACAAAAAATAGAACATGAAAAAAGAAACAAAATACATTGAACTCACTTCATATTACAAACAAAAAAAACGCTAATTAGCGACGGAGTCGCTAAAATGTTCATTAGTGACGGAAAAAGCGGCGAAATTCAGGGGAAAACTTTGAAACGTGTTCCAAGGGAACTAGCAACGGAATGGTTCGTCGCTAAAAAGTTGTCTGTTGTTAAAACTCATTTTGTCTGTTGCTAATGTGGCCGAGATTTTGAATTTCAAAATTCCGTCGCTAAATTCCTTTTGTCTGTCGCTAAATCCCTTTTGATTGGCGTGGATTACATAGGATTTAGTGACAGACAGAATTCAGTCGCTAAAACCCCTCTTATTCGTCGCTAAAGCCATTTAACTGGCGTGGATTACAAAGGATTTAGGGACGGACAAAATTCTGTCGCTAAAACCCCTTTTGTCCGTCGCTAATTCCACTTAATCCCCCAATCCGAATCCTCATTCCCATTTCTCACGTTTCACTCTTTCTCCCTGTATAACTGTTAACTCTTTCTCTCTCTCTCTCTCTCTCTCTCTCTCTCTCTCTCTCTCTCTCTCTACCCGAACTCACTCTTCACCACCACCACATAGCTCCTCTGATCCCCATTTCTCACATTTCACTCTTTCTCCCTAGATAACTCCTCTCTCTCTACCCAAACTCACTCTCCACCACCACCACCACATAGCTCCTCTCATCCTCAATCTTCTCTCTCTCTCTCTCTCTATAACCATCCCTCGCTCTAACCGTCTCTCTCTCTACACAAACCCTCTTCTCATATTTTTCCTCCACCACCACCACCACAAAAGTAGCTTCGACCCTCACTCCTCTCTCTCTCTCTCTCTCTCCTACTCGTGTCTTGTTGTGTTTGTCGACGAATATTAGAATGTGATTTTGATGAGAGATATTGAGTGAAGAATTTGATATGGTGAAGTGGGAATGCAGACTCAGGTCCCATGGGAAGCCTTTTTAATAAATAAAAATAAACTAATTAGTGATGGAATTAGCGACAGATTTTTCCCTCGCTAATTAGAACATGTGTCATTTAGAATTAACGACGGAATTTTGAATCCCTCGCTAATTAGCAACGGAATTTCCCCCCACTAATTAGCGATAGATTCAAAATTCTATCGCTACGTGTTAGCGTCGAGTGTTTTAGCGACCGATAGAAGCTTTTTGGGTTAAGCGATCAACAACACCGATAGAAAAAATTTCTTCCACCTTCATTATTCTCCAACATTTCTGTGATGGGCTGTGGGATTTAAAATTTTATGAAGCAAAGTAGCAAGTTGGATTGAGAGATGTTGAAGAAGAAACAGAGATTAGGGTTCTGGGCAATTCCTTTATGAATATGGTGATAATTTAGGGAAGAAGACCCATTTTTAAAAAAAACAAAATTTAATAAAACATAGTAAAATAATAATAAAAAAGCCACCTGGATAAAAAAAAAACCACCTATAAATTGTAACCGATTGAACAATACTTGCGAAAGTTGTATTCTTCATTGCATACCCACCGTATATAACATACAATGGGCTATATATTACACTGAGTATTATGCCACTAATGGGCCTGGACCAATACAGAAGCCCAAGACAATATAGGCTAATACTAAAGACACCCCCCACAATTACTTACATTCCCTTCCTTAAACTGGAATGTTTACAACAATTTCAAACAATTACAGTATATTCAGCAGATACACCAAATACAGATACAGATACAGAGCTAAAACAGAACTATCTAGTGAACAATACAGTTTATACCAGAAACACTTTTAAGCAGCAGAGTTACAGTGGTCACAGAATTCATAGACCATTCAAACAACATTATTTACTTAGCATCCTCCAAGTAGCACATTTCAAGACATTTCTTGAGTTTGATGAAGCTTTCATTCTTCACAGGTTTGGTCAACACGTCTGCAATCTGATCTTGACTGGCACAGAATTTCAATTCAATCACCCCTTCTTTACACAGGTTTCTAAGGAAATGAAACCTCACATCTATGTGCTTTGTTCTTCCATGCATAACTGGGTTTTTAGAGAGTTTAATGGTAGAATTATAGTCACACAATATAGTCAGGCACTTGTATTGCTTTAATCCCAGTTCTTCCAAACTCCTTTTGAGCCAAACTCCTTGGCATACACAGTAAGCTGCAGCAACAAATTCAGCTTCAGTGGAGGAAAGTGTAACTATTGGCTGTTTCTTTGATGACCAAGAAACAGCCCCAGCACTTAGAATGAAAGTGAAGCCAGTTGTGTTCTTTTTGTCAGTTAGATCCCCTGCGTAATTACTGTCACAGTAACCTAGCAGATTTTGTTTCTGTCTTCCTCTGTAGAAGATTCCCAATCCTGTGGCGCCCTTTAGGTATCTTAGAACACGTTTTGCAGCAATCAAATGTTTCTCAGCAGGTTTATCCATAAACCTGCTGATCAGGCTTACAGCATATGTGAGATCATGCCTAAAGGCATGCAGATACATCAGGCTTCCTACTATCTGTTTGAACATTGTGGAATCTACAAGCATATCTTCATCCGATTTGCTGAGTTTACTACCTGTTACAACTGGATTAGCAACTGGTTTACTGTCTTGCATTCCAAATCTCAGCAATACTTCAGTAGCATATCTCTGTTGCACTATGAAAATCCCTCTTTCATTTTGAGTTACTTCAACTCCAAGGAAGTGCTTCATCCTCCCAAGGTCTGTCATGTCAAAGTGCCTCTTCATAGATTCCCTCTTATCAGTGTTGGATGCTGGGGAGATAGGTCCACAGATGTCTGAATGTATCAATTCGAGCTTCCTTGAGGCTCTCCACTTGCTTCTCTTTGACATAGCATCTCTGTGTTGTCTTCCCACCAAGCATTCTAAGCAGTTCTTCACTGGCTCCTTGATTTCAGGCAGCCCCTCCACTAGTTCTTTCTGTTTTAATAAATGCGGTCTACCATAACTAAGATACCCATACCTCCTATGCCACAGTTCAGATAGGTCATCACTGGCAGCTTGGAAACAAGTAGGAATCATTGTTGTTCCCATCACAGTGAACGCCTTGTTGTTTGCCATCTTGGATGTCATCAATAGTCCTTTCACATGTCATCCTCAAACACCACCTTCAGACCCTTTTGTTGGAGTTGACCAATACTTAGGAAATTGTTCTTCAATTCTGGTATGAAGTACACACCTGTGATCACTTGGATGCGCCCATCAATCTTGATTCTCACACTTCCCTTTCCCTTGACAGTTAACTTCATGTTGTTTCCCAACTTCACGGATTCCCTAAAGGTCTCATCTAAATCAAAGAACCACTCTTTGATACCACACATGTGGTTGCTGCATCCGGAATCCAAGAACCACCTCTCACACCTTATTTCTTGCTTCATTTCTTCATATGCCATGAGATGAACTTCCTCATCTTCATCAAACCCAGCATAATTTGCTTCTATGTCCTCAAGATTGGGGCATTCACTCTGATAGTGATCCATCTTGCGACATTTATAACACCCAATGTGTTCTTTGGAGTTCTGTCTACCCCTTCCTCTTCCATCATTTCGTCCCCTTCCTCTGCCTCCACCTCTTGCAGGTCCAGAGACTTTCAAGGCTTGCTCTTCTTCCTTCTGATTCTTTTGACTCTTCATACGCTGTTCTTGAACAATTATACTGCTCAGCAACCCATCAACAGAGAGCGTTTCAATATCATTTGATTGCTCAATTGCGCATGTAACATTGTTGAATTGAGGAGTCATCGTCCTCAGAATCTTGTCAACCACATCAGTTTCCGTCACCTGTCCACCGTGAGATTTCATCTTGTCACGCTTTCCCCTTCCTTCATGCACAGAATCTCGAATTCACGTTTTAGGGCTTGCAGTTGAGCCCTCTTTACCTTTTCAGAACCCTGATACTTCTGTTTCAACGAGTTCAAAATGTCATTGGAGGTGTCAATCTTCATAATCGTTTCAAGGATGTTTCGATCTAGGGCTTGGAACAAGTAATTTTTCGCCTTTAGATCCTTCGGTTTCGCTTCTGCAACCGTCTTCCACACTTCTTGTGTCGCGTTCGCCGTCAATGGTGGAATTCCATTTTCCATGATTTCCCAATATTCTTTGGAATGGAGTAAATTCTCCATCAACATTGCCCAGAATTCATAGTCCTTCGAATTTGGGAATGGCTGGTTGGGTGAAGTTTCCGTGTCCGCTGTCGCGTTCCGCCATGGATGAATTGATGAGCTTTCGAGAGAGAAACAGTTATAGGCCCTTAATGAGCTCTGATATCAATTGTAACTGATTGAACAATATTTGCGAAAGTTGTATTCTTCATTGCATACTCACTGTATATAACATACAGTGGGCTAGATATTACACTGGGTATTATGCCACTAATGGGCCAGGACCAATACAGAAGCCCAAGACAATATAGGCTAATACTAAAGACACCCCCCACAATTACTTACATAAATGACACATCAGAAAATCGTTAGTCTAGTCGGCATCATTTAACGTCAGGACTAATAATGAAAACGGAAAAATAAGTTAGGGATGAAAACGTCTATTTCCATAATGTAGAGACTAAACTTAGAAGGTCTTGATTTTGTAGGGACCAAAAACATATTTAACCCTTTATTTTATGCAAACTATCTTTTCCTTTGTTTCTAGTTACAAGTGTGACTTACTCGGGGTACACTAATATGGAGCATCTTTTTGGCATCATCCAAGCCGAATACCACGTAACTCTAAATTTCTTTCCTCTCTTTGATTTTTGTCAGCCATTGGACAATTTTTCTTCCATTCTTTATTTTTCTCTTCGTCGTGTTTTTTTTTTGGTGAAACTCTTCGACGTGTTTTGAGACTTAATACCTTACTTATCTATTACAAGCTTCTTCTTCTCTGACCGAAACCAAAGATCTCATCAATGCTACGATTCTCACGCTAAGCCACTTTATGCGTAGGATAAGAACATGATACAAAGTTTTGTTCACAACAAAACTAAAACCTCAATGTATGTTTCTTATAATCATAACGATGATTAGAATTCATAAAGTTTTCATTGAAAATTATGCATAGGAAAGTGATTTTATCAATTTTGAGGTGAAAACAATCTAAAACAAACACACTAAACATTATGAGAAAATAATATTTTTTTTCCAATAAGTAATGATTCATTAAGGATGCTCAAAACCACAAATACAAAAGAAAATCAGAAATTGTTGATACAAGTAAGAGCATTGTTCCACCATAGTGGCGGAGACAAGCTAGAATTTCTTCCCACCCCAAAAATAAACCAACACCAAGACAAGTACTTGATATGCGCCACAATCGAATCAATCTTGACTTATTCTCCTCTAAAATAAACTCTATTCCGAGCTAACTAGAGGCACCAACAAGTTGTCAACCAGAGTAAATACTGCACCTTCTTAGCTTTTTTCCCTTTACAAAAGTTGCCAAACACGATAAAGTGTTGAGATAAGTTATAGGAACTAGGCAGTTCGATATCGAGCCAACGCCCAACCTCACTCCACACCTTGTGAGAAAAATCACAATCTAGAATTAGATGTTGGACTTCCTCTCTAAAGTTGTTACAAAACACACAGACTGCTCATTTCTCCGTATGGATGATATGTCGTCTCACCAAGTCACGAAAATTAGAATTTTCGACGGAATTGAAGTCTTCCAATGGGCTTTATAATATGAAAAATCGTTGTCACTAACCACTGAAAAAGTTGGATCAGATGACAGTATATATTGGTAACAATAGCGCACTGAAAAACGTTTTGAAGACTCTAAGATCCAGCTCCAAAAATCTGCTTCATCACAATTTAAGCTCACCTTCTTTAAAATATCAAGCAGCACTTTTCCTTCATCACTATGAAATTGAACATCGCTCAAAACCGAGGACAAGTTCCAATGCCAGTGACTCTGATGCCACGCTCCCAATTCCATAATCTCTGCATTCTTATATATTAATATTAGATATAATCTTCATCAATTTTATTATAAACTATGGAATTAATATTAATTTAAATATACTCCCTCTGGACCTATTTATAAGCAAAAAGTCACTTTTTAGGTTTATTGGAAAACTGATGTATCTAAACTATAATATTGTTCAGTTTTCCAATGAACCTAAAAAGTGATTTTTTTTTCCTAATAAATAGGTCTAGACTATCTTCTTTAATTTTTCTGTGCCCTAATTTTTCAATCCGGTTAGGCCGACCCATAATTCAGTGCTAATCGGTGAGTGCGGGGAAGTGGGTTTGTTGAAACCTCAAAAGAGAAAGTGTTGAAATTAGAAAGTTAAACCCTATTCAAAACGACATCGTATTATAAACTTATATATTAGGAGAAACCCTAACTTCAATCACTCGTACTCTCATCCTTCTCAACTCTCCAACCTTCAAAGCCGCACACTCCTCAACGCTCCAAAATCCCCAATCGAAGAAACTCACCATCTTCACATCTCTGATTCTTCCCAAATCAGAGTTCCTCGCACTACCAAAAACACTCAACGATTTACAGGTTGCCGATTGAAGTTGCACAAATTGAAATCTCCAATAATCCCCTTCACTGACAATGGACGAAGCTCTGCAAGGTGAAGAAATACCAAAATTCAAAGATATTAGACGCTATTACTGCCAATACTGCGGTATCTGTAGATCCAAGAAAACCCTAATCACTTCTCACATCAATACCCACCACAAGGTATTCTTTCTTTCATTTTTTTTAAGTTTCTAATTTTTACTCTTTCTGCTACCAAATTCAATTTCTACTTGAATTACGGTTTATGATGATAATTTCGTTTTTTTTTTAATTTATTTGGGATTAAATTACTGTGCTTCAGGTCAAACCCAACAGATCTCGTTAATATTCAAAATTGAACATCTAATAGGCATTATTATTGTTTCCCAAATCATTTTTTGTGTGTTTGATTCTATGTGGTATTATGTTGTTGTTGACTTTTGATGTGTATTTTAGGAGGAGGTGGAGAAAGCAAAACTTGAAACAGATCCTGAAGCCGATGGTGAGCAAAAATCCAATACTTGCGAGGAATGTGGTGCTAGTTTCAAAAAACATGCTTACTTGTTGCAGCACATGCAAAGTCATTCAATTGAGGTATCTGCTAAGTTTTAAACTTGACTTTGTTCCATCTAATTTCTAGGGCTTCTAAACTTGATGTGGTAATTTATAATTCATTCATATAGAGGTTTCATAATGTTGGGATGTTTTTAGAATCTGTAATACATGGAGCCAAATATATGAGAAGTATAAATTTGCTGGAAGAAATAGTTCTATTTGTTAATGCTTGGTTGTATTAATTGTTGTATGGACTGAAGATACATATTTTTGCAGGAAATTAATTTTTTAGATACTAAAAACAACTGAAAAATTATGGATTATGGTGTGAAGCATTGGATCCCGAGAAAGAACTCCAAAATGCGCGAGGCAGCATATATGGCCTTGATGGAATAGTATCAGGTAGGGAGACCTCCTGAGAAGCTCCATCAAGGATGCCTCGGTCACGCTCTGTTCAAAACGAGGTTGGCAGTTTGTTCATGTGCTCTTGTTCTTGTTAAAGCTCGTTGGTACTTGTCAGTTTTCTTTTTTGTTTTCTGATTTCTAGCTTTTAACACATTTTTTTTGTGATGGTTACAGAGGCCATATATTTGTAGTGTTGAAGATTGTCAGGCAAGTTACAGAAGAAAGGATCACCTGACTCGTCACTTTCTACAGCATCAAGGAAAAACTTTTAGATGTCCTATTGAGAATTGCAACCAGGACTTCTCTCTGCAAAGCAATTTGAAAAGACATGTCAATGAGGTTCATGATGATGAAAATTTTAAATCTGCTGATGTTAAATGTCAGAAACAGTTGGTGTGTCCAGAAACTGGCTGTGGGAAGGTTTTCAGATATGCATCACAGCTACAGAAGCATGAAGCTTCTCATGGCAAGTTTCCTTTTGATTTTTTGTATGAATTAGCAAATTTTCCAAGGAGTGTTTATAGATTGGCCTGTTAATTAGATTTCTGGAAGCCGTTGTCTTAATTTTGAAAGAAAACTCTTATTCTGCAGTTAAGCTGGAGTCAATAGAGGTAGTGTGCTTAGAGCCTGGTTGCATGAAACATTTCACTAATGTCCAGTGCCTTAGAGCCCATGTTAAGTCATGCCATCAATATGTGACCTGTGACACTTGTGGGACTAAGCAGCTGAAGAAGAACATTAAGAGGCATCTCCGCACACATGAAGCCGGCAGTTCACCTGGGAGTTCATCAGAGGCATTATTTCAATGTGAATTTGAGGGCTGCGGCTGCACATTCTCAACTGTAAGACGCCTTAGTCATGAAACTGTGGCATACATTACATTCTGACTGCATTCCCATTCAGTTTCTTTCTTTATCTTTTGTTTAATCACCATACATGGTTTTGCATCAACAGAGATCTAATCTTCATATTCATGAGAAGGCTGTGCACTTTCAAGAGAAACCTTTTGTGTGTGGGTTTCCTGATTGTGGCATGAGATTTGCATACAAACATGTCAGAGATAATCACCAAAAAACTGCTAGACATGTTTTTGCCCTTGTAAGTTCCCTGTCCTTGCACTGATAAGTGACAAATTATTCTAGGCGTTAAAATACTCATTAAAATTTCTTTGATGTAGGGTGATTTTGAAGAAGCGGATGAACAATTCAGGTCAAGGCCAAGGGGAGGGATGAAGAGAAAATACCCTACTGTTGAAATGTTGGTTAGGAAGAGAGTTACTCCACCTAGTCAACTGGAGAACTGGTTATTTATGCAGGATAGTGAGTGAGATGCATCGCAGTCCTGTTTTCATGGCGTGCATTGTGCAGAAATCATATATTTAGAATTTTGATGAGTAGTCCACGTGTATGATCAGGACTAAGTGTATAGTGATGATTGCTACTTATATAGTATATAATAAGTAAATTCCATTAAGTTTTGTTTCTGTGGCAGATTCAAGAATACCCAATCTACTAAAGATACTTTTAGCAACCATGGCAATTATTGTCTTTATGTTACATGGTTGGTTCGATTGGCCTGTTGGAGTCACATTTCACATTACTGTTTTGCACAATCATATGGGATCGTATTGGTTCATTTATTTCTAGAGTCTAGTTGATCATAAATGCCTAAATAAAAGATAAATCAAAACATAAACAAAGGTTGAACAATCCTTACGATTTAAATTCGACAGTTGAATTCAAAATAAGTGAAGACTGTTGGATACCATCCTCAGATAAGCCAAAAACCAGTTATACCCACTGTTTTAAGAACTGGACTGGTGATGGACTCCGTCAAGGTATTGGGTCAAGGGTCGAATCGAGGGGTAATAGTTGAACAGGATGGCCGACCCGGTCCCAGTTAAAAAGTTCCTGGATTTTCAGGATTTATAAATTTTATACTTATAAAATTTTATTTATCATATTAAACTTTAGAAGTGTTTGTACTTTAAGTTTTATATTATGATTTATTAGAGATAAAAGAAATTATATTATGAAAAATTAATCTGAACTTTGTGAGTGCTGTTAAAAAACAAACGTTACAATGCGGCTGTTTGCTTCAAATAAAAAATACAATGCGGCTGTTTTGTTAGAAAAATAGGTGCTTTTTATGGAAATGTAATGCAAATATATATTAGGCTTAAATATATGATAAGTCCCTGCAAATATGGCCAAAATCGAGGTAATAGCCAATTATGGCCAAAATCGAGGTAATATCTATTTTTAGTACTTTTTAAAAGTGTTCGGCTCATGCGGCCCGAACAAAGAGCGGCCGGCCCAACCAGTGAACCAGTGCCTTGACCGGCACGATGACCGGTCCGGCTTTAATAACATTGCGTCTAATATTTCTAAAAAACAGTAACTTTTCTTGCCATTATAAATAGCCTTAGTTGCTCGATGTTTTTTGTTCATCTTCCAACACAACATGACTACCAACATCAACCGTATTTGTTTTATCCTTGCAATTCTTGGCACTGCTTCAAGCGCAATGGCTTCAGGTAGCAAATTTATTAATTTCATATAACTCATTTGTTTGTATTTTCAAGTAAACAAATGGCGTGTCTGGTAGATGAGAGAGAGAAGAGAGAGTGGTTTTGAGGTAATAGCCAATTAGGTCCCTGACATTTCAAAAATATTCAATTTAGTCCCTGACTTTTCAGCAGTGTCAATTTAGTCCCCAACATTTTCAAATGAGTATCAATTTAGTCCTTTCGTCAACTCCGTTACTAACTGTTGTTAACGAAAGGACTAAATTGATACTCATTTGAAAATGTTGGGGACTAAATGGTGAAAAGTCAGGGACTAAATTGATACTCATTTGAAAATGTTGGGGACTAAATTGATACTGGTGAAAAGTCAGGGACTAAATTGAACATTTTCAAAATGTCAGGGACCTAATTGGCTATTACCTCAGCCAAAATCCATATAAGCCCCCGCAATTTTTTTTTTAAATAACCTTATAAATACACACGTTTGTAGTTAAGCCCCTACTGTTAGTTTTTGTTAACAGAGTTAACTCTAATCTGACGTGGATGACACATGTGCTTATTGCGTGGCAGTAAGGCATATATCATCATCTCACACACGCTCATCTTCTTCCTCTTGATCTTCATCTCTGTAACACGCCTATTCTTCCCTCTTCGTCGCTCATCTTCTCTGTTCCTCTTCTTCTTCTCCATCTCTGTTCCTCTTTCGATGTCTCCAATGGCAAGAAGTAATGTCTCTTCGAATGCTGCATCAAGGAAAGGCTTACTCCATGTATGTGGATGTGGGGTAGCTATGCGTTTATGGATATCCAACACTTCTGAAAACCCTGGAAGAAGATTTTGGAGGTGTATTAACTGGGGGGTATGTTAGATGTTTGATTTTAATTCTTATATTCTCTTTGCTATTTTGGTTTAGGGTTTGTTTTAACAATAATTCTTCTGTTTCTTCTATTTTGGTTTATGTGCAGAAGGGAGTAAGCTGCAACTTGTTTATCTGGGACGATGAACTAGATGTTGAGACAATGAACATGGTTTCAGTTTCAGAAAGAAATGAAGCTCAAGCTAAAGCTGCAAAACAAACAATCTGTCAATGCAAATATGGTGAAATTTTCAAGGATTGGGAGTCAAAGAAAATTGTAAGGCTGAAGCTCAAGTTGTTAGATGAGAGGAAGAAGAAGAGTTGGATGCATGGAATACTAGTTTTACTCATTATGTTTATAGCATTTCAGAAATTTGATTTGGTTAAAAACTAGTGTTTAGGGTATATCGGTATATCAGTATTGGATGTAAGGATTGGGTCTGTTTGTGGCATATCAGTATATCAGTATTGTAAGGTTTTAGTGCGACTGATCTATGTAAACTCTACTTGAATTATCAATGAAGTTTTTGAAGTTAACACAATTCTGTTTCATGTATATAAGTATATCAGTATTGGGTCTGTTTGTAGCATATCAGTATATCAGTATTGGTCTGTTTGTAGCATATGAGTGAACAGAGAAATAAGAAGACTTAGGTTGACACGTGTAATCTGCTGCCACGTAATAAGCACATGTGTCATCCACGTCAGATTATAGTTAACTCTGTTAACAAAAACTAACAGTAGGGGCTTAACTACAAACGGTGTGTATTTACAAGGGTTATTTTTAAAAAAAAAATTTGCAGGGGCTTATATGGATTTTAGCCATATTTGCAGGGGCTTATCATATATTTAAGCCTATATATTATACATATGTGCTTATTAACAACACTACATGGTTGGCGCGGTGGTACAGCACTAGTACTTTCGCAAATTTTAAAACAGCAACTCAACAACCCACGGTTCACCCGCCGAGCAACCCAGCGACCTGCAGTTCACTCGCCCGGTTTGCTCATAACCAGTGCCGATTTGATGATGTCACTCCGAGTCACATACATCTCCGATCCAATAGCAAGCTCGGCCCGGTCAGGGGTCCGGTTCCCGATTAGACCGGTCAAACCGGTTTTTAAAACACTGGTTATACACAAGTTTAGAATTTGAAACAAACTAAGCGTAATTAACTTAGATATTGTGATTGGAACATAATATGGGTAGAGTTATACAATATGAATTCTATCAAGAGATAGGCAAAAGGTCGAGTGGGAAAACAAGTACAACATCTCAGCCAAAATGGTCCCAAGTCAAGCTAGTGTTGTCATAAAATGGATTTAGCTAGTGAATCTTGAAGTCCCTCGTTAATTCAGTCAGTACAGGAATTATCATCTCAAATGTTAAAATGTATACGTAGAAGTCAAGCTACAATATAGTTGTCATATCATCAACAAAGACACCATCAAATGTATGTAGCCAGCTAAACTGGAAGTTCCTCAAGTAATTTTTATTCAGTACACGAATTATCATCTCAAATGTTAAATTGTAAAAAACCGGTTGACCTAAAGCATATTAAAAACTCAACCATTTTTTTAGAATCCCAAACTATTTTTTTATATAAACCGGGTATCTTCCAAGCGCAACTGCAGAGACTAATCCCTCAAGCCGAGTAGGAATACAATGGGCGACAAAACTCTCCCTCAAGGGATTTAGCACTGTTGCATGCCCAAGACTGGATTCAAAACCAGACATTGGTTAAGCTAAAAGAGACACCTATCATCTCATACAAATGCTCTTAGATCCCAAACTATTTTGGATCAAATATTAAACTCTCAATTTAGTGTCCAGCACTGCTCTCTATGTTATGTAGTACTTAAACTATACAAACACAATAAATAGCTACAAGATTTATCTATTATCTATCAATTTAGTTCTTAAAATTGATCTCTTAACAACTAAATTGATTATAAAAAATAAACTTAAAAAATTATTTAATATATTTTGATAGGTGGCTCCTAGGGTGAGGGATCCCTCACCGATGTACCACTTAAATTGATCGTTAGATATAACATAAAATATTGTGAGTGGTTGAGATTTCATGTTGGTTGATACAATCTCAACCTCTCATAACATTTTATGTTATATCTAACAATCAATTTAAGTGGTACACTGATGAGAGATTTAATTGATCTCTCATCCTATAAGCACTCGTTGTGATATAGCTGCTAAGTTGTGGGTTTATTCAATTCAAAAAAAAAATCGTGGGTTTATTAAAAAAGAGTAAACTTATAGAGACGATTTTTGGTTTGCCTAGTATCCGTGCTCGACCCGCCGATGTCACGACTGTGCAAATTTTACACATGATGTCAATACACGTTTGAGTTATCACGCATCTTATCTAAAGAGACATATTCTGCTATAATCCTAATTCAATTTCCAGCAATGAAATAATTTAGAGTCTTACTTTACTCACGTTTTGTTCTGGACTGGGCCATGAGACCCACTCCAACAATTGGACATTGATAAGCCCAATAACTTGGATTCACATCCACAACAAATCAGCCAATTTATGACTATCATGCCTCAACGACTTAGATTCACTCGATCGATCCAACGACTCAGAGCTAGCACAGATCTCTATAAATACTAGCACACATTGCCAAAAATAGGCATATTCTCTTTTCTCGATACACTCTACAATTCTCAATACTGACTTGAGCGTTGGAGTGACGTCGCAGGTACCCTACCCAATATCACTTTGATACTCTACTTGGACGACATGAGATCTACCAACTGCGGTCCCCGAACACGTTCCGACCGACTAGCAAATATATTCTCTTGGACATCACTTCAGGGGTCGAACTAGACAAAATAACGAACCAGCCCGTTTCATGAAACAAAACAAATTGGGGTAAACCGGCCTAATACCGGAACCCAATACGCCACTGAAAGTAGTTCTCTCGGTTCGATACGGGAACAGATTTGGTGCCTTGATCGCGCCATGCCTTTTGCTGCCTTCACTTTACTCACAACCATTAGATAAATCTTGTGATCTTAAATACGCCGCGTGTACACTCTTTAAATCAAAAACTTATCGAGACAAAACCTCCCACAGAACTAAACTCGTAGAAGCAGCAACGCCGCTCCATCGTTTATCGCTGCCCCACCATTTGACGTTGTCGCGACGCCTCACCGCTCTAGCCACCGCGCCGTTCAACTGATTCGGTCGCCACGTTGCTACCGCCACGCTGTTAAGTGCCAACTCGCATCCCCGCTCTTTGCTCTGATCTCTTTACCTCTCTCGATATGACGCTTCCCCTCCGATTTAGAACCAAATCCTCAAATTCACAAATCCACAATATTAATTCATTATGCACCAAACCAGCACAATACCAATTCATGATTACCAAATCCTCAAATCCACAAATTACAATCTCTGTTCAATCAATTTTTTTTACAAATTATAACCAAATTAGAACCAATTCGTGATGGGTTGCTGATTTCCCTCTCAGAAGGGATTTTCTTAAGCTTAGATGGAGCATTTGGTGATGGAAAATAACAACAGTCTTGGGGTAGCAGTGTCGCATGATAGTGACAATCACAGAGAAGGTGGCGTCAAGAGAGGTAAAGAGATCGGAGCAAAGAGTAACGTTATGAATTGGGTGTATTTTAATATTTTAACTAGTACTATACCCGTGCATCCGCACGGGCCGATCGCCTTACGTCATACGATTACCTCAAATAGAAACGTTAGTTTGAAATCTCATTAATCTAAAATCAATTGTAAAATATAGATGATGACTTGCATACGGACAGGTGCTGTCGTGTTCTTTTTAGGAATGAATTTAGACAGTATTTAAATAGTCTGAACATTACCCCGTGAAAATAAAGAAAAATTTACAGTAGATAAAAAAGGAGTTTCAAATAAAAAATTGATAAATATTAAAACTAAAAATGTAAAAGTATCATTTAAAAACAATATGTGCATTTATCCCGTGTGTTTTTATATATCAGTGCAGTGTTTTTTTATATATCAGTGTTGTTATCCCATGTTTTTTTATATATCAGTGCAACTATCCCGTGTTTTTAAATATATCATTGCCATTATCCCCGTATTTTTTTTATATATCAGTGTAGTTGTCCAGTGTTTTTTTATGTATCAGTGCAGTTATCTCATAGTTTCAATTGATTATTTGAGTTGATTAGTAGATTATTGTAGATAGGGAAAGATAGATAGTAGATTATCAATAACAAATATTTATCCCGTGTTTTTTTTTATATATCAGTAACAATTATTTGTCCTTTTTTAGGTATTAGTGACAAATATTTGTCGCGCGTGTTTTAAATATTAATCAGTTTAAATAGTCATTAAGCCTTCTTGTTTTTTTAGATAGTAGTTTTCAAAAACTATAATTATCAATGGCAAATATTAATCCCGTGTTTTTTTATATATCACTGCAGTTATCCCCGTGTTTTTTATATATCTGTGCAATTATCTAGTAGTTTCAATTGATTATTTTAGTTGATAGTAGATTATAGTAGATAGTAAATTTGTTAGATGGTAGATTATCAATAAGAAATAATTGTTTTAAATATTAATTAGTAATTTAAATAGTCATTAAGCCTGCTTATTTTTTAGATAGTAGATTTGTAGTAGTAGGTTTCAAAAAATTTAATTATCAATGACAAATATTAATCTCGTGTTTTTTTTATATATCAGTGCAGTTATCTCGTAGTTTCAATTAATTATTTTAGTTGATTAATAGATTATAGTAAATAGTAAAAGAGAGATAGTAGATTATCAATAAGAAATATTTCTTTTAAATATTAATCAGTTGTTTAAATAGTCATTAAATATTATTGTTTTTTAGATAGTAGGTTTATAGTAGACTTCTAAAAATTTAATTATCGATGACAAATATTAATCCTTTGTCTTTTTATATATTTGTGTAATTATCCCGTGTGTTTTTATATATCATTGCAGTTATCTCATAGTTTCAATTGATTATTTGAGTTGATTAGTAGATTATAGTAGATTATTGCAGTTATCACGTGTTTTTTTAGATAGTAGTTTTATAGTAGTTTTCCAAAATTATAATTATCAATGGTAAATATTAATTATAAATTGTCAAAAAAAATTATAAATATCAATGGTAAATATTAATCCCGTGTTTTTTTATATATCACTACAGTTATCCCGTGTTTTTTATTTATCAGTGCAGTTATCTCGTAGTTTCAATTGATTATTTTAGTTGATTAGTAGATTATAGTAGATAGTAAAAGTTAGATATTAGATTATCAATAAGAGATATTTGTTTTAAATATTAATTACTAATTTAAATAGTCATTAAGTCTTCTTATTTTTTAGATAGTAGGTTTATAGTAGTAGTCTTCAAATTTAGTTTTTTTAATTAAAGTAGTGTTTGTATAAATTTAGAAATTTAGTTAAAAGAATTAAATTGAAGTGATAAGAGAAAAAGAATAATTATTTATGGAAAAGTAAAGTAAAAAGAAAAAAAGAAGAAGAAAGAGAGTGTAAAAGAAAAGTGAAAATGAGGAAAGAGAGTGTAAGAAGAAAGAGAAAAAAGGAAGAAATAGAGTGTAAGAGAAAAGTGAAAAGTAAAGATGAGAAATGACATTAATATCATTTGTTGTTGTATTAGAAAGGATAGGTGGTAATTAGTGAAAGAGGCTAATAATTGTAGTTCATAGGTAGTGTATTAGTATAAATAGATATTAGATTAATATTTTAAAAGGAGAGGACACATGGCAGCTTTTTGTACATAGATGCATCAAACAGATGACATTGAAGAAAAGGCAGGTAGCGCGCCCCCAAGTCACTGAATCCGCTCCCGTCTGATACACCCAAACCGTTGGCACCGCAGTCCGCAGATTCTCTTTCGTGAGTTCTCTAGTTCGTGATTTTGCGGTTTCTTAAGATTTGATTCGTGCATAGGATTAAGGTATTTCAATAGTTATTTTGATTGTCTTTAACATTTCGTTTACTCACGCGACTTTGTTTCTTCAGAATGGTTTTGCTGATTTTTTGGTTTGTGCTTTAAAACTTTCTTTTCTTGGCTGAATCTTGATTCGAGACTGAGATTTATTTTCCTTCAACTGTGGTTTGGTGTATTTTCTAGCCATTAAGGTCATTTTCTTGCTGCAAATTTTTCACTCCCCTCTATATGCTTTCTGAATTTTGTATTGGAGATTCTAATGCTTGTTTACTATTTGAGCATGTGTTTATTTTTGTTGATCCTTAAAATTTGATGTAGTTTGGATAAGCTTGATAGCCCTGGTGCAATTTTTGAGTGATTCAGAAGCTTGTTTCATTGCTTTTTTTGTGTGTGCTGGAGTTGCCCTCAAAAATTGGTTAATGACTAATGAATTAGATTGGTTTGGTGAGTTTTGAATTAGATTGAGTTTAATGAGTTCCATGGTAGATCACTGTTTAGATTAGTTTAATGAGTTTCTAACGAGATTGGGTGAGTTAGTTCAGATTAGCTAGTTCCATGAATTTCTAGGAGGGATAATCTCTGGAATTTCCTTGCTCTTCATCTGAATTACATAAATTGCTCATCGTATCTCATTGTAATTACCGAGGTTGTTAACATATTGTCTAGTTATATTACCCATGGTAGCTGGTGGACAGTGTTAGAATGGCTTATTTATATTTACCCATGTCTTAATTCGAAATTTGTGTGTTTGTAATTGAGAGCTTATGGAAATTTTTGAGCTGTGATTGGTAAGATATCTTTTGATTGTCAAATTTCATTTTAGGACTTACAGTCATCTGGAAGAATCTAATACAAAGTGTCGTAATAATTGTTGGATGTTCTAATCGGATTTATTGAATTGTTTCATCAATGGTGTTATTGTATCCAATGATGTTGACATTTGGTCTGTGATTTGCAGAAGGGGAGGGCCTAACAGCGAGCGAAGCTTTGCCCGTGTTGGATGTCTCTGATAAACTAGGAAATAACAAAGCTGTTTTGCGATTTCTACTGAAGTAGTAGGTCTTGTTGGACAATGGTAATGGGAAAGATGACGGAAAAGTCACACCGTTTTTATTTCATTTTATTAAGTGTCTGTTGCGCCCGAAAAAGTCCCCGAGGGAGAACCTTCCTCGTTCACAACTTTTCCTAAGACAATGAAGCCGCCACCAATATTTATTAAGGAAAATATTAGGAAAACCTTTTTTGGAAAACGATTGGTCTTGCGAAACTAGAGAATAAGGCTCGGGGGTCGGTTACGCGCAGGGAAGGTGTTAGCACCCCACACGTCCTCTCTACTGAGAGGGAACCTTTAATTAAATGTGTGGTTTTAGTGTGTTGACTTGAAAATACTTAATTTTGCCTCTCTACTTCTTATTGAAAAATTCTTAATGAAAATCTTTATTTATCATGAAAAAGAAAAGGGGGAAGAATGGGTTTTTAGAAAAAAAAAAACGCTTGACGGGACATGGCCCGCTCCTACGTATCTCCCGGTGCGATGGAGAACTCAAAGCTACGTAGTTCTTCTTTGTCCTGAAAAAGGTTTTTGTCTTTTATCTTTTTAGTGAGTTTTCGAAATAGGACGAGCATTTAGTGAATGATTAAACTAACCAAGGTTATGGGTAATCACCGCTAAGTACTCTTGAAAATGAGAGTCACTACCGCCAGTCAGACGAACAAAGGTTTTGATTGACTATTAGTATCGACTCGTTTTTATTTGTTCTTTTGAAAGGGGTTTTCGAAAGAGATTGATTGGCACGAATGATCAAACTAACAAAGGTTATGAGTGATCATCGCTGGTTGTTCTTTTGGGAAAAAGACATCGCCACCAATGGCTAGACGAACAAAGGTTCTGATTAGCCACTAGCGACGATGGGTTGAAAATGTTTTTAGAAAGGAAAAGGTCTTCGTTCTGAAAATGATCTTGGTTTGCAAAAGTGATTCTTTTTTGTTATGAAAATAACTCCTTTCTTTTTGTTATGCAAATGCTAAACTTTTTATGATTGCGCTTGACGAGAATGTGACTCGCTCCTACGTATCCCAAATGGGAATCAAAGCGACGTAGTTCTAACGAGCCTTGAAAATGAAAATCTTTTTTATGATGTTTTGGAAAATGAAGAGCGTTCATAATGATCAAACTAACAAAGGTTATGATAGATCATTAGTAGTAACTGGTTTGGATTCTTTGATCCTTAGAAAAATGCTTTTTTGAAAATGGACGCGTTCATGATAATCAAACCAACGAAGGTTGTGATGGATTATCACTAGTAGCTTATGCATATGAAAACATCCCTTTTTTTGAAATTTAGGCTCTTAGGACAACCAAACTAACAAAGGTTATGGGTGATTGTCACTAGTCACCTTCACTGACAATGGACGAAGCTCTGCAAGGTGAAGAAATACCAAAATTCAAAGATATTAGACGCTATTACTGCCAATACTGCGGTATATGTAGATCCAAGAAAACCCTAATCACTTCTCACATCAATAGCCACCACAAGGTATTCTTTCTTCCATTTTTTTAAGTCTCTAATTTTTACTCTTTCTGCTACCAAATTCAATTTCTACTTGAATTACGGTTTATGATGATAATTTCGTTTTTTTAATTTATTTGGGATTAAATTACTGTGCTTCAGGTCAAACCCAACAGATCTCGTTAATATTCAAAATTGAACATCTGATAGGCATTATTATTGTTTCCCAAATCATTTTTTGTGTGTTTGATTCTATGTGGTATTATGTTGTTGTTGACTTTTGATGTGTATTTTAGGAGGAGGTGGAGAAAGCAAAACTTGAAACAGATCCTGAAGCCAATGGTGAGCAAAAATCCAATACTTGCGAGGAATGTGGTGCTAGTTTCAAAAAACATGCTTACTTGTTGCAGCACATGCAAAGTCATTCAATTGAGGTATCTGCTAAGTTTTAAACTTGACTTTGTTCCATCTAATTTCTAGGGCTTCTAAACTTGATGTGGTAATTTATAATTCATTCATATAGAGGTTTCATAATGTTGGGATGTTTTTAGAATTGGGATGTTTTTAGAATCTGTAATACATGGAGCCAAATATATGAGAAGTATAAATTTACTGGAAGAAATAGTTCTATTTGTTAATGCTTGGTTGTATTAATTGTTGTATGGACTGAAGATACATATTTTTGCAGGAAATTAATTTTTTAGATACTAAAAACAACTGAAAAATTATGGATTATGGTGTGAAGCATTGGATCCCGAGAAAGAACTCCAAAATGCGCGAGGCAGCATATATGGCCTTGATGGAATAGTATCAGGTAGGGAGACCTCCTGAGAAGCTCCATCAAGGGTGCCTCGGTCACGCTCTGTTCAAAACGAGGTTGGCAGTTTGTTCATGTGCTCTTGTTCTTGTTAAAGCTTGTTGGTACTTGTCAGTTTTCTTTTTTGTTTTCTGATTTCTAGCTTTGAACACATTTTTTTGTGATGATTACAGAGGCCATATATTTGTAGTGTTGAAGATTGTCAGGCAAGTTACAGAAGAAAGGACCACCTGACTCGTCACTTTCTACAGCATCAAGGAAAAACTTTTAGATGTCCTATTGAGAATTGCAACCAGGACTTCTCTCTGCAAAGCAATTTGAAAAGACATGGCAATGAGGTTCATGATGATGAAAATTTTAAATCTGCTGATGTTAAATGTCAGAAACAGTTGGTGTGTCCAGAAACTGGCTGTGGGAAGGTTTTCAGATATGCATCACAGCTACAGAAGCATGAAGCTTCTCATGGCAAGTTTCCTTTTGATTTTTTGTATGAATTAGCAAATTTTCCAAGTAGTGTTAATTAGATTTCTGGAAGCCGTTGTCTTAATTTTGAAAGAAAACTCTTATTCTGCAGTTAAGCTGGAGTCAATAGAGGTAGTGTGCTTAGAGCCTGGTTGCATGAAACATTTCACTAATGTCCAGTGCCTTAGAGCCCATGTTAAGTCATGCCATCAATATGTGACCTGTGACACTTGTGGGACTAAGCAACTGAAGAAGAACATTAAGAGGCATCTCCGCACACATGAAGCTGGCAGTTCACCTGGGAGTTCATCAGAGGCATTATTTCAATGTGAATTTGAGGGTTGCGGCTGCACATTCTCAACTGTAAGATGCCTTAGTCATGAAATTGTGGCATACATTACATTCTGACTGCATTCCCATTCAGTTTCTTTCTTTATCTTTTGTTTAATCACCATACATGGTTTTGCATCAACAGAGATCTAATCTTCATATTCATGAGAAGGCTGTGCACTTTCAAGAGAAACCTTTTGTGTGTGGGTTTCCTGATTGTGGCATGAGATTTGCATACAAACATGTTAGAGATAATCACCAAAAAACTGCTAGACATGTTTTTGCCCTTGTAAGTTCCCTGTCCTTGCACTGATAAGTGACAAATTATTCTAGGCGTTAAAATACTCATTAAAATTTCTCTGATGTAGGGTGATTTTGAAGAAGCGGATGAACAATTCAGGTCAAGGCCAAGGGGAGGGATGAAGAGAAAATACCCTACTGTTGAAATGTTGGTTAGGAAGAGAGTTACTCCACCTAGTCAACTGGAGAACTGGTTATTTATGCAGGATAGTGAGTGAGATGCATCGTAGTCCTGTTTTCATGGCGTGCATTGTGCAGAAATCATATATTTAGAATTTTGATGAGTAGTCCACGTGTATGATCAGGACTAAGTGTATAGTGATGATTGCTACTTATATAGTATATAATAAGTAAATTCCATTAAGTTTTGTTTCTGTGGCAGATTCAAGAATACCCAATCTACTAAACATACTTTTAGCAACCATGGCAATTATTGTCTTTATGTTACATGGTTGGTTCGATTGGCCTGTTGGAGTCACATTTCACATTACTGTTTTGCACAATCATATGGGATCATATTGGTTCATTTATTTCTAGAGTCTGGTTGATCATAAATGCGTAAATAAAAGATAAATCAAAACATAAACAAAGGTTGAACAATCCTTAAGATTTAAATTCGACAGTTGAATTCAAAATAAGTGAAGACTGTTGGATACCATCCTCAGATAAGCCAAAAACCAGTTATACACAATGTTTTAAGAACCGGACAGGTGATGGACTCCGTCAAGGTATTGAGTCATTAGGTCAAGGGTTGAACCGAGGGGTTGATAGTTGAACAGGATGACCGACCCGGTCCCAGTTAAAAAGTTTCTGGATTTATAAATTTTATACTTATAAAATTTTATTTATCATATTAAAATTTAGAAGTGTTTGTACTTTAAATTTTATATTATGATTTATTAGAGATAAAATAAATTATATTATGAAAAATTAATCTGAACTTTGTGAGTGCTGTTAAAAAACAAACGTTACAATGCGGCTGTTTGCTTCAAATAAAAAATACAATGCGGCTGTTTTGTTAGAAAAATAGGTGCTTTTTATGGAAATGTAATGCAAATATATATTATACATATGTGCTTATTAACAACACTATGGTTGGCGCGGTGGTACAACACTACTTTCGCAAATTTTAAAACAGCAACTCAACAACCCACGGTTCACCTGCTGAGCAACCCAGCGACCTGCGCTTCACTCGCCCGGTTTGCTCCGAGCCAGTGCCGATTTAATGATGTCACTCCGAGTCACATACATCTCCGATCCAATAGCAAGCTCAGCCCGGTCAGGGGTCCGGTTCCCAATTAGATCGGTCGAACCGGTTTTTAAAACACTGGTTATACACAAGTTTAGAATAACAAACTAAGCGTAATTAACTTAGATATTGTGATTGGAACATAATATGGGTAGAGTTATACAATATGAATTCTATCAAGAGATAGGCAAAAGGTCGAGTGGGAAAACAAGTACAATATCTCAGCCAAAATGGTCCCAAGTCATGCTAGTGTTGTCATAAAATGGATTTAGCTAGTGTATGTTGAAGTCCCTCATTAATTCAGTACAGGAATTATCATCTCAAATGTTAAAATGTATACGTAGAAGTCAAGCTACAATATAGTTGTCATATGATCAACAAAGACACCATCAAATGTATGTAGCCAGCTAAACTGGAAGTTCCTCAAGTAATTTTTATTCAGTACACGAATTATCATCTCAAATGTTAAATTGTAAAAAACCGGTTGACCTAAAGCATATTAAAAACTCAACCATTTTTTTAGAATCCCAAACTATTTTTTTTATATAAACCAGGTATCCTCCAAGCGCAACTGCAGAGACTAATCCCTCAAGCCGAGTAGAAATACAATGGGCGACAAAACTCTCCCTCAAGGGATTTAACACTGTTGCATGCCCAAGACTGGATTCGAAACCAGACATTGGTTAAGCTGAAAGAGACACCTATCATCTCATACAAGTGCTCTTACGTCCCAAACTATTTTGGATCAAATATTAAACTCTCAATTTAGTGTCCAGCACTGCTCTCTATGTTATGTAGTACTTAAACTATACAAACACAATAAATAGCTACAAGATTTATCTATTATCTATCAATTTAGTTCTTAAAATTGATCTCTTAACAACTAAATTGATTATAAAAAATAAACTTAAAAAATTATTTAATATATTTTGATAGGTGACTCCTAGGGTGAGGGATCCCTCACCGATGTACCACTTAAATTGATCGTTAGATATAACATAAAATATTGTGAGTGGTTGAGATTTCATGTTGGTTGATACAATCTCAACCTCTCATAGCATTTTATGTTATATCTAACAGTCAATTTAAGTGGTACACTGATGAGAGATTTAATTGATCTCTCATCCTATAAGCACTCGTTGTGATATAGCTGCTAAATTGTGGGTTTATTCAATTAAAAAAAAAATCATGGGTTTATTAAAAAAAGTAAAATTATAGAAACCATTTTTGGTTTGGCTAGTATCCGTGCTCGACCCGCCGATGTAACGATTTTACACACCGATGTCAATACACGTTTGAGTTATCACACATCTTATCTAAAGAGACATATTCTGCTAGAATCCTAATTCAATTTCCAGCAATGAAATAATTTAGAGTCTTACTTTACTCAGATTTTGTTTTGGACTGGGCCATGAGACCCACTCCAACAATTGGACATTGATAAGCCCAATAACTTGGATTCACATCCACAACAAATCAGCCCATTTATGACTATCATGCCTCAACGACTCAGATTCACTCGATCGATCCAACGACTCAGAGCCAGCACAGATCTCTATAAATACTAGCACACATTGCCAAAAATAGGCATATTCTCTTTTCTCGATACACTCTACAATTCTCAATACTGACTTGAGCGTACCCTACCCAATATCACTTTGATACTCTACTTGGACGACATGAAATCTACCAACTGCGGTCACCGAACACGTTCCGACCGACTAGCAAATATATTCTCTTGGACATCACTTCAGGGGTCGAACTAGACAAAATAATGAACCAGCCCGTTTCATGAAACAAAACAAATTGGGGTAAACCGGCCTAATGCCGGAACCCAATACGCCACTGAAAGTAGTTCTCTCGGTCTGATACACCCAAACCGTTGGCACCGCAGTCCGCAGATTCTCTTTCACGAGTTCTCTAGTTCGTGATTTTGCGGTTTCTTAAGATTTGATTCGTGCATAGGATTAAGGTATTTCAATAGTTATTTTGATTGTCTTTAACATTTCGTTTACTCAGGCGACTTTGTTTCTTCAGAATGGTTTTGCTGATTTTTTGGTTTGTGCTTTAAAACTTTCTTTTCTTGGCTGAATCTTGATTCGAGACTGAGATTTATTTTCCTTCAACTGTGGTTTGGTGTATTTTCTAGCTATTAAGGTCATTTTCTTGCTGCAAATTTTTCACTCTCCTCTATATGCTTTCTGAATTTTGTATTGGAGATTCTAATGCTTGTTTACTATTTGAGCATGTGTTTATTTTTGTTGATCCTTAAAATTTTATGTAGTTTGGATAAGCTTGATAGCCCTGCTGCAATTTTTGAGTGATTCAGAAGCTTGTTTCATTGCTTTTTTTGTGTGTGCTGGAGTTGCCCTGAAAAATTGGTTAATGACTAATGAATTAGATTGGTTTGGTGAGTTTTGAATTAGATTGAGTTTAATGAGTTCCTTGGTAGATCACTGTTTAGATTAGTTTAATGAGTTTCTAATGAGATTGGGTGAGTTAGTTCAGATTAGCTAGTTCCATGAATTTCTAGGAGGGATAATCTCTGGAATTTCCTTGCTCTTCATCTGCATTACATGAATTGCTCATCGTATCTCATTGTGATTACCGAGTTTGTTAACATATTGTCTAGTTATATTACCCATGGTAGCTGGTGGACAGTGTTAGAATGGCTTATTTATATTTATCCATGTCTTAATTCGAAATTTGTGTGTTTGTAATTGAGAGCTTATGGAAATTTTTGAGCTGTGATTGGTAAGATATCTTTTGATTGTCAAATTTCATTTTAGGACTTACAGTCATCTGGAAGAATCTAATACAAAGTGTCGTAATAATTGTTGGATGTTCTAATCGGATTTATTGAATTGTTTCATCAATGGTGTTATTTTATCCAATGATGTTGACATTTGGTCTGTGATTTGCAGAAGGGGAGGGCCTAACAGCGAGCGAAGCTTTGCCCATGTTGGGTGTCTCTGATAAACTAGGAAATAACAAAGCTGTTTTGCGATTTCTACTGAAGTAGTAGGTCTTGTTGGACAATGGTAATGGGAAAGATGACGGAAAAGTCACACCGTTTTTATTTCATTTTATTAAGTGTCTACGTTTGTTGTGATTGGCTGTGCCCAGCTCATCCAAGTTCATCAACAAGGAATTAGGATGAGAGATGTGAGTGGCTTGGCAGATAGATTTGTGATTCTGCTTAAGGATATTTGCCATTGTAAGATTCAGATTCAACAGGTTCAAGCCCAACTCATCGTTAATAATCTTCAATCACACACCACCATCGCTTACCACTTTATCGCCGCATGCCAATCTCACAACCTTCTCAACTCTGCTTTGCTTTTCTTCACCCACCTCATTCCGAAACCCCATGTTTTCATTTACAACTCTCTCATCAGAGCCTTCTCCCACTCCCACATTCCTCACACCCCTTTCGCCATATACTCCCACATGCACCGTAACTCCATCCTCCCTAACAACTTCACCTTCCCTTTCCTCTTCAAGTCTCTCTCTGACTCCCGTCACTTCCTTCAAGCTCAATGCGTCTACACCCATGTTATAAAACATGGTCATCTTAATGATGTTTATGTCCAAAACTCTCTTCTTGATGTTTATGCTTCATGTGGCTTTATGGCACTTTGTCGCCACCTGTTTGATGAAATGCTTCACAGGGATGTTGTGTCTTGGACTGTGTTGATAACGGGTTACCGTAATGTGGGGAACCACAGCGACGCCTTGCTTGCGTTTGAAGAAATGATTTATTTGGGCGTGGTGCCAAATCGGGTGACAATGGTGAATACCTTGGCTGCTTGTGCAGACTCTGGTGCTGCTATTGAAATGGGGACATGGATACATGACACGATAAGGAGGAATGGGTTGGAATTGGATGTGATATTGGGGACGGCGTTGATTGATATGTATGCAAAGTGTGGGAGAGTGGAAGAGGGTTTGAAAGTTTTTACCAGTATGAAGGAAAAGAATGTGTTCACTTGGAATGCTGTTATTAAAGGGTTAGCTTTGGCTAAGAATGGGGAGGACGCTATTTTGTGGTTTGAAAAAATGGAGAAGGATGGAGTTAGAGTAGATGAAGTTACTTTGGTTGCGGTTTTTTCTGCGTGTAGTCATTCTGGTTTAGTGGACATAGGTAGAAGGATCTTTGGTTTATTGATTGATGGCAAGTATGGATTTTATCCTAATGTTAAACACTATGCTTGTATGGTTGACCTCTTGACACGTTCTGGGTTTTTGCAAGAAGCTATGGAGATCATGAGATGTATGCCTTTTGAACCGACGAAACCCATGTGGGGATCCTTGTTCATTGGTTCCAAATCTCAGGGTGACTTGGAATTCAGTGAGATTGCAGCAAAGAAACTAATTGAATTGGAGCCAGATAACACAGCCTATTACATTCATCTGTCAAATTTGTATGCAGAGACAGGAAGATGGAGTGATGTTGAGAGAGTAAGGGAAATGATGAAAGGTAGAGAACTGATCAAAGACTTGGGGTGTAGCTCTGTGGAGATTGAACACCAGAAGCATTTTGGCGAACTTTTGGCTTAGTACTCAACTCCTAGGATGAAGCCAGATAACGAATTATTTTTAAAATTGAATATATTTCTTCAACAAAGTTTGATTCACGCCAACTATATATGATAATTTAATATGATAAGAACTCCATAGTTTGAAAATAGAAAATTTATTGTCCTCCCGTGTAGTAAAAATCTATGTTATTCTTCGCGTGTACTCCCTCCATTTTCAAATATTAGCAAATGACGGCTCCACATAGTTTTTAAGAAAAACTAAAAAGTTGAAATGAAGTTCCTAAATTATCCTTATTTATTAGTACTATCTTACTACTTTGAAAAGTGTGAGGAGTAAAAGTAGGGTAATAGAGAAGGGTAAAGTTGGTATATTAAGTGAAAAAAACTTTGACTTGCTTATGTTTAATAACTTGACTTAGTGGGTATTTTTGCGTATATATGAAAACAGAGTGAGTAGTAAAATAGAGTAACTATTGAGAAGGATGTTTATATTCTACTTCATTGAAAGTAACATTTCCTGTCTCTTAGTTGTTGGTTCTTCTCATCGTGACTTATCCCGGTCCATCCAGAATTAGTTTGTGTTATGATGATGTGTACGTCGTTCACTGAATCACTTTCTGATTTTCTTTATATTTCCACATTGTTATCCATCTCTTATACGGCTATACGTTTTAGTTTTACAGTAGTCAATCTTATTTTTGTTTTAAATTGCTGGGTCATTAAATATCTTCCGGGATCTTTTGTGAAGTTGTGATATTGTGGTTAAAAGGTTATAGGGTTATTGTTCTTGATCAGTCTTTGCTCTCTCACCTCAGGTGCTGTTGTATGTATGATGTCATTTAACAAAGTTCATAGCTACTTGCCTTTTTCTCATTTGTGAAGTGCTTTTATGTATCTCTTTTCTAATAGGAGAAACATAGTCTTATTTTCTTTTCTGCCTCTCATTTTCTTTCCTGTTATTGCCAATGGTTGGGAAAATGTGTCTAGATGATTTGGTTTCGTTGTTCTGGCAAATCCTAATGGTTTAAGTGCTGAGTAGTAAATTCTAATGGTTCTGATTGTATTAAACTTATTCTTGTACATCTCCACTTTCTTAGTTGACTACTTACTTCCAGGGTAGTCCTGAGCATGGGTGAGAGAGGCAACTGTTCTTTTATAGATATATTTAAATAAAGTTTTTATGTTATTACAATTATAATTATATATTTGAAGAGTTAAAAATCATTAGAGAGGTTTTAAGCTTACGAAGGTAATTAGCATCCAAAATTCTTAGAGATTTTAGGCTTAGAAGGTAATTACATTTACCTTCTATCACGAGGACTAGTGGGGATTTGAACCCGAGAGCTCCCAAATACAAATCGTGTCATGCTCCACTATACCAACCCTTGGGGTTGAAAATCAAGTTATATAATATTGAATTCTTTGAAGATAATTAATTGTTTCCTAATGGTTGCAGATATATATCATAATGTTAACCATTCATGATACTAAAAAATATTTTTCTAAATTGAAATTGTTAAAAACTTATTTGCAACCTATAATGTCACAAATTAAGTAGTCTCACTTTAATTTCTTTTGAAAATAATTCTTAAAAAAAAATTAATTATGAAGGAATTATTAATGATTTTCAACAAAAATACAACGAGGATGTTATTCAAATAACTACAAGGACATCATTTTATTCGTTCATACAAAATGCATAATAGTTCTTTATGCCTTAATTGTTTTTGACTTATTGTATTATAGCACTTATCAATGTATCTTTTAAAAGGCTCTTAAAATAAAAAAATATTAACAAATTATGTGTTAGTTAAAATGTCATACAAGTCCCCTTATGTCTTCTTTTATTTTTTACTTTAAAAAGTACCACATTAGAATTGCATGTTTACATGACAATCGGTAACAACTTTTAAACAAAATTGCTTGATAGCAAACATGATTATCATGTGATCACTCATACATGATAACAAAACGACTTTACCTTATAAAACATTATTCAGTCACCTCTTCTCCTTCGTTAACTTTGCTTAGTTTCTTTTCTTTCTATTCTCACTATCTTCCATTCTATATTAAAATTGACTCGTGTATTGGAATGTTATTTTCTATTTTATTGAGAATAAACTATTTTTGAATAAAAATGATAAGGGCATTTCTTTGTGACTTTGCGATGAGAGACAATTAACACTTGTCAACAATTTCTATCCAAATATATATGAGCATGTTAAGCGACAACTCTACTGCGTATTAGTGTATTGGTGTGCCATACAATGAATATTTGTAACCAATATGGTAGTATGGTAATAACAAATGTGATATCGATGATTGACTTAATGTCTACCGTTCTGGACTGGGCCGAAGCCCAATCCGACGCAAGGCCGGCCGTAACCGGCCCAATAGTAAGACAGAAAGGAATGACCCAAATTCACTAAGATCAACGGCTCAGATCAACCCTCGCTGCATCTCGCATGATCAATGGTCGAGATCGACCATGATGATCCAATGGCCAACGCTGTCCCTCTAACTCTATATAAAGAGGCATTGTCCCCACTAAGAAGGTTAAGTGATTTTTACCCATATTGTTACTCTGCTCGCACTCTTATTCCACCGACTTGGGCATCAGAGTGTCAATGCAGGTGTGCCACCACCCGGGCAGGACTCTGAGCACGACCAGACATCGCTCACCCAATCAATTCATACATTCAGACTTAGGACTCGACTTCTCTTGCCCGCTCCAAGGTCGAGCACCTCAGTTCATTGGCGCGCCAGGTAGGGGGACCACTCCAGGCGTTATCCCACCTCCGTTCCTATGGCTCCGCGAGGTAGACCACCCCGCCAGAGGAACCCACTCTTGCAGAGCGTGTTTGGTATCCCAGACCAACCACAACCAACCCCGGAGGGTGTCCCGGTTACAGCTGAGAACGTTGTTCAAGGCACACCCTCTGGACCTGCCACTCAAGGAAACATCGTACTACCAGCCAACGCCGTACAGCAAATTCTGGAAATGTTAGCTCAAGTGACTTCGGGGCGGGAGTACATCGCACCCGAACAATGCCGGCAAGACAATCAATCTCCGGACGAAAGAAGGAATCCATCTAGGCGACATAGATCACCTCCTAGAAGGCATCTCGTCCACCGGTCCCCACCTCGACGAAGGAATCAAGGAGGGGATCTGACGCCACATAGAACACCACCCTCCTCGACCGATCCAACTTATTGGCCAGAAGAGCCCTCTTACCAAGAAACTTCATACGACTCGTCTGGGTCGCCCACCCGATCAAGAATCATATCAGGTGATCAGTATGCCCGTCCGTAAGTAATAAGACAAGGCATTTTTCATTACTTTGAGATAAAGTTAATTTCTCTGTTCTTAAATTCATTTGAACCACCTGGAACGAGATCCGGTAAACGGCTCCAGAGGACGGGCTACGATTGAGCCCCGCATGAGCCTATGGGGCGAGGTGAGCCTGAGCCGCGACTAAGCAGACCACCCAGGGCGATCCATGCACAAAGAGCGGGCTACGATTGAGCCCCGCTAAGCAGCTTTAGCAGAGTGGGTCCACTGCCCCACTGGTCTGCATCAGTAACAAACCCACTAACAAACCCACGCACGACACAAAAAAAATTGAGATCAATATAAAAAAGAAGACAAATGTTATTTGTACCAAAAAATTGTACCAAAAGTGTTAGTTTTTCTTTGGCCTTGTACTATGCAAAGTGTTGTAAAACACTCCAAGATCCACTGAATATAGAAATGCAGTAAAGAATACGAAAACAAGAACACAACGAGTTGATGACCCAGTTCAGCCAAATTGGCCTACGTCTGGGGGACTAGCTATTGCTATGTCCAGCTTTATTGAGAAGATATCGAAGGTTACAGAGAAATGAGGCACAATCAATACAATCCCAGTTTTCCCCCTTTCTGGTTTTGTAAACCCTAATCTTGATTCTTACAATTAGTGAAAACTACCCAGTTAGAAAACAGAAGGAAAAACTAGCAATCTAAAAGCCTCTGCCTCTCCCTTGATCAATCCACCTTGTATATATATGGAGAGAATCAACCAAAGAGAGACAGAGAGAACCGAAGAGACCTCAACCAAAAACTAATCGCAACCACTTAACCTCCAAAACAAACTGAGAAGTAAAACAGTAAGCAGCTAAGCTGAGATACCGAAAATACCCCTGCAACTTAAAGACAGTTACCAATATGCCACAATATAACAATCTCCACCTTGGCATATGAGAACCAGCAACCCTCAACACAGCTAGAACAGAGCAGAGCATCATCCAATAACATTCAGATCAACCTGTGCCTATACGGAGAAGTTCAAGGCAGTGTTTGAACTTTCCTAGAGAAACCACTTTGGTCATAAAATCAGATGGGTTATCTGATGTATGAACCTTCTTGACCTGAACAGCACCATTTGATATAACATCCCTTATCCAGTACAATCTAATGTTTATGTGCTTTGTTCTATCGTGAAAAGTGTGATTCTTACAGAGATGAATCGCACTCTGGTTATCACAAAACACATTGACATTTTCCTGTTTAATTCCAAGTTCACTAATCAGCCCTTTCAACCATAAAGCCTCTTTTATAGCTTCAGTGATACCTATATACTCAGCCTCAGTAGTTGATAGAGCCACAATGTGCTGAAGAGATGCTTTCCATGATACAGTATTTCCAAACAGTGTGAATACAAACCCTGTCAAAGATCTTCTTTTATCCCTGTCTCCAGCAAAGTCTGAATCCACAAATCCCTGCAAGCTGTCTTCATAATCAGAGCCTTTACTGTATATCAGACCAGTCCTGGTTGTCCCCTTTAAGTACCTGATAATATGCTTGACTGCAAGCCAATGCTGAGGTCCAGGATTGCTGATGTACCTGCTCACCAAGCTCACACAGTATGCAAGATCTGGTCGTGTGCAGACCATTGCATACATGAGGCTTCCAACTCCACTTGCATAAGGAATGTTGCTCATCTCTCTTTGCTCTTCCACAGTTTCTGGGCTATCTTCACCTGACAGCTTAAAATGTGAAGCAATAGGCACATTAACAGCCTTTGCTTCTGACAAATTGAACCTGTGCAGAACCTTTTCCAGATATCCAGTTTGTCTAACCACCATTCTTCCTTCTGCTTTTTGCCTTGTAATTTCCATGCCCAATATCTTCTTAGCAGAACCAAGATCTTTCATTTCAAATTCAGATTGAAGTAGTTTCTTCAACTTCTGAATTTCAATCATGCTTCTACATGCAATTAGCATGTCATCTACATAGAGTAGAAGGTAAATGTAATCACATCCACCAATGTTTTTGTAGTACACGCAGCTATCATAGTTGCTCCTCTTGTAGTGTATGCTCATAATGAAGTTGTCAAAACGCTTATACCATTGTCTAGGTGATTGCTTCAACCCATACAATGACTTGTTCAAGAGACAAACCCAATCTTCCTTACCCTTGGCTTCAAAACCCTCTGGTTGTTTCATTAAAATTCTTTCTTCAAGCTCTCCATGCAAAAAAGCAGTTTTGACGTCCATTTGTTCCAAATGTAAGTCAAAGTGAGTGACTATAGAAAGAATTACCCTTATGGAGCAGTGCTTCACCACCGGTGAGAAGATATCTGTGTAGTCTATACCTTCTCTTTGAGTGAACCCCTTGGCTACAAGCCTTGCTTTATATCTAGGGGGATCATGATCAGTGATGCCTTCCTTTTTCCTAAAAATCCACTTGCTTCCCACAAGCTTAGCACCTTCAGGCTTCTCCACCAGCTTCCAGGTATTATTTTTCATCAATGATCCCATCTCCTCTTCCATAGCAGCTTTCCACTTCTTGTGATCCTTATCCTTCATTGCTTCCTTGAATGAGGCAGGCTCTTCACACAAATGTTCAGAAGCTGTGTTTAAAGCATAGGCTGTGATATCAGTGTATCCTAGTCTCTGAGGTGGTCTAATAACCCTCCTAGTTCTGTCTCTGCATAGGAGGTAGTCTTGAGTGTTGTCCTGCATGTCACCTTCTTCATTTTCATCACTGTCAGAGCTGTTACTGTGTACCTGTTCTTCATTATTCCTGTTAACATGCTCAGTGGAAATATCAGTCCCAAAATCAGGGCAATCAAGTTGCAGCTCCACCTCAATTTGAGAGGTATCACTCTCAACTTGATTGCCTTTATCATTATCAGCAGAGATTCCTTTTTCAAATAATTTTTCTTCATGAAATTTTACATCTCTACTGATAATACATTTCTTTAACTCATTTGACCATATTTTGTAACCTTTAACACCCTCAGGATATCCTACAAATATTCCTTTCTTAGCTCTAGGTTCTAACTTTCCATTGCTAACATGATAGTAAGCAGGGCATCCAAATATCCTAAGAGAGCTATAATCTGCAGGTCTTCCACTCCACCTCTCTTGAGGTGTTTTCAGGTCTATAGCAGTGGAGGGGGATCTGTTTATGAGGTATGCAGCTGTGTGCACAGCCTCTCCCCAAAATTGCTTTGGCAATTTTGAGTTTGATAGCATACACCTTACTCTTTCTAACAATGTTCTATTCATCCTTTCAGCAAGTCCATTTTGTTGAGGGGTATGTCTAACAGTTTTGTGCCTATTAATACCATGTTCTTGACAAAATTTATTAAACATGTCTCCACAAAATTCTAGACCATTGTCAGTCCTAAGAGTTTTAATTTTTCTATCACATTGATTTTCAACTTTAGTTTTCCAATTCACAAAAGTGCTAAAAGCTTCATCTTTTGTTTTGAGTAAGTATATCCAAACCCTCCTACTATAGTCATCTATAAAGGATATAAAATACCTGTTACCTCCATGAGTAGGAGTCTTTGAGGGCCCCCAGAGATCAGAATGTATGTAGTCCAGTTTTCCATTGGTTGTGTGCTTGCTTGCTGCAAACTTGACCCTGGTTTGCTTTCCAAACACGCAGTGCTCACAAAACTCCAACCCTTTTAGCTTATCACCACATAGCAGCCCCTGTTTATCCAGCTCCTTGAGCCCCTTATCACTAATATGAGCTAGTCTCTGGTGCCACAGTTTGTCAGCACTGTTACCATCAGAACTGGCCATACAGTTTTCACCTGTCATTGCTTCACCCTTGAGAAGATACAGATTGTTCTTTACCCTTGTCCCTTTTAGAATGACTCTTGACCCCTTTGACACCTTCATAATCCCATCTTCACCTTTGAAGCTATATCCTTGTGCTTCCAATGTTCCAAGAGATATGAGACACCTTTTCAAATCAGGAATGTGTCTTACATCAGTTAGAATTCTTGTTGAACCATCCATTAGTTTGAGCCTAATTGATCCAATGCCCACTACTTTGCAAGGAGCATTGTTTCCCATTCTAACTTTTCCTCCATTGAAGAGTTTGTAGTCAAAGAACCATTCCCTATAAGGACACATATGATATGAACATCCAGAGTCCATTATCCACTCTGAATCTTCATGACCATCAGTGACAGTTAACACCTCTGCATCATCACATTCTTTTTGACTCATGTGATATGATTCCCCAGAGTTAATTACCCATTCTGTATCTCCTTGGCTACCTGTGACCATAAGAACTTCAGCACTTTCATAGCCATCTGATGCAACAGATGCATCTCCATTACCATCACTGCTCTGACCCTTTGATTTCTTCCTTTCAGGGCAGTTCTTTTTGTAATGTCCAGTCTTGTGACAAAAGAAACACTTGAATTTGGTTTTAGATTTTGATCTAGCATCATTCTTTCCCTTTGGTTCACGTTTCTCACTCCTTCCTCTAACAAACAAAGTTTCCCCTGAGTCACCTTCTTTGTTGTCAATCTTTCTTGACAATTCCTTAGACATAAGGGCATTTTGTACGTCTTCAAGACATAGGGATTCTCTTCCATAGATTAGAGTATCCGCAAGATTGTCATAACTACTATTTAGAGACCTAATTAGTAGTAATGCTTGATCTTCGTCATCTATTTTAATATCTATGTTTTCTAAGTCAAGAATAATTCTATTGAATTCATCCATATGATCTTGAATTTGAGTACCTGAATTCATCTTGAATGTGTAGAGTTTCTGTTTGAGGTAGAGGCGATTTGCGAGAGTCTTGGTCATGTACAAGCTTTCCAATTTCAACCACAGAGCCGCAGCGGAGGTTTCCTTCGTGACTTCCCGGAGAACCTTGTCACCAAGCGATAGGATTATTGTACTATGAGCCTTCCTCAGCATGTCTCTCTTTTCTTTTTCCGTAAGCGTTTCAGGGAGTTTGCTTTCACCATCGAGTGCTTCTTCAACGCCTTGTTGAGCCAGCAACGCACGCATCTTCATCCTCCACAACCCAAAATCGTTCTTTCCGTCGAATTTCTCGACATCGAACTTCTGAATCGACATTTCTTTTCCTTCAGAATAGCTCTAGATACCAATTGTTGTAAAACACTCCAAGATCCACTGAATATAGAAATGCAGTAAAGAATACGAAAACAAGAACACAACGAGTTGATGACCCAGTTCAGCCAAATTGGCCTACGTCTGGGGGACTAGCTATTGCTATGTCCAGCTTTATTGAGAAGATATCGAAGGTTACAGAGAAATGAGGCACAATCAATACAATCCCAGTTTTCCCCCTTTCTGGTTTTGTAAACCCTAATCTTGATTCTTACAATTAGTGAAAACTACCCAGTTAGAAAACAGAAGGAAAAACTAGCAATCTAAAAGCCTCTGCCTCTCCCTTGATCAATCCACCTTGTATATATATGGAGAGAATCAACCAAAGAGAGACGGAGAGAACCGAAGAGACCTCAACCAAAAACTAATCGCAACCACTTAACCTCCAAAACAAACTGAGAAGTAAAACAGTAAGCAGCTAAGCTGAGATACCGAAAATACCCCTACAACTTAAAGACAGTTACCAATATGCCACAATATAACACAAAGGATGGACGAATGGGCAGAAAAATATTAGTAATCTTTTTTATTTTTGTTTTACATATGGAAAGTTACACGATTTGAGGTATAGCGCGAGTTAAAAGAAGCTATGTAGATAAAGAGTGTCCCACAAGAAATTGCTTTTATTGCCAATATTCCCAAGGTGTGTATAATGTTAATACTTTTACGATCTCTTAGATTTTTTTTTTGACACTTAGATTATTTATATAATGCTAATACTTTTATAATTTTCAGGGACTCGCTAATGTGTTGGTATAATAAAGAAATAGATCACCATCAAACTAACCCTAAAGATATTACATTAATTGAGTCCAACAAAGCTACCGTAGATGTTGAGAGGAACATTTTCTCCATTTAAAAGCTCCTCAAGTCACAAAAGATTCAGCTTCCAGCTTCCATTACAGTCCCTACAAACCAGTAAGACAGTGATGCCCTCAGATTTCAGATATTGTCGCGTATTCAAAAAGTCACCCGCACCTCGTTGTTGAAGTTTGAAGCACTTTTAGTAGACGATCACACTAACACCAATGGCACTATTAGTGATAGCTGCATTGGTGACAATGCTTGGAATTTCATAGGGGTGATAGCCCCACGTCCCATCATTTGGTATTAGTGGTTGGCGCTGAAATCATATTTAACTTTTAGGTACATTTCATCAATAGAAATATCATCATATATCGATAAAAGCACTTTCAATTAATATATAGTGTAATTTTCATGTCATAATTTTATACTGATCAATAAAATTAGTATGTCGTCAAAGTAGTTTTGGTCAAAGTAACGCCTAGCTTAAGGCCCTGACCGTTTTCATCAGGTTCAGAAGCATGTTTTGATTGCATTTTATGTCCCGGTGTTGCCCTCAAAGTTTGGTCAATGACTAATGAGTATTTGTTTGGTGAGTTTTGAATGAGATTGAGTTTAATGAGTTACATGGTGGTCTACTGTTCAGGTTAGTTTAAGAGTTTTTAATGAGTTACCAAATTGCAACAAGATTATTGTTCCCTTGCATTGGCGTTAAATGTACCTAGAGATTGCCTAATATGATGTTTCAAATTAAAAATCAAAAGTAGTTGAGATAATATGTACAGGAACAAATATAATTCAGTATAATAATATTAATAATTATGAATTCCTGAATGATTAGAAACATCCTTTCTAAATGTAATTAATCTTTGTTTTATCAGTAAAGATAGAAGTCAGCAAAGCAATCTTGATCCTCCCCTCCTTGCACTCACCAACATATTTTCATGACATTTAGAGAAACATTGTAGGGCATCCCTAATCCCTCATCCATGCGTGACGGCACAGCTTCCAAGTGCCTCTTTGACATCGACACCGACACTTCAAATTCATCAAAATGTGTGAGTTTATCCTCCTACGCGATAATTCTGGAAGCCATTTTGATGAAGTTTTCCGGAAGTATCCCATAGGAGGATAATTCCAGAAGCCAAATTCATCAAAATGGCTTCCGGAATTATCCTCCTTTGAGATACTTCCGAAAAACTTCATCAAAATGGCTTTCGGAAGTATCTCATAGGAGGATAATTCCAGAAGCTATTTTGTTGGAGTAAGGGTAAAATGGTCAGTTTGGTCAAAGTGGGGGGTACAAGGGGGAAGAGGTTCAATAAAACAGTAAACATTTCAACCAGCACGCCTCTGCACCCCAACAGATAAAACACGCCTCTGCACCTAACAGACAAAACAAAACCAGCTCCCCTCCATGTTGCAACCCTTCATACAAACTAATTTGTATTGGTCTATGAAAAGTTAACATTAAATATTTAAAGTAATTTAGTAATAATCATCCAAAATTAATTTTAATATATTAATTACACTAACAACTCTTTTTTTTTTGACAAAACTAACAACTCTTTTTTAATAACCGTGAAAAGTGCAATAAAACTTTATATTATGGACGGAGGAGTAAGAAGCAAGTAAAAGCAAGTAAAGTGCATTACAAAGAAAGGAAATGAAAAGGACGAGAGAAATCAGATATCACAACAAACAAGCATATCATCTACTCATTTCCTAACAAACTCATCCCACATGGGATTCCTTTTTCTCACTCTATTCCCATGCCTAAGACTATTTACCATGGTTTCAACACCCTCCATGTTTCAACACCCTCCTTTTTCATTTTTTAACACTCCACATCATCTTCTCTCTCTTCCACTTAATAATTCAACACCCATTCAACTTTTACTCACTACAATGGTTTTGTTTAATAAAATTCCCCAACCAATCAGATCTTGACACGCAGCCTGTTGCAATTCTCTCCTTCCCATTTCTTCCGCGCGGGTCCCACTGTGTCAGCATTCAACTAGTTGAATTTAACTACTCATTCAACACCCCCGTTAAACCCATTCAACTACTTAATTAATTTTTCAACATCCCCATTGTACATAGTCTAACGGCCTTCACGGTTCACGCCATCTGTGTTGCCTTCAGCTTGCAATTCTGCATTTGCTTACTCAGCATTACCTTTCATAACACCAAGCTACTATTCTGCACAAGCCAGCCTGTTCACAGCACATAACACAAACAATATACATCAAACACTGTCTATAAATATAAGGCCATAAACAAGAAGAATTAACCAGATTCGATAAGAGAGGAATTCAAAAAATTGGGACAAATGTTAGCAAACTGAGAGTAGAAAAGGGAGAGTAAGGCAAATAGTTCTTTTTTGCTGAGTCACAGCGACTACAACATTAAACCTAATTCAACAAGGTCTTCCATCTTCGATTCTCAAAGAGGCATTCATTATATGACGATTGAGGTTTGTTTTTTCGTTTTAGCGAGCAAAATATGCCTAAAATAGTTACATTATTTGTTCTATTAATTAAATGAATGTTGTTTCCTTTTGTTTATCACATAATCATCATACAGTTTATGAACAAAGTTCATAAAGAATAGTGAATAGGGTTTCATCACTCTAATTTTTCCATTATACACGCATTCTCCATTTTTTATTTCTTTATTATTTATTTTAACAATATATAGTACTATACCCGTGCATCCGCACGGGCCGATCGCGTTACGTAACATGATTATCTCAAATAGAAACGTTAATTTGAAATGTAATTAATCTAAAATCAATTGTAAAATATAGAAGATGACTTGCATACGCACAGGTGCTGTCATGTTCTTTTTATGAATGAATTTAAATAGTATTTAAATAGTCTGAACATTACCCCGTGAAAATAAAGAAAAATTTAAAGTAGTTAAAAAAGGAGTTTCAAATAAAAAATTGATAAATATTAAAACTAAAAATGTAAAAGATAGTTTCAATATTACCCCGTATTTTTTTTTATATATCAGTGCAGTTGTCCAGTGTTTTCTTATGTATCAGTGCAGTTATATCATAGTTTCAATTGAATATTTGGTTGATTAGTAGATTATTGTAGATAGTAAAAGATAGATATTAGAATATCAATAACAAATATTTATCCAGTGTTTTTTTTATATATCAGTAACAATTATTTGTCTTTTTTAGGTATTAGTGACAAATATTTGTCGCTTGTGTTTTAAATATTAATCAGTTTAAATAGTCATTAAGGCTTCTTGTTTTTTTAGATAGTAGATTATCAATAAAAAATAATTGTTTTAAATATTAAATAGTAATTTAAATAGTCATTAAGTCTGCTTATTTTTTAGATAGTAGGTTTGTAGTAGTAGGCTTCAAAAAATTTAATTATCAATGACAAATATTAATCTCGTGTTTTTTTATATATCAGTGCAATTATCTGGTAGTTTCAATTGATTATTTTAGTTGATTAGTAGATTATAGTAGATAGTAAAAGAGAGATATAGTAGATTATCAATAAGAAATATTTATTTTAAATATTAATCAGTAGTTTAAATAGCCATTAAATATTATTGTTTTTTAAATAGTAAGTTTATAGTAGTCTTCAAAAAAATTAATTATCAATGACAAATATACTATAATCTACTAAAAAAACCACGGGATAACTGCAATAATCTACTAAAAAAACACGGGATAACTGCAATAATCTACTATAAAATGCAGTTATCACGTGTTTTTTTAGATACTAGGTTTATAGTAGTTTTCCAAAATTATAATTATTAATGGCAAATATTAATTATATATTGTCAAAAAAAATTATAAATATCAACGGTAAATATTAATCCCGTGTTTTTTTAATTATTAATATCAGTGCAGTTATCCCGTGTTTTTTATTTATCAGTGCAGTTATCTCGTAGTTTCAAATGATTATTTTAGTTGATTAGTAGATTATTGTAGATAATCAAAGTTAGATATTAGATTATCAATAAAAAATATTTGTTTTAAATATTAATTACTAATTTAAATAGCCATTAAGTTAGATATATAGTAGTAGCTTTCAAAATTTTTAATTAAAGTAGTAGTGTTTGTATAAATTTAGAAATTTAGTTAAAAGAATTAAAATGAAGTGATAAGAGAAAGAGAATAATTATTTATGAGAAAACTAATGTAAAAAGAAAAAAAAAAGAAATAGAGTGTAAAAGAAAAGTGAAAAGGAGGAAAGAGAGTGTAAGAAGAAAGAGAAAAAAAAAGAAAGAGAGTGTAAGAGAAAGTGAAAAGTAAGAAAGAGAGTGTAAGAATAAAGATAAAAAAGAAAGAGTGTAATGACATTTTTACCTTAAAAAATTTGAGGTGTCAAATAGATAGAATGCAGGTATTGTAAAATCAATTGTGGTGGATTGGTATAAATCTATATTAGATTTAAAAAAAAACAAGAATCTGCCTTTACTATTCCGGGCTTTGCTATTTGCACTCCTATTATTTTACTTAAACACTCCATTTTTTCAAAAAATTAGTCTCTAACTATTAATTCACTTAAACACTATCTTTTCTTTTTTGGTTACAAAAACCGACACACTCTATCTTTTCAAAAACAAGTCTTTATTATTTCACAATTCTTTTCAAAAAAAAAAAAATATTCGTACCATCTTTTCATCTCTATTCTCAATTTTTTTTCTGGTTTGGCCTTCTTCCTATTTCTTAAATTTGATCTTGGAATTTCTCTTGTTTTCTTAAACCCTTAATCTATTTTTCATCTAAATTCTGTTTGTGGTTAATTCGTTTCTGACTTTCTCTAATCGTAATCTGTTTTTGAGACTTCTAAAAACCTTAACTTTTATTTGATTTTCTTTACTTAAACCCCTTTTTCATCATCTTTTCATATTCTGCCTTTGTATTTTTATTTTAGTTCTTATGTTTTCTATTTTTACCTATCTCCAGCAGTCCTTCTTATATTTCTTCAGAGATTAGAACACCTTTTTAATAAACAGAGATAGTGTGGTATAATAAAACTCAAAAATTAGGCCTACCCATAACTAAGGAATTATCCTTAACATGCTAGTTACACGTGACAAAAGGAATCACGATACACCAACCTGGACTCACAGCTTCTTATGCTTTTGTTGTCGGTGCTGCTCCCTCCCTGTTTCATCTTCTGTGATATTTGCTATATTACTATTCAGAACTCGACCTTTTTTTTCTTCTACTAATAGCTATTAGTAAATTTTGGTTTTTTGTTTTATTGTTTTTATAGTCTCTTTCAAAGATTATTAACTGTTGGATTCATTTTTACTAGATGCTGAGTTGCTGCCTATGGTTTCTTTTGATATGAAGCATTTATTATTGGAAGCATTGAGGAATGGGCAGAAAATATTATAGGTGATTATTAGGGGTGGACAGAATACTCTAACCCGTCCGAAATCTGGCTTAACCGCATAATAATAGGTGTTTTCGGGCGAGTCGGATCGGTCTCACGGGTTTCAGGTGAAGACAATCGGTTTCACTTGGTTTGACATGGTCGGTGGCGAATTTTGTGCGTTTGACCCATTGTAACCCGAAACCGACCGCATTGATTAACACTGCAGTCTACGAGATGTACTGTGCGCCTTATTTTTGCTTTGGAAGTTCCACTTTATTGGTAAATGTTTCTTTATTTATTGTTTTTTCTTAGGAACTGTGACCCAAACGTTTCATTAGCTGTCAATTAAACATTGAATAGTCTAGAAAATAGAAAACTAGATGTACAGACCTATGCTATGTAAATAGTAGGCCTATTATTTAATTAACCGAATAGTTTTATCTCACTTTTTTTATATTTTATTTAATGTTTTTAGTTGTTCTTCTTCAACTCTTTGTCTTCTTCGACTATTCTTCCACCTGTGAAAAAAACCATTGACAAGCCAGTAGAAATTTTACTTCCTTTCTTCCATTCTTCTTCACTTGGTAACCGTTGGAACCCACCCGCTCACCCGTCTACCCGCCATACCCACCACCCGAACAAACCGACAGCAAAAACGGACGAAATCGGACCTCATGTTTCCAACCATCGGTTGTGGCGGATTGATGTTTTTTGGACCGAATCCGGCCGTAACCGACCGGTGTCCAGCCTTAGTGATTATAAAGGGATTGAAGGACCATGATGGGTCCACTTCATGGGTCTCTTAATTAATCTTTCCACCATTTTTGGCCATTGTACACCCGCCACGATACACTGATTTAAAATATTCTCCAGAATCCCGACAAATTTGTTGGTTCAGTTGAAAAAGACTGCAGGCAGATTTGGGTTTTTGATGAGAACAAATTGGTTTGCAAATCTATATCGTTTTCTTATGCTCTTTTTACGACTGTTGGGTGCTGATACACATGCTAAACCAACTAATAGGTTTATTTAAAGCAATAAAAACAACAATTAACAACAACACGAGACTTGGTGGAGGGTTTTCCTGGCTTAGCCCTAGGGCTTGTTCTGACTTTGCCTCCTCTCTTGGGCCTGGGCTGATAAACCTTTGACTTTTTGGGCTCTAGCTCCTTCATAGCATCAGTCACTTCTGTTGCTGCAGCATTGGATCACTACAAGAAAACTTGGAATTTCCGGCGGACAAAATCCGCCGGTAAGGGCAACAATCCGCCGGAAATTGCACATTACAGGCAGTTTTTTTTCCGCCGGAAAATCGTTCGCAAGTAACAGTTACCGGCGGATTTTCCGCCGAAAATTACCGGCGGATTTTCCGCCGGAGAATCCGCCGGTAACTGTTACCTAATACGCCAGTAAATTTACTTTTTGATCCGCCGGTAAATGCGAAAATTCCATCGGTAATTACCAGCGCCAAAGCCGCCGGTAACATATTAGAAATCCGCCCGTAATTTTATTTTATTTTATTAAAAAAGTAGTTTTTTTTATTAGTTTATTTTTTTTATTATTCGTTTATTAAAATATTTATTATTTAATTCATTTATTTAATTAAAAAAAATTATTATTAATTTTATAATATAAATATTTATTTTTTAAATACATACTAATTAAACGAGAATTGAATAATGCTTTAAAATGATAAAATTTCCATAAACATCCATACAAAATATTTAAAAATATTTATTACAAAATATAAATTAAAACAACAATTGAAATTAAAATATCTAATAAAACTGCTATTGATAGTAGCGGTCGGACGGGTTGTTGTTGAGATCTGTATTATTTAACCATGTTTCAAATTCAGTATTGTTGAGGTCTAGATCTGTGTTGGGCCGCTACTTGGGGTTGCTGGGGCTGCTGCTGAGGTTGAGAGTACAGCTGACCATACGAGTTGTGGAAGGAAGGCTGGAAGAATGGTGCGTACGGCTGAAAAGCAAAACCGTAAGGCTGCATCTGCTGCGGTGGATAAAATGATGATGATGATGGCATAGATGGCCTCGAGTAATGAGACATATTATCCATCATTTCCTTAAAGCGCACCTCATTCAACTGATGCTGCTCCGCCTGTTGCTCCCGCATCTGTTGTATTTCCTAATCATGTACCTTCTGTCGCTCTTCGATCTCACGCTGTTTATCGCTCAGGTTTTGCGTCAATAGCTGAACATCGCTTAATTCTAAAAGCGTAGGGACATAAGAGCAACCAATACTTCTGTCTGAAGAAGATACGGGATTCAGATTTGGAATAATGGAATTTGGGAAAGCAGACGAGCCCAAACCACCAGCTCCTACTAACCGACCACTTTTTGATGGCCCAACAGATTTCTGCCAAGCAAGAAAAGCCGCTCGACTCTCCTCATTGACATCAATCTCACTACCACTACTCTGTTGAGTTTCACGATAACTGGTCTACCCCCATAGAAATTTTCCTGAAAGCAACAACCAAAAAATGAATAACCATTAGTATGTAATATATAATATAATATAATAAAAACAATATATAAATAATAAACGTTATTTACCGAAATTTCCCTTGACCGGTCTTCAATATATTCACCAGTTTCCTCTCGCATATGAAGTTGGCGGTGTAACTCAGGCAAAGTAGGTGGCCGACCAAGAAAAGCCTCCTATATATACATAGTTATTATTTAATAGGCTAAAGTGCTCCCGGGGTCCCTTATCTTTATTTAAAGTAACGAATTAGTCCTTTATGTTTTTTTGTCCCAAATAAGTCCTTTATCTTTCCAATTTTTGACACATAAATCCTTTTCCGTTAACAGTGCTGATTTATGTGTCAAAAGAAAGGATTTATGTGTCAAAAATTTGAAACATAAAGGACTGATTTGGGACAGAAAAAGATTTATGTGTCAAAAATTTAAAACATAAATGACTGATTTGGGACAAAAAAAAGATAAAGGACCAAATCGTTACTTTAAATAAAGATAAGGGACCCCGGGACACTTTAGCCTATTTAATATTATTATTTAATAAAATATAAAATATGTACATATGTATAATATATATTTAATTAATTATTAAATTTACCATGCGTCTGTAATGTTCAGCTGTGTTGATAGAACCATCCGTGTTTATGCAACCCCCTCTCTCAGAAACACGATTCTTCTTGGCTTTCTCACATTTTTGTTTATACTTCTCATCGTTCCATTTCAGTTGGAGCTCATGCCAATCAGAATCACCGATCCATGTCGGCTTCCGTTTCTTATTACGGTGTTCCTGGAGCATTTCAGGGAAGCGGTGAGAGAAGCTCTTATGTTGAATGTTCTCTCAACTTCCTTCGTCACATCTAGGTACCATGCCATTTTTTCCTATTTAAACAAATTTAATTAACTTGTTAGTAAAAACAAATTAATCAATTCAACAAAATTAAAAAATTAAAAATTAATTAATTCGTAAAAAAACTTACTCTAAATGCATTCCACATCTTTGAATCCTTATCTTTTTTGACCTCCGTCCAATTCGCCCAGGGTTTAGTGTGTAATTTGCTTTGATGATGTCTGTGATCGTGCTGGATACAATCCTCCCAGGAATAAATCTGTACATAAAAAAGATAATTTATTAGATACTAATTATATTTAAATTAAGTTTTAAATATAAATCAAACAAATATCATTAATAAATAAATAAATACTTACTGGTGGCCAGCAACCTTCACTACTATACGACCGTCGGGCATAACCTCAACCACCTCATTATCAATATTATATCTGCGTATCCCATCTGCATCTGGCGGGGGTATGGGAGTACCGGGTGGAGGCACAAATGGACGACTCAACGTACTATGTCCACTGCCATCATCCGTACTAACAGGTGGAGCCACAAAAGGGCCATCAGCAACGACATGAGTTACACGACGACGACGGCCGCGTAAAGAAGTAGAAATCATCTTAAAAAAACCAGTCGGTGGGTCACGAGGTAGGTCATGATCAGATTCTGATCCTGATGATGCCATGAGTATTGTATATATATATATATATATATATATATATATATATATATATATATATATATATATATATATATATATATATATATATATATATAATATGATGAATAACATACATGATGAATAACATAAATAATGAATAACATGCATAAATGATGAATAACAAATTAATTAATTACAAATAAGATCCTCTAATTACATGCATAATATGATGAATAACATACATGAATCTAGTCTGATAAATATAAATATTAATATTTCATAACAAATTAATTAATTACAAATAAGATCATCTAATTAATTAGAATCCCATTCTTTCTCGAAAACACCATCATCATCAGATGAGTGGCTCCTGATACATCGACATGATCGACTGCATCCTCATGACTTGTATCTTCTTCTTCATTAACTTCATCACCAGTGTTTGGCTCATCATATAAACGAGTAATTGGTTCAACTTCAATCACTTCATTTACATTGGACATTTCATCCTTTTGATATGGCACGTCCTCCACTGTGTCATCATTTGTCTCAATGCGACCTCTTGGTTTTGTCTTAATTGTGACACACCAACCAAGCCGATCAGTCCGTGTTGATGGATAAGAGACATAATAGACTTGTCTCACATTTTGTGCAATGACGAACGCATCATACAGTTGATATCCACTATTCATTTTAATGTCCACTGTATTTGTCTTTGGATTAAACTTTGTTCCTCGAGCAGACGGATCAAACTAATTACAATAAAAAACAACTACCTTTGGACTATAATCAAGATAAGGGTACGCAAGTTCATATATGTGTTCAACCACACCATAGAAATCATCTTCGCCTCTCCTAGTGACACCCTTCATGCAAACTCCACTATCGACTGTTTCTCTGCACTCTGTCCATTCCTTAGTGTGAAATTTGTATCCATTGACAAAATATGTGTGCCATTCTTTAACACATCTTCGAGGACCGTCAGATAAGTTCCTCAAGTGTTGGTTGGTAGTAGTCGGCGGGAGGGAATACACACATTGCCTAAAACACATTGGAAAATGCGCATGAATATAAGCAGAAGATTGTTCTTCACTTACTGCCACTGATGACAAAAACTCCCTAATAAGAAATTATTAATTGTCGTTACACAACTGTGTAATTTAATTTATTAACTAATTGAGAAAGCTAGGTCGAGAAATACATACTCAATGAATGGTTGGACCTCAGTACAGTTTATCAAGACATGAACATGGGCTGAATTTAACTCTGTTAGACTTGAGAGTCTATAAAGTAACCTTAGAGGGGGGGGGGGGGGGTGAATAAGGTTATAGGTGATTAATGGATTCTTTTTCAATTTAAAAAACTTTTTCGATATTGGTTTGGATTAAATGCGGAATAATAATATTTGACCAATATAGAAGGAGAAGAGGAGTAGAATGAGATGATGGACAGATCAATATTGTATACAGCAATAAAATAGATAATGAGAAGAAGGATATAGAGAGATCTGGATAAGATTACAATATGATATATTTGCACAGTTATATTGAGAATATGATAATATTAGTATTATAAGCAGTTATATCAAGTATATGATAATATCAATATTATAAGCAAATAAAGTGCAAAATATAAAGAGATAGAGAAGAGAGAGAGACACAGCAATTTAGCGAGGTTCGGGATAAAACCCCTACGTCCTCGGCCTTAGGCTTTTCAACCCTTGGACTTAGTAACCACTATATTGAAGAGAGTTTGATACAAACAGTCGACCCCAATATAAGTGAATCTCAATTCCCCTGAATTGAGAACCCAAGCACTCTTGCTAAGGATTTCTAAACCAACTCAATAACCCTATTGAGAGACCCAAGTGCACAGCCCAGGATTTCAAAACACCAACTCAATCACTTGATTGAGAGACCCAAGTACAAAGCCCAGGATTTCAAAAACACCTTGAAATAAAATAAATTACACAATAGAGTTCTATGATCCAATCACTTCAGAGAATGAGTCAGTTTAGAAACTGAGAGAGATGAATGATCTTAGGATATTATAGATGCTCTATAAGATGAGGGATGATCTTGCTTTTGCAACCACTTCAAAATTGATATAACAATAGAAGTTGAGGTTGCTTGAAAGCTTTTAAAAATATAGATATGATTTAAAAGCAAAGCTTTTTGAAAAACAAGATTCAAAACAGTTGGAGCACAGGATCTCAGATCTAGATCTATAAACAGCTTTTGAAAAAAGATATAACAATTTAAAATCAAAAGCTTATAAAAATAAAACAATGAAGAGCAATAGATCTATAGAGATTCGAATATGAGAGAGTAGAGAAGAAATTGTGAGATGAAGAGATGTTGGAGGGTGATTTTGAGAAGTGAAATCAGGCTCATATTTATAGTGATAGGTGAGGTTCGATTTTTGCAAAATCATTTATGGCTTGAGATAATCGATTGTCTCATGTAGTGCAAATTGGTGATAATCGATTATGGCTCAATATGGAAGGTAAGGAATAGGCTCATAATCGATTATCCTTTGTAGTGGATTTGAGCAAGTAATCGATTATTTGCTTTCAAACAAGACAATAATCGATTATGGTATGGAGTTCATTTGAGTCACTAATCGATTATTGATTCTAAAAATGGAAGGTGAGGAATGCATCATAATCGATTATCCTTTGTAGTGGAATTGAGCAAGTAATCGATTATTTGCTTTCAAACAAGGTAAATAATCGATTATGGTATGAATTTGGTATAGGATGGTAATCGATTATGTTATTCAAAAAAAGGTAGGAATTGGTTCCAAGCTTTCCACAAAATTATTTTTAGGGTTTAGGTTTCCACCATATGCATGCATGCAATTTTAAAATATTTTTCAAAAACTATTTTTTTATGCATCATGCATGTTTTGAAAAGTCATCTCTCTCAATAACTAAAGTGTCATACACTTTAGGTGATAGGACCTTACAAGGTGTCCTAAAGAAGGCTTAGACACAAATTAGGGTTTTGAACTTCATATGTTGCTTCTTCTTCAAGCTTCTCTTCTTTTGTGTCTTCTTCTCTTTAAATTAAGTCCTGCACTTTGCTCAACTTGAAACATTAGTAGATATGATGTAATTTGTTATCATACAAAATAAAGGAGTGTTTACCCTTGGTTCAACAAACTCCCCCCTTTTGATGATAACAAATTACATTATGCATAGGGTTTGATAATAATGAAAATTCTTTTAAAAAAGCTCCCCCTAAGCATAAGCATATATTTTCTCCCAATTTCTCCCCACATATAATAGTAACTTGCATATTTTCTCCCCCTTTGTTTTCATCAAAAAGGAGGGGGGGGGGGTGAAAAAACAAATAGAAAACATATTATAAACTAGCATAATCAAGCATCCCTAGCTCTCTACGGATTTTACAAAAAGGAGCTTCGGCTAGGGGTTTAGTGAAGATATCCGCTAGTTGGTCATCCGTGCCTACAAATTTTAGTGCAATGCTCCCCCTAGACACATGATCTCTAATAAAGTGATGTCGTATGTCAATGTGTTTAGTTCTAGAGTGTTGTATAGGGTTCTTAGCAATATTAATAGCACTTGTATTATCACACAAAACAGGCACACTTTCAAAAATTAGACCAAAGTCTTCCAAAGTTTGTTTCATCCACAGAACTTGTGCGACGCAGTTTCCAACAGCCACATATTCAGCTTCAGCTGTGGACAAAGCAACACTGTTCTGCTTCTTACTAGACCAGGAGGTCAAACAAGGACCAAAAAAATGACAAGTTCCACTAGTACTTTTTCTATCAAGAGTGCAACCTGCAAAATCAGCATCAGAAAAACCAACTAAATCAAATGTACTCGATTTCGGGTACCACAAACCAAAGTCTATGGTCCCTTTAACATACCTAAGAATCCGTTTTACAGCTTTTAAATGTGATTCTTTTGGGCATGCTTGAAATCGAGCACACAGACATACAGCAAACATAATATCAGGACGAGACGCAGTTAAGTATAAAAGACTACCTATCATACCTCGATACATAGTTTCATTTACCGGTTTACCTTGCTCATCCTTATCTAGTTTAGTTGCTGTTGCCATAGGAGTGCTGATTTCTTTTGCGTCATCCATGTTATATTTCTTCAGCAATTCCTTTGAGAACTTTGTTTGGGATATGAAGATTCCTTCATTTGATTGTTTCACTTGAAGTCCCAAGAAAAAGTTAAGTTCTCCCATCATACTCATTTCAAATTCACTAGTCATCATCTCAGAAAATTCCTTGCACAAATCATCATTAGTAGATCCAAAGATAATATCATCAACATAGATTTGAACTACTATGATATGTTTGCCCTTGGTTTTAAGGAATAAGGTAGAATCAATCTTACCCTTTTTGAAACCATTGGCAGTTAAATGTTTGCTTAATCTCTCATACCAAGCTCTAGGGGCTTGTTTCAATCCATAGAGGGCTTTGTCAAGTTTAAAGACGTGATCGGGATTTTTAAAATCTTCAAAACCAGGGGGTTGTTTTACATAAACTTCTTCTTCTAAGAAACCATTTAGGAAGGCACTTTTGACATCCATTTGGTGTAGTTTGAAATCCATGTAGGAGGCAAATGCCAAAATTATCCTAATGGACTCCAATCTAGCCACAGGAGCAAAAGTTTCTTCAAAATCCACCCCTTCGATTTGATTAAAACCTTGAACTACTAGACGACTTTTGTTTAATAAAATTGTTCCATTTTCGTCAAGTTTGTTACGAAAAACCCATTTAGTTCCTATGATGGTCCGATCGACCGGTTTTTCAACTAAGTGCCAAACTTTATTTCTTTCAAATTGTTCAAGTTCTTTTTGCATTGACAAAACCCACTCTGGATCAATTAAGGCTTCCTTGATATTATTTGGGACTATTTGAGAGACAAAAGCACTGTGAAAGCATAAAAGATTAAGAGAAGAACGAGTTTTTACTCCCTTTGAAGGACTACCGATAATCTGCTCCAGGGGATGATCTCGAACTGATTTCCATGACTTGGGCAGATCATCATGTGTTCTTCCATGGATATTGTCGTCGATGTCTTGAGGCTCTCGTTCCATTTCAACTTCATTTTGAGTTTCAACTTCCACCTCTGCTTTTTCATTGTTAGTTTCAGGTGATCTATTTTCGATCACTTCTATCACTTCATCCTCATCATCAGCTTTCTTGACAAAAGGGTTAGTTTCATCAAAAGAAACATGAATAGATTCTTGCATAGTTTTATCAGTTTTATTATAAACAATATAAGCTCTACTATGTTTTGAATAACCCATAAAAATACCTTCAGTTGATTTAGCATCAAACTTACCCAACTTGTCTTTTGTGTTGAGAATGAAGCACTTACTTCCAAACACTTTGAAATATGAAATATTAGGAGCTCTACCGTTCCACATCTCGTATGGCGTCTTGTTGAGAGATGGCCTTAAGTATACTCGGTTTAGCACGTGACAAGCTGTATCTACTGCATGACCCCAGAAGTACTTGGGAAGGTTGTGCTCATTCAGCATTGTCCTGCTCATCTCTTGTATAGTTCTGTTCTTTCTTTCTACCACACCATTTTGTTGAGGAGTTCTTGGAGCTGAAAAGTTATGATGAATGCCATACTTTTCACACCAAGTCTTGAATGATGAATTTTCGTACTCTCCTCCATGATCGCTTCTAATTTCTTTGATGGCTAAGTTTTTCTCATTTTGGAGCTTTCTGCACAACTTAGCAAACTCGTTAAAAGCATCACTTTTATTTGCAAGTAGGATAACCCAAGTATATCTAGAATAATCATCAACAATAACAAAGACATACTTAGACCCTCCTAGACTTATGACATCCATTTCACCAAACAAATCAAGATGTAGCAGTTCAAGCACATTTTTGGTGGCAATAACAGGTTTTGATTTAAAA